>JALAZF010000250.1:1290000-1935000 GCA_022829125.1 Lathyrus tuberosus | reverse complement strand
GTATGTACGCTTCAGCTTTCCGGAGAAGTTCCGTTAATGTTCGAGGAGTCTCGATTTCGACGGCCTTGCGAAACTCGCTTTTTGGTCTCAAGCCCTCCTCGAGGAGATATTTTTTCATATGGTCCATAGTATGTACCTCCACGACTTCTTTGTTAAACTGTTCAATATATGCCCGCAAGGACTCGTCCTTGCCTTGTATGATAGCTTCCAAGGTGCCTCCGATTTGGGATGTCGCCGGGAAGCCGTAAAATTCCGGGAAAACCGGCTCTTCAGATCTCTCCACGACGTGACTGACCCTCGGGGAAGGTGCTTGAACCAAGCCATAGCCCCCTTCCTGAGGGTGATTGGGAACAACCTGCATTTTATGGCCCCACTCACGTTGTGGTAGTGGAGCATTGCCTCTATGTTCTCTATGTGCTCGCCGGGATCGGAGGTCCCGTCATAGGTCACTAAAGCGGGGGGTTTTTCCAGCCCGCGAGGGATTCTAGTGTCCATGATCTCCTGTGAGAGGGGGCCATGGACGTCGTCGTCACTGCTTGTGCTCGGGGAACGGGAGAAAGAATAGCTACGACCCCGACTCCTGCTTCGACGAGGAGACTGCCTGCGCAAACAGCGATGCTCGTACTTTTCAGAGGGCCTGGACTTTTTTGATGCAGAGGAATGTCTTGAATTCCACGGAGGAGACCGTCGTCGTCTTCGTGCAAGATTGGACGCGAGCTCTTCGGATCTTGATTGTCTTCTCTCCAGGGAGAGGCTTCTGGACCTTCCACGCCTCCGCTTCTGAGGGGGAGCCGAGGACGAGGAGACGGGTTGCGAAGCTTCTCCGAGGATAGGCGCTCCTGGAGGTCGTGCTCGAGAGCGTTGATCTTTTTGCCTTGCTGAAAAATCAAGCGGTTTGATCTGTTGAGGGAGGCTATGAGAGCAGCTGTGTTAGGGTCAGCGTTTTACGGAACCGGGATAGGCTCGAAAACACGGCCAGCAGCCTGTGCTCGAGGCTTCACGTCATCGGGAGTAAGGGAGGCGATCTTCCCGTCGCGATGATCTGTCTCCGGGAAAGCGGCTCCGGAGAGGGTGTGGTCGGTGTTATCGGGGATAACGGCGAGAGTAGATTCTTGACGGATAACATCATTCTTGGCGGAGGCCATGATGATCGAAAGGGGTTTAAAGAGAGCTTTAGTCTTCGAAATGAAAAAGAAGGGATCTTGAATCAACAGACAGGGAAGCTAGGTTCCCACAGACGGTGCCACTAATCGGAGGTGATCAGACTGGATCATCGTGGCCTTCGCGTAGGGCAGATGATGCTTATAGGAGAGGAGGGGGTGTACCTGCAAGGCAATCGGACGCTCAAGTAAGAAAGGGTCAGAGAAAAAGGGGCAAGTACAAAATGTGTTCTTAGGATGATTATTGGATACCTGGACCTCTCGAATAAGAGGGTTTTTATAGTGCCCCCAGCGCGTGGCCAACAGTCCCTATTTTCGGGGCGAAATAACTGTTTCCCAAAGAATAGGTAACTTCCCAAAACAAGGCGTTATGTCGGGCAGGGCTCCCAAAACTAGCCGTTATGTCGGGCAAAGGCATAGTTCCAGACACATGCCCATGGATGTCGGGGATTGACGAAACCGTGCGTGACGGGCAGGTGTTCTGGGGAGGAGCGAATGTCTCTGAGGCTCATTCGTCCAAGATGCCCGGTTGGAGGGCAGAAAGGTAAATTATGCCCTCCGTGAATTAGGCTTAGGCAATTGGGCCGTTCTAGGAGCAGAAGTGGATTGGGCCATGCCTAGCCACATGTCCAGTCCAGAACAGTTAGTTTTGCGTTAAGTGTTAGCTTAAAAATATTTGATTTCTAACGAGACTTAAAAATGTTTAAAGTTTAAGAGAAAAAAGGAGAAAGACTAAAAAATAAGTCTTTTATTAGGGTTCCTAACGAGACTTTAAATCTCGCTCCTACGTATCTCCAAGTGCGATGGAGAAATCAAGGCTACGTAGGTCTGGATAACAAATGTTTGTTGATTGATCGATTTTAATGGAAAATATTTAGTCGCATTTGAACATAATACATTGCATGCTACCTAGAACATGGAGAAGCTAACACTTGCACCACATCAAATGATCTAACAAAATCTTTTGATTCTAACATGGAGAAGTTGGTGTTATTAATTTGATTAGGTTTTGAAAAGATCTTTTTGATATTTATTAATCATGATCTAAATGATCTAACAAAATAAAAATAAACACATATTTACATTTAATATACAAGCATATAAGTACAAAATAAAATAAAATAAATAAAATACAATATTAACAAATATAATCAATATTATTTTACATATAATTATTTAAATAAAATAAAAATAAAAACAATATAATAAAATAAATAAAATAAATAAAAGTAAAAACAAAATAGAAAATAAATAAACAAATGCAAATGGCTTAAAAAGCCTAAACAGAAGAAGGGTTCCAAAAGGTAAATGCAGGGTACAAGCCATAAATGGGCTGAGCCAAAGCCAAAAATCCCTAAAGAGAGGGGCTTGGTCTGGAGTCAAACAAATGACTCAACAGAGGCCCTTGATATAGTGGAAAGCATCACATGCGTTAGATTGGAAAACTCTAGGGAGGTCTAACCAAACGGAGGGTTAGGGAAGGCAGTGCATGGTAAGAGCATCCACATATTATCAAGGTTGACTGGGCTAAGGCAACTGATCCAAGGGATCAGGACTCAGCCATGTGTCGGGCAACGAATGGAGAAGAGAAAGGCCATATAAACGAAACTCAGAGAGAAAGAGATTACTTTTATCTTTTTTTTTATCTCTCTTAGCTTCCATTATCTCTCACCCACACCGAAGAACAAACGAGTAAAATAAAAGCACAAGGCGTTGCCCAAGATCAAAGCTGGTGATTCGTATGAACACACGGCGGCACCCTATGAAGATCCACGATGCTGCAGATGAACACCACAATGGTGTTCATCCTGCAGTTGTCGGAGCTCCATCACTCAAATAAACCTTTCCCTTAGTTTTCCAACCCTTATGTGTCCAAAGTTGGACTCAAAATCCCCTAAAACTTCCTCTAAACCCTTAAATTCAAACAACAGAAATGAAAACCCTAACTCCTGAAAATGTAAATCAAGCCTTAACTCCCAAAAATTTTGTGCTTTAAAATTTTCTTTTGGCTCAATAAGTTTCTTATACTCATCTCTAATTCTGACTATGATTTGTTCCTGCTTCTATGTTGTTGTTATGTGTTTGTGGGTGTTAGCTCTAGTTGTGTTAAGAGCTTCTGATGTGAAACTATGACCAACTTAGAAAATGAGCTTTAGGAAGAAATGGTTAGGGATTTTTTGGTATTGTTACTATGAGGTGTTTGCTTAGGTTAGGGTTTCTGTTGTGTTCTCAATGTGAAAAATCCATTCAATTTATATCATGACTGAGGGGATGTTGTTACATGTGAGAGAGTTTTTAGGAAGATATTGGTTGTCAAGAGTGTGTGAAAAAATCATTTGGATAAGCATGAATTGGTGAGCTATTAGGAATGATTTAAATCAATCCCTGATATTGTGGGATTTAGGGTGAGGGGAAGGAAAATCGTGTATGGCTATGTGAAATGTTAAATCAAATCTGTTTTGTTTTTACTGATGTGAAAATTGATGCTTCAAACAAATGTACTGCAGTGACTTATGTGATCAAAAATTGAATGGACTGCTCATTTACTTGCTTTTTATTGCAGTAATTTGTGATGATTGAAATACATAACTTTGATGAAATTTTGATTTGGATATTGTCCCTGTACTTCATAATTCTCCCTCTCGTGCTATGTTGTGTTAAACAGCTTGCTGCATAATTAATTTGCCTTGCCTTACTTGTATTCATTTGAAACATGTTGCACTTATTTGCACTGCCTTGGGGACTAACTTTCTCCTTTTTGTTTTAGGTCTCAAAACATGAAGATTTGGCACAGTGATTTCAAGTTGGAGCAATGGAATGGAGCATTTATTTTCAAAACATGAAGACTTAGCACACTTAGTAGAATTGGAATGGAGCATTTATTTTCAAAACATGAAGACTTAGGACACTTAGTAGAATTAGGTCTTAATTTTGTAGGCATTTATTTTTTTTATTCTAAATGTATAGAAAAAGGCATTCCAAATGTACCAAAACAAATGTAGCTTGACTTATATCAATATATCATTTGAAAACAAAATGAAATGAGAATGTTAATGTTTTATTGTAATTTTCTTGGATGCAATGTAATTTTTGTAACATTTGAAAAATATTTGAAATGAATCAAATGAGAATACTTTGCCTTGACTTCAACTTTTAAGCCTTGCAAATTATTACTTGGATGTGAGTTTGGAAGCATAAATTCGTTTTAGCTATAAGTCCCCAAAATAAATGATATGTTATCAAAATAATGATTATCAATCGTCATACCCCAAAATTTTCCTTACTCTTGACACTTTTCATCTGGTTTACTACAACATCCCTCTGCATGCATAGTTCACTTATCAACCAGTAATTCAGATACTACCATACATTCATATGCATATTCATGCCATAATCACTTAGGTCATTACTTCACAAGTGCATGTTTCAAATGACATCTTTGAATTCAAAGGTTGCTAGTCATAAGACATTAAAGCAATTTGCAAGATTCTGGTCATTTTGACTATGGACGCAACAATTTGGTCATTTGATCTTAGGTAAGTTCTCAAAGGAGCCCAAATCCTTGGTTTTGGTTGCCTGATCATACTATCCATATTAAAGTACATAGTGACTAACTTGGATTTGGTTGATTGATTCATGACATGATAGTTTTCAAAGGCATTCCATTTAAAGATAAGGCAAAGCTCAAGAGTCATTCAAATTCATCTGAGTACACATCTTTGGGTATTAAAAAAAAGATAAGATTTAGGGGGAAAAGTTTAAGTTTCTTAAAGAACAAGATATTACATTACAAAACCACTACAAATTAGGTTGCATGGAGAAAACGTTAAAAGGATTTTGTACATGATTAATGGTGTGTGGTTGTATGGATATAATTCTTGTATGGTTTGTGATCCCTTCCCCCATTGTGGGTAAAATGTTCGTAATCCCCATGAAAGTGTAGGATTTATGATCCATCACCCATGGTGGGTAAAATGACCCCCCTCCCGTGGACATGTAATAACGTATGATTTACTTTCCTTTATTGATTTTCATTGCATGTTAATAAACAACATAAAACTAAGACGATAAAAACAACCTTTTTCAAAAGATAAAAATAAACTTGATCCAACGCCAAGTATTTTCCAAATCAAACTTCATTGAACACAACACAAATGCTTGATCCAGCGTAAAGTATCTCTTCCACTTCATTTCCTTCACTCAAACTTCACATTTCAAACTTCCAAAACTTGATCCAACGTCAAGTCATTTTCTAAACATTTTTACAGTGAACTGGATGAAAAAGGATAGGGTGTACGTACTTGTGCACATTATTTCTCAAGCAGTTGGGTTGTCAACCCTGCTTAGCTTGTGGACCGATACTTGTATTCCATTCAAAACACCAAAAAATAAACGAGTTTAATTCGGTTCTCATTGGGTGAAAAAGAGATGTTAGGATACCATCGTCCTTTCAACTCCTGAGTATTCTGATTTCCGACCGTACTTAGCGCGTGGTTAGATACTTGTCTCCCTCTAAGTACCAACGATTAAACTCGCCTCACAAATTTCATTCCAAAAACCCTTCTCCTACTCTAAAATCAATCACAACCAATCAAATTCAATTTTACGCCTTAGGGCATTCAAAACCTTTCAAAAAGGGCATGTTATTTCCGTTCTACGCGCGAGCATACAAGCAACGTTTAACTGCTAGGATGTGAACGTTAACATCGCCCAATAAAAACAATCCACAAATACGTATTTTCTACCCTGAACTACAGAGCTCTGATTTCCTTATTGAACTATGAGGATATGTAGGTACATGATTGCGAAATCTTGGCGAGCACACTAATTAAAAACTCTTTTTTCCCCATTCACAAGTAACCTTTAGATAATAACACCCATTCGCGCATAGAACAAGCAAAACGGTTGTCGTTGAGTACAACTGATGTGAGAGGTGCTAATACCTTCCCCTTGCATAATCGACTCATGAACTCGAATTTGATTGCGACGACCATTTTCTCCACCTTTTAGGGGTTTTATCGATATTTTCCCTTTCTTTTGGAATAAATAAAGTTCGGTGGCGACTATGTATTTTTCGCGTAGCGACACCAATGGATCATAAAGAGTGTATGCATAGACCAAGCTTATGTGACTCCAAACCATTGAAAATTTCAACTAAAACCTCAAAATGAAAACCCAAAAGTTTTAAATCAATGAGTATCTAAAGAAATAAAGCCACATATACTTGGAAATGGAATGCATGATTTAAAATGAAAGTGATCAGATGACTAAGTAAAGTTGTTGACTTTTTTTGTTATTGACTTTGACTGATGCATACTAATGAAACCTAATGACCAAATGCAATAGTCATTATGTGATGATGCAAATGAGATGCAGATGAATTGTATACATATGATGACAGTTGTCTCTACTTAAATAGCTTTGCCCGATGGCATGAGTGATGATAATCCTTATAGTATCCTGGTGAAAGGTATTTAAATATAGAAGACCCAGATTTTTCCCTTGGATGCGATGAAATGATGTGATTTGGGATACTATGAGTTTGCTAGGGATATGCAATGCAGACTCTTTGGGGATTGCTGAGATAATTGATAAAGTATGTCTGTTGGGGGTTAAATAAGGTAAGGTGAAAAAGACTTACTGGAGAAAACAAAGTTAGGTTTTGAAAGTTTGACATAACATATGTGATATGTTATGGGTTCTCACATAATAGACATGATAAGGTTATGGCTTCTCACATAACAAAAGGAATGAATTTTGGTTTCTCACAGAATGATAAAGATGAGTGACGACTTCTCACTCTACAAGGGAAGTATTCTAGTTTCTCACAAAATGGTAATGACAAAGTTAAGGTTTCTCACATAAAAATTAAATGTAGGTTACAGATTCTTACGTAACAAATATTTAACGACTTCTGGCTTCTCACAAAGAGAAAATGATAAGTTATGGCTTCTCACATAACAAAATGAAAGGTAGTGGCTTCTCATAGAACAATAATGACAAGTTATAACTTCTCACGTAACGAAAGATGAATGAGCTAAAAGGCTCTAGATTCTCACAAAACAAATATGATAGTGTGCTATGGATTCTCACGTAACATTGATGAAAGCATTGCGGTTTTTCACAGAATGACAAGTTTTAGAAAATGATATGATGAGTTAGTTACGGGTTCTCGCGTAAGTGAAAGGTTCTTGATTCTCACAGAATAAAAGATAAATTATAGCTTCTCACTTAACCAAAGATAAATGGTCTCGGCTTCTCACAGAACGAAAGAATTACTCTTATGGAATAATTTACATAAGAGTAGTTCTTTTGTGATATTTTTTTTAAAAATCATTTGTTATGGCTTCTCACACGTTACAAACCAAAATGAGTGTGGTATTTTTAAAAAAATTGATTAAATTTACATAAGTGTAATTCCTTTGTGATATATATATATATATATATATATATATATATATATATATATTCATTTTTTTATATTTTTCCTTTTAAATATTATAAATTTGTAAAAAATTAACCTAACACCAACCCAACCCTAGTAATTTGATATAAATATATGGGTTCATTCACTTTGATATGACTAGCAAGCATCAGCGGCGCCGATTTTCAAAACTACACTTCTGCCTTGTCTTGCACTCTTTATTTCGTTTGAATAGAGTTGTCAAAGACGCCTTTCACCATCAACTTATGTATCATTCATTCAGATATAATTTATTTTCACAGGTATCTACTAATGTAATTGAATTGATTATTGGTTCCTTAATTATTTGGTCATTCATTATATAAACTATTTGTTGGCTTATTTTTCTAATTATTTTTTTCTTGTGATGATTGAAATACATAACTTTGAAATTTTGATTTGGATATTGCCCCTTACTTCATAATTCTCCCTCTCGTGCTATGTTGTGTTAAACAACTTGCTGCATAATTAATTTGCCATGCCTTATTTGTATTCATTTAAAACATGTTGCAATTATTTGCACTGCCTTGGGGACTAATTTTCTCCTTTTAGTTTTAGGTCTCAAAACATGAAGATTTAGCATAGTGATTTCAAGTTGGAGCAATGGAATGGATGGCTAGAGATCGGAAAAGATGGTGCATTTATTTTCAAAACATGAAGACTTAGCACACTTAGTAGAATTAGGTCTTAATTTTGTAGGCATTTATTTTTTATTCTAAATGTATTGAAAAAGGCATTCCAAATGTACCAAAACAAATGTAGCTTGACTTATATCAATGTATCATTTGAAAACAAAATGAAATGAGAATATTAATGTTAATGTTTTATTGTAATTTTCATGGATGCAATGTAATTTTTGTAATATTTGAAAAATATTTGAAATGAATCAAATGAGAATGCTTTGCCTTGACTTCAACTTTTAAGCCTTGCAAATTATTATTTGAATGTGAGTTTGGAAGCATAAATTCTTTTAGCAATAAGTCCCCAAAACCAATGATATGTTATCAAAATAATGATTATCAATCGGCATACCCCAAAATTTGCCCTACCCTTGACACTTTTCATCTGGTTTACCACAACATCCCTCTGCATGCATAGTTCACTTATTAACCAATAATTCAGATACTATCATACATTCATATGCATATTCATGCCATAATCACTTAGGTAATTACTTCACAAGTGCATGTTTCAAATGACATCTTTAGATTCAAAGGTTGCTAGTCATAAAACATTAAACGAATTTGCAAGTTTCTGGTTATTTTGACTATGGACGCAACAATTTGGTTGTTTGATCTTAGTTAAGTTCTCAAAGGAACCCTAATCCTTGGTTTTGGTTGCCTGATCATACTATCCATATTAAGGTACATAGTGACTACCTTGGATTTGGTTGATTGATTCATGACATGACACTTTTCAAAGGCATTCCATTTAAAGATAAGGCAAAGCTCAAGAGTCATTCAAATTCATCTAAGTACACATCTTTGGGTATTAAAAAAAAGATAAGATTTGGGGGGAAATGGTTAAGTTTCTTAAACTACAAGATATTACATTACAAAACCACTACAAAGGAGGTTGCATGGAGAAAACTACAAAAGGATTTTGTACATGATTAATGGTGTATAGTTGTATGGATATAATTCTTGTATGGTTTGTGATCCCTTCCCCCATTGTGGGTAAAATGTTCCTAATCCCCGTGAAAGTGTAGGATTTATGATCCATCCCCCATGGTGGGTAAAATGATCCCCCCTCCCGTAGACATTTAATAACGTATGATTTATTTTCCTTTATCGATTTCCCTTGCATGTTAGTAAACAACATAAAACCAAGACGATAAAAACAACCTTTTTCAAAAGATAAAAATAAACTTGATCCAATGCCAAGTATTTTCCAAATCAAACTTCATTAAACGCAACAAAAATGCTTGATCCAACGTAAAGTATCTCTTCCACTTCATTTCCTTTACTCAAAATTCACATTTCAAACTTCCAAAACCCGATGCAATGTCAAGTCATTTTCTAAGCATTTTTACAATGAACTGGATGAAAAAGGACGGGGTGTACGTACTTGTGCACACTATTTCTCAAGCACTTGGGTTGTCAACCCTACTTAGATTGTAGACTGATGTTTGTCTTCCATTCAAAACACTTAAAAATAAACGAGTTTAATTCGATTCTCATAGGGTGAAAAAAAGATGTTAGGATACCATCGTCCTTTCAACTCCTGGGTATTCTTATTTTCGGCCATACTTAGCGCGTGGTTAGATACTTGTCTCCCTCTAAGTACCAACGATTAAAATCGCCTCAAAAATTTCATTCCAAAAATGCTTCTCCTACTCTAAAATCAATCACAACCAATCAAATTCAATTTTCCACCTTAGGGCATTCAAAACCTTTAAAAAATGGCATGTTATTTCTGTTCTACGCGCGAGCATACAAGCAACGTTTAACTCCTAGGACGTGAATGTTAACATCGACCAATAAAAACAATCCACAAATACGTATTTTTTACCCTGAACTACGGAGCTCTGATTTCCTTATTGCACTATGAGGATATGTAGGCACATGATTGCGAAATCTTGGCGAACACACTAATTAAAAACTATTTTTTTCCCTTTCACAAGTAACCTTTAGATAATAACACCCATTCGCGCATAAAACAAGCAAAACGATTGTCGTTGAGTACAACTGATGTGAGGGGTGCTAATACCTTCCCCTTGCATAATCGACTCATGAAGTCGAATTTGATTGCGACGACCATTTTCTTCACCTATTAGGGGTTTTATCGATATTTTCCCTTTCCTTTGGAATAAATAAAGTTCGGTGGCGACTATGTATTTTTCACGTAGTGACACCAATGGATCATAAAGAGTGTATGCATGGACCAAGCTTATGTGCCTCCAAACCATTCAAAATTTCAACTAAAACCTCAAAATGAAAACCCAAAAATTTTAAATCAATGAGTATCTAAAAAAATAAAGCCACATATACTTGGAAATGGAATGCATGATTTAAAATGAAAGTGATCAGATGACTAAGTAAAGTCGTTGACTTTTTTTGTTATTGACTTTGACTGATGCATACTAATGAAACCTAATGACCAAATGCAATAGTCATTATGTGATGATGCAAATGAGATGTAGATGAATTGTATACATATGATGACAATTGCCACTACTTAAATAGATTTTCCTGATGGCATGAGCGATGATAATCCTCATAGTATCCTGGTGAAAGGTATTTAAATACAGAAGACCCATATTTTTCCCTTGGATGTGATGAAATGATATTATTTGAGATACTCTGAGTTTGCTAGGGATATGCAATGTAGACTCTTTGGGGATTGCTGAGATAATTGATAAAGTATGTCTGTTGTGGATTAAATAAGATAAGGTGAAAAAAACTTACTGGAGAAAACAAAGTTAGGTTTTGAAAGTTTGACATAACATATGTGATATGTTATGGGTTCTCACGTAACAGACATGATAAGGTTATGTCTTTTCACATAACAAAAGAAAAGAATTTTGGTTTCTCACAGAATGATAAAGATGAGTGATGACTTCTCACACTACAAGGGAAGTATTCTAGTTTCTCACAAAATGGTAATGACAAAGTTATGGTTTCTCACATAAAAATTAAAGGTAGGTTACAGATTCTTACGTAACAAATATTTAACGAGTTCTGGCTTTTCACAAAGCAAAAATGATAAGTTATGGCTTCTCACATAACAAAATGGAAGGTAGTTCTTTTGTGATACTTTTTTTTTAAATCTTTTGTTATGGCTTCTCACACGTTACTATCCAAAATGAGTGTGGTATTTTAAATTTTTTTTTGATTAAATTTACATAAGAGTAATTCTTTTGTGATATATATATATATATATATATATATATATATATATATATTATTTCTCTATATTAATATTTTTATTTTTCCTTTTAAATATTATAAATTTGTAAAAAATTAACCTAACACCAACCCAACCCTAGTAATTTGGTATAAATATATGGGTTCATTCACTTTGATAAGACTAGCAAGCATCAGCGGCGCCGATTTTCAAAGCTACACTTCTCCCTACTCTTGCTCTCTTTATTTCGTTTGAATAGAGTTGTCAGAGACGCCTTTCACCATCAATTTATGTATCATTCATTCAAATATAATATATTTTCACAGGTATCTACTTATGTAATTGAATTGATTATTGGTTCCTTAATTATTTGGTCATTCATTATATAAATTGTTTGTTGGGTTATTTTTCTAATTATTTTTTTCTTGTGTTTTGTCATTTTCAATAGATCTAAGATTGAAGTAAAGGAATTCAGATCATGGGATATTATTTCAAGCTTGATCGAATACATATCATTATTGTCTTCTTATACATCCCTGCGAGTTTTATTGTGTATTTCATAATGTTTAATATTAACCTCTTCTCGACCGTGATTTACTTGATTAAATATGTGTTAAATATTGCGCGTAGTAGAAAAATGGCAGCTATAAACAATATTTGATTATCTCTTATGTTAGAGAAGGTAATCTTATTTTAATTTTGATTTAATCAAAAACTATTATTTTAAGAAATAATTCCTATGCATCCTTGTTTTCAGGAGTTAAATTCTTCCTGACATATTATGCAAGAATTAGTTTCTTGTTATTTAGAAGGTAATTCTTTTCAATTTATTGTACTAAAATTTGGTGAATAAGTTTTTATCTTCACCTTAGTTTCATATATTTGTACTACTAAAAAATGGTTGCTATAAAGAATATTTGGTTTTGTCTTATGTTAGAAAAGATAAAATTATTTTAATTTTGATTGAATAAAAAAATATTATTTTAATGAATAATTCTTATGCATCCTTCTTTTCAGGAGTTAAATTCTTCCTGGCATATTATGTCAAAATCAATTTCTTGTTCTTTAAAAGGTAATTATTTTTAATTTATTGTATTGGAATTCAGTAAATAAATTTTATCTTCGCCTGAGTTTCATGTATTTTTACTAATAAATATCAATGGTAAGTTTTTATGAAATCGTCATCTTTTTAATTATATGTATTTCTAATAAATAATTTGATGTTTAATATTAATATTATGAACAAATTATGAGATTTAGTTTGGTGTTGTTAAATTAGTGATATAGTAATTGAAATTTAGTATGTAAACGAAAAATTCTTGTTGTTGTATATATTGAAAGATTTTTTTTTTATCTAGAGTTATGTAAACTATGTACTAAATATAAGTGATAATAAGGATCATCAACTAAGAAGAATGAGAACATTTTTTGCGTAGACTTTTTTGATGTCAACCTTATTGTATTGATTAAAAAATAAAAATAAATG
Source organism: Lathyrus tuberosus (assembly GCA_022829125.1). NCBI lineage: Eukaryota > Viridiplantae > Streptophyta > Magnoliopsida > Fabales > Fabaceae > Lathyrus > Lathyrus tuberosus. Next base: position 1,922,045 of record JALAZF010000250.1, on the reverse strand, counting down.
CTTTTGCAGATGTGGTACATTGTTTACAAAATAAGCTCTCGAAGAGCTCATGGATACCAACACATCCTTCATTTTTGGAGTTAAAGCTTCTGATTTCAAATTAGGCGATCTTTTTTTACTTGTAACTATTTTGTTGTGCAATCAACATACCATTCAAACTCATATTCAATCATTCTAATCTTATACTGATTCTTAAATTCATCCTGACATATTATGCAGACACCAATTTCTTTATCTCTAGAAGAATAATTCCTTCAAATATATTGTACTATGGTCTAGTGAGTAAAAAACATATTCACTTAAACAACAATTATTATTACAAATAAAAAAGTTCTTTATTTTATGTTGGGTACATACAAGGGGTTTCCTTCCTAACATACTTATAAATTGTGCGGTTTAGTCATAATAAGTCAATATTAGTTAACTCGCTATAGATCAAACCCTTAGATACAATACTTTAGGTACAATACTAATTTGATACATTCTTTGAATATTTCAATTAACTACATTCTAAATATCATATTACTATAATGTATCACTATATGTTTCACCTTAGTAAGATTTTCAGTTGTGTCTGTGATGGTTATTTTTCAATTATTGTTCTCGTAGATATTAATAGTCAAATTCGACTAATGTAGGTTAATAATTGAAATTGAAGCATCTTATTTAACAAAAAATTAGGCTCTGATGAAAATTAATTAATAAAAACAAACAAGAACACAACTTGATCACAAAATTTGTTTAATTGTACATATAATTTATATTCAACCCTTTTTATTTAAATCTTTGTTTTAAGCAGTTTAGACCTAAAGTAAATGAAATTAGGTTGTTTTTTTTATACTATGTCGAACAAAATGTAAGAATGAGATTTCACAATAACCTGATTTTCATGTGTATTGAGCTATTTATAGGGATTTAATTGTTATGAGATATCAGATAGTACAAGAATACATTAAAAATGGATACATTAGAGATTTCTCTTTTAAAATTATATTGGTATTACATATGTATTGGAACATCAGGATGTCTTCATGAACCATTTCAATCATGTAATTCCCATTCAATAATGCTCATAATCGATAAAGAAAATGATATATGGGTTTTTAATGCTCATAATCGATTATGAAATAGAGTTAATTGACTATCCGCTTCAGAATAACGACAACCCTAATTCCCAAAAAGGAAAGCATACAACGGCTAGTGTCTTTATAGATTACGAGTGTTCTTAATTGATTAATAAGTTTTATGCCTTTATCTAATCGATTGGTGAAGGACCTTAATCAATTAGAAAGTGTATATAAGCCCCATAAATTTTTATGAGCGTCGTTGATCAATTCTACAAGCATCTTTATTGTTCCTCTAAGGGTTTTAAGGTGAAAGCTCCCGAGGTTTGATTAAATTTTGGTTAAAACTTAATGAAGAATGCTGCAGACAAAGATGTCAAATACAATGTTCCAACATCATGATTCGACAAATATAGAAGGTTTTAAATTTGGTGCAAGATTCAAGGAGAGATCACAACAGTGGATCAAGGAATTAGCAAACATAAGATTCAAAGCCCAAGGAAGCAGAAGGCTATAAAAGAATACCTAGTCCTAGGCCAGAAAAGAGAGAGAGAGAGAGAGAGAGAGAGAGAGAGAGAGAGAGAGAGAGAGAGAGAGAGAGAGAACAACATAGACTTAAGAATCCTATTTTGTAAACTTTTGTAAAATAGGGTTTAGGGTTTTGAGAGTCGTTGGCTCCTTTGTGTTGTAAGTCTCCCTTTATATCAATTTGATACATTGTGGAAGACATAGTTGTTATGCAGATTCAGAAACCTGTAGGTAATGAATCGTGTATTGTTCTTGGATGAAGCTTTGAAGCAAATCCAAGTTGTGTTGTTAGTCAAGAATGGTCGACTGAACTTTGCATTGAAAGAGGGTTCTTTCAAGTAGGATGATACAATTGCTGTCGATTGTAACTGTTAGATAATCACAGGTTGTGATTTAGGGAGTGAGATGGGTTTCTCTTATCAATTAGATGTGACTTCTAATGATAAAGTCTCCATTGGGTAGTGATAGGTAAACCAGAGGTTGTTTACTATAAACCAGAGGTTGTTTACATAAAACTATACTACTGATAGTGGATTCTTCTTCCTGGCTTAGTATTCCCCCAGATGTAGGCGATTTGCACCGAACTGGGTTATCATATTCTGTGTTGTTTATCATTATGCAATTTACAGTTCAGTCTTGATTAACATGTTGTAACAGATGTCGAAACATCTGTCTTGCTGCTGTTGCTGATATTCTGAATATTAGCGTGTTTGTTCTGCTCTTGTTTTAAAGTTATGCAGAGAACAATGTCGTAACATGTGTTAGGACATCTGCTATCTGCTATGCTAAAATTTCAATTGGTATCAGAGCAAGCACCCTGTCTGTTTTTGGATGAGATCTTGGGAGATACTTTCTAGCGGTTTAAATAAGGAGGAGTTTGGAAGATCAGATCATTCACTCTGACATACTCAAGGGTATTAATGGATGAGATTGATGTTCTGGATCAAAGGTAACAACTACTGATGGCTGTTCAAGTTTTCTGAGGAGTTTTCTACAGTAACTGCAGGAGGAGTTGCTAGTTCTCCTGTATGGTGTCTTATAAGAAGTTCTGACATCTTATTAGGGCATGTTGAAGATGTTACTTGGTGGTTTCGCTGCATATGTTTCTAATGGAAGAACTCTGGTATTTATGGGATTCTGGAGTTGTGACAGAAGAAAGATGGTGAAAGATCTTGATTGTTGGCTTCTTTTCTTGAAGATATCAGCATCTGTGAATGCTCTATTCATTCCAAAGTCGGGAGCAATGAAATGGAGAGATTTGTTGGTTGATTTCTGTCATGTTGACTTGATACTTGGAAGTTTGGTATCATCCTGTATCTTGAAGTCAGTTTGAAGAGAAGGTGAGTTGAGATTTTGTTTATCAAATTCATGATCTATGAATTCGGTAAATATTATTTTCGTCAAGTTGGCAAAGATACTTGAGTTTTCACTCAAGTCCACTCATAAAGGCATCTCTGGTCATGGTTGAAGAGCTCTTTTAGAAGGATAATCTGTTCTCATGTTGAAGATGGATTTCTGAAGATCTCTGGTGCTGATAGATGTTATTCAACTTGGAGATAATGAGAGGTGATTTATTTTCACCATTCATGATTTACAAGGATTCTATTAGCAAAAGAAAGTCTTAAGCAGGTTAATTCAAGGGTGACAGACTTGATGTCTCTACATGTTGTTTGACTAGAAAGATATTGACATAGTTTTGTTGATATCTGGTAAATCATATATCCTACAAGATGTATGGTTTTGAGGACAAGGATTTAAGATCAATTGCTATTTGTGGAATTTACAAATATTTAATTGATTATTCTTGTATGTTGGAGTACAAGATCACTGGTGACAAGTTGGTACATCAGAAAGTACAACACCTCTTATTGCATCAGCTCAAGGATATGTTCTTTGGAGAATGGGTATAGTCAAGATAAGGAACTGGTGTTCTATCAGATGTTGAAACATCTTGACAGTGGAGTATGTGCAGAAGCCTGTGGATTCAAGGAGTGAATCTCTGGAGCAAAGGAGTTGTAGCTGATGATCTTGGTGCCATAAATGTCTCTGTGGTAGGATCTGTCTTTTTACTTTGGTATTACCAGGCATGTAATCAGACTAGGAAGTTTCGTGGCAGGAAGCTTGACTAGAATAAAGTATTGTTGGAAGTGAAGATGAAGACAATTCTCTTGGTTCAGTTTATTTCTGACCTAGGAGTATTGGAGTGCAGTAGGTGTGTTCCAGTTTCTACTAGAAGTATCTGATCTTTATCTAGAAAGTTTCCTGGCAAGAAACTTGTCTAGAATATGGTGCTGGTGATAGCACTGCTTGGGTCAGTTTATTTTTTATCTAGGTGCATAGTGTAGCGTGCAATTTTTGTTGGTGACATGACCACCTTACCTCAATGGTTGGAATTAGGTGTTACTTTCTGATTTCTTATTTATCCTATGAAGCTGGAAAGGAAAGGGAAGCTATCTAAAACTAACCATGCACACAAATGTTTTCTTTAACAAATGCTAAGAGATTGGGGGTTCGGGGCCAAGTTATACAAAGGGAAGTTGTCAACACCTAGTGTATATATGGTTATCCATAGACTTTGCATTACATATTTCTCTATTATCTTTAAATGCTTTCTTGTGTTTATCTGTCATGGGTTGGGAAAGTTTCTCCTTTGGGAGTGTTGAGAGAGTGCTTTTGTTGTTTTCGGGTTTTCTGTTGTTTTTGGGAAGGTACCGGACCTAAAGTTTTTGATTTATGTGCTTGCTAAGATTTCGCAATCTTATGCCTACGTATTCCCGTAAAGAAAACTGGGAAATCAGAGAAATCGTAGTTCCTCCTATTTCTATGGGAGGAAAGATGTTTGTTGTCTTGTTTAAATCCCAAGATTGAAGCTAGATGAAAGTTTGTCTTGTTCAAAGCCCAAGATTGAAGCTAAAAGGGTGACTGAGAGGGAATTTGTCATCTCTAAAGGGAGATATCTCACCTATTCATCACAAAATGTTGGGTACTTGATTATAAAGGAAAATTACTTTAACTGGGATATGAGAATCCAATAATGCCATAATTTCCTTTATCAGAGTTGCAAGCTTCTGACTTGCTTATGTAAGGTTCTGATCTTCAATATAGAAACATAAACAAAGACATTAAGCATAAGAGTAAAGAACACACGATATATCCTAGTTCACCACAAAGGCTAATCCAGTCCACCCTCCTCAGGTGATTTCGCCTTGAACACAAGGTCTTAATCCACTATAATTAATCTCGATTACAAATGCACGGACAACAGACGGTGACTAACAACATGCACAACCGCAGTTGTGACTAACCCACAATGAACCGTTCAGGGATTCAACTTAATGAATATAACGAACATTAACCTGCAGGTTCCAATCTCGCAAGATCTACTGCTAGGATTTCAACAGCTAGACGTTCAGGGATTCATCGCAATGAATATAACGCTACTGACCCTATTTCAAGATTTACCACAATGACATCTCGCCATTGTCTTCTCGAGTCTCCAGTCACACTGACCACTCAAGGAATCCTAATTCACTAAGATTTAGTTGACAGGAGATTACATATTTGCTTCTTAACAAGCAGATTACTCCTAAGTTTAAGTACAAAGAACACACAAGTGTTCAAGCAACATATGAGCAACATCTCCTTGCTATTCTAAGAAACTACAGAGATGTATTTGAATTTGACAGTTGTTGACATCTTGTAGATCTTCTTCTTCTTCGTCTTCTTGGTTGAGCAAGCTTTGAGCAACAACTCCTTGATTCAGATCTTCAATGTAGCGCTGATGAGAAGGTGGTTGATGACTTGACTGATTTTCAATGTTGTCTTCTTCATCAACAACTTATGTACCAATTTGTTGTTGTTGTGTTGAATGTTGATCTTAAGCTCCAACAATAATGGCCATGTGTAAATGGTGATAGCTTTTGATATTTAATAAGTGTTACAACGAGAACTCATCGTTATTGCTATCTTCACACAATGACTTGGTTAATTCATGAATGATACATCCAATTGATGATCAATGGAATCGACACATCAGAAGCGAGAACTCTTTCCTTTAAATAGCCCAGTAGAAATATAGTCGTTTGAAGCACTGTTGGCTGTTGGAAAAGAGACGTTGTGTAATAATTAACTGTACTGACACATCTCCTTTTTGTTGTGGGAGAAGTGACGGGATATATCTTTCTTGGGCACTGTGTACAGTCGTTCACAATGGTAACATTTGACTTCCAAACTTCAGAGGCTTCTGATGGTAATTTATTGAAGCATGAGTAGAGCCTTCTTAACAGGATATCTGATACGTCAAGTCTTCAGTCTTTTGAAGAAGTCCATTAGGAATCTGTCTTCAGAACTTCAGCACTTGTCTTTAGTAACATTATCCTTTACTAATTCAAGTCTTCAGAAACTGCAGAACTCGTCAATTAGGAATCCGTCTTCAGAGTCTTCAGCACTAGATCTTTGGAACCGTAATCTTCAGAACGCATAAGTCTTCAGAGTCTTTCTGCACTTGGTTTTCAGAGCCTTCAGTCTTCAAAACTTCAAGTCATGAGAGTCTTCAGCACTTTGGTTCTCTTCTTCAGAAGCTTCTCTATCTTCAGAATCTCAACCACTTTCAGAGAGCATCCACAAGAACATTGCAACAACAATATCGGCATCCTTGGATCTAACTGATCATGATCAGATACAGAAGCATTCTTGCTTCTTGCGACTTGTGTCACACATAGTAACTTTGCATATAATCAATTACACACATCTGGTTGGTGCTTTGTTGGATCTGATATCTTCAGTAATTATGATTTGCACACAACGCACATTAGGACTTAAAATAGTTCTTTCATAAATACGTATTGTTATAATCAAAACATAGATTGACTTGTAGAGACAAATATTGCTCTCACAGTTGTATGCATAAATAGTCGCATTGCATACATTTGTGGACAATGGTCCGTTGTTGGTGAGCCTAAAATCCCATTGTGTGGATTAGGGTCGGTAGCTGATTCAGAGGTGATGGATCAGTGAGTGGTTGTGATCCTAAGAGGTGGGGATCAGAACGGTGAACCTAAGTGTTCATGAAAATTGGTACCACATGCATAAGCATTGAGTCAGGTGTGAGTCTCATTTCATTAGATATTATCTATGTTGCTATGTTGCTAAATATGTGGTGTTGTGTGATTAATTGATTTGTTATCGTATGATTTCCTGTTGGTTGGTGAATAATTGGCGATGATATTGTTGGTTGATTAATGTGAGATATGTAGTTGAATTGTTGTTGTGTTAACCTGATGCATACCGTTTAACATGCCTTCCTTTATATTATCATGATATGTCACCCCTTCTGTTTGAATATAGCTTCCACGTGGGTAATGTGCAGATAATCCATAGTAAGAGCTCAAATGTGAGTAGAAGATGAAGTCTTCCGTTTATTCTTTTAGTTTGGCTCAGCTCTGACACTGGGGTTATGGATCATTGTGTGCTTTTTATTGTTGATGGTTGATTACCATGTTTTATTTCCTATGACTGTTGTCTCTTTATGACACTATCAATTATGCTATGCCTTGAGTTGTTAACTTGAATGAATAAATTTTATTTCCGCTGCTATATGAATTAACCTTCGGTTATGTCTTGCTGATAATGTTGTTATAAATATTTTTTAAAAGGATGTGTGTTACATATCCGATTGAATGAGTAAGTGTTTGTTGAAAGTGTGACATTCCTAAATATGATTTTATGGATAATCCTCTGATTTTTTTTATATTACGCACGAGATTATTTAGGGTGTTACAAGAACCTCTCCTAAATTAGCAAATAGATTGTGCTTTTTCAATTTTTGGCCCAAGATTCTCTCAAATTCTTCCAAGGTGGGAGCTAATTGGAAATCTGAGAATGTGAAGCAGCCTAGTGACGGGTTATAGAATTGGGAGAAAGTAATAATAGCCCCTTGGTCCATCTTCTCTGTCAAGTGATCTAAGATCTCCCCCTAGTCACCTTTGAAATCATTGCGCTTAATACGTGTCATTTTGGAGCTCAAAATCTTCAGGCTTTCAGTATTGGGCTCTTTGAATTTAAATGGAAAAGTGTCCCTTCTTCCTGAATTCATTTTTTTCAAATTCTTGGAGATAACCCAAATTCCTGAAATAAATGTCAGATAATAGGAGCTTTGGGTTTCTTTTTTATGCAGATGCAATGAAATGTAAATGGATGTAATGAGATGCCATGCATTTTTTATTTAGGTAACATGGTTTCAAAGGTCTGAGGTACGAATGACAAACAATTCTAATTGCTTTTCACATAACGTTCTCACCAGGTCACATCTAGGGTTGTAATAAAGGTTCCTGCAGTCATGGATCCAACACAAAAACATTGCCTCCTACAACAAATACTTGTCGGACCATAATATCGTCACGAATATATCTTCTAGGTGAGGTTCGTATGCCAACCACACGAGATATACATCTCGTGGCCAACACTACGCAACCATCGACTCCAAGGTTCTAGACCCGGTTCCCAGAGTCATGGATTCGCCATGAAAATATTGCCACCTATGGAAATTACTTTATGGACAACAATACCTCAGTCGGAATCTATTCAGAGTAAGGTTTTTGTATTAACCCCACAAGATATACATCTCACAGGTCAACACTAAGCAACCATTATTCTTAGTAGGCCAGGGGTTTAATTTTCTAAAAAGGTTCTTAGAGTCACAGACCCTCATGAAAATATTGTCGCCATCTACAATACTTTCTAGAAAATAACATCCTTAAGAGGATCTACTCTAAATGAGGCTTTCTTGATAACCCCACGAGATATACGCCTCACAGGCAAAAATTATGCAACCATCATCCTATCTTATGTTTTTCTCTAGACTCAGATGTAGAGTCTTTCCCACAATGTGTTAAAGCAATTAGAGTATCCATACCAACCACACATAGAAAATATATCTCATATCATAAATAGAAGCATATTATAGAGGAAATCCAAACAAGTAAAGGAAACACTTAGCACAAAACAACCTAAACTAGGCTTGACTTACTTTAGGGAACCAGGCCCCCAATAGAGTCGTCAACTTTCGTGGTACAAAAAATATACGACCACGAGCGCATCACACACTCGAGGTGACAAACAGAGTCACCACCGAAGTTTATTTATTTCTAAAAGGAAAGGGAACATGTCAATAAAACCCTTAAAGATAACAAAGATATGGGTATCGCAACCAAATCGGGTCCGGGAGTCGATTGTGCAAGTGGAATGTATTAGCACCTCTCACAACTGTTCTACTCAACGAGAACCGTTTAGTTAGTTTTGCGTTAAGTGTTAGCTTAAAAATATTTGATTTCTAACGAGACTTAAAAATATTTAAAGTTTAAGAGAAAAAAGGAGAAAGACTAAAAAATAAGTCTTTTATTAGGGTTCCTAACGAGACTTTAAATCTCGCTCCTACGTATCTCCAAGTGCGATGGAGAAATCAAGGCTACGTAGGTCTGGGTAGCAAATGTTTGTGGTTGATCAATTTTAATGGAAAATATTTAGTCGCATTTGAACAGAATACATTGCTCGCTACCTAAAACATGGAGAAGCTAACACTTGCATCACATCAAAATGGACAGCATAATTTGGATTCTCACAAATTTGTGCTCTCGTCACATTCGAGCGGAAAACATTACTCACTACTCGCATGGTAGGAACAAAGATTTGTTTGCATTGTCTCAGAGTGGACGAAACATTTTTCATTTAAAAAAAAGAGGGTTTGAGTTTTAAGAGCCAAAAGGAAAAAGGTTTGAATGTGTTGGATTATTTTTTTAATGGATGACGAATGCTCGGATGGTCGAGATATACACCTCATATCCAAACACTGGGAGAAAAGCATGGTATACACCACATTCCTTTTTAATATTATTGGTGAAAGGGTTAGATATAATTAGGTGCTTTTCGGATGGAAGACAAATACTCGAATGGCCAAGTTATACAACTCGTATTCAGGTATTTAGTGAAAAGAGTGATATACACCAAAGGGTTCCTTTTTCGTCCGATTTATTATAAAAATAAAGAATGCTCAAGATTGATTATGAAAGAAGTTTTGGTATCAATCAATTTAAGAGTTTTAAAAGGATGACGAATGATTGGATGATCGAGATATACACATCGTATCCAAACATTCAGGGAAAAGCGTGGTATACATCACGTTCCTTTTTAATCTTACTTATGAAAAGATGTTTTATAATGATAAAATATTTTTGTTTTGATTTTGAAAATGCACTCGATATTGATCGAGGTTTGATTTGCATTGCAAAATGAACTATGAAATAATTCGTTTTTGGTATTTAATTGATTTTTGAAATTGAAATTAAAATGGTGGCAAGAAGTTATTTTTGGCTTTTTTTATTTAAAATGTGAATTGAATTTTATTAGAAAAACTGATTATTTATTTTATTATTTTTAATTAATAAAATAAATAAATAATAAGTGTATAATAGTGAGAAGTTGGTGTTATTAATTTGATTAGGTTTTGAAAAGATCTTTTTTTATTTTTATTAATCATGATCTAAATGATCTAACAAAATAAAAATAAACACATATTTACATTTAATATACAAGCATATAAGTACAAAATAAAATAAAATGAATAAAATACAATATTAACAAATATAATCAATATTATTTTACATATAATTATTTAAATAAAATAAAATTAAAAACAATATAATAAAATAAATAAAAGTAAAAACAAAATAGAAAATAAATAAACAAATGCAAATGGCTTAAAAAGCCTAAACAGGAGAAGGGTGCCAAAAGGTAAATGCAGGGTACAAGCCATAAATGGGCTGAGCCAAAGCCAAAAATCCCTAAAGAGAGGGGCTTGGTCTGGAGTCAAACAAATGACTCAACAGAGGCCCTTGATATAGTGGAAAGCATCACATGCGTTAGATTGGAAAACTCTAGGGAGGTCTAACCAAACGAAGGGTTAGGGAAGGCAGCGCATGGTAAGAGCGTCCATACATTATCAAGGTTGACTGGGCTGAGGCAACTGATCCAAGGGATTAGGACTCAGCCATGTGTCGGGCAACGAATGGAGAAGAGAAAGGTCATATAAACGAAACTCAGAGAGAAAGAGATTACTTTCATCTCTTTTTTTATCTCTCTTAGCTTCCATTATCTCTCACCCACACCGAAGAACAAACGGGTAAAATAAAAGCACAAGGCGTTGCCCAAGATCAAAGCTGGTGATTCGTATGAACACACGGCGACACCCTATGAAGATCCACGATGCTGCAGATGAACACCACAGTGGTGTTCATCCTGCAGTCGTCGGAGCTCCATCACTCAAATAAACCTTTCCCTTAGTTTTCCAACCCTTATGTGTCCAAAGCTGGACTCAAAATCCCCTAAAACTTCCTCTAAACCCTTAAATTCAAACAACAGAAATGAAAACCCTAACTCCTGAAAATGTAAATCAAGCCTTAACTCCCAAAAAATTTGTGCTTTAAAATTTTCTTTTGGCTCAATAAGCTTCTTATACTCATCTCTAATTCTGACTATGATTTTTTCCTGCTTCTATGTTGTTGTTATGTGTTTGTGGGTGTTAGCTCTAGTTGTGTTAAGAGCTTCTGATGTGAAACTATGACCAACTTAGAAAATGAGCTTTAGGAAGAAATGGTTAGGGATTTTTTGGTATTGTTACTATGAGGTGTTTGCTTGGGTTAGGGTTTCTGTTGTGTTCTCTATGTGAAAAAATCCATTCAATTTATATCATGACTGAGGGGATGTTGGTACATGTGAGAGAGTTTTTAGGAAGGTATTGGTTGTCAAGAGTGTGTGAAAAAATCATTTGGATAAGCATGAATTGGTGAGCTGTTAGGAATGATTTAAATCAATCCCTGATATTGTGGGATTTAGGGTGAGTGGAAGGAAAATCGTATATGGCCATGTGAAATGTTGAATCAAATCTGTTTTGTTTTTACTGATGTGAAAATTGATGCTTCAAACAAATGTACTGCAGTGACTTATGTGATCAAAAATTGAATGGACTGCTAATTTACTTGCTTTTTATTGCAGTAATTTGTGATGATTGAAATACATAACTTTGATGAAATTTTGATTTGGATATTGTCCCTGTACTTCATAATTCTCCCTCTCGTGCTATGTTGTGTTAAACAGCTTGCTGCATAATTAATTTGCCTTGCCTTACTTGTATTCATTTGAAACATGTTGCACTTATTTGCACTGCCTTGGGGACTAACTTTCTCCTTTTTGTTTTAGGTCTCAAAACATGAAGATTTGGCACAGTGATTTCAAGTTGGAGCAATGGAATGAAGCATTTATTTTCAAAACATGAAGACTTAGCACACTTAGTAGAATTGGAATGGAGCATTTATTTTCAAAACATGAAGACTTAGCACACTTAGTAGAATTAGGTCTTAATTTTGTAGGCATTTATTTTTTTATTCTAAATGTATAGAAAAAGGCATTCCAAATGTACCAAAAAAAATGTAACTTGACTTATATCAATATATCATTTGAAAACAAAATGAAATGAGAATGTTAATGTTTTATTGTAATTTGCATGGATGCAATGTAATTTTTGTAACATTTGAAAAATATTTGAAATGAATCAAATGAGAATGCTTTGCCTTGACTTCAACTTTTAAGCCTTGCAAATTATTACTTGGATGTGAGTTTGGAAGCATAAATTCTTTTAGCAATAAGTCCCCAAAATAAATGATATGTTATCAAAATAATGATTATCAATCGTCATACCCCAAAATTTGCCTTACTCTTGACACTTTTCATCTGGTTTACTACAACATCCCTCTGCATGCATAGTTCACTTATTAACCAGTAATTCAGATACTACCATACATTCATATGCATATTCATGCCATAATCACTTAGGTCATTACTTCACAAGTGCATGTTTCAAATGACATCTTTGGATTCAAAGGTTGCTAGTCATAAGACATTAAAGCAATTTGCAAGCTTCTGGTTATTTTGACTATGGACGCAACAATTTGGTCGTTTGATCTTAGTTAAGTTCTTAAAGGAGCCCAAATCCTTGGTTTTGGTTGCCTGATCATACTATCCATATTAAAGTACATAGTGACTACCTTGGATTTGGTTGATTGATTCATGACATGATAGTTTTCAAAGGCATTCCATTTAAAGATAAGGCAAAGCTCAAGAGTCATTCAAATTCATCCGAGTACACATCTTTGGGTATTAAAAAAAAGATAAGATTTAGGGGGAAAAGTTTAAGTTTCTTAAAGAACAAGATATTACATTACAAAACCACTACAAATTAGGTTGCATGAAGAAAACTTTAAAAGGATTTTGTACATGATTAATGGTGTATGGTTGTATGGATATAATTCTTGTATGGTTTGTGATCCCTTCCCCCATTGTGGGTAAAATGTTCGTAATCCCCATGAAAGTGTAGGATTTATGATCCATCGCCCATGGTGGGTAAAATGACCCCCCTCCTGTGGACATGTAATAACGTATGATTTACTTTCCTTTATTGATTTCCATTGCATGTTAATAAACAACATAAAACTAAGATGATAAAAACAACCTTTTTCAAAAGATAAAAATAAACTTGATCCAACGCCAAGTATTTTCCAAATCAAACTTCATTGAACACAACACAAATGCTTGATCCAGTGTAAAGTATCTCTTCCACTTCATTTCCTTCACTCAAACTTCACATTTCAAACTTCCAAAACTTGATCCAACGTCAAGTCATTTTCTAAACATTTTTACAATGAACTGGATGAAAAAGTGAAATTCTGGTACAGACATGTAATGTCAGGTTCAATGTCACAACATCAAACTCTGTTGCATGAACAAGACAATAAAACAGAATATGAACACAGTCAATTGTTCACCCAGTTCGGTTCAACCAACCTACATCTGGGGGCATACCAAGCCAGGAAGGAAGTCCACTATTAGTAGTATCAAATTACAGACTCAACAGACCAGTTGACAATCTACCTAATTTAATCCCTACCCAATGACCCTTCTACCTAAGTCCTCCCTAGGTAAGAGACTCTATCTCACTTCCAATCATCTCGATGATGTCTAGCAGTCAACTACACCGTCACTGCATCAACAACTTGATTCCATAATCTTTTCTATCACATAGACTTTGGAAGACACACTTCCATGACAACCCTTTGGAGTTGCTTCAAAGCTTCCTCCAAGAACAATACATCTCTTACCTACAGGCTTCGAGATAAACACGATGACCATCCCACAACCCGGGTGGTTCATCAATCAACACAGCCCTTCTAATCTACATGATGGCTGGCTTCCTAAAACTAGGTTACAATGCTTCTATTTATAACCTATTTCCCAACTGGATTTGGGCCTTCAAATCATATCAAATCTTCTGTTCCAAATCTCCAACAGATTCTGCTATTAATTGGATCTTCAATCAAATATTCAATTTAAGTCTTCAATAATTAACTCTAAATATTCTCCATATCTTTATGCATTAAATTCAGCTCCACATAATATTTCCAGGATATTATGTATCTTTTAAATCTTCTCTTTAAATCAGCTGCAAGATCTTCTCCACACAAATAGGAACAATCTTCTCCACACAAATAGGAACAATTCTCCATGTCTATTTGCACAAAAATAGTAACAAACTATTCTCCACAAGATATGCAGAATTAATTGTATTAGAATAAATCTTCTCCAATAAATTCGCATCCAATCTAACTAACAGATCTCCTCAAATCAAACTAATGCGTGCAGCCCTAAAAACATCACAACCTGATGTTTTAAGTTTCTGGTATAGTGATGTCAAGACATCGCATGTGACATCACTCTTCAGCACTTTAACTCTTCAACACCTTAACATTCTGCAATACAAAAACCACAACAAATGGTTTTCTGATGTTCTGTCAACTGATGTTATGACATCGGGTTTGACATCAGCACAAAACTGCAACCCTTAAACACTTAACATAACCAGAATGTTAACTAAACATAACAAGGCTGTTAAAAACTCATGTTGAAACATCAACCATGACATCAACATTGTTTTACCAAAATTCTAGCCAACTCCAAGAATTAACAATCTCCCCCTTTGGCTAATTTTGGCTAAAACAATTTCAGCCTACATCAGACCAACTTGGACCAACTTGCAGCAGAAACGAACACTTTCACATCAGCATAGGGCAAACTCCCCCTCAAACCAAGAACCAGCTCACAGCTATTCAAACACTTTGAACCAGCTCACAGCTGTTCAAACACTCTCCCCCTCAACTGCTGCACCATATCAGAAAAGGCTTCACAACCACACCTTGGCAACCACTAGGCTAACTCTCCCCCTTTTTAGCCATAATTGGACAAACTCTGAACATAGCAGCAAGCACAAAAAAATTTCCAAAGGCAAACTCTGAATCATCCAACCAATATACTCAGAACAAAACCCAGACTCAGCAGCTACTACTTTCAATGATCAGCAGAGAAAATATCAACTCCCCCTATCTAGTGCTTCTTGACCAGTATACCATAACATTTGGAAACTCCAGACATAGTCTTCATTCATCCAGACAGGAATGCTTCACACAATCATCCACAAGTTCTGAAGCACACTCACAATGCCTTCCACTGAACTCTAAGTAAACTCCTCTTTCTTAAAAACACACCAAGACAAGCGTGACATCTCCCAGGTACACACAAAGCTGTCCTTCAGACTCCTCCTTAGAAGCATGTGTACATATGATTCAAACAATTAGCTTCACATGGCTAGAACACCAACATGTCATCCAGCAACCTAATGTCATAACATGTTATCTAACATTATATCCAATCTTCACAATCTTGATCAGCACGAAATCTTCACAAAAATCTGCATCCTTGCAGTAAAAGACCATAGACAACAGCCTTAACTCCCCCTGCCATGAACAACCCATGCTCCTTATGAAGATGAACACTTGACACCAGATAGAAGCACAATGAAATTGCCACATTCTCAACATTAAGAACTGCTACTTCTTGTGTTTGTTGAGCAAAATCTCATCATGATTATACATGATCTGTCAAGTCCAAAAAAAAAACACTTGATTTGGAATTTCACATATTCCATAACAAATGTCTTAAGATCACTTGTAACACAAGATAAGGACTGCCACCACCTTTTACTTGTATTAGAAGAAACCTCCTTATCTTCAGCCATTCTGATCAGATCACACCACTGACAACAACCTTCTGTCCTTATACCCACCTAAAGAAGTCTTCAACCTACTTAACCTCAAGATCAGAACCTGTCCATAATGACTAAACTGCCACTTCAGACACTAATGCTACTTCTTCCAATTCCACAAGCCCAGTCCATCAGATAACTACCAAGCTCCCAACAAGGTCTTTGTTCACAAATAACCCGCAGATGATGCTTACTAATTCACACACTTCTTATACAGTCAGCTGATAAGGTTCCCTCAGGGTGTCATCTTCAAACATTAAGCTACTCCATCATGGCCACAAACAACAATATCCAGACTTCTCACACAAGGCATGACAATTTGTATGACCTCTTCTTCTGCACACGTCTGACAACTTCTGATTCTTCCTTATGACACATTCACAAGTTACTTTGGACTTCTTCAGTCTTCTCTACATTCTCCATCCAAGGCAGACCTTCTACTTCATCATCCTCCCGTATGACTATGTAGACACTCCTTAGGCAAAATGTAGGCACCAAGCTCCTGAACCAGAGCATAATCATCCTTCACCAAGGATATCCAACCAGATAATGTCCCAACACAAGTTAGAACATTTGCCACACACCAAGACATCATCACCTTGATTCTTGATATGCTCCACCAACTGGACTTACTATTGTACAGTAATCCAAAGCATCAGGGAATAACCTCTCATCCACCTTCAAGAAGAATACTCTTCTTGAGTCTTCAACTCATCACCCTTCTGCCCAAGAGTAACTTGTTCCAAGATAATCCTCAATAATAACCAGCTGCCACACTCTGATTATCTTGATTCTTCGAATTCACTTCTGAGATCAACCAATGCCACAGTTTGATCACCTCAAGCACGAATCCTCAAATGAAAACAGCCAAATGCCACATTTTGACCTTTTTCACGTTTGTCAGAACTCTCATAAAGATATCCTGATCCACCAAGGAAACTTGATCTTCAATCACATGTTCCACTTGCTCAAAAGCAAACACACTTAGACTCCCTAAGCCATGGTCATGTAACATCTTCTCCTTCCTGCAGCTCCCGCAAACTGCCATGAGAACGATCTTTTTGAAGCATCCTATTGTTCATTCCTGTAGATCACCTTATCATTAGCTGATGTGCCACCTTACCAGCTGAGACTTCTGATGCTAAGCTAGATGTCAGAACATTATGACATCCAACTGTTGAATTCAGCTTTTCCTTCTGCCACTCAGAAGAACCTCCTCCCTTTGCAGAAACAGATTTCCATGCTCTCATAGACTTGATTCAACAATCAAGTTTGAGTAGACAACCTCCATCCTGCTTAGAAACTCCAAAGCCTTCAAACCTACCACATCTGAATCTTCAGAAAATAAGTAGTCCAAGACTACCCCATAGCAATACTAAAGAAAGTCACTTCCCTTAGTAGAGCCGTTAGTAGAAATCCAGAGATAACTGCCACTTATCCTCGACCTTCACAACCAGAGCAAACACCATGCTCCAAACCACTTAGATCAGAAATAAACTGATCCAAGCTGTAACCATCAAGATTATGATGTCTTCATAGTCTTCCATCTTTATCTTCAACAGCACCACCATCTGGACAAGTCATTCATAATACTTTCTAGAAACAGATGCTAAGCAACAATCCCAGGTCAACACCTAGGCGACTTGTGAGCGAATGTAGAACCCCTCCCATGATTCTCCAAACCTCTAATGAAAAGATGTTAAAACAATTGACAAAACATCCTTAAACTTGTCTTTCAAGGATAATCAATTAAATACTTGTGAATATCCCAAATAGCAATTGATCTTAAATCCCTGTGGTTTAACCCTTCTTCAGATTCCAGCATCTTCTGAATCTTCTTCATGACATACCATTATGACAACCATTCATACCACAAAAGCCTTCCAGGTTAGGTCAGTGTCTTGATCTTTTACTCCACCCTGAGCAAAGAACTGAAATGATGTTTCAACATCAGTTCTCACATCAACCATCTCCTATAGATTTGGAGACTACAACCACACATATCTCTTGTAGGGAACACACGAGAACCTATCAACATCTGATCAACTTCCAAGATCAGACTAACAAAGCTGCAGTAACTTGTATACACACTCTTCCAGAAGCTTCTTCTTATAAGCACAAGGTTCAGACCTCTTGTCTAACTTAAGAGTGATAACTGCCATCCTTCATAAACTGCTCATGTGTAGCGCGATGTCGAGACATTAGAATTGACATATTAAGCTCAGCTTCTTTCTTGATGAAACTTCCTCCTCATTCGGTCATCACAACTAAGCTTAAGAGATAACTTATCAAGATCTTCACTCCCGCATGAAAGATTTGACAGTGATACTCTTTTGCTTTGTCTCCACCCTCTTCTTTCAATGTTTTGGACAGATTGGTCTTCAATGCCTTTTGATCACTTCTTTCCCAAAACACAGATAAGAGATAATCCTCATACAAACTGCAACATCATAGAATATCCTGCTGAGGAGACCAAACCCTAATGTCTTTCCAAGAGCATACCTTCCTAGAATCTCACCACCAGGGTTACATCAGATACCATGCAACGGAACTCACAACAACTCCTCAACAACCTTCAGGCACTACTCAATAATCCTTGCACACCATCACCTTAGACCAAGTGCCAACAACAAGGTTTGAAAACACACAACAGCAGTTCTCCACCAAAGCTACACAACTGATAGGTCCAATAGTCCATCCTCCACTTCAAGGGACTATTCAAACACCATGTGACCATCTCAGCAACACTATCTTCCTTGCTCATGAACCAGAAAGTATCTTCCCAAGATCTCATCCAGAAACAGATAGGATGCCTGCTCTGATACCAATTGAAATTCTGGTACAGACATGTGATGTCAGGTTCAATGTCACAACATCAAACTCTGTTGCATGAACAAGACAATAAAACAGAATATGAACACAGTCAATTGTTCACCCAGTTCGGTTCAACCAACCTACATCTGGGGGCATACCAAGCCAGGAAGGAAGTCCACTATTAGTAGTATCAAATTACAGACTCAACAGACCAGTTGACAATCTACCTAATTTAATCCCTACCCAATGACCCTTCTACCTAAGTCCTCCCTAGGTAAGAGACTCCATCTCACTTCCAATCATCTCGATGATGTCTAGCAGTCAACTACACCGTCACTGCATCAACAACTTGATTCCCTAATCTTTCCTATCACATAGACTTTGGAAGACACACTTCCATGACAACCCTTTGGAGTTGCTTCAAAGCTTCCTCCAAGAACAATACATCTCTTACCTACAGGCTTCGAGATAAACACGATGACCATCCCACAACCCGGGTGGTTCATCAATCAACACAACCCTTCTAATCTACATGATGGCTGGCTTCCCAAAACTAGGTTACAATGCTTCTATTTATAACCTATTTCCCAACTGGATTTGGGCCTTCAAATCATATCAAATCTTCTGTTCCAAATCTCCAACAGATTCTGCTATTAATTGGATCTTTAATCAAATCTTCAATTTAAGTCTTCAATAATTAACTCTAAATATTCTCCATATCTTTATGCATTAAATTCAGCTCCACATAATATTTCCAGGATATTATGTATCTTTTAAATCTTCTCTTTAAATCAGCTGCAAGATCTTCTCCACACAAATAGGAACAATCTTCTCCACACAAATAGGAACAATTCTCCATGTCTATTTGCACAAAAATAGTAACAAACTATTCTCCACAAGATATGCAGAATTAATTGTATCAGAATAAATCTTCTCCAATAAATTCGCATCCAATCTAACTAACAGATCTGCTCAAATCAAACTAATGCGTGCAGCCCTAAAAACATCACAACCTGATGTTTTAAGTTTCTGGTATAGTGATGTCAAGACATCGCATGTGACATCACTCTTCAGCACTTTAACTCTTCAACACCTTAACATTCTGCAATACAAAAACCACAACAAATGGTTTTCTGATGTTCTGTCAACTGATGTTATGACATCGGGTTTGACATCAGCACAAAACTGCAACCCTTAAACACTTAACATAACCAGAATGTTAACTAAACATAACAAGGCTGTTAAAAACTCATGTTGAAACATCAACCATGACATCAACATTGTTTTACCAAAATTCTAGCCAACTCCAAGAATTAACAAAAAGGATAGGGTCTACGTACTTGTGCACACTATTTCTCAAGCAGTTGGGTTGTCAACCCTGCTTAGCTTGTGGACCGATACTTGTATTCCATTCAAAACACCTAAAAATAAACGAGTTTAATTCGGTTCTCATAGGGTGAAAAAGAGATGTTAGGATACCATCGTCCTTTCAACTCCTGAGTATTCTGATTTCCGGCCGTACTTAGCGCGTGGTTAGATACTTGTCTCCCTCTAAGTACCAACGATTAAACTCGCCTCACAAATTTCATTCTAAAAACCCTTCTCCTACTCTAAAATCAATCACAACCAATCAAATTCAATTTTACGCCTTAGGGCATTCAAAACCTTTCAAAAAGGGCATGTTATTTCCGTTCTACGCGCGAGCATACAAGTAACGTTTAATTGCTAGGACGTGAACGTTAACATCGCCCAATAAAAACAATCCACAAATATGTATTTTCTACCCTGAACTACAGAGCTCTGATTTCCTTATTGCACTATGAGGATATGTAGGTACATGATTGCGAAATCTTGGCGAGCACACTAATTAAAAACTCTTTTTTCCCCATTCACAAGTAACCTTTAGATAATAACACCCATTCGCGCATAAAACAAGCAAAACGGTTGTCGTTGAGTACAACTGATGTGAGAGGTGCTAATACCTTCCCCTTGCATAATCGACTCATGAACTCGAATTTGATTGCGACGACCATTTTCTCCACCTTTTAGGGGTTTTATCGATATTTTCCCTTTCTTTTGGAATAAATAAAGTTCGGTGGCGACTATGTATTTTTCGCGTAGCGACACCAATGGATCATAAAGAGTGTATGCATGGACCAAGCTTATGTGACTCCAAACCATTGAAAATTTCAACTAAAACCTCAAAATGAAAACCCAAAAGTTTTAAATCAATGAGTATCTAAAGAAATAAAGCCACATATACTTGGAAATGGAATGCATGATTTAAAATGAAAGTGATCAGATGACTAAGTAAAGTTGTTGACTTTTTTGTTATTGACTTTGACTGATGCATATTAATGAAACCTAATGACCAAATGCAGTAGTCATTATGTGATGATGCAAATGAGATGCAGATGAATTGTATACATATGATGACAGTTGCCTCTACCTAAATAGCTTTGCCCGATGGCATGAGTGATGATAATCCTCATAGTATCCTGGTGAAAGGTATTTAAATATAGAAGACCCAGATTTTTCCCTTGGATGCGATGAAATGATGTGATTTGGGATACTATGTGTTTGCTAGGGATATGCAATGCAGGCTCTTTGGGGATTGCTGAGATAATTGATAAAGTATGTCTGTTGGGGGTTAAATAAGGTAAGGTGAAAAAGACTTACTGGAGAAAACAAAGTTAGGTTTTGAAAGTTTGACATAACATATGTGATATGTTTGTTAGACGGTGTGGCTAGTGATCGAGAGGGGGGGTGAATAGATCACCTCCTTGAAACTCAAGGATTTAAAAAAGTTTATCAGAGTCTTTCAAGTTAGCGGAAAAATTATGATCCCGAATCGACTTCCGTCTATTCTGAACCAGCTACTAGAAAACCGGACACACGAGTTTATGCTGGATTTATTAGGATGACAAAGATATATTAACACCAGATATGAATCGACTCAAATGCACTTATCATACAAAGACTGTTTCCAATGAACAAAAACACAGCAAACAATTTTGTCAAACACTTGGCGTGTATGCATTCAACGATTAACAATAATGGTGATTTTGACAAAGATTTTCGTACCACTATTGTATCTTGAAACTTTAATACGCAACACACCAAACGAATCACAAAATTGTTGAAAGCGTAAAGAGATAAAGATAGAATACGATACGCAGAGATTTGGTAAGGAAGTTCCCCACTTCCGTCCTCGCGTGTGGGTACGTCTCCCTCTCAATTTCAAAATGAAATTGAGACCTGTTATATCAATAATGCTGAATTCGTTCTTTACAAGGTTACAATACAAATCCAGAAATCTAAACCCCAAGATCTTCCTATTGTATGAACCTTCACTTGATCTGAGCTTGATCAAGAATTTTCCTGCAAGAAATACAGACAATTCACCGGTTCCACGACCTGTTTGCGAAATCTCCAGATTTCCAAACCCTACGCTGCGGCTGAATCTGTTCTGCAATCGTGACTAACAAACCCTCAAGAACACACCCGTTCTTGAAGGACAAACCAAATGGTTTTTCCTCGAAACCCCCTTTGTATCTTCAACTCAGCTAGATCAATGATCGTACCACTGAACGTTATCTCAAAGATCCCTTAATCCGAAGAACAAAAATGATTATGTGTTCATGTTCTTGAATTAACGAGATTGAGAAGATGATGAAGACAAAGTCTCTTTCAGGTTTCTAACACTGCTCTTGAAAAATCATGCACACCAAACTTGTCTTTTGCTTTGATTGCACTTTTTCACTCTAACCAGAATTCTGCTTCCAAACTGAACTGTCATGACACTTATATATGAAAACAGAAACGGTTAAAAGCAACAAACAGCTCTATGTATCGATACAAGAGTCGTATGCGTCGATACATAGTGAGTATAACACATGCATGAGTCGACACATGGTTGTATGCATCGATGCATACTGTACCTGTTAATTTTCAGTATGTAAAATAAATCATGCATCGATACATGATGCACATGCGTCGATACATAGCTCAATTACAAAGGAACATGTGTCGATACAAGTATCGTATAAATCGATACATACTGAAGCAAAATTATTTCAGAATGTGAAGTAAATCATGCATCGATACATGATGCGTATGCGTCGATACATACCCTAGTTACAAAGGATCATGTATCGATACAAGTGTCGTATGAATCGATACATACTGAAGCAAAACGGTTTTTTTTTTTTGTGAGTTTATCAAAGGTATGTGTCGATACAAGCCACGTATGAATCGATGCATACATAGGGAAAAACGTTTTTATGATTACAATGATGATATGAATCAATTTGCATTGTCTTTTAAATCATAGTAGGTATGAAATCATATGTATGTACAAACTAATCATGCATACAAATCTTATATCATGCATATCACACAATTTGCAATCATACAAAAACTTAAAGGCTTGCTCACAAACTCCCCCTTTTTGATGATGGCAAATTTGCAAGATGTGATAGAGCACTCCCCCTGAGTTTGTGCATGGCTGTCAACATCTTGTTGTCTTTCTTCTCCCCCTTTGTCAACATCAAAAAGAAGAGATAGACAGTCTGGTGAAATAGTCCCAAAGCTTAGACAGCAAAATTGATGTAACAATAGACAGCAATATTGATATAGAAGCTCACAATCACCAAGAATGAAGCTTAACATAACAGAATCATTCACAGAGAATGATAAGACAGGGAAAGACTAACACAAGTAAACAGAACTAAAAGAAATAAGCATTAAAATTTTAAGAAAGTACTTGGAGTTTACATAAGCAGAACCAAAACAAATGAAGTTTGAACAATGTAGCAAGGAAACTGAAACAACATGATGATGAAATGAAATGTAATGAAATGACATGATGCTAGCCTAAAAAGGGTTATGGCCTCCACAGGACTCCTCATCCTCTCTATCAGGATCTCTGAAGCTTGGTGGAGGCGGCGGAGGAGGCATCTCATCAGGATTATGGCCCATGAAATTGTATCGCCGGAACCGGTTCTGAACTTCAACACTTCTGAATCTGTCCATGATACCAGGATGTGCACGACAATCGTCCATAAAACCAGACATTTCATTGTAAAAGACTTGATGCCATTTAACCAATTCCGTGTGCCAATCATGCTGATTATGATACATCCTTGTGTGTTCATCATGCCATAAAATATACGAATAAAATCCTCATGATAGGCATCATTTATGGCCAAAAATGTACCAAGGGTTTGTGCCTTCAATAAATCAACGACATCGTTGAGATGGAGGGCAGATGCATCAGTTTTATCAAAGACATGAGGTTTCATAACTAACCTTGTCTTGAAAGAGGTCTCAAACTCCTCAGCGATGGCAGGATGAAGAAGAGTGAGAGCACTGGGAGGGATTTCTGGAGGTTGTGGAGACTGACCAGACGTCCCAATGGGTTCCTTTCCTTTTCCTCTTTGTCTAGCCGATATAATTCTGGGAGGCATGGTGATGAATTGTAGAGGGGTTAAGATGTGAATTAGGGTTTTGGAGATGAAGATGTTTGAGAAGGTTAGGGTTAGCCGTGTGGGTATGAGAGGAGAAGAGAGGTTAGAGTGAATTATCCCTTTAAAATTAGCTGATGTGTCGATCCACAACTGATTTGAACATGCATTTATTGTAAAAGAAACAGTATGTATCGATACAAAGGGTATGGATCGATTCATATCGCGAAATTTTTGTTTTTGAAAGTGTCCTATGTGTCGACACAAAGCACGGATGCATCGACATATACTGAAACAAGTTTTAAAAAAATTGAAAATGAAAAGACATGAATCGACACATATCACGAATGTATCGATCGGAAACTCTAATGTGTCGACACATGTTCTTGTTGTATCGATACATACTTGATGCTAAAACATGTTTTAACTGATTTGTGACTACCTGTTGAGTTAGAAACCTGTGAACAGCTCTTGAGTCAATGCAGTATAGATGATGTCATGATAATGATGCTCAAGTACAATTCATGAATCAAACGTTAATGTTCAAACAACATATGCAATGAAATACATATAAACGATCTTAACGAATTTGTTCTACCATACACTAATCACAAAGTTCCAAAGAGATTTTAGAAAGGAATGATATTACCTCTGTTGATGAAACCTTATGGAGTCTGAGTGATGTCTAAAAACAAAGCTTAACAGCCAAAGTGAGATATATATAAATAAGGACCAACATGCTTAAGACATCGATGAGGAGAGATCTAAAATCCCTAATTCACGACGAATGTTGAAGAACGGTTCCGTTGCTAATGGTTTAGTAAAAATGTCAGCAAGTTGGTTTTTAGTATCAACATGCTCAAATACAACGTCCTCTTTTTCAACATGATCGCGAAGAAAGTGATGCCTAATCTCTATGTGTTTAGTGCGTGAGTGTAAAACAGGATTCTTAGTAAGATTTATAGCACTGGTGTTGTCACACTTTATTGGAATGCGTTTGAGTTGAATATCGAAATCTTGTAGTTGTTGCTTCAGCCACAAGATCTGAGCGCAACAGCTACCGGCTGCAACGTACTCAGCCTCAGCAGTTGACAATGCGACAGACACCTGTTTCTTGCTATGCCAACTGACCAAAGAGTTTGAAAATAAGTGACATGTACCACTAGTACTTTTCCTATCTGATTTGCAGCCAGCAAAATCAGAATCGGAGTAACCTACTAAGCTACAATCGCTTCCTTTTGAATACCAGAGCCCATACTTAGATGTTCCATGAAGATATCTAAATATGCGCTTGACAGCTTTCAAGTGTGACTCTTTAGGATTCGATTGATATCGTGCACACATGCAGACACTAAACATGATGTCAGGTCTAGACGCAGTAAGATACAAGAGAGACCCAATCATACCTCTATACTGTTTGACATCTATACTCTTACCGTGTTCATCTTTATCTAGATTTCCGTTGGTAGGCATAGGTGTGTCTATTGATTTTGAGTCGTTCATTCCAAAGCGCTTGAGCAGCTCTCTGCAGTATTTTGTTTGACTCACAGCTGTGCCCTCATCAAGCTGCTTTATTTGGAGACCAAGGAAGAAATTAAGCTCCCCCATAAGACTCATTTCAAATTCACCCTGCATAACTTTTGAAAACTCTTCGACCAAGTGTATGTTAGTTGAACCAAAAATTATATCGTCTACATAAACTTGAACTAAAAGAATGTGTTTTCCCTTGTGTTTAATGAAGAGGGTGGTATCCACTTTACCTCTTGAATATCCATGATCAAGTAGAAATTTGCTAAGTCTTTCATACCAAACCCGAGGGGCTTGCTTAAGACCGTACAAAGCTCGTTTTAATTTGTAAACATAATCTGGATATTCAGCATTCTCAAAACCAGGAGGTTGTGAGACGTATACCTCTTCATTTAGGACACCATTTAGAAACGCACTCTTTACGTCCATTTGGTAAAGCTTAAAATCTCTAGAACACGCATAAGCAAGCAAGAGACGTATAGCTTCGAGGCGAGCAACTGGAGCATAAGTTTCCTCATAGTCTATGCCCTCCTCTTGGTTATACCCTTGTGCCACTAAACGTGCCTTATTCCTAGTTATCACTCCGTTTTCATCAAGCTTATTTCTAAAAACCCATTTAGTACCTATGATATGATGATCTCGCGGACGAGGAACAAGTTCCCAAACGTCATTTCTTTTAAATTGATTAAGCTCTTCTTGCATGGCCATTAGCCAAAATTCATCAATCAAGGCCTCTTTGGCATTTTTAGGTTCTACTTGTGAAACAAAAGCGAAGTGAGAGCAGAAATTACTTATCCTAGAACGAGTCATGACTCCCTTTGAAATGTCTCCCAAGATGTTGTCAATAGGATGATCTTTTGAAGATCTCCAAGTTGGTGGAAGGACATTCACTTCAGTTTGTCCTTCTTCCATATCTTTGACATGACTGGTATCTTCCTCCTCCTCATTGTCTTCTGTTTTGGACTGATCAGTTTCCGAAACAACTTCTTTGAGTATGTCTTCTGTAGATATACCTGTGTCATTAAAAGAAATACCTTTTCCGACATTTTTCGGATAAGACTCATCAAAAGAGACATGAACAGATTCTTCAACGGAAAGTAAACGCTTATTATACACTCTATATGCTTTACTTGATTGTGAATAACCAAGAAAAATACCTTCATCCGCTTTTGCATCAAACTTCCCAAGTTTTTCCTTACCATTATTCAAAATAAAACACTTACAACCGAATACGTGAAGATGTGATAAGTTTGGCTTTCTTCCTTTTAAAACCTCATAAGGGGTTTTATTTAAAATAGGGCGAATTAGAATCCTGTTTAGAACATAACAGGCTGTGCTAACTGCATCAGCCCAAAAATATTTTGGCAATCCACCCTCATTTAGCATTGTTCTTGCCAGCTCTTCTAAAACGTGATTTTTGCGCTCCACAACGCCATTCTGTTGTGGAGTTCGAGGAGCTGAAAAGTTATGCTCAATACCATACTTATCACAGTACTTAGCAAAGAGATAGTTTTGAAATTCTCCTCCATGATCGCTTCGAATTGTAACTATTTTAGAATTCATTTTATTTTGGGACAGTTTTGCAAAACTCTTAAAAGCGGAAAACGTTTCATCTTTGCTATGAAGGAATATAGTCCAAGTAAATCTAGAATAGTCATCAACGATTACTAAACCATAATAGTTTCCGCCTAGACTCTTTGTCCTAGAAGGTCCAAAGAGATCCATATGGAGAAGCTCAAGGGGTCGTGAAGTTGAAATTACATTTTTGGATTTAAAAGATACCCTTGTTTGCTTTCCCATTTGGCACGCGTCACATAGATGGTCTTTTGAAAATTTTATCTTTGGAAGACCGACTACTAGATCCTTAGATACAACCTTATTAAGCAAATCGAAATTAACATGCGCTAAGCGTCTGTGCCAAAGCCAAGAATCATCATTCAAGGCAACTAGACACTTAGAGCTTGTTAAAGGTACATCAAAAAGATCAAGCATATAGATATTGTTTACTCTTACACCCTTAAACACAATATTCTGTTCAGTATGTTCAATTGTGCAGCAAGTTTTTGTGAAAGAAACCTTGTAACCCTTGTCGCACAATTGACTAATACTTAACAAATTGTGTTTAAGCCCCTCAACTAGATGGACATCAGAAATAGTAGTGGTAGAGGGATTACCTACACTACCTTTGCCAAGTATAGCTCCTTTGTTATTGTCTCCATAAGTAACATATCCCTTCTTCTTTGCTTTGAAGTCTATAAAAAGCGATATGTCACCCGTCATGTGCCTTGAGCACCCGCTGTCTAGAAACCATCTTCTATCTACGGATGCAAGACACTCATCCTACAATATCAAAAGAGAGAAACAGGTACCCAATTTTCATTGGGTCCATGTGGGTAAGTTGTAACATGGTTGCCTTTAGGTCTCCATTG
This sequence comes from Lathyrus tuberosus, assembly GCA_022829125.1. Taxonomy (NCBI): domain Eukaryota; kingdom Viridiplantae; phylum Streptophyta; class Magnoliopsida; order Fabales; family Fabaceae; genus Lathyrus; species Lathyrus tuberosus. The sequence goes on along the minus strand of JALAZF010000250.1, from coordinate 1,894,015 downwards.
ATAAATGCCTTTAGGAACAAGAAATCTCCTAAACTTGCATTTTTCAATGGTATGACCAGTATGACAACAATAGTGACATAAGCCACGATGATGTATTTGTTTATTTTTTATCATTAAACCCTTTGGAATAAAGGAGTATTTTGCATATGGTGGATTTAATGACTTCTTAAACAACCTAGAATCAACGGCGTAAGTCACTTTGGGTTGTAAAGCTTTTTCCAATTTGACTTTAAGAGTTTTAACCTCTTGTTGCCAAATATGACAAGCTTCACAATACCTAACTTTACTACATCCGTTAACATTAATATCTTTTGAATTTTCTGCAATACTAGCTTTCAAGCTTTCTAAATCTTTTTCAGCTTTGTATACTTTACCTTCCAAGAATGAAAAAATTTGTTTATCGGAAGATAATCTTTTGAAAGCATCTACAGCTTCGTTATGCAGTTTTTCAAAAGCGATTTTCAGTTCAGAAAAAGACATAGAGGAGACATTACTATAGTAGGCTTGTCTTACTTTCTTATCGTTGATTTTCTTCTTGTGGTAGGACTGATTTTTGGTGTGAGCCATAAGACACAGATTTGTTGTCTCATCACTATCATTTGAACTTTGTGAGCTTGATGAGTCACTATCGCTTTCCCATGCTATGTAAGCTCTTCTTTATTTATTTGACCTTCTTGGTTGAGCTTTTCCTTTGTCCTTTTTCTTCATAGGGCATTCTGTTTTATAATGTCCAGATTTACCACAATTAAAACACGATCCTTTTACTCTATGCTTCTTATTCTCTTCCTGTTTTGACTCTACAGATTGTCTTCGAAACTTAATGAGATTTTTGTCGGAATGCTGGATTCCATTCTTTCGAATGAATCTATTATATCTCTTAACAAAAAGTCCCATTTCTTCATCACCCGAATCTTCGTCACTACTTGAATCATTGTCGCTTTTCTCTTTTTGTGAGGACTTTGAGTTAGAGGCCACAAGAGCTATTGGCTTCTTCTCACTCTCTTTGTCTTTATTCTTTTCCTTTTTACTCTTTTTCTCAAATATTTCGAGACTTTCCAGTTCTTGCTGATGTTCTTCCAGCTTGCCGAATAAAGTTGTAATAGTAAGCGTCGTGAGGTCGTTGGCTTCCTTAATAGCTGTTACTTTAGGTTGCCATTCCCTGCTAAGACACCTCAGAATTTTATTAGTGGCTATTTCATTGGAAACAGGTTTTCCAAGTGCATTCAACCGATTTATGAGATGAACGAATCTCTTTTGCATGTCAGAGATAGATTCTCCTTGTTTCATGCGAAAGAGCTCGAACTCTTGATTAAGTGTGTTAATACAGGACTGTTTTACTTCAGTAGTACCCTCATGGGCAATTTCTAAAGCATCCCACATTTCTTTAGCTGTCGAGCAATGGGATACCCGATAATACTCATCAGCACTAAGTGCTGAAATTAGCATATTTCGAGCTCTCCAATCACTCGACCACTTTTTCTCATCTTTCTCATCGTAATCATCTTCTGGTTTAGGAACTATGGCGCCAGCCTCATTTCTCATAGTAATTTGAAAAGGACCATTTTGAATGGCAGCCCACACATTCCTATCCACAGAATTTATATGAACTCGCATGCAGTCTTTCCAGTAGCCATAATTTTCACCGTTGAAAACAGGCGCTCTATTATACGCCCCCTTTGGTTCAGAATCCATATCGTTACAAGCAGCCACAAAGCACCAGTGAACCGACGCTCTGATACCACTTGTTAGACGGTGTGGCTAGTGATCGAGAGGGGGGGTGAATAGATCACCTCCTTGAAACTCAAGGATTTAAAAAAGTTTATCAGAGTCTTTCAAGTTAGCAGAAAAATTATGATCCCGAATCGACTTCCGTCTATTCTGAACCAGCTACTAGAAAACCGGACACACGAGTTTATGCTGGATTTATTAGGATGACAAAGATATATTAACACCAGATATGAATCGACTCAAATGCACTTATCATACAAAGACTGTTTCCAATGAACAAAAACACAGCAAACAATTTTGTCAAACACTTGGCGTGTATGCATTCAACGATTAACAATAATGGTGATTTTGACAAAGATTTTCGTACCACTATTGTATCTTGAAACTTTAATACGCAACACACCAAACGAATCACAAAATTGTTGAAAGCGTAAAGAGATAAAGATAGAATACGATACGCAGAGATTTGGTAAGGAAGTTCCCCACTTCCGTCCTCGCGTGTGGGTACGTCTCCCTCTCAATTTCAAAATGAAATTGAGACCTGTTATATCAATAATGCTGAATTCGTTCTTTACAAGGTTACAATACAAATCCAGAAATCTAAACCCCAAGATCTTCCTATTGTATGAACCTTCACTTGATCTGAGCTTGATCAAGAATTTTCCTGCAAGAAATACAGACAATTCACCGGTTCCACGACCTGTTTGCGAAATCTCCAGATTTCCAAACCCTACGCTGCGGCTGAATCTGTTCTGCAATCGTGACTAACAAACCCTCAAGAACACACCCGTTCTTGAAGGACAAACCAAATGGTTTTTCCTCGAAACCCCCTTTGTATCTTCAACTCAGCTAGATCAATGATCGTACCACTGAACGTTATCTCAAAGATCCCTTAATCCAAAGAACAAAAATGATTATGTGTTGATGTTCTTGAATTAACGAGATTGAGAAGATGATGAAGACAAAGTCTCTTTCAGGTTTCTAACACTGCTCTTGAAAAATCATGCACACCAAACTTGTCTTTTGCTTTGATTGCACTTTTTCACTCTAACCAGAATTCTGCTTCCAAACTGAACTGTCATGACACTTATATATGAAAACAGAAACGGTTAAAAGCAACAAACAGCTATATGTATCGATACAAGAGTCGTATGCGTCGATACATAGTGAGTATAACACATGCATGAGTCGACACATGGTTGTATGCATCGATGCATACTGTACCTATTAATTTTCAGTATGTAAAATAAATCATGCATCGATACATGATGCACATGCGTCGATACATAGCTCAATTACAAAGGAACATGTGTCGATACAAGTATCGTATGAATCGATACATACTGAAGCAAAATTATTTCAGAATGTGAAGTAAATCATGCATCGATACATGATGCGTATGCGTCGATACATACCCTAGTTACAAAGGATCATGTATCGATACAAGTGTCGTATGAATCGATACATACTGAAGCAAAACGGTTTTTTTTTTTGTGAGTTTATCAAAGGTATGTGTCGATACAAGCCACGTATGAATCGATGCATACATAGGGAAAAACGTTTTTATGATTACAATGATGATATGAATCAATTTGCATTGTCTTTTAAATCATAGTAGGTATGAAATCATATGTATGTACAAACTAATCATGCATACAAATCTTATATCATGCATATCACACAATTTGCAATCATACAAAAACTTAAAGGCTTGCTCACAATGTTATGGGTTCTCACATAATAGACATGATAAGGTTATGGCTTCTCACATAACAAAAGGAAAGAATTTTGGTTTCTCACAGAATGATAAAGATGAGTGACGACTTCTCACTCTAAAAGGGAAGTATTCTAGTTTCTCACAAAATGGTAATGACAAAGTTATGGTTTCTCACATAAAAATTAAAGGTAGGTTACATATTCTTACGTAACAAATATTTAACGTGTTCTGGCTTCTCACAAAGAGAAAATGATAAGTTATGGCTTCTCACATAACAAAATGAAAGGTAGTGGCTTCTCATAGAACAATAATGACAAGTTATAACTTCTCATGTAACGAAAGATAAATGAGCTAAAAGGCTCTAGATTTTCACAAAACAAATATGATAGTGTGTTATGGATTCTCACGTAACATTGATGAAAGCATTGCGGTTTTTCACAGAATGACAAGTTTTAGAAAATGATATGATGAGTTAGTTACGGGTTCTTGCGTAAGTGAAAGGTTCTTGATTCTCACAGAATAAAAGATAAATTATAGCTTCTCACTTAACAAAAGATAAATGGTCTCGGCTTCTCACAGAACGAAAGAATTACTCTTATGGAATAATTTACATAAGAGTAGTTCTTTTGTGATATTTTTTTTAAAAATCGTTTGTTATGGCTTCTCACACGTTACCAACCAAAATGAGTGTGGTATTTTAAAAAAAATTGTTTAAATTTACATAAGAGTAATTCCTTTGTGATATATATATATATATATATATATATATATATATATATATATATATATATATATATATATATATATATATATATATATATATATATATATATATATATTTATATATATTTATATATATATATATATATATATTTTTTTTTTTTCCTTATAAATATTATAAATTTGTAAAAAATTAACCTAACACCAACCCAACCCTAGTAATTTGGTATAAATATATGGGTTCATTCACTTTGATAAGACTAGCAAGCATCAGCGGCGCCGATTTTCAAAACTACACTTCTCCCTTGTCTTGCACTCTTTATTTCGTTTGAATAGAGTTGTCAGAGACGCCTTTCACCATCAACTTATGTATCATTCATTCAGATATAATATATTTTCACATGTATCTACTAATGTAATTGAATTCATTATTGGTTCCTTAATTATTTGGTCATTCATTATATAAACTATTTGTTGGCTTATTTTTCTAATTATTTTTTTCTTGTGATGATTGAAATACATAACTTTGAAATTTTGATTTGGGTATTGTCCCTTACTTCATAATTCTCCCTCTCGTGCTATGTTGTGTTAAACAACTTGCTGCATAATTAATTTGCCATGCCTTATTTGTATTCATTTCAAACATGTTGCAATTATTTGCACTGCCTTGGGGACTAATTTTCTCCTTTTAGTTTTAGGTCTCAAAACATGAAGATTTGGCATAGTGATTTCAAGTTGGAGCAATGGAATGGATGGCTAGAGATCGGAAAAGATGGTGCATTTATTTTCAAAACATGATGACTTAGCACACTTAGTAGAATTAGGTCTTAATTTTGTAGGCATTTATTTTTTATTCTAAATGTATAGAAAAAGGCATTCCAAATGTACCAAAACAAATGTAGCTTGACTTATATCAATGTATCATTTGAAAACAAAATGAAATGAGAATGTTAATGTTAATGTTTTATTGTAATTTTAATGGATGCAATGCAATTTTTGTAATATTTGAAATGAATCAAATGAGAATGTTTTGCCTTGACTTCAACTTTTAAGCCTTGCAAATTATTATTTGAATGTGAGTTTGGAAGCATAAATTCTTTTAGCAATAAGTCCCCCAAATCAATTATATGTTATCAAAATAATGATTATCAATCGGCATACCCCAAAATTTGCCCTACCCTTGACACTTTTCATCTGATTTACCACAACATCCCTCTGCATGCATAGTTCACTTATTAACCAGTAATTCAGATACTATCATACATTCATATGCATATTCATGCCATAATCACTTAGGTAATTACTTCACAAGTGCATGTTTCAAATGACATCTTTAGATTCAAAGGTTGCTTGGTATAAAACATTAAAGCAATTTGCAAGTTTCTGATTATTTTGACTATGGACGCAGCAATTTGGTTGTTTGATCTTAGTTAAGTTCTCAAAGGAACCCTAATCCTTGGTTTTGGTTGCCTGATCATACTATCCATATTAAGGTACATAGTGACTACCTTGGATTTGGTTGATTGATTCATGACATGACACTTTTCAAAGGCATTCCATTTAAAGATAAGGCAAAGCTCAAGAGTCATTCAAATTCATCTGAGTACACATCTTTGGGTATTAAAAAAAAGATAAGATTTGGGGGGAAATGGTTAAGTTTCTTAAAGTACAAGATATTACATTACAAAACCACTACAAAGGAGGCTGCATGGAGAAAACTACAAAAGGATTTTGTACATGATTAATGGTGTATAGTTGTATGGATATAATTCTTGTATGGCTTGTGATCCCTTCCCCCATTGTGGGTAAAATGTTCCTAATCCCCGTGAAAGTGTAGGATTTATGATCCATCCCCCATGGTGGGTAAAATGATCCCCCCTCCTGTAGACATTTAATAATGTATGATTTATTTTCCTTTATCGATTTCCATTACATGTTAGTAAACAACATAAAACCAAGACGATAAAAACAACCTTTTTCAAAAGATAAAAATAAACTTGATCCAATGCCAAGTATTTTCCAAATCAAACTTCATTAAACGCAACACAAATGCTTGATCCAATGTAAAGTATCTCTTCCACTTCATTTCCTTTACTCAAAATTCACATTTCAAACTTCCAAAACCCGATCCAACGTCAAGTCATTTTCTAAGCATTTTTACAATGAACTGGATGAAAAAGGACGGGGTGTACGTACTTGTACACACTATTTCTCAAGCACTTGGGTTGTCAACCCTACTTAGCTTGTAGACTGATGTTTGTCTTCCATTCAAAACACTTAAAAATAAACGAGTTTAATTCGATTCTCATAGGGTGAAAAAGAGATGTTAGGATACCATCGTCCTTTAAACTCCTGGGTATTCTTATTTTCGGTCGTACTTAGCGCGTGGTTAGATACTTGTCTCCCTCTAAGTACCAACGATTAAACTCGCCTAAAAAATTTCAATCCAAAAACCTTTCTCCTACTCTAAAATCAATCACAACCAATCAAATTCAATTTTCCGCCTTAGGGCATTCCAAACCTTTAAAAAAGGGCATGTTATTTCTGTTCTACGCGCGAGCATACAAGCAACGTTTAACTCCTAGGACGTGAACGTTAACATCGCCCAATAAAAACAATCCACAAATACGTATTTTTTACCCTGAACTACGGAGCTCTGATTTCCTTATTGCACTATGAGGATATGTAGGCACATGATTGCGAAATCTTGGCGAACACACTAATTAAAAACTCTTTTTTCCCTTTTCACAAGTAACCTTTAGATAATAACACCCATTCGCGCATAGAACAAACAAAACGATTGTCGTTGAGTACAACTGATGTGAGGCGTGCTAATACCTTCCCCTTGCATAATCGACTCATGAAGTTGAATTTGATTGCGATGACCATTTTCTTTACCTATTAGGGGTTTTATCGATATTTTCCCTTTCCTTTGGAATAAATAAAGTTTAGTGGTGACTATGTATTTTTCACGTAGCGACGCCAATGGATCATAAAGAGTGTATGCATGGACCAAGCTTATGTGACTCCAAACCATTCAAAATTTCAACTAAAACCTCAAAATGAAAACCCAAAAATTTTAAATCAATGAGTATCTAAAAAAATAAAGCCACATATACTTGGAAATGGAATGCATGATTTAAAATGAAAGTGATAAGATGACTAAGTAAGGTCGTTGACTTTTTTTGTTATTGACTTTGACTGATGCATACTAATGAAACCTAATGACCAAATGCAATAGTCATTATGTGATGATGCAAATGAGATGCAGATGAATTGTATACATATGATGACAATTGCCACTACTTAAATAGATTTTCCCGATGGCATGAGCGATGATAATCCTCTTAGTATCCTGGTGAAAGGTATTTAAATACAGAAGACCCAGATTTTTCCCTTGGATGCGATGAAATGATATTATTTGAGATACTATGAGTTTACTAGGGATATGCAATGTATTAGAATAATAATTTATATTTTATTTTATATTCACAAACTTAGCCATTAAGTTTGTTAGAGGGTATTTTAGTATTTTATTGTTGCCTTTGGTAACCCTAATTTTAGCTTATAAATAGGGTAGTTGTCATTCCAATCATTTGTATCCTTTTATCCTTTTGTAGCCGTCATTCAATATAATATATTCTCTTCTTCATCTTCATTATTTTCACCTTGTACACCAACAATTGGTATCAAAAGCTCCGGTTCGGATCATTGGGAAACACGGGAAACACGAGTGAAACGTGAGGATTTCTTTGTGTGATTGATTTTGGTTCGTGATTCTTGTTGAATCTTGAACAAAATCTGATCAGAATCACATTTTTTGTGATTTTGTGGGTTGGGAAACACTGTGTGTGGTGAAGTTCTGAGTGTACTGTACAAGGTTGAAGGTTGAAGATGATGAACGGCGGCGGCGGAATGAACACCAAGCTCCCAGTATTTGATGGCAAAAACTGGAATCGTTGGATGATTCAAATGCGAGTACTGTTCGGTGCTCAAGATGTTCTAGATCTTGTCACCGATGGTTACGTTCCGGTAGCAGCAGATGCGACGGAAGAACAGAAGAACGCGCAGAAGGATACAAGGAAGAAAGATCAGAAAGCATTGTTCTACATCCATCAGTGTGTGGATGCGAATGTGTTTGAGAAGATTGCAGATTCTACGACGGCGAAGGCGGCGTGGGACACACTGGTCAGATGTTACGGTGGTGACGCATCAGTGAAGAAGGTGAAGCTTCAGTCTCTACGTAAGCAGTACGAGAATCAGAACATGAAGAACAATGAGAAAGTTTCTGAGTACATCTCCAGAGTGATTCTAATCACTAATGAGATGAAGGCGTGTGGAGAAACTCTTTCTGAACAAGTAATCATTGAGAAGGTATTGAGATCCCTTACTCCTCAGTTTGATTACATTGTGGTAGCAATAGAACATTCTAAAGATCTGAGCACCATGAGAATTGAAGAGCTGCAAAGCAGTCTAGAAGCGCAAGAGTTGCGTTTGACTGAGAGAACTTCTGAAAGGGAAGTAGAGCAGCAGGCTCTGAAAGCAGTTTCTGATAGGAAGCATCAGAAGCAGTCAGAAGCTAGGAGAAGATCTGATGGTGGTCAGAAGTCAGAAACCTCAACTTCTGATAGGCAAAAGAATGCTCAGAAGGGAAAAGAGAAGTATGACAAAAAGAAGACCCAATGTTACTGTTGCAAGAAGTTTGGTCACTTTGCTAGAGATTATTGGTCAAACAAAGAAAGGAAGTCAGAAGAAGCAAATATAGCCAGAAGTTCTGATGATGAATCTGTGCTACTGATGGCTTCTGAATCTGATGATACGAATTTGACAGACTGGTGGTATATGGACACTGGCTGCTCAAATCATCTTACTGGAAATAAGAAATGGCTGGTTGACTTTGATTCTGAGAAGAGGACAAAGATCAGATGTGCTGATGACAAATACCTTAACGCTGAAGGTATGGGAAATGTCAGAGTTGTTCTGAATAATGGGAAAACAGCATTGATTCAGAATGTGTGGTATGTACCTGGCATCAAAAGCAATCTGATGAGCGTGGGACAATTAATTGAGAAAGGTTTTTCAGTTACCATGAAGGACAATCTTCTGAAGCTGTATGACTGTAATCAGAAGCTGATTATGGAGTCAGAACAAGGAAGGAATAGAACATTCAAGGTGAATGTCAGAACTTCTGATTCTGAATGTCTTAGTGCAACAAGTGTTGTGAAAGAAAGTGAGCTGTGGCACAGAAGATTTGGTCATCTGAATTTCAGAAGCTTAGAACATCTGAATTCGAAGAAGCTGGTACATGGAATTCCTACAATTAAGAAGCCTGAGAAGTCATGCAGAGTGTGCATGGAAGGAAAGCAACCAAGATTGCCATTTGCATCAGAAGTTGCTCCAAGAGCAAAACATGCCTTGGGAGTAGTACATTCTGATGTGTGTGGTCCATTTCCAGTAGAATCGTTCGGAGGGAATAAATACTTCGTGTCATTTGTTGATGAATTCACGAGAATGATATGGGTATCCCTTATTAAGTTCAAACACGAGGTGTTTGCTGAATTCAAGAAGTTCCGAATGAAGGTTCAGAATCAGAGTGGTCAGACTCTGAAGATTCTCAGAACCGATGGTGGGGGTGAGTATAACTCCAAAGAGTTTCAGAAGTTCTGTGAGGAGAATGGAATTGAGCATGAGGTTACTGCTCCTTACACTCCTCAGCACAATGGTCTTGCTGAAAGAAGAAATCGTACTTTGCTTGATATGGTGAGAAGCATGCTAAAGGAGAAGAAGCTTCCTCAGAACTTCTGGGGAGAAGCTGTTGCCACCGCAGCATATGTGCTCAACAGATGTCCAACGAAGAAGCTGAAGGAAATAGTTCCTATTCAGAAGTGGACGGGAGATAAGCAGAGTGTTAGTCATCTAAAGGTGTTTGGTTCTGTTTGTTACAAACATGTTCCAAAAGCTAGAAGACAAAAGTTGGATGATAGAAGCAAAGTAATGTTACTGGTGGGGTACCACAGTACGGGTGCGTACAAGCTTTATTGTCCAGAAACTAATAAAGTTGAGTTCAGCAGAGATGTTATTGTGAAGGAATCAGAAGTTTGGAATTGGGATAAGTCTCAATCTGATTCTGATGTGAGAACTTCTGAAGAAAGGTCAGAAATAAGAATTTCTGAAAATGATGGTGATTCTGATTCTGAAGAAGACTCAGAAGATGAAGGTGATTCTGATGATCCAGATTCTGATGATGATCAAGATTCTGGTGGTGATTCAGACTCTGGGAATATGCCAGACTCTGAAGGTGGTCAAGGTTCTGGAGGAAGTCCAACTTCTGAAGCAAGAACTTCTGAAGGAGAAACTTCTGAGGACAGAACTTCTGAGGTTCAAGCATCCGGAGAAAGTTCTGAACGAGGTCAGAGGCCACAGAGAATCAGAAACATTCCAAGAAGATTTGAAGAGTTTGACATGTTGCAAGACACTGAAGTAGATTCTGAGGGAGAGATTATTCAGTGTGCCATGTTAGTAGACTCTGAACCTATGAGTACAGAAGAGGCTCTCAAGCAGAAGTTCTGGCTAAAGGCCATGAAAGAAGAACTTGAGGTCATAGAAAGAAACAAGACTTGGAAGCTGACAGAACTTCCAAAGGACAAGAAAGCCATCAGCGTCAGATGGGTTTTCAAGAAGAAGCTAAAGCCAGATGGAGCAGGAAGTTCTGACATACTGCTGACCAGATGTTCTGAACAAGAATTAGCTAAGTTCAAGAAGGTGCTGATGAATGAGTTTGAAATGACTGATCTCGGGAAAATGACATACTTTCTAGGGATGGAGTTCAGATATTCTGAGAAAGGTATCATTTTGCATCAGCTGAAGTATGAACGAGAACTTCTGAAGTATGGAGTGTTGTTACCTTCTGGAAGAAAGATTGAATCAGAACTTCTGAGTTCTGGAAGAAAGATTGAATCAGAACTTCTGAGTTCTGGGAGGATGATTGAATCAGAACTTCTGAGTTACTCAGATTCTGATTGGTGTGGAGACAGAGTTGATAGAAGAAGTACTTCTGGATACTTGTTTAAGTTTCTAGGAGGCCCTATTTCTTGGAGTTCTAAGAAACAACCTGTTGTTGCGCTATCAACCTGTGAAGCTGAATACATTGCAGGCGCTGTTACCGCATGTCAAGCTGTGTGGATTCTGAACTTGCTGGAAGATCTGAAGATCAAAGTTGACAAGCCTCTGAAGCTGATGATTGATAACAAGTCTGCAATCAACCTTGCTAGAAACCCAGTGTTGCATGGGAGAAGCAAGCATATTGAGACAAAGTATCACTATCTGAGAAGTCAAGTTCAGAATGGAGTGTTAGAAGTTCTGCACTGTAGTACCCAGAAGCAGTTGGCAGATGTTCTGACGAAGGCTATCAAGACTGATCAATTCCTTCGCTTAAGGGATGAAATTGGAGTTGTTAGTTTTGAGGAAATATAAATTAAGGGATGGTATTAGAATAATAATTTATATTTTATTTTATATTCACAAACTTAGTCATTAAGTTTGTTAGAGGGTATTTTAGTATTTTATTGTTGCTTTTGGTAACCCTAATTTTAGCTTATAAATAGGGTAGTTGTCATTCCAATCATTTGTATCTTTTATCCTTTTGTAGCCGTCATTCAATATAATATATTCTCTTCTTCATCTTCATTATTTTCATCTTGTACACCAACACAATGTAGACTCTTTAGGGATTGCTGAGATAATAGATAAAGTATGTCTATTGTGGATTAAATAAGATAAGGTGAAAAAAACTTACTGGAGAAAACAAAGTTAGGTTTTGAAAGTTTGACATAACATATGTGATATGTTATGGGTTCTCACGTAACAGACATGATAAGGTTATGGCTTTTCACATAACAAAAGAAAAGAATTTTGGTTTCTCACAGAATGATAAAGATGAGTGACGACTTCTCACACTACAAGGGAAGTATTCTAGTTTCTCACAAAATGGTAATGACAAAGTTATGGTTTCTCACATAAAAATTAAAGGTAGGTTACAGATTCTTACGTAACAAATATTTAACGAGTTCTGGCTTTTCACAAAGCAAAAATGATAAGTTATGGCTTCTCACATAACAAAATGAAAGGTAGTTCTTTTGTGATATTTTTGTTTAAATCTTTTGTTATGGCTTCTCATACGTTACTATCCAAAATGAGTGTGGTATTTTAATTTTTTTTTTATTAAATTTACATAAGAGTAATTCTTTTGTGATATATATATATATATATATATATATATATATATATATATATATATATATATATATATATATATATATATATATATTATATCTCTATATTAATTTTTTTATTTTTCCTTTTAAATATTATAAATTTGTAAAAAATTAACCTAACACCAACCCAACCCTAGTAATTTGGTATAAATATATGGGTTCATTCACTTTGATAAGACTAGCAAGCATCAGCGGCGCCGATTTTCAAAGCTACACTTCTCCCTACTCTTGCTCTCTTTATTTCGTTTGAATAGATTTGTCAGAGACGCCTTTCACCATCAATTTATGTATCATTCATTCAAATATAATATATTTTCACAGGTATCTACTTATGTAATTGAATTGATTATTGGTTCCTTAATTATTTGGTCATTCATTATATAAACTATTTGTTGGCTTATTTTTCTAATTATTTTTTTCTTGTGTTTTGTCATTTTCAATAGATCTAAGATTGAAGTAAAGGAATTCAGATCATGGGATATTATTTCAAGCTTGGTCGAATACATATCATTATTGTCTTCTTATACATCCCTGCGAGTTTTATTGTGTATTTCATAATGTTTAATATTAACCTCTTCTCGATCGTGATTTACTTGATTAAATATGTGTTAAATATTGCGCGTAGCATAAAAATGGCAGCTATAAACAATATTTGATTATCTCTTATGTTAGAGAAGGTAATCTTATTTTAATTTTGATTTAATCAAAAACTATTATTTTAAGAAATAATTCCTATGCATCCTTGTTTTCAGGAGTTAAATTCTTCCTGACATATTATGTAAGAATTAGTTTCTTGTTCTTTAGAAGGTAATTCTTTTCAATTTATTGTACTGAAATTTGGTGAATAAGTTTTTATCTTCACCTTAGTTTCATATATTTGTACTACTAAAAAATGGTTGCTATAAAGAATATTTGGTTTTGTCTTATGTTAGAAAAGATAAAATTATTTTAGTTTTGATTGAATAAAAAAATATTATTTTAATGAATAATTCTTATGCATCCTTCTTTTCAGGAGTTAAATTCTTCCTGGCATATTATGTCAAAATCAATTTCTTGTTCTTTAAAAGGTAATTATTTTTAATTTATTGTATTGGAATTCGGTAAATAAATTTTATCTTCACCTGAGTTTCATGTATTTTTACTAATAAATATCAATGGTAAGTTTTTATGAAATCGTCATCTTTTTAATTATATGTATTTCTAATAAATAATTTGATGTTTAATATTAATATTGTGAACAAATTATGAGATTTAGTTTGGTGTTATTAAATTAGTGATATAGTAATTGAAATTTAGTATGTAAACGGAAAATTCTTGTTGTTGTATATATTGAAAGATTTTTTTTATCTAGAGTTATGTAAACTATGTACTAAATATAAGTGATAATAAGGATCATCAACTAAGAAGAATGAGAACATTTTTTGCGTAGACTTTTTTGATGTCAACCTTATTGTATTGATTAAAAAAAAATGCTTTTGCAGATGTGGTACATTATTTACAAAATAAGCTCTCGAAGAGCTCATGGATACCAACACATCCTTCATTTTTGGAGTTAAAGCTTCTGATTTCAAATTAGGCGATCTTTTTTTACTTGTAACTATTTTGTTGTGCAATCAACATACCATTCAAACTCATATTCAATCATTCTAATCTTATACTGATTCTTAAATTCATCCTGACATATTATGCAGACACCAATTTCTTTATCTCTAGAAGAATAATTCCTTCAAATATATTGTACTATGGTCTAGTGAGTAAAAAACATATTCACTTAAACAACAATTATTATTACAAATAAAAAAGTTCTTTATTTTATGTTGGGTACATACAAGGGGTTTCCTTCCTAACATACTTATAAATTGTGCGGTTTAGTCATAATAAGTCAATATTAGTTAACTCGCTATAGATCAAACCCTTAGATACAATACTTTAGGTACAATACTAATTTGATCTATTCTTTGAATATTTCAAATAACTACATTGTAAATATCATATTACTATAATGTATCACTATATGTTTCACCTTAGTAAGATTTTCAGTTGTGTCTGTGATGGTTATTTTTCAATTATTGTTCTCGTAGATATTAATAGTCAAATTCGACTAATGTAGGTTAATAATTGAAATTGAAGCATCTTATTTAATAAAAAATTAGGCTCGGACGAAAATTAATTAATAAAAACAAACAAGAACACAACTTGATCACAAAATTTGTTTAATTGTACATATAATTTATATTCAACCCTTTTTATTTAAATCTTTGTTTTAAGCAGTTTAGACCTAAAGTAAATGAAATTAGGTTGTTTTTTTTATACTATGTCGAACAAAATGTAAGATTGAGATTTCACAATAACCTGATTTTCATGTGTATTGAGCTATTTGTAGGGATTTAATTATTATGAGATATCAGATAGTACAAGAATACATTAAAAATGGATACATTAGAGATTTCTCTTTTAAAATTATATTGGTATTACATATGTATTGGAACATCAGGATGTCTTCATGAACCATTTCAATCATGTAATTCCCATTCAATAATGCTCATAATCGATAAAGAAAATGATCTATGGGTTTTTAATGCTCATAATCGATTATGAAATAGAGTTAATTGACTATCCGCTTCAGAATAACGACAACCCTAATTCCCAAAAAGGAAAGCATACAACGGCTAGTGTCTTTATAGATTACGAGTGTTCTTAATTGATTAATAAGTTTTATGCCTTTATTTAATCGATTGGTGAAGGACCTTAATCAATTAGAAAGTGTATATAAGCCCCATAAATTTTTATGAGCATCGTTGATCAATTCTACAAGAATCTCTATTGTTCCTCTAAGGGTTTTAAGGTGAAAGCTCCCGAGGTTTGACTAAATTTTGGTTATAACTTAATGAAGAATGCTGCAGACAAAGATGTCAAATGAAATGTTCCAACATCCTGATTCGACAAATATAGAAGGTTTTAAATTTGGTGCAAGATTCAAGGAGAGATCGCAACAGTGGATCAAGGAATCAGCAAACAGAAGATTCAAAGCCCAAGGAAGCAGAAGGCTATAAAAGAAGACCTAGTCCTAGGCCAGAAAAGAGAGAGAGAGAGAGAACGACATAGACTTAAGAATCCTATTTTGTAAACTTTTGTAAAATAGGGTTTAGGGTTTTGAGAGTCGTTGGCTCCTTTGTGTTGTAAGTCTCCCTTTATATCAATTTGATACATTGTGGAAGACATAGTTGTTATACAGATTCAGAAACCTGTAGGTAATGAATCGTGTATTGTTCTTGGATGAAGCTTTGAAGAAAATCCAAGTTGTGTTGTTAGTCAAGAATGGTCGACTGAACTTTGCATTGAAAGAGGGTTCTTTCAAGTAGGATGATACAATTGCTGTCGATTGTAACTGTTAGATAATCACAGGTTGTGATTTAGGGAGTGAGATGGGTTTCTCTTATCAATTAGATGTGACTTCTAATGATAAAGTCTCCATTGGGTAGTGATAGGTAAACCAGAGGTTGTTTACTATAAACCAGAGGTTGTTTACATAAAACTATACTACTGATAGTGGATTCTTCTTCCTGGCTTAGTATTCCCCCTGATGTAGGCGATTTGCACCGAACTGGGTTATCATATTCTGTGTTGTTTATCATTCTGCAATTTACAGTTCAGTCTTGATTAACATGTTGTAAGAGATGTCGAAACATCTGTCTTACCGTTGTTGCTGATATTCTGAATATTAGCGTGTTTGTTCTGCTCTTGTTTTAAAGTTATGCAGAGAACAATGTCGTAACATGTGTTAGGACATCTTCTATCTGCTATGCCAAAATTTCAATTGGTATCAGAGCAAGCACCCTGCCTGTTTTTGGATGAGATCTTGGGAGATACTTTCTGGCGGTTTAAACAAGAAGGAGTTTGGAAGATCAAATCATTCACTCTGACATACTCAAGGGTATTAATGGATGAGATTGATGTTCTGGATCAAAGGTAACAACTACTGATGGTTGTTCAAGTTTTCTGAGGAGTTTTCTACAGTAACTGCAGGAGGAGTGGCTAGTTCTCTTGTATGGTGTCTTATAAGAAGTTCTGACATCTTATTAGGGCATGTTGAAGATGTTACTTGGTGGTTCCGCTGCATATGTTTCTAATGGAAGAACTCTGGTATTTATGGGATTCTGGAGTTGTGACAGAAGAAAGATGGTGAAAGATCTTGATTGTTGGCTTCTTTTCTTGAAGATATCAGCATCTGTGAATGCTCTATTCATTCCAAAGTCGGGAGCAATGAAATGGAGAGATTTGTTGGTTGATTTCTGTCATGTTGACTTGATACTTGGAAGTTTGGTTTCGTCCTGTATCTTGAAGTCAGTTTGAAGAGAAGGTGAGTTGAGATTGTGTTTATCAAATTCATGATCTATGAATTCGGTAAATATTATTTTCGTCAAGTTGGCAAAGATACTTGAGTTTTCACTCAAGTCCACTCATAAAGGCATCTCTGGTCGTGGTTGAAGAGCTCTTTTAGAAGGATAATTTGTTCTCATGTTGAAGATGGATTTCTGAAGATCTCTGGTGCTGATAGATGTTATTCAATTTGGAGATAATGGGAGGTGATTTATTTTCACCATTCATGATTTACAAGGATTCTATTAGCAAAAGAAAGTCTTAAGCAGGTTGATTCAAGGGTGACAGACTTGATGTCTCTACATGTTGTTTGACTAGAAAGATGTTGACATAGTTGTGTTGATATCTGGTAGATCATATATCCTACAAGATGTATGGTTTTGAGGACAAGGATTTAAGATCAATTGCTATTTGTGGAATTTATAAATATTTAATTGATTATTCTTGTATGTTGGAGTACAAGATCACTGGTGACAAGTTGGTACATCAGAAAGTACAACACCTCTTATTGCATCTGCTCAAGGATATGTTCTTTGGAGAATGGGTATAGTCAAGATAAGGAACTGGTGTTCTATCAGATGTTGAAACATCTTGACAGTGGAGTATGTGCAGAAGCCTGTGGATTTAAGGAGTGAATCTCTGAAGCAAAGGAGTTGTAGCTGATGATCTTGGTACCATAAACGTCTTTGTGGTAGGATCTGTCTTTACTTTGGTATTACCAGGCATGTAATCAGACTAGGAAGTTTCGTGGTAGGAAGCTTGACTAGAATAAAGTGTTGTTGGAAGTGAAGATGAAGACAATTCTCTTGGTTCAGTTTATTTCTGACCTAGGAGTATTGGAGTGCAGTAGGTGTGTTCCAGTTTCTACTAGAAGTATCTGATCTTTATCTAGAAAGTTTCCTGGCAAGAAACTTGTCTAGAATATGGTGCTGGTGATAGCACTGCTTGGGTCAGTTTATTTTTTATCTAGGTGCATAGTGTAGCATGCAATTTTTGTCGGTGACATGACCACCTTACCTCAATGGTTGGAATTAGGTGTTACTTTCTGATTTCTTATTTATCCTATGAAGCTGGAAAGGAAAGGGAAGCTATCTAAAACTAACCATGCACGCAAATGTTTTCTTTAACAAATGCTAAGAGATTGGGGGTTCGGGGCCAGGTTATACAAAGGGAAGTTGTCAATACCTAGTGTATATATGGTTATCCATAGACTTTGCATTACATATTTCTCTGTTATCTTTAAATGCTTTCTTGTGTTTATCTTCATGGGTTGGGAAAGTTTCTCCTTTGGGAGTGTTGAGAGAGTGCTTTTGTTGTTTTCGGGTTTTCTGTTGTTTTTGGGAAGGTACTGGACCTAAAGTTTTTTTATTTATGTGCTCGCTAAGATTTCGCAATCTTATGCCTACGTATTCCCATAAAGAAAACTGGGAAATCAGAGCAATCGTAGTTCCTCCTATTTCTATGGGAGGAAATATGTTTGTTGTCTTGTTTAAAGCCCAAGATTGAAGCTAGATGAAAGTTTGTCTTGTTCAAAGCCCAAGATTGAAGCTAAAAGGGTGACTGAGAGAGAATTTGTCATCTCTAAAGGGAGATATCTCACCTATTCATCACAAAATGTTGGGTACTTGATTATAAAGGAAAATTACTTTAACTGGGATATGAGAATCCATTAATGCCATAATTTCCTTTATCAGAGTTGCAAGGTTCTGACTTGCTTATGTAAGGTTCCGATCTTCAATATAGAAACATAAACAAAGACATTAAGCATAAGAGTAAAGAACACACGATATATCCTGGTTCACCACAAAGGCTAATCCAGTCCACCCTCCTCAGGTGATTTCGCCTTGAACACAAGGTCTTAATCCACTATAATTAATCTCAATTACAAATGCACGGACAACAGCCGGTGACTAACAACATGCACAACCGCAGTTGTGACTAACCCACAATGAACCATTCAGGGATTCAACTTAATGAATATAACGAACATTAACCTGCAGGTTCCAATCTCGCAAGATCTACTGCTAGGATTTCAACAGCTAGACGTTCAGGGATTCATCGCAATGAATATAACGCTACTGACCCTATTTCAAGATTTACCACAATGACATCTCGCCATTGTCTTCTCGAGTCTCCAGTCACACTGACCACTCAAGGAATCCTAATTCACTAAGATTTAGTTGACAAGAGATTACATATTTGCTTCTTAACAAGCAGATTACTCCTAAGTTTAAGTACAAAGAACACACAAGTGTTCAAGCAAGATATGAGCAACAACTCCTTGCTATTCTAAGAAACTACAGAGATGTATTTGAATTTGACAGTTGTTGACATCTTGTAGATCTTCTTCTTCTTCGTCTTCTTGGTTGAGTAAGCTTTGAGCAACAACTCCTTGCTTCAGATCTTCAATGTAGCGCTGATGAGAAGGTGGTTGATGACTTGACTGATTTTCAATGTTGTCTTCTTCATCAACAACTTCTGTACCAATTTGTTGTTGTTGTGTTGAATGTTGATCTTAAGCTCCAACAATAATGGCCATGTGTAAATGGTGATAGCTTTTGATATTTAAGTGTTACAACGAGAACTCATCGTTATTGCTATCTTCACACAATGGCTTGGTCAATTCATGAATGATACATCCAATTAATGATCAATGGAATCGACACATCAGAAGCGAGAACTCTTTCCTTTAAATAGCCCAGTAGAAATATAGCCGTTTGAAGTACTGTTGGCTGTTGGAAAAGAGACGTTGTGTAATAATTAACTGTACTGACACATCTCCTTTTTGTTGTGGGAGAAGTGACGGGATATATCTTTCTTAGGCACTGTGTACAGCCGTTCACAATGGTAACATTTGACTTCCAAACTTCAGAGGCTTCTGATGGTAATTTATTGAAGCATGAGTAGAGCCTTCTTAACAGGATATCTGATACGTCAAGTCTTCAGTCTTTTGAAGAAGTCCATTAGGAATCAGTCTTCAGAACTTCAGCACTTGTCTTTAATAACATTATCCTTTACTACTTCAAGTCTTCCGAAACTTCATAACTCGTCCATTAGGAATCCGTCTTCAGAGTCTTCAGCACTAGATCTTTGGAACCGTAATCTTCAAAACGCATAAGTCTTCAGAGTCTTTCTGCACTTGGTTTTCAGAGCCTTCAACCTTCAAAACTTCAAGTCATGAGAGTCTTCAGCACTTTGGTTCTCTTCTTCAGAAGCTTCTCTATCTTCAGAATCTCAACCACTTTCAGAGAGCATCCACAAGAGCATTGCAACAACAATATCGGCATCCTTGGATCTAACTGATCATGATCAGATACATAAGCATTCTTGCTTCTTGTGACTTGTGTCACACATAGCAACTTCGCATATAATCAATTACACTCATCTGGTTGGTGCTTTGTTGGATCTGACATCTTCAGTAATTATGATCTGCACACAACGCACGTTAGAACATAAAATAGTTCTTTCACAAATACGTATTGTTATAATCAAAACATAGATTGACTTGTAGAGACAAATCTTGCTCTCACAGTTGTATGCATAAATAGTCGAATTGCATACATTTGTGGACAATGGTCCGTTGTTGGTGAGCCTAAAATCCCATTGTGTGGATTAGGGTCGGTAGCTGATTCAGAGGTGATGGATCAGTGAGTGGTTGTGATCCTAAGAGGTGGGGATCAGAACGGTGAACCTAAGTGTTCATGAAAATTGGTACCACATGCATAAGCATTGAGTCAGGTGTGAGTCTCATTTCAATAGATATTATCTATGTTGCTATGTTGCTAAATATGTGGTGTTGTGTGATTAATTGATTTGTTATAGTGTGATTTCCTATTGGTTGGTGAATAATTGGTGATGATATTGTTGGTTGATTAATGTGAGATATGTAGTTGAATTGTTGTTGTGTTAACCTGATGCATACCGTTTAACATGCCTTCCTATATATTATCATGATATGTCACCCCTTCTGTTTGAATATAGCCTCCACGTGGGTAATGTGCAGATAATCCGTAGTAAGAGTTCAAATGTGAGTAGAAGATGAAGTCTTCCGTTTATTCTTTTAGTTTGGCGTCTGCTCTGACACTGGGGTTATGGATCATTGTGTGCTTTTTATTGTTGATGGTTGATTACCATGTTTTATTTCCTATGACTGTTGTCTCTTTATGACACTATCAATTATGCTATGCCTTGAGTTGTTAACTTGAATGAATAAATTTTATTTCCGCTGCTATATGAATTAACCTTCGGTTATGTCTTGCTGATAATGTTGTTATAAATATTTTTTAAAAGGATGTGTGTTACATATCCGATTGAATGAGTAAGTGTTTGTTGAAAGTGTGACATTCCTAAATATGATTTTATGGATAATCCTCTGATTTTTTTTATATTACACACGAGATTATTTAGGGTGTTATAAGAACCTCTCCTAAATTAGCAAATGGATTGTGCTCTTTCAATTTTTGGCCCAAGATTCTCTCAAATTCTTCCAAGGTGTGGGAGCTAATTGGAAATCTGAGAATGTGAAGCAGCCTAGTGACGGGTTATAGAATTGGGAGAAAGTAATAATACCCCCTTGGTCCATCTTCTCTGTCAAGTGGTCTAAGATCTCCCCCTAGTCACCTTTGAAATCATTGCGCTTAATACGTGTCATTTTGGAGCTCGAAATCTTCAGGCTTTCAGTATTGGGCTCTTTGAATTTAAATGGATACGTGTCCCTTCTTCCTGAATTCATTTTTTTCAAATTCTTGGAGATAACCCAAATTCCTGAAATAAATGTCAGATAATAGGAGGTTTGGGTTTCTTTTTTATGCAGATGCAATGAAATGTAAATGGATGTAATGAGATGCCATGCATTTTTTATTTAGGTAACATGGTTTCAAAGGTCTGAGGTACGAATGACAAACAATTCTGATTCCTTTTCACATAAGGTTCTCACCAGGTCACATCTAGGGTTGTAATAAAGGTTCCTACAGTCATGGATCCAACACGAAAACATTTCCTCCTACAGCAAATACTTGTCGGACCATAATATCATCATGAATATATCTTCTAGGTGAGGTTCGTATGCCAACCACACGAGATATACATCTCGTGGCCAACACTACGCAACTATTGACTCCAAGGTTCTAGACCCGGTTCCCAGAGTCATGGATTCGCCATGAAAATATTGCAGCCTATGGAAAATACTTTCTGGACAACAAAACCTCAGTCGGAATCTATTCAGAGTAAGGTTTTTGTATTAACCCCACAAGATATACATCTCACAGGTCAACACTAAGCAACCATTATTCTTAGTAGGCCAGGGGTTTAATTTTCTAAAAAGGTTCTTAGAGTCACAGACCCTCATGAAAATATTGTCGCCATCAGCAATACTTTCTAGACAATAACATCCTTAAGAGGATCTACTCTAAATGAGGCTTTCATGATAACCCCACGAGATATACACCTCACAGGCAAAAATTATGCAACCATCATCCTATCTTATGTTTTTCTCTAGACTCGGATGTAGAGTCTTTCCCACAATGTGTTAAAGCAATTAGAGTATCCATACCAACCACACATAGAAAATATATCCCATATCATAAATAGAAGCATATTATAGAGGAAATCCAAACAAGTAAAGCAAACACTTAGCACAAAACAACCTAAACTAGGCTTGGCTTACTTTAGGGAACCGGACCCCCAATAGAGTCGTCAACTATCGTGGTACAAAAAATATACGGCCACGAGCGCATCACACACTCGAGGAGACAAACAGAGTCACCACCGAAGTTTATTTATTTCTAAAAGGAAAGGGAACATGTCAATAAAACCCTTAAAGATAACAAAGATATGGGTATCGCAACCAAATCGGGTCCGGGAGTCGATTGTGCAAGTGGAATGTATTAGCACCTCTCACAACTGTTCTACTCAACGAGAACCGTTTAGTTAGTTTTGCGTTAAGTGTTAGCTTAAAAATATTTTATTTCTAACGAGACTTAAAAATATTTAAAGTTTAAGAGAAAAAAGGAGAAAGACTAAAAAATAAGTCTTTTATTAGGGTTCCTAACGAGACTTTAAATCTCGCTCCTACGTATCTCCAAGTGCGATGGAGAAATCAAGGCTATGTAGGTCTGGGTAGAAAATGTTTATGGTTGATCAATTTTAATGGAAAATATTTAGTCGCATTTGAACAGAATACATTGCTCGCTACCTAAAACATGGAGAAGCTAACACTTGCATCACATCAAAATGGACAACATAATTTGGATTCTCACAAATTTGTGCTCTCGTCACATTCGAGCGGAAAACATTACTCACTACTCGCATGGTAGGAACAAATATTTGTTTGCATTGTCTCAGAGTGGACGAAACATTTTTCATTTTTAAAAAAGAGGGTTTGAGTTTTAAGAGCCAAAAGGCAAAAGGTTTGAATGTGTTGGATTATTTTTTTAATGGATGACGAATGCTCGGATGGTCGAGATATACACCTCATATCCAAACACTGGGAGAAAAGCATGGTATACACCACATTCCTTTTTAATATTATTGGTGAAAGGGTTAGATATAATTAGGTGCTTTTCGGATGGAAGACAAATACTCGAATGGCCAAGTTATACAACTCGTATTCAGGTATTTAGTGAAAAGAGTGATATACACCAAAGGGTTCCTTTTTCGTCCGATTTATTATAAAAATAAAGAATGCTCAAGATTGATTATGAAAGAAGTTTGGTATCAATCAATTTAAGAGTTTTAAAAGGATGACGAATGATTGGATGGTTGAGATATACACATCGTATCCAAACATTCAGGGAAAAGCGTGGTATACATCACGTTCCTTTTTCATCTTACTTATGAAAAGATGTTTTATAATGATAAAATATTTTTGTTTTGATTTTGAAAATGCACTCGATATTGATCGAGGTTTGATTTGCATTGCAAAATGAACTATGAAATAATTCGTTTTTGGTATTTAATTGATTTTTGAAATAGAAATTAAAATGGTGGCAAGAAGTTATTTTGGCTTTTTTTATTTAAAATGTGAATTGAATTTTATTAGAAAAACTGATTATTTATTTTATTATTTTTAATTAATAAAATAAATAAATAATGAGTGTATAATAGTGAGAAGTTGGTGTTATTAATTTGATTAGGTTTTGAAAATATCTTTTTAATTTTTATTAATCATGATCTAAATGATCTAACAAAATAAAAATAAACACATATTTACATTTAATATACAAGCATATAAGTACAAAATAAAATAAAATGAATAAAATACAATACTAACAAATATAATCAAAATTATTTTACATATAATTATTTAAATAAAATAAAATTAAAAAAAATATAATAAAATAAATAAAAGTAAAAACAAAATAGAAAATAAATAAACAAATGCAAATGGCTTAAAAAGCCTAAACAGGAGAAGGGTGCCAAAAGGTAAATGCAGGGTACAAGCCATAAATGGGCTAAGCCAAAGCCAAAAATCCCTAAAGAGAGGGGCTTGGTCTGGAGTCAAACAAATGACTCAACAGAGGCCCTTGATATAGTGGAAAGCATCACATGCGTTAGATTGGAAAACTCTAGGGAGGTCTAACCAAACGAAGGGTTAGGGAAGGCAGCGCATGGTAAGAGCGTCCACACATTATCAAGGTTGACTGGGCTGAGGCAACTGATCCAAGGGATCAGGACTCAGCCATGTGTCGGGCAACGAATGGAGAAGAGAAAGGCCATATAAACGAAACTCAGAGAGAAAGATATTACTTTCATCTCTTTTTTTGTCTCTCTTAGCTTCCATTATCTCTCACCCACACCGAAGAACAAACGAGTAAAATAAAAGCACAAGGTGTTGCCCAAGATCAAAGCTGGTAATTCGTATGAACACACGGCAACACCCTATGAAGATCCACGATGCTGCAGATGAACACCACAGTGGTGTTCATCCTGCAGTCGTCGGAGCTCCATCACTCAAATAAACCTTTCCCTTAGTTTTCCAACCCTTATGTGTCCAAAGCTGGACTCAAAATCCCCTAAAACTTCCTCTAAACCCTTAAATTCAAACAACAGAAATGAAAACCCTAACTCCTGAAAATGTAAATCAAGCCTTAACTCCCAAAAATTTTGTGCTTTAAAATTTTCTTTTGGCTCAATAAGCTTCTTATACTCATCTCTAATTCTTACTATGATTTGTTCTTGCTTCTGTGTTGTTGTTATGTGTTTGTGGGTCTTAGCTCTAGTTGTGTTAAGAGCTTCTGATGTGAAACTATGACCAACTTAGAAAATGAGCTTTAGGAAGAAATGGTTAGGGATTTTTTGGTATTGTTACTATGAGGTGTTTGCTTAGGTTAGGGTTTATGTTGTGTTCTCTATGTGAAAAAAATCCATTCAATTTATATCATGACTGAGGGGATGTTGGTACATGTGAGAGAGTTTTTAGGAAGATATTGGTTGTCAAGAGTGTGTGAAAAAATAATTTGGATAAGCATGAATTGGTGAGCTGTTAGGAATGATTTAAATCAATCCCTGATATTGTGGGATTTAGGGTGAGTGGAAGGAAAATCGTGTATGGCCATGTGAAATGTTGAATCAAATCTGTTTTGTTTTTACTGATGTGAAAATTGATGCTTCAAACAAATGTACTGCAGTGACTTATGTGATCAAAAATTGAATGGACTGCTCATTTACTTGCTTTTTATTGCAGTAATTTGTGATGATTGAAATACATAACTTTGATGAAATTTTGATTTGGATATTGCCTTACTTGTATTCATTTGAAACATGTTGCACTTATTTGCATTGCCTTGGGGACTAACTTTCTCCTTTTTGTTTTAGGTCTCAAAACATGAAGATTTGGCACAGTGATTTCAAGTTCGAGCAATGGAATGAAGCATTTATTTTCAAAACATGAAGACTTAGCACACTTAGTAAAATTAGGTCTTAATTTTGTAGGCATTTATTTTTTTATTCTAAATGTATAGAAAAAGGCATTCCAAATGTACCAAAACAAATGTAGCTTGACTTATATCAATATATCATTTGAAAACAAAATGAAATGAGAATGTTAATGTTTTATTGTAATTTTCATGGATGCAATGTAATTTTTGTAACCTTTGAAAAATATTTGAAATGAATCAAATGAGAATGCTTTGCCTTGACTTCAACTTTTAAGCCTTGCAAATTATTACTTGGATGTGAGTTTGGAAGCATAAATTCTTTTAGCAATAAGTCCCTAAAATAAATGATATGTTATCAAAATAATTATTATCAATCGTCATACCCCAAAATTACTCTTGACACTTTTCATCTGGTTTACTACAACATCCCTCTGCATGCATAGTTCACTTATTAACCAGTAATTCAGATACTACCATACATTCATATGCATATTCATGCCATAATCACTTAGGTCATTACTTCACAAGTGCATGTTTCAAATGACATCTTTGGATTCAAAGGTTGCTAGTCATAAGACATTAAAGCAATTTGCAAGCTTCTGGTTATTTTGACTATGGACGCAACAATTTGGTCGTTTGATCTTAGTTAAGTTCTCAAAGGAGCCCAAATCCATGGTTTTGGTTGCCTGATCATACTATCCATATTAAAGTACATAGTGACTACCTTAGATTTGGTTGATTGATTCATGACATGATAGTTTTCAAAGGCATTCCATTTAAAGATAAGGCAAAGCTCAAGAGTCATTCAAATTCATCTGAGTACACATCTTTGGGTATTAAAAAAAAGATAAGATTTGGGGGGAAAAGGTTAAGTTTCTTAAAGAACAAGATATTACATTACAAAACCACTACAAATTAGGTTGCATGGAGAAAACTTTAAAATGATTTTGTACATGATTAATGGTGTATGGTTGTATGGATATAATTCTTGTATGGTTTGTGATCCCTTCCCCCATTGTGGGTAAAATGTTCGTAATCCCCATGAAAGTGTAGGATTTATGATCCATCCCCCATGGTGGGTAAAATGACCCCCTCCCGTGGACATGTAATAACGTATGATTTACTTTCCTTTATTGATTTCCATTCCACGTCAATAAACAACATAAAACTATGACGAAAAAAACAACCTTTTTCAAAAGATAAAAATAAACTTGATCCAACGCCAAGTATTTTCCAAATCAAACTTCATTGAACACAACACAAATGCTTGATCCAGCATAAAGTATCTCTTCCACTTCATTTCCTTCACTCAAACTTCACATTTCAAACTTCCAAAACTTGATCCAACGTCAAGTCATTTTCTAAACATTTTTACAATGAACTGGATGAAAAAGGATAGGGTGTACGTACTTGTGCACACTATTTCTCAAGTAGTTGGGTTGTCAACCCTGCTTAGCTTGTGGACCAATACTTGTATTCCATTCAAAACACCTAAAAATAAACGAGTTTAATTCGGTTCTCATAGGGTGAAAAATAGATGTTAGGATACCATCGTCCTTTCAACTCCTGAGTATTATGATTTCCGGCTGTACTTAGCGCGTGGTTAGATACTTGTCTCCCTCTAAGTACCAACGATTAAACTCGCGTCACAAATTTCATTCCAAAAACCCTTCTCATACTCTAAAATCAATCACAACCAATCAAATTCAATTTTCCGCCTTAGGGCATTCAAAACCTTTAAAAAAGGGCAAGTTATTTCCGTTCTACGCGCGAGCATACAAGCAACGTTTAACTGCTAGGACGTGAACGTTAACATCGCGCAATAAAAACAATCCACAAATACGTATTTTCTACCCTGAACTACAGTGCTCTGATTTCCTTATTGCACTATGAGGATATGTAGGTACATGATTGCGAAATCTTGGCGAGCGCACTAATTAAAAACTCTTTTTTCCCCATTTGCAAGTAACCTTTAGATAATAACACCCATTCGCGCATAGAACAAGCAAAACGGTTGTCGTTGAGTACAACTGATGTGAGAGGTGCTAATACCTTCCCCTTGCATAATCGACTCATGAACTCGAATTTGATTGCGACGACCATTTTCTCCACCTTTTAGGGGTTTTATCAATATTTTCCCTTTCCTTTGGAATAAATAAAGTTAGGCGGCGACTATGTATTTTTCGCGTAGCAACACCAATGGATCATAAAGAATGTATGCATGGACCAAGCTTATGTGACTCCAAACCATTGAAAATTTCAACTAAAACCTCAAAATGAAAACCCAAAATTTTTAAATCAATGAGTATCTAAAGAAATAAAGCCACATATACTAGGAAATGGAATGCATGATTTAAAATGAAAGTGATCAGATGACTAAGTAAAGTTGTTGACTTTTTTTGTTATTGACTTTAACTGATGCATACTAATAAAACCTAATGACCAAATGCAGTAGTCATTATGTGATGATGCAAATGAGATGCAGATGAATTGTATACATATGATGACAGTTGCCACTACTTAAATAGCTTTGCCCGATGGCATGAGTGATGATAATCCTCATATTATCCTGGTGAAAGGTATTTAAATATAGAAGACCCAGATTTTTCCCTTGGATGCGATGAAATGATGTGATTTGGGATACTATGAGTTTGCTAGGGATATGCAATGTAGACTCTTTGGGGATTGCTGAGATAATTGATAAAGTATGTCTGTTGGGGTTAAATAAGGTAAGGGGAAAAAGACTTACTGGAGAAAACAAAGTTAGGTTTTGAAAGTTTGACATAACATATGTGATATGTTATAGGTTCTCACATAACAGACATGATAAGGTTATGGCTTCTCACATAACAAAAGGAAAGAATTTTGGTTTCTCACAGAATGATAAAGATGAGTGACGACTTCTCACACTACAAGGGAAGTATTCTAGTTTCTCACAAAATGGTAATGACAAAGTTATGGTTTCTCACATAAAAATTAAAGGTAGGTTACAGATTCTTACGTAACAAATATTTAACGAGTTCTGGCTTCTCACAAAGAGAAAATGATAAGTTATGGCTTCTCACATAACAAAATGAAAGGTAGTGGCTTCTCATAGAACAATAATGACAAGTTATAACTTCTCACGTAACGAAAGATGAATGAGCTAGTGTGTTATGGATTCTCACAAAACAAATAGATAGTGTGTTATGGATTCTCACGTAACATTGATGAAAGCATTGCGGTTTTTCACAGAATGACAAGTTTTAGAAAATGATATGATGAGTTAGTTACGGGTTCTCGCGTAAGTGAAAGGTTCTTGATTCTCACAGAATAAAAGATAAATTATAGCTTCTCACTTAACAAAAGATAAATGGTCTCGGCTTCTCACAGAACAAAATAATTACTCTTATGGAATAATTTACACAAGAGTAGTTCTTTTGTGATATTTTTTTAAAAAATCGTTTGTTATGGCTTCTCACACGTTACCAACCAAAATGTGTGTGGTATTTAAAAAAAAATTGATTAAATTTACATAAGAGTAATTCCTTTGTGATATATATATATATATATATATATATATATTAATTTTTTTATTTTTCCTTTTAAATATTATAAATTTGTAAAAAATTAACCTAACACCAACCCAACCCTAGTAATTTGGTATAAATATATGGGTTCATTCACTTTGATAAGACTAGCAAGCATCAGCGGCGCCGATTTTCAAAACTACACTTCTCCCTTGTCTTGCACTCTTTATTTCGTTTGAATAGTGTTGTCAGAGACGCCTTTCACCATCAATTTATGTATCATTCATTCAGATATAATATATTTTCACAGGTATCTACTAATGTAATTGAATTGATTATTGGTTCCTTAATTATTTGGTCATTCATTATATAAACTATTTGTTGGTTTATTTTTCTAATTATTTTTTTCTTGTGTTTTATCATTTATAATAGATCTAAGATTGAAGTAAAGGAATTCAGATCATGGGATATTATTTCAAGCTTGATCGAATACATATCATTATATTCTTCTTATATATCCCTACTAGTTTTATTGTGTATTTCATAATGTTCAATATTAACCTCTTCTTGACCGTGATTTACTTGATTAAATATGCGTTAAATATTGCGCGTAGCAGAAAAATGGCTGCTATAAAGAATATTTGATTATCTCTTATGTTAGAGAAGGTAATCTTATTTTAATTTTGATTTAATCAAAAACTATTATTTTAAGAAATAACTCCTATGCATCCTTGTTTTCAAGAGTTAAATTCTTCATGACATAGTATGCAAGAATTAGTTTCTTGTTCTTTAAAAGGTAATTCTTTTCAATTTATTGTACTGAAATTTGGTGAATAAGTTTTTATCTTCACCTTCGTTTCATATATTTTTACTACTAAAAAATGGTTGCTAAAAAGAATATTTGGTTATGTCTTATGTTAGAAAAGATAAAATTATTTTAATTTTGATTGAATAAAAAAATATTATTTTAATGATTAATTTTTATGTGTCCTTCTTTTCAGGAGTTAAATTCTTCCTGGCATATTATGTCAAAATCAATTTCTTGTTCTTTAAAAGGTAATTATTTTTAATTTATTGTATTGGAATTTGGTAAATAAATTTTATCTTCACCTGAGTTTCATGTACTTTTACTAATAAATATCAATGGTAAGTTTTTATTAAATCATTATCTTTTTAATTATATGTATTTCTAATAAATAATTTGATGTTTAATATTAATATTATGAACAAATTATGAGATTTAGTTTGGTGTTATTAAATTATTGATATAGTAATTGAAATTTAGTATGTAAACGAAAAATTCTTGTTATTGTATATATTGAAAAAAAAAATTTTTTATCTAGAGTTATGTAAACTATGTACTAAATATAAGTGATAATAAGGATCATCAACTAAGAAGAATGAGAATATTTTTTGCTTATACTTTTTTGATGTCAACCTTATTGTATTGATTAAAGAATAAAAAAATATGGTTTTGCAGATGTGGTACATTGTTTACAAAATAAGCTCTCGAAGAACTAATGGATACCAACACATCCTTCATTTTTGGAGTCAAAGCTTCTGATTTCAAATTAGGCGATCTTTTTTTTACTTGTAACCATTTTGTTGTGCAATCTACATACCATTCAAACTCATATTCAAGAATTCTAATCTTATACTAATTCTTAAATTCATCCTGGCATATTATGCGGACACCAATTTCTTTATCTCTAGAAGAATAATTCCTTCAAATGTATTGTACTATGGTCTAGTGAGTAAAAAAAATATTTACTTAAACAACAACTATTTTTACAAATAAACAAGTTCTTTATTTTATGTTGGGTACATACAAGGGTTTTCCTTCCTAACATACTTATAAATTGTGCGGTTTAGTGATAATAAGTCAATATTAGTTAACTCGCTATAGATCAAACCCTTATATACAATACTTTAGGTACAATACTAATTTGATCTATCTTTGAATATTTCAAATAACTACATTGTAAATATCATATTACTATAATGTATCACTATATATTTCTCCTTAGTAAGAATTTCAGTTGTGTCTGTGATGGTTATTTTTCAATTATTGTTCTCGTAGATATTCATAGTCAAATTCTACTAATGTAGGTTAACAATTGAAATTGAAGCATCTTATTTAACAACAAATTAGGCTCGGAGGAAAATAAATTAATAAAAACAAACAAGAACACAACTATTGATCACAAAATTTGTTTAATTGTACATATAATTTATATTCAACCCATTTTATTTAAATCTTTGTTTTTATTGGAATAATATAAGCAAGTGTGAGTTGTAACACCCCACTTTCCCATTTTTCAAAATATAAAAATATCACGAAAATAATCAGAGTTGCAACCAAAAAGTAGGATGCTACATCATTAAAACCAACAACTAAAACTCTTTTCATTAATGAAATAAAACAGCGGAAATAAATGTTTTATTCAAATCACGGCCATTTGCCAACAACATCAATAATCCACATAAATCATGGTCCACCATATTCAAATAAAAAGTGATACGTAACAAAACAAATAAAGAATAACAAATGATAAAACTCCCAAAATCCCGTGTTACGTATCAGAGCGACTCCTAAGACTCGATCAAGCAACACGCACTCCATGCACACTCAAGTACCTGGATTATCTGTACTTCCGAAGAAGCACAGACGCAACAAACAACAAAGGGGTGAGAACTACATTCAATAATAAACGGTGCATAATACATGATAAGAGTAGTAATCACACAACCACACATAGTCACATACTATCACGACACACTTGTCACTTACAATTATAATTCAATACACACATAATGATGCAATGTGACTCAACAACCGACACAATGCATGTGGTACCAATACACCATGGTTCATTCAATCGAACCCAATTCATAATAGAATCCGGATAGATCACATACACCCCTACTTGGCAATGATTTATCTCCACCATACTCCACATTGGAGTTCGGATGAATCACATACACTCCTCCTGAGTAATGATTCATCACCACCGACACACCATGAATGCATGACAATAAATATGCATACTACACACATGTATAATATTAATCATACATCTTCACGATCCTCCTGATCACACATGAGATACCTACTCACCATAATACACACCATAACAAGGAATCCCTCACACGGCGTTAATTAGTTAATTCTCTAATTAATCCATATATATTCCATTTTTAATTATTTTCACCACCATTCCTAGTTCAACAAGTTCTGACATCCATCCCAACCTCTCAGACCCAATGGAACTGCATCAACCGCGAAATCGGGGAAGAAATCGCAGAACAACAGAATTCTGCACTCTCGCTGGTCATACGCGTATTGCCTTGTGCCGTACGCGTATTGCCACCTCGCTCGCCCATCCAGTTGCGTACTAGACGTGTACTGCCCATCTGCTGCCTAGCCATACGCGTAATGCCCTAAGTATTACGCGTACGAGCAGAGACCAATTTTCCCCAAAATTTCCATTTTCAGATCTCCATACGCGTACTATTAACCTGATACGCGTATTGCCCACGTAACCCCCGTACCATACGCGTAATGCCCATGTAACCCTTTTGCTATACGCGTATTGCCTTGCCAATACGCGTATTGGCCCCCTGGCACACAATGCCATACGCGAAACGCCTCCTCTGTTACGCGTATGGGGAGAGGCTGTGAAAAATCCCAACTTTTCATATCACTCTGAATTCTGCCACTATGATTTCACTTCTAACACCCAGATCTGTCCTAAAAATCGTTTCTACATTGATTTTAAGACCCATAACTTCACATTACTTCATTCTCCTATTATTACTAATCAATTCATTGATTCTTAGATCTAAATTCGTCACTCTCAACCTGCAACAAAACCAGATCTGCAAACACAATTATACAACCACAGCACCACAGAGTTTAATCATCATAATCACACGAATTTCAGACCTGTATCCACATCATATCAACGATTACATAACAGTCATACACATACAATCAAGTATACATTCAAATTTAAGTATAGCACGAAAATTCTAAGAGGGGAAGGAACCCTCACTACCCTCTCATGGCATTAACACCTATATTGAACCCATTCTCCCCCCTTACTTTGAATTTGCTCAGAAATCCTGCGAAAATTGGTGGAGAATTCTTGCCCTAGCACCCTTGATCTTCCTTCCCTAGCTCTTTCTCTTTTTACGTGAAAACACCCTTATTCCTCTAAACCCTCCTTAATTCTAATTAACCAGATTTTCTTTTAATTAATAATAATAAAATAGAAATAATATTAGTAATAATAGTAATATCAATAATATTAGGCTTAATAATAATAATAATAATAATAATATCCCTCCTTATACTACTATTATTAAATATACCCTTTAATTATCCAATATTACTTTATTATCTCGACATCTCTATTTTACCCGCTCCGTTAAGGATACCACTCCTACGCGCTCAACCACACACACCTTACACAAGGCCAAACAAACAAAATAACACCGAAGATCAAATAATTTAAAATGGGGTGTTACAACTCTCCCCCACTTAAATTATTTTCGTCCTCGAAAATATACCTGATGGAAACAATTATGGATACGACTCTCGCATCCTGCTCTCCAACTCCCAGGTCACACTTCCTCCCGCAGCTCCTCCCCAAGCTACTCTCACCAAAGGAATCTCCTTTCCTCTAAGTTGCTTCATCTTGTGATCCTCGATCCTTATCGGCATCGCCTCCACAGTAAGATTATCTCTAATCTGCACCTCATCCCTCTAGATAACGTGAGATAGATCAGATACATACTTCCAAAGTTGCGACACATGAAACACGTCATTCAAGTTCAAAAGTTCAGGCGGCAACGCCACTCTATAAGCAACTGCGCCTACTCTTTTCAAGATCTGATACGGTACAATAAACTTAGGATCCAACTTCTTTGATTTCA
The DNA here is from genome assembly GCA_022829125.1 of Lathyrus tuberosus. Classification (NCBI taxonomy): domain Eukaryota; kingdom Viridiplantae; phylum Streptophyta; class Magnoliopsida; order Fabales; family Fabaceae; genus Lathyrus; species Lathyrus tuberosus. The sequence goes on along the minus strand of JALAZF010000250.1, from coordinate 1,859,874 downwards.
ATGCACGCCCAACACCAGTCACTGGGTTGACTCTCAGGAACACGTGGTCACCTTCACTGAATTCCAAGTCTTTCTTCCGATTATCATGATAACTTTTCTGCCTACTCTGAGACGCTTTCATCTTATCACGGATCATCTGAATTGTCTCAGTAGTCTATTGCACAATCTCAGGTCCAAGCACCACATTCTCACCAGTTTCATACCAACACAGAGGCGTCCTACACCTCCTACCATACAAAGCTTCGAAAGGTGCCATCCCAATACTAGAATGGTAATTATTATTATACGTGAACTCGATCAATGGAAAATGAGTATCCCACGCACCACCTTTCTCCAACACACAGGCTCTCAGCAAATCTTCCAACGACTGAATAGTCCTCTCTGACTGACCATTGGTCTGTGGATGATAAGCCGAGCTTAACTTCAATTTAGAACCCAAAGCTTCTTGCAAACTCTTCCAAAATTCTAAAGTAAACCTCAGATCTCTATCCGACACTATGCTCGACGGAACACCATGCAACTTCACAATTATTCTGATATAAATCTCTGCCAGCTTTGACAACGGAAAACTGATATTAATTGGTATAAAATGTGCGGATTTCGTAAGTCGATCCACACTACCCAAATAGCATCAAAGCCTCTCACCATATTTGGAAAACCAGTAACAAAGTCCATAGTAATACTGTCCCATTTCCATTTCGGAATCTTTAACGGTTGCATTAACCCCGAAGGTTTCTGGTGCTCCACCTTTGACTTCTAACATGTCAAACAAGCATAAACAAACTGAGCTATGTCCCTCTTCATACCAGACCACCAAAATAACTTCTTCAAGTCATGATACATTTTCGTAGCTCTCGGATGGATGCTTAAGCTACTCCGATGATTTTCCTCTAAGATCGCTTTCCTCAATTCATCATTATTCGGTACACAAATTATGCCCCGGAATCTCAATACACCAACATTATCCACTTTAAAATCATTATCAGGGTCATCTCCTCCCGTAGGCACAAGTCCACTAGCTTCACATCAAGTCTCTGATTTTCCTTAATTACATCCAAAAAGTCATTATTCACCTTAAGCATACCCAATCTAACACTCTCAGGTGTAGTTTCGCAAACCATACTCAAGTCTCTAAATTGTTCAATTAATTCCATTTCTTTTACCGTCAATGCCGACATATGAATTGTCTTCCAACTTAGAGCATAAGCTACAACATTAGCTTTCCCCGGATGGTAACTCAAATTAAAATCATAATCTTTCAAGAACTCCAACCATCTTCACTGCCTCATATTCAATTCCTTCTGATCGAACAAATACTTCAGACTTTTGTGATCACTGAATACTTTGAATCTCGATCCATTCAAATAGTGTCTCCAAATTTTTAATACAAAAACCACCGTAGCTAATTCAAGATCGTGAGTAGGATAATTCCTCTCATGCACCCTCAATTGTCGCGAAGCATAAGCCACTACCTTGCCATCTTGCATTAACACTCCGCCTAATCCCATCTTAGACGCATCACAATACACCACAAAAGGTTCACTTGGACTTGGTAGGATTAACACTGGTGCTGTAGTCAATTTCTTCTTCAATTCTTCGAAACTTTCCTCACAAGCCGCATCCCAAACAAAAACTTGATTCTTTCTAGTTAACTAAGTCAATGGTAACGCCAAATTAGAAAACCCTTCAATAAACCTTCGGTAATAACCTGCCAAACCCAAGAAACTTCTGATCTCCGTCGCTGTCTTCGGTGGCTCCCACTGAAGTACCGCACTTACTTTAGATGGATCCACCGCTATGCCATCACCAGAAATAACATGACCCAAGAAACTCACAGTCTTCAACCAGAATTCACATTTCGAGAATTTTGCAAACAATTTATTATCTTTCAACACCTGCAATGCAATTCTCAAGTGTCCTGCATGATCTTCGTCAGACTTAGAATAAATCAGTATGTCATCAATGAATAATACAATAAACTGATCCAGATAAGAGTGAAAGATATGATTCATATACTCCATAAACACACCCGACGCATTAGACACTCTGAAAGGCATCACTGCATATTCATAATGTCCATAGCGAGTCCTGAATGCAGTCTTCTGAATATCATCTTCCTTTACTCTAATTTGATGGTAACCCGACCTCAAATCAATTTTGCTGAAAACACGAGCTCCCACAAGCTGATCCATTAAGTCATCAATCGTCGGAAGTGGATACTTATTTTTAATGGTCGCTTTATTCAACTGACGGTAATCAATGCACAGACGCATACTACCATCCTTCTTTTTCACCAACAACACTGGAGCTCCCCACGGCGACACACTCGATCTAATAAACTTCTTATCAAGCAATTCTCCAATCTGAGATTTCAACTCTGCCAATTCTGATGCAGACATCCTGTATGGTGCCATAGATATAGGTCTGGTACCAGGAACAAGATCAATAGTAAATTCGACTTCCCTCATCGGAGGCAATTCTATAATATCATCTGGAAACACTTCAGGAAATTCACTCACCACCGGTAACTCATTAACTGAAGTCTTGATTTCAATAGATAACGGGGCAAACACTGTAAACATCTTTGCTTCATCCTCCAACAACATTCTCAACTCCCTGCTAGACAAAGAATCCGCTAATGCTTCCTCTTCAGGTGTAAGAAACAATAACGTGTTCCTAAAGCAATCAATGTAAACCCAGTTGAATTCCAACAAGTTATTCCCCAAAATAACATCGAGCTTACCGAGTGTCAAACAAATTAAGTCCACTCTGAAATCTCTACCAAACATAGTCAACGGACACTTCAAACACACTAAGGAAGTAACCACAGAACCAATAGATGGAGTTTTAATCGTCATCCTCTGATCTAGAGTAGACGGCACAATTCCTAATCTCTTCACACAATCAACAGAAATGAACGAGTGGGTTGCACCCGTGTCAATGATAGCAATCAAAGGAATATCATTAATAAAACAAGTACCTTTGACATAACGCTCTTCATTGGTGGATTGGGATCCCACCAAAGCAAACACATTTCCACTGGCCTGAGATTTCTTTGGCTTCTCACAGTGAGTGATGATATGACCCTGTTCTCCACAGTTATAATAGGTAGGCATAGTGGCCCTACAATCTGCTATAACATGACCTAGTCACCCACACTTGAAACATTTCTTCACTTCATTCCGACAATTATTAGCATGGTGACCCGCGCTACCACATCTGAAACACTTGAGAGTATCAGAAACCGCTCCTCCCTCTTTTGGTTTCTTCCCCACAACAACTTTCTGTTTTCCTTTATCAGCTGGAGCACTATAAGGAGTACCCCCAAACCTCTGTTTACCCTTCCGGTCACTCACAACCTTGTAATGAGCAATTCGGGCCCTGTTATCATTATCATAAATCCTGCTTCTGCTAACCAGTTCTAGATAATTCCTTATCTTCTGACAAGCAATGCCCTGTTTGATCTCGGGACGCAGCCCATTCTCAAACTTTAAGCATTTTGAATTCATAGCTTCTTCCGTATTGTAATGAGCACAATACTGCACCAACTCTTCAAACCGAGCAGCATATTCAGTAACAGTCATGCTACCCTGTTTCAGTTCCAAGAATTCAATCTCTTTTGCACTACGAATATCTTCCGGAAAGTACTTTTCCAGAAACTCAGCCTGAAACACTTCCCAAGTAACATCAGTACCCGCAGCTTCCAACCTCTGACGACTATTGTCCCACCAGACTTCAGCCTCTCCCTCCAGCATATGAGTTCCGAACTGTACTTTCTGAGCATCACTGCATCCCATGGTCCTGAAGATCTTCTCAATAGCTTTCAGCCATTTCTGTGCAGCCTCAGGATCCAGAATACCTCCCTCATATGTAGGCGACTTATTACTCTGGAACTGTGCTAAGTCGCGGAACTGCGCACCCCCAACCTGATTAGTGTTCTCAACCGCTTGCGCCATAGCTTGTATGGCAGCAGCAAGAGCAACGTCATTCCTTCCTGCCATACTATTCAACAATCAACATACGGTTAGAACACACAACCTACTCCTATTCTAAGGACATACTCCACTACCATATCTGGCCGGACGGACCTACCTGCTCTGATACCAATTGTAACACCCCACTTTCCCATTTTTCAAAATATAAAAATATCACGAAAATAATCAGAGTTGCAACCAAAAAGTAGGATGCTACATCATTAAAACCAACAACTAAAACTCTTTTCATTAATGAAATAAAACAGCGGAAATAAATGTTTTATTCAAATCACGGCCATTTGCCAACAACATCAATAATTCACATAAATCGTGGACCACCATATTCAAATAAAAAGTGATACGTAACAAAACAAATAAAGAATAACAAATGATAAAATTCCCAAAATCCTGTGTTACGTATCAGAGCGACTCCTAAGACTCGATCAAGCAACACGCACTCCATGCACACTCAAGTACCTGGATTATCTGTACTTCCGAAGAAGCACAGACGCAACAAACAACAAAGGGGTGAGAACTACATTCAATAATAAACGGTGCATAATACATGATAAGAGTAGTAATCACACAACCACACATAGTCACATACAATCACGACACACTTGTCACTTACAATTATAATTCAATACACACATAATGATGCAATGTGACTCAACAACCGACACAATGCATGTGGTACCAATACACCATGGTTCATTCAATCGAACCCGATTCATAATAGAATCCGGATAGATCACATACACCCCTACTTGGCAATGATCTATCTCCACCATACTCCACATTGGAGTTTGGATAAATCACATACACTCCTCCTGAGCAATGATTCATCACCACCGACACACCATGAATGCATGACAATAAATATGCATACTACACACATGTATAATATTAATCATACATCTTCACGATCCTCCTGATCACACATGAGATACTTACTCACCATAATACACACCACAACAAGGAATCCCTCACACGACGTTAATTAGTTAATTCTCTAATTAATCCACATATATTCTATTTTTAATTATTTTCACCACCATTCCTAGTTCAACAAGTTCTGACATCCATCCCAACCTCTCAGACCCAAAGCTATTGCATCAACCGCGAAATCGGGAAAGAAATCGCAAAACAGCAGAATTCTGCACTCTCGCTAGTCATACGCGTATTGCCTTGTGCCGTACGCGTATTGCCCAGCTCACTCGCCCATCCAGTTACGTACTAGACGCGTACTACCCATCTGCTGCCTAGCCATACGCGTAATGCCCTAAGTGTTACGCGTACGAGCAGAGACCAATTTTCCGCAAAATTTCCATTTTTTAGATCTCCATATGTGTACTACTAACCTGATACGCGTATTGCTCACGTAACCCCCGTACCATACGCGTAATGCCCTCGTAACACTTTTTCCATACGCGTATTGCCTTTCCAATACGCGTATTGGCCCCCTGGCACACAATGCCATACGCGTAACGCCTCCTCTGTAACGCGTATGGGCAGAGGCTGTGAAAAATCCCAACTTTTCATATCAGTCCAAATTCTGCCACTATGATTTCACTTATAACACCCAGATCTGTCCTAAAAATCGTTTCCACATTGATTTTAAGACCCATAACTTCACATTACTTCATTCTCCTATTATTACTAATCAATTCATTGATTCTTAGATCTAAATTTGTCACTCTCAACCTGCAACAAAACCATATCTGCAAACACAATTATACAACCACAGCACAACAGAGTTCAATCATTTTAATCTCATGAATTTCAAATCTGTATCCACATCATATCAATGATTACATAACAGTCATACACATACAATCAAGTATAGCACGAAAATTCTAAGAGGGGAAGGAACCCTCACTACCCTCTGTCGCTCCCGGGATTTTCATCCAAGTACAAACGCGAAAGTGGCACCGAAACAGAGTCGCCAGCAATGTGTATTTATCCTAAGAGAGGGAAAGGAAACACTGCATAAACCTGATGGAAAGGAAAAGCATGGTCTTGCGACCAAGAGAACTGGGTTCGGGAGTCGGTTACACGAGAGGAAGGTATTAGCACCTCCTCACATCCATCTTACCCGATGGGATCCACGCTTGCTGCTTCAATCAAAGGGTGTTGTTGACTAGAGCTCCACTGCTAGAGAACTGGAAAAGAAAGGTAGAAAGGAGAAAGGGAAAAAGGAAAGAAGAGAGAACAAGAAACAAATGTAGGGAAAATAAAAGAAGTGCTCGAATGGGCCCTACCCCACTACCTACGTATCTCATCGGGAACATGAGAATCAGAGCGACGTAGTTCCCCTCAGCTAAGGGAAAATTGTTTGTGTTTTTTAGTGGAATACGTCAACGTTCGCGTCCTAGCAGTTTAGGTGTTGCAGCTCGCTGTAGGGAGACTTAGGCGTTACCTGTTTGCAGTAGAACGGACATGACGAGTCCTTAAGGAAGGAGTGAATGAGATGAGAAGAGAATTCCCAAAGGAAAGACGTTATTGTTTGTTTGAAGTTTTTTAGAAAGAAGTGCTTTTGAAGTTGTTTGTAAATTGCATTGCACCCAAGTCTACAACATAGGGACGAAAACGTCGCGTATCGTCCTCAACAGGACGTACACTAGGTACCCTAGAAGAATGAAGGGAACCCCCCCCCCCCCCCCCATTATTCACTTCCCACATTTAAGGCTCATGCGCAATACACGTTTAACCTTTATTAAGTGTTTTTTACTTTTGTTTTGAGATGAGAAAGAGAGACTCAACAGAGAAGCAGAGGTGAAGACTAAATGAGGGAGACTAAGACTCACCCTACTGTTATCATACCTAGATGTTCCTATGGTTAATGTGGTTTAAGAAACCTAATCCTAAGAGCAAGGAGAAGAAAAGCATAAGAAACAACTTACTTCCAAGATAGAAGTTAAGTTGATCTTAAAGAGGGATGAAGAAGAAGTTATTCAAGGAAAGCATATAAATGACTATCATGATCACAAGTTGAATTATTAAAAGAAATAAGAGAAGATGAAAGAAAGAAGTGTATGTGGAAGCATATCCACACACTTACTTACCATTTGCACCTACATGAAAATGTTAGTTCAAAAACTATTTACAAGTAGTGGAATAAAGAAAGGAAAACCAAATAAATATCAAACAAGCTAAGAGTCAATGAATAAAGGTCCTAAGAGATAAAACTCTTTCAAGGTCAGAACCTAAACTATAAGGGTGCTCTCTAATGTTAAGACATCAAACACAAATGAATTATGCACAATCAAAGTCTTAAACATCCAAGAAGTGAATCATGGAATAAATAGATGAAGAATGAGTGAATATGCAAAGTGATCATGCAATAATGCTTCACAAAAGGTCAATGTCAGAATTATATTCAATTTTTCAATGTCTTAAAATATTCATGAGTCATCACACCAATTATGAATAAAAGAATACAAGTAGGAGAACTAAGATGAAGAAGAAGTAAGAAGAAGAAACATGTCCAATTAGATGAACAAAGTGACATTCTAGAGATGCATAACATGTAACATGATTAAAGAATGCACATGGGCAGTGGCATAACATTTATGAGATGCAAATGGAACATGTGAAATGCCACACAAAAATGCATACATGAAACATGTAGAGCATAAGAGGAAGTGAGAGATGGAAACATGTCGAAGTTCAAATTAGAATGCACAAACTCATACCAAATGCAAATGCAAACCAAACTGACTTATAATGCAACAAAGGTGACCTATAATATCATACAAATGACCTATAATATCACACAAGACAATCATAAAAGGATGGCACAAGTGCCTCATCAAAACATATTAGAAGGAAGAAGAAGAATGTACATACAAGTAACTTCAAATGCAAGGCATCAACAAGTATCAAAGCACATGATAAAATTTGGAAAAACAAGTCCTAAACAACCAAAGTCAGAAGCACCAACATACATCAAATCTCATGGCAAAATCAAGAGAAGGCATGACCAAAAGATTGCACAAGATCACATTGAAACACACCACAAAAGTGCTCAAAGAAGAACTCCTAAACACATGATAAAATGACTTTACAAATCAAAAGAAAACTCATTTAGATGCTCTTATGTGTTATTTAACAAATGAAAAAAGAATGGATTAAAAATATAGTGTGAGATGAGAGAAAGAAAATGTGCAATTTGGAGTGTCAATGAAGAACATCAACCAAAAAGAAATTGAAAATTAATTAATCAATTAAGCTCAAAAATTCATGAAATCAGAATTAAAAATTAAAGAAAATTATTTAAATGTGTCAAGAACACGCATGAATTTATTTAGGATTTTTAGAAATGACTTGCTATTTTTAAAATCAAAAAAATCAAAACAATATGTGAAATAAAAATAAAAATGAAAAGGAAATGACATAGGGGTGCAGCGCAAGTAATTTTCATGTTGAAAAACAATATTGGGCTCAGTATGGGGTGTGCAAATAGTAATCAGACCCAATCCAATTAAACATGTAGTTGTGTGTGGTAGCGTGTATGATCAGTCAAATGAAGATTCAATCATAGCCATAGGATCAGATCAAGATGCAAGGTGCTACAATCCAATGAACATCAAGGCATGCACACCATAATTATTACGCACACACACACATGTGATCATTCATATTCAAAAGAAAAGAACATGTGCAAGACCACACATTCATTAATGTGTTGGCAACATAATAGACGTTGGATCAATCTCATGATAAGATCATCACACAAATTCACGCATCAAGCCAATCAGAGCTAAGTTCTATACAAGATAGCATGCACACACACATATACAAAAGCCATTCAGGTTCAAAAATGATGCACGTGAGAGGGAGGGTGGACATTAATGCGTTGTCACATTTATGAGCGTTGGATGATGATGATCTAACGGTCATGACTTAAACCTGCATAAACCATAACCTTAAACCTCACCGGCCGGAGAAGGACCTCCGGTCGTCTTCTCTGGCCACTCTCCGGCCACCGCAAGTTTCAAATTGGTCCAGAAATATGCAAACCGCGCATAAAAGTGAAGAGGAAGTCAAGCACAACAAGAATCCAGTCTCAGAATTTCCAAATCCCAAACACACATAGAGAAACGAACTCAAGAAGTTAGCCCTAATTTTTCAACTACGCTCCTAATGAGCCTATCACTAGCCGGAGATATTGCACTGCTTCTAATAAGCTCAAATCATCAAAAAAACACACTATAACCAGTGATTAAATGCAAGGAAAGTTGAGAAGTAAAAACCTGAACCTTGAAGAACTTGTATCTTCAGAAGACCAGAGAGGAGATCTTGAATTCTTCTAAGCAAAATAAATGCTCGTAAACCTTACTTCTTGAGTAAATAGAGAGATTCAGAATCTGATGAAACTACACTTGATGACTTGAACTTCTTCTCTCTTCTTCTTGATCAGAAATGGAATATTGATGATGATGAAGATGAAATGTAGAAGGAGGTTGATGAATTCGTGTCAGATTAGAGAGAGAGCAGAGAGAAAACTTGAGAGTGTTTGGAGTGATTCTGAGTGAGAGTGAAAAATGAAGTTGAAAATGAAATAGTGAGTGAGATTTAGTTATATAGGTGTGGTTAAATGTGTTAAATGGTATGGTTAAGTGAGTTTTGAGTTGGTTAAGTGAGTGCACCCTAACTAACTGAGTCAAGTTAGTTAGGGGCGAGTGAGAAGAGGTTGGGATGTAGTGTGGTTGCATTCATGGAGTGTTTGGTGAGGTTGAGAGAAAAGAATGGTGATGATGCTATCTCTGATTTTCGCATCAAGGAAACTTATTGTGCAAGCTTTTGTTTTTCTTCTTTTGTGTATGAGGTAGCATGGAATGTCATGTGTAAGAATAGTGGCGTGTTCAAATAAGGAAAAGAGTGGACTGTGTAAAGATGTATGCGTGGCTGGTGTGAATTAACAAGAACAATATAATAAACATGCTATTATTGGCAGCATGCAAGTATGGAAGTTTAAAGATGAATTTCTCTCACATTAGTGCATGAAATCATGAGCTTTAGGTGTCAATGGAAAGAGGATAGATCATAGAACAAGTTTGATGTGAATTTTGGATTGAATGGAGGCTTGTAGAATGGTTTAAAATTGCTTAAAACATCAAGGTTTGAAACTGGTTCAAGGGCGAGGCAAGTTGGTAGGCTGGGCATGGCAACATGGCCTATGAAATTTAGCATGATCATATCAACTTTGGACCCATATAACTCCCTCATAACTTGCTCAAATGGAAAAATGTCCAACATCAAAGTTGAAGAGGACATTGAGATGAACAACTTTGATGTTCAACATTTTTTCATTTGAGGCTTCCTTAAATGAGAAAAGTAGCTTGACATTTTGCCCACCACATGTTTGATGAAATTATGGCGCATGGGCCTGGTCTTGCCTTGCCATGACTTGGTTTTTGAGCTAGTTTTGTCAACCTTTGATTGATCATAACTCCCTCAATTTTGATCCAATGGAAGAGTTCTTTATAAGGATTTGAAGCTTAGAACATGAACTTTAATTGGCTCAACTTGGGCCTGAAGTTTGGAGCTTTTATCTTGAAGAAAGAGAGCCTCAAAGTGTAGTGCAAAATGGTCCAAACTTGCCATTTTTGGAAACCCTAAAGTTTCTATTTTTGGCAGTTTTGTGATTTCTTGATTTTTCATGATTCTTCCACCATTTCTTGATCAAATCTTGTCCAATGAACAAATATAACTTGAATTTCATGAATTTGACCTTAAAAAGTCAGGAGTTAACTTTTTTCACTGCACATTTGACTTTTCCCCAATTTCTTGATTATCAAGCAACTGATCAATTGAACCTCTTCTGAAATGAACCAATGGCCAATCTTCCATCCTTAGACACTTAATATCATGTAGAAAACATTGAGATCAAGTTTGAATTAAAATTTCCTCAGGAGACCACTTGAATCCAAAACCCTAATTTGGACTGTTTTTTATAGGAGATGATGCACTGTTCAATCCTCTTAATGAATTCCCATCTTCCAATGACTTGTGAGATCAAGTGGGATGATATATGATGTAATAAACCCTTGAGGCTTGTTGAGAGACCCTTATCTCTTTCTCTCTTACTTTGGATGATCAACACCTTTGAGAATCAACTGATCCCATGCCTTTATGCAAGATGCAATGCAATGCAATGCTTTATGTTTTATTTTTCTATGCTTGAATGCAATGCAATGAAATGAAAGCACATGATAAATGATATGAAAAATGAGAGGGAAAATTTTGGGGTATGACAGCCGCCCCTATTCAATCACTGTAGACCTGAATGGATGATAGCGATCGCTGTCAGACTTTCAAGGTATGGAGGGATTGAATACCGAAAATAACCAGAAAATTTGCACTCTGTGGAGAAGAAGAAAAGGGATATAAACCCAACCAAATGAACTCTATTCGGATAAAACTCTGATGGGAAGAATAGCACTGGAGAGATGTCTTTTGAACGACGCCAGACGACTACTGGCTCGCCACGCTGCGGGTGAACTTTAAGAACGTCTTTTGGAACGACGCCAGATGACTACTGGCTCGCCACGCTGTGGGTGGATTTTAAGAATGTCTTTTGGAATGACGCTAGACGACTACTGGCTCGCCACGCTGCGGGTGGACTTTAAGAACGACTTTTGGAACGACGCCAGACGACTACTGGCTCGCCACGCTGTGGGTGGACTTTAAGAACGTCTTTTGGAATGACGCCAGACAACTACTGGCTCGCCACCCTGCGGGTGGACTTTAAGAATGTCTTTTAAAACGATGTCAGACGACTACTGGCTCGCCATGCTGCGGGTGGACTTTATCTTCTTGCCACCCTTAGATGGACTTTTGCCAATCTGCGGTTGGACTTTGAGAATTTGCCATCCTTAGATGGACTTTTGCCAATTTGCGGTTGGACTTTGGTGATTTGCCACCCTAAGATGGACTTTTGCCAATCTGCGGTTGGACTTGAAACTGTCTTTTAAATGGAGTCAGACGACTACTGACTTACCACATTGCGGGTGGTCTTTTTGCAAAATTTCAACACTGGATTACGCTCTGCATATATATCAGACATCTCTGCTGACTCTGATGAGGAATGATGATCAATGACTTGACCTTAGAGACTCCTGAAAGGATGATATCTCTGCTGGAGAAGGAATGAATAGTCCGCCTGCTTCGAATTGTCACACTTGCCAAAAATAAATTGGACTTTGAGACATAAGGGGAGTGATGATTTTGCCAAGAATTATTTCATCTGCCTGGGGAAGAATTCTGATCATAGCAATTCCCCTGGGGATGAGAATTTTTGAATGACGTTCTGCTGAGGAAACAAGTCATTAAAACTCTGCTTGGGGATCTATCAAACTCGAGATCCTTTGCGGGGATCATCAACCTTCTAACTCGACTGGGGAAAGAATGTACTAACACTTTGCTGAGGAAGAGATTATGTTGATCTGCTAAACCTCTGCAGAGAAAAAACAACTCAGCTAGGGAGTATTACTGGCACGATTCAACGTTGAACTCTGTGGGGATACCGTTACCAGAGATATGATCTTGCTGGGGACCGGAGCTACTCCGTCGGGGATACGCAAATCCTGGTCAGAAGACATTCCGTTGCAACATGCTGAGAAAGAGTCCCTAGAGATCTGCTGGGAAAACACAAAGCAAATGTACGGTAATCTGGTGAGGAATAAAACTGTCGAGCTTAGGATAAGAGTCACAATGCCCCATGTTAGGCAAACCTTCCGTTTGACGACTCCACTGGGGATAATGAGCTTACTACAAACTCTGTTGGGGAAAACCGCTTCAAAGCGTCTCGTGCTGGAAATGCCCCTCAAGAGGATTTTACAGAAGACCAAGCATCTTCAAACTCTTAGACAAATACTGGGACTTGAGCTAGTCGTATTAACTGGGAAGTCACTCTACTGGAGATAACAGATCTAGAACACATCTTGTCGGAGGGATTTCAAGATGCCCCATGCTTGGGAGGGATCACAAACTTGCTTTTTGCTCCATGATACAAGACTGATCTGAAGAGATCATCCCAAGAGGATTTGACAGAAGATTTGGCGTCTTCCAACTCCTGGACACACACTGAGTCTTGAACCTTAGTTGCAAAAATCTGCGAAACAACTCTACTGGAGAATTTGCAACCATTATCGACACAGAAAAGCTTGTAGCTGTTGGAAGTACTAAATGAGAGAATCGACTTAATAAGATACAATAATACCCAGTTGAACTTAATTCACCGATATCGAATCGTCGTGAACGAACGTCGACCGAATGATGGACTCAATCAGTAAACGTTGTGGAAAAAGGGTGACAAGCGAATCTTCTCCTGAACCTGACTGCCCCAGTATTCTGCATGGGAATAAGTGATTACTCGTCTAGGAGGGATGCCTCTTGTACTTGAAATCATCTGGATCTGTTACCTGCAACAAAAGAACACACACATGCCCCAGGATATTGCATGGTTTGGATCCACCATCCCAGATTATTCAACATTCAAAGTAATTTTAAATGTTTTTCTGCGCATGTTATTGTAAAGCCAACATGTTTTTCAAATGCAATGTTTTATCAAAAATTCAGACGTTTTTGCAAACAAAGCAGTAAAACAAAAATAAGAAGCTTTTTACTGAAATTCAATTTATTGAAGAAAAGCCCAGAATAGGCAATTACATCAAGAAGCAATCCCTGGAAAGAGGTGATTGCTGAAAATTAAGAAAATAAACTATCCTAATGGCAATGTGAAAACGACATTCCACTGAATTTCAATTCTGCTATGGCCAGTATGTCTTCAAGACTCCCCGACCTTGCCTTCTGACGAATGATCAGACCGATTCCTACCCTTTGGAATGTCAGTTGTTGAAACGATGATGGAGCACAGATGACTCAGACTGTAATCGTTCTCTTAAATCCCTCTTTTGCGTGGACCGCCCTTTTGGGTTTTCAATCCACCGGGATACCCCTTTTTACCTGAGTTGTCCTTGCGGATTTTCAACTCACCTGGTGTACAAATTTTTTATTTTATCCCTAATTTTTGCCCGAACCCTTTTTATTCTGTTTTCATGGTTCGCCGGGATGCCCTTTTTTGCCTGGACGTTTCTTTTTTTGTCCAGCGGATCTATTCATGCGAAGTATTTTTTGACTACGTCTGAGTTGACAGGGGATGAAAAATCTTCGCCATCCATGGTTGTAAGTAATAAGGCTCCGCCCGAGAAGACCTTCTTAACCACGAATGGACCTTCATAGTTGGGAGTCCATTTGCCCCTGTGATCTGTAATAGGAGGAAGGATCCTTTTGAGTACCACATCTCTAACTTTGTAAACCCGAGGACGCACCTTTTGGTCGAATACCTGCTTCATCCTACGTTGGTATAACTGCCCATGGCACACAGCTGCCAGTCGTTTCTCCTCAATAAGGCTCAACTGATTAAATCTGGCACGAACCCACTCAGCTTCGTCTAACTTGACATCCATCATGACTCTGAGGGATGGAATCTCAACTTCAACCGGTAGTACTGCCTCCATACCGTATACAAGTGAGAATGGTGTTGCCCTAGTGGACGTGCGTACTGACGTTCGGTACCCATGCAAGGCGAATGGTAGCATCTCATGCCAATCTTTATATGTGAGAACCGTTTTCTGCACAATCTTCTTAATATTCTTGTTGGTCGCCTCCACAGCGCCATTCATCTTCGGGCGATACGGAGAAGAGTTGTGATGTTCAATTTTGAAGTCCCGGCACAGCTCGACCATCATTTTTTTATTCAGATTAGAACCATTATCAGTAATGATTCTCTCGGGCACTCCGTAACGACAAATGATATCCCGTTTCAGGAAACGAGCTACCACCTGCTTAGTGACGTTGGCATAAGATGCTGCTTCAACCCACTTCGTGAAATAATCAATGGCGACCAAGATGAAGCGATGGTCGTTTGAACCAGTAGGCTCAATTTTTCCGATCATATCAATGCCCCACATTGCAAAGGGCCAAGGAGAGGACATGACACTCAACGGATTTGGAGGCACATGCACCTTGTCTGCATAAATCTGACATTTGTGACACTTGCGGACGTACTTGTAACAATCTGCCTCCATTGTCAACCAATAATATCCTCACCTTAATAGTTTCTTCGTCATTGCATGTCCTCCGGCATGGGTACCGAAAGAGCCTTCATGCACTTCCTGCATTAACAGGTCTGCTTCGTGTCTATCCACACATCTGAGCAGAACCATGTCAAAATTCCGTTTGTACAACACGTCATCTTGGTTCAGGAAGAAGCTGCCAGAAAACCTTCTCAATGTCTTCTTATCTTTGGTAGATGCCCCTGGTGGGTACTCTTGACTTTTCAAGAAACACTTGATATCATGAAACCATGGCTTGTCATCAGACGTTGCATCGACAGCAAACACAAATGCAGGTCTGTCAAGACGAGACACTTCAATCTTGGGTACATTGTTCCACCTTTGCACTTTGATCATAGAAGACAATGTGGCCAAGGCATCAGCAAACTTATTCTCATCTCGAGGAATATGGTACAGCTTCACTGTTGTGAAAAATGTCAACAATCTTCTCGTATAATCTCTATACGGAACCAGATGCGCCTGGTGCGTGTACCAACTCCCTTTCACTTGATTAATTACCAAAGCTGAATCACCGAAAATATCGAGGGTCTTAATTCGCAAATTAATTTCCTCCTCAATACCCATTATACAAGCTTCATACTCTGCTTCGTTGTTGATGCATCTGAAAGTTACTCGGGCAGTGAAAGGCATATGAACACCTTCCGGCGTGATAAGCACTGCTCCAACTCCGCACCCATTCATGTTGACGGCCCCATCAAACATCAAACTCCATTTGGATTCAGGGTCTGGCCCCTCCTCCGGGAGTGGTTCCTCGCAATCTTTAGCTTTGAGAAACATGATGTCCTCATCCGGGAAATCAAATTTCATGGGTTGGTAATCATCAATCGGTTGTTGCGCAAGATAGTCTGATAAGATACTTCCTTTGATGGCTTTCTGAGAAGTATACTGGATATCATATTCTGTCAAAACCATTTGCCACCGTGCAACTCTTCCTGTTAGTGCTGGTTTCTCGAAGACGTACTTGATAGGGTCCATTTTGGAAATCAACAAAGTTGTGTGCCTGATCATATACTGCCTCAATTGCTTAGCAGCCCATGCAAGTGCACAACATGTCTTTTCAAGTATTGAGTATCGGGACTCACAATCATTGAACTTCTTGCTCAGGTAGTAGATAGCATGCTCTTTCCTACCTGTCTCGTCGTGTTGATCGAGAACAAAACCCATAGAACCTTCAAGCACTGTCAAATACATTATCAAAGGTCTCCCTGAAACTGGAGGCATGAGAATTGGAGGTTCCTGCAAGTATTATTTTATTTGATCGAATGCCACTTGGCAATCGTCATTCCACCTGACCGTTTGATCTTTTCTCAACAGTTTGAATATTGGTTCGCATGTGGCTGTTAGGTGAGATATGAACCTTGCAATGTAGTTCAATCTTCCTAAGAAACCACGAACCTCTTTTTCTGTTCTCGGTTCAGGCATCTCTTGTATTGCTTTAACCTTGGCAGGATCAACCTCAATTCCTTTTTCACTTACAATGAAACCCAACAGCTTTCCAGAACGCACCCCGAAAGTGCACTTGTTCGGGTTCAATCTCAAGCGGAACTTTCTCAACCTTTCAAACAACTTTCTCAAGTTAATCAGATGTTCTTCTTCTGTTCTCGACTTGGTAATCATGTCATCCACATAACATTCAATCTCTTTGTGAATCAAGTCGTGAAATAAAGTTACCATTGCCCGCTGGTACGTTGCCCCTGCATTTTTCAACCCAAAAGGCATCACTTTATAACAATATGTACCCCATGGGGTAATGAATGTGGTCTTCTCCATATCCTCAGGTGCCATCTTAATCTGGTTGTACCCGGAGAAACCGTCCATAAACGAGAACACTGAAAACTGAGCTATATTATCAACCAGCACGTCGATGTGCGGTAGTGGAAAATCATCTTTCGGACTAGCTTTGTTAAGATCTCGATAATCCACACACATTCTAACTTTTCCGTCTTTCTTTGGTACCGGTACGATGTTGGCAACCCAGGGAGGATAATTGGTCACAGCAAGAAACCCTGCATCCCACTACTTCTAAACTTCTTCTTTGATTTTTATGGCCATATCGGGATGAGTCTGACGAAGCTTCTGCTTGACTGGCGGGCATTCTTCTCTCAATGGCAGCCTGTGCACAACAATATCGGTATCCAACCCCGACATGTCCTGATACGACCAGGCGAAGATATCAACATATTCACACAACATTTCAGTCAAAGCTTTCTTCAATTCTGCTTGCAGGCTGGCGCAAATCTTGATCTCTTTCTTAACACCCTCGGTACCAATATTGATGATCTCTATGGTCTCTTGATGAGGCTGAATGGTCATTTCCTCTTGTTTTAACAATCTGGCCAATTCTTCAGGAAGTTCACAGCCCTTCTCATCCCCTTCTTCAGCTTGATAAATCAGTTTGTCAAAGTCATAGATAGCCATAGTAGAACCGTTATCAATGGAATCCGGAGGATCAAGTCTGCACGAACGGGTTCATGCTTTATTTGAGAATTTATTTTAAAACAAAAAGAAATGAAACATTGCCATTTTTAATTTTTTGTGCAAAAATAAAATGAAAGACAGGGAACAAAATTTGAGTGCAAAACGTCCTTTATTGATGATCAAAATTGCAAATGAAAATGGGTGGCCCTACAAATGAATCTGAACGCCTTGGGCAGAGCGCCAGATTTTAACATGCATTATGATTAGAGAAAAACAAAGAAAATTACTCTGTTTGAAGAGTAACTTGGACGATTTCTTCAACGGACCAGTTTTGCAATTGTTGTCCCGAGGCACGTGGGCGTACCCAAGTGTCTAAGTCACTGTCACTATCAATGCCATCTTCTGTAGCTACACAAGACTGATCTGGGTAAATGATTCCCCCACTGCTGAAAGTGATAGGTCCACTGTATGTTGCAACCGAATCCATAGAAGGTTGATAGCCAATACCAAACTTGTCCTCCTTCATTGGTGTCTCTATCAGCTTGCCCCAGCCTTGGGCATTACCTGCTTTAACAACCTCGACAGCTTGCTTATAAGATGAAACGGACGTGCCTACTCTATATGGTGTAGGGGAAGCTTCAGGCACTTTATCAATATTCACTGCCTCGAACGACTGGCAAAGCATCTCATGGATTTCCCCATCCATCTCAACATACTTGAATGTGGATAACTGACTAACAAAAATGTCCTCTTCGCCACACACAGTTACTACTTGTCCCTCAAACTCATATTTCAACTTCTGATGTAATGTGGATGTAACAGCCCCGACCGCATGAATCCATGGGAGACCTAATAAACAGCTATAAGCAGGCTGTATATCCATCACGTGGAATGTAGACTTGAACACTTGAGGTCTAATTTGCACAGGTAATTCCACCTCACCAAATACAGATCTTTTCGTCCCATCGAACGCTCTAACCACCAAATCACTTGGCCTTAATATCAATCCATCAACCTCCAGTTTCATCAGCGCCTTCTTAGGCAAGACATTGAGCGAAGAACCAGTGTCTACCAACACGTGGGACAACACCGCACCCTTACACTCCATTGTAATATGCAAAGCTTTGTTGTGGTTTCTACCTTCAGACGTCAAATCTCGGCTTGTGAAACCCAATCCATGACTGGCATTGACATTAGAAATCACACTCTCGAGCTAATTGACGGTAATTTCTTGTGGAACATAGGCTCTCTTCAACACTTTCAGCAAAGCCTCTCGGTGTGCATCAGAACACATCAACAATGACAAAATTGAGATCTTTGAGGGGGTCTGATTCAATTGATCGACGATTTTGTAATCACTTTTCTTTATTATTCTCATAAACTCTTCTACCTTGTTGTCAAAGGTAATCTTGGGCTCTGTCTCAGGCACGGGCACACTCTCAGCCACCTGTTTTCCTTTAGCTTTTGCCGCAGCCTCAACTTCTTTATCACTTCGAAGGGTTTGGGGAGCAAACAACCTTCCACTCCTTGTAAAGCCACCTACACCACCCACGTTATCAATATTTGAACTGGCCGATGTCTCGACTTCCTGCTTTTTCCCTTCATTGTACACATCTGCCCCATAATGCTATGGAATTGCTTTATTAGAGGTAAACGGAACTGGTCCTGGCACCGTGATGGTAACAGGACTGGGTCTTTCTGGCACAACGCTTGCTACAGGAGCTGCCCTTGCAGGTACCTGAATTTCAGCAGGAGTATAATAAATTGTCACAGTTAACACCTCATCGATATTTTTCACAACCCGGTCAAACTGTAGACGACTTTCATTGATCAGATTCTACAAACCAACTTTCAATTTATCACAGCCATTCTCTTGATCCATACACTCAGAACAATCTTGGTCACAACCCGGGAACACCTGTCCCTTCAATAGATGATCTTTTACAACCAGCAATGAAGTCTTCACCTGATTGATATCTGCCACCAAGTTCAATCTCTTTCCATCTTCATTAGCACGCACATCTTCCACACCATGATCAGGCATGGGGTTCTGAAGAACATTAGGAGGTAGAGAGAAATTGATTGCTTTAGCATCTATCAGATCTTGCACCTTATTTTGAAATGCCCAGCACTTTTCGGTGGTGTGCCCCGGAGCACCTGAATGGAAATCACAGCGAGCATTAGCATCATAATTAGGTGGCAAGTTTCCAGCAGCAGGAGGTCTCATGGTACGAAGTTCAACCAACTTTAATTTGAGTAACTGGGGTAACAGTGCTGAGTAGGTCATAGGGAGAGGGTCAATTTTGCGGTCCCTCTACCTAGACCTTTGCTGGAAAGGAGGTTGCTACTGTTGCTGAACCTGCTGTTGTGGTTGCTGTTCCTGAACAGATGGTGTTGGGATCATCACTGTACCTACTTGGTGATAAGCCTGAGAACGTCCTCTTCCCCGTCCTCTATACACAGCGTTTGTGTCACCTTCTCTCCTTTTCTGACCATTAGCAAAAGGTTTCTTTGTTCCAGAGGAACCAACACCACTTACATCTTGAATCTTCCCAAGCTTCAACAGACTCTCGATCCTTTCACCCGCAATCACGATGTCAGAAAATCCTCTTGATGGACATGCAACCAATCTATCAAGGAATGCCCCTTGCAGGGTGCCCATGAACATATCTGCCATTTCTCACTCAAGCAAAGGGGGTTGAACCTGGGCAGCCATTTCTCTCCACCTCTGAGCATATTCTTTGAAACTTTCCTTAGCATTCTGTGACAACCCTTGCAATTGAGTGCGGTTGGGAGCCATGTCGATATTGTATTGATATTGCTTCAGAAATGCTTCCACCAAATCTTTCTAGCTTCTCACAGCAGCTCTGTTCAATTTCATGTACCAGGTCAAAGAAGCTCCAGCCAAACTGTCTTGAAAGTAATGCATCCATAACTTCTCATCATCAGTGTGGGCTGAGATCCTCCCAAAATAAGCCTGAATATGTGTCTGGGGACACATATTGCCATGATATTTGTCAAAAGTGGGTGGCTTGAATTTTGGAGGAATTCTGACCCCTAGTACCAGACCCAGATTAGTAACATCAATGCCCAGAGAATTCTTGCACTCCATAGCCCTTATCTTCTCAGCCAACTCATCATACCTTCGGTCATTGGGATTACCCATATCAGCATCCAGCAGGGTGAATTGATCTTCCTGAACATCTTCCTGAATAACACCAGCATTTCTGACATTTCCATTACCCAGATTACCAACAGGAGGAGGGTTGCCAATAGGAGGAGGAGTGACCCTTGTCTGTGAATTGTCAACTTGATTACCTTCAGGCGTGGTTTCTGGACGCTCGACCAGAAGCCTCAATCTTTCTTGAGTCTGTGCCATACCAGTCATGAGGGTCATGAACTGGTCCATGCGTGCCCTCATTTCAGCCAAATCATTCTGCATTTGATCCATTATCCTTGCTTGATTTCTTCAAATGGAGTATCGGTGAATGTGATTCTCAGCTATAATGCCTGAAACCAAATAAAGGTTAGAAATACCGGAGCAAGTACCTGTTATGCAAAAATGCTTATGATTATGAGGATGTAAATGCAAAAATGCAAACAATCATATTTAAACATTTCCAGGGCATATCTGCTTTGATTCCAGCTTTGAAATCGGGCAAGGGATCGGACGCAACATCGGAAAATAAATCCGAATCCAGAAATGTTGCAGAATCAAACAAAGGAAGACACCTTTCAAAAAACTGAGAGCTGTTGAGACAAATACGGCTGAACCAAATATTATAATATCATATCATAAGAAAACATACAGATAGGTTCGATACAATCAAAAGTGATTCCATCAACAATCCTGATGGTAATCATATCAAAATACAAACAACAGAATTACTACAAATTAATTCCAAATAAATTGGCTTCAATCTCCTCAAGAAGGTTCACAGTGTCTGGATGAGTAGGTTTCTCTAGCAACCCCTTGATCAGTCTGTTTCTCTTCTCGACATCCTGACTCAGCCTAGCAATCTGCTCTTCAACATCATTGCCTTCGCGCTTTGACTTCTTGATTCCCGCTTGCAGCTTGAGCTCTTCAATTTCTTTCTGGGCTCCTTTCCACTTACCAGAGAAGTGCATCTTATCTTCCTTCATTCTTTGAAGTTCTTCTTTTAACTCCCCATTCTCAATCTTGAGCTCTTCCCACATCTCCTGATACATGGCAAGCTTGTCTTCAGTTTTGGTCAAGAGCTTTTTGGTTTCCCTGTAGGCCTTGCCGAATGATTCAGCAGTCATACTGATCTTTCTACAGTGCTGAGCTCTATCATCAAGATCCTTCTCCTTTTTTTCCAAATGCTCTGTCAAATCTTGGACCTTCCATTTCAACTCCAAGCTGTCATGTAAAGCGCCTTGAAGCTTACTACTCATACTAGCATTTTCCTCCCTCAAATCCTGCACCACTCTTCGCTGCTTATCGAATTCTTCAATTGGTACGGTGATTCTTTCTTCCATCACTTTAGGATACAAGGGAGGCTCCCAATCAAAAGGCAAATAGTACTCTTCGACCCTCTTCTTTATCCATTGCTCATATGGAGGGAAAGTTTGATTGTTAGGCAAACCCCACATGGTCTTTCCTCTCTTTTGTTTACTGAGCCATGCTTTGGAAGCTTTCTGCGCCACATCTAATCTATCGTCAGCCATGTGAAAATATAGAGATTCTCCCAACTCCTTTTCAACTGGGGGACTTCTTAGAGCATACCCAAACTATCGGATAGTCAAGGAAGGGTTATAGTTAATACCTCCTTTTCTCCCTATCAATGGTACATTAGGGTATTCACCACAACTGTGTAAAATGTCTTTACCCAGCACTCCGTGATTCACCCAAACAATATCCTTAGCATCTAGGCCCATCAGACGTTGGCTCCATTTCAGAGAATTCTTAGTATCCTTGAAAGCACCTAACTGGGGTAGACGATTGGCAAACCACTTATAGAAAAGAGGTGCACAACAATGAACGGTCCCACCTCGTCTCTTCTCGTTCTTGTTGTACAAGGCATAATGAAGATCTCCTAATAAGGTTGGCACCGGATTCTGAGATACAAATATTCTGATAGCATCCATGTCAACAAAATCATGCTCATTCGGGAACAAGACAATACCATATACACAGAGAGCTAACACTGCATTGAAGACATTCCACTTCCTCTCCTTTGTTGCCTCTTGAGCCTTGTTTGCCAAGTATGATAGGTGATAGCCACGAACCTTTCCCTTGCCAGAAATATTAGCTTCCAAAGTTGACTTGCTCAAATAAAGAGCACCAGCCACAGCTTGGAAATCAAGATATGCCTTCGACCCACAGAAAGGAGCACCTTCTTTGATGGAAATTCCCAGAAAGTTAGAATACTCTTCCAGAGTAGGAACCAAAACATAATCCGTCAGTACAAAGCACCTCAAGGCAGGATCATAGAACTGCATCAGGTTGCATAAGCCATCAGCTTCATATTCACTGAGGTTACGAGCAAAGGATATGATCCAACCGTACTTCTCTCCGAACATTCCTAACACTTCCGGACTGGCCATCTCTTGCAATTTACAAATCTGACCCAGGATGAGCTTCGGGAACTTGTACACAATGGTGTTCTTCTTTCCCCTTTTATTGTCCATCCCTATAACTGCCCGTTGACTGGAATCAAAATCAGATACTACCTGGAAAATGAAAAATATGAATGTTAGAGAAAAAGATGCAATGCAAGGCATGGGATCAAAGTGCCGCGTGTCTGTGCTGGACTGTAATAGTTGAATAAACTTAAGGCTCAAGTTCTCCAGAATTCCAGAACAACAGAGTAACCACACAGATAAACCATACTGATAAGAAATCCAGTGTACCAGGTATGTTGAAAGTCAAGGTTACCTGCAAACCTGCAAACAACCCGTCCCTCTCACATGTGGGTACTAGAAAGGTGAGGATCCTCAATATCACGGGCTCTCAGGTTGAGAAAAGATGATACGTTCACCATTTCTGGTTTGGCATCATCATCAATCGAGGAGGCCTCAACTGATTCCCCTCAAAAGGATATCCTATAGCAAGTTCCCAGCATTGGGTCCTCGGATCGAGAATGTGCAATGGGTTTGCCACAAAGTGTGGTCTCCCACTGTCACAACTCGGGAGAAGTGCCGCAACTGAGTCCTCGGGAATGGTCACCAGAGTCGACAATTCCTCCAGAGAATATCTATTTGCCTGTATAGAGCATACAGTAGCAGATAGCTCCAGATAGAACCTCGTCTAATTGTAGGTCTCGTGAACATCCACACGTGGCAAAACACCACGGGAGCGACACGTCCACCCACACTAATACCTATGTGTATGCTCAAGCCTGGGTAGTGGGCTTATCTCTCAGAACACCCTGCCCACCAAACAGAAAAATCCAGCACAGCACAGCACAATCCAGTATAATAATGAAATGAAAATGCTAAAATGCGGTAAATACAGTAATATACAGTAAAGCAGTAATACAGTAAATAGAAATACAGTACAACAATAAATACAGCACAACAGTAAACACCCAATGAAAGAAAAACAGACAAGCGCTAGGATTGACTCGCTAAGGACCAGAGATTCTGGGTTCGGTCCCCAGCAGAGTCGCCAGCTGTCGCTCCCGGGATTTTCATCCAAGTACAAACGCGAAAGTGGCACCGAAACAGAGTCGCCAGTAATGTGTATTTATCCCAAGAGAGGGAAAGGAAACACTGTATAAACCTGAGGGAAAGGAAAAGCATGGTCTTGCGACCAAGAGAACTGGGTTCGGGAGTCGGTTACGCAAGAGGAAGGTATTAGCACCCCCTCACGTCCATCGTACCCAATGGGATCCACGCTTGCTGCTTCAATCAAAGGGTGTTGTTGACTGGAGCTCCACTGCTAGAGAACTAGAAAAGAAAGGTAGAAAGGAGAAGGGGAAAAAGGAAAGAAGAGAGAACAAGAAACAAATGTAGGGAAAATAAAAGAAGTGCTCGAATGGGCCCTACCCCACTGCCTACGTATCTCATCGGGAACATGAGAATCAGAGCGACTTAGTTCCCCTCAGCTAAGGGGAAATTGTTTGTGTTTTTTAGTGGAATACGTCAACGTTCGCGTCCTAGCAATTTAGGTGTTGCAGCTTGCTGTAGGGAGACTTAGGCGTTACCTGTTTGCGGTAGAACGGACATGACGAGTCCTTAAGGAAGGAGTGAATGAGATGAGAAGAGAATTCCCGAAGGAAAGACGTTATTGTTTGTTTGAAGTTTTTTAGAAAGAAGTGCTTTTGAAGTTGTTTGTAACTTGCATTGCACCCAAGTCTACAACATAGGAACGAATACGTCGCGTATCCTCCTCAACAGGACGTACAATAGGTACCCTAGAAGAATGAAGGGAACCCCCCCCCCCCCCCCCCCATTATTCACTTCCCACATTTAAGGCCCATGCGCAATACACATTTAACCTTTATTAAGTGTTTTTTACTTTTGTTTTGAGATAAGAAAGAGAGACTCAACAGAGAAGCAGAGGTGAAGACTAAATGAGGGAGACTAAGACTCACCCTAGTGTTATCATACCTGGATGTTCCTATGGTTAATATGGTTTAAGAAACCTAATCCTAAGAGCAAGGAGAAGAAAAGCATAAGAAACAACTTACTTCCAAGATAGAAGTTAAGTTGATCTTAAAGAAGGATGAAGAAGAAGTTATTCAAGGAAAGCATATAGATGCTTATCATGATCACAAGTTGAATTATTAAAAGAAATAAGAGAAGATGAAAGAAAGAAGTGTATGTGGAAGCATATCCACACACTTACTTACCATTTGCACCTACATGAAAATGTTAGTTCAAAAACTATTTACAAGTAGTGGAATAAAGAAAGGAAAACCAAATAATGATCAAACAAGCTAAGAGTCAATGAATAAAGGTCCTAAGAGATGAAACTCTTTCAAGGTCAGAACCTAAACTATAAGGGTGCTCTCTAATGTTAAGACATCAAACACAAATGAATTATGCACAATCAAAGTCTTAAACATCCAAGAAGTGAATCATGGAATAAATAGATGAAGAATGAGTGAATATGTAAAGTGATCATGCAATAATGCTTCACAAAAGGTCAAGGTCAGAATTATATTCAATTTGTCAATGTCTTAAAATATTCATGAGTCATCACACCAATTATGAATAAAAGAATACAAGTAGGAGAACTAAGATGAAGAAGAAGTAAGAAGAAGAAACATGTTCAATTAGATGCACAAAGTGACATTCTAGAGATTCATAACATGTAAAATGATTAAAGAATGCACATAGGCAGTGGCATAACATTGATGAGATGCAAATGGAACATGTGAAATGCCACACAAAAATGCATACATGAAACATGTAGAGCATAAGAGGAAGTGAGAGATGGAAACATGTCAAAGTTCAAATTAGAATGCACAAACTCATACCAAATGCAAATGCAAACCAAAATGACTTATAATGTAACAAAGGTGACCTATAATATCATACAAATGACCTTTAATATCACACAAGACAATCATAAAAGGATGGCACAAGTGCCTCATCAAAACATATTAGAAGGAAGAAGAAGAATGTACATACAAGTAACTTCAAATGCAAGGCATCAACAAGTATCAAAGCACATGATAAAATTTGGCAAAACAAGTCCTAAACAACCTAAGTCAGAAGCACCAACATACATCAAAGCTCACGGCAAAATCAAGAGAAGGCATGACCAAAAGATTGCACAAGATCACATTGAAACACACCACAAAAGTGCTCAAAGTAGAACTCCTAAACACATGATAAAATGACTTTACAAATCAAAAGAAAATTTATTTAGATGCTCTTATGTGTTATTTAACAAATACAAAAAGAATGGATTAAAAATATAGTGTGAAATGGGAGAAAGAAAATGTGCAAGTTGGAGTGTCAATGAAGAACATCAACCAAAAAGAAATTGAAAAAGAATTATGCAATTATGCTAAAAAATTCATGAAATCAGAATTAAAAATTAAAGAAAATTATTTAAATGTGTCAAGAACACACATGAATTTATTTAGGATTTTTGGAAATGACTTGCTATTTTTAAAATAAAAAAAATTCAAAACAATATGTGAAATAAAAATAAAAATGAAAAGGAAATGACATGGGGGTGCAGCGCAAGTAATTTTCATGTTGAAAAACAATATTGGGCTCAGTATGGGGTGTGCAAATAGTAATCAGACCCAATCCAATTAAATGTGTAGTTGTGTGTGGTAGCGTGTATGATCAGTCAAATGAAGATTCAATCATAGCCATAGGATCAGATCAAGATGCAAGGTGCTACAATCCAATGAACATCAAGGCATGCACACCATAATTATTACGCACACACACACATGTGATCATTCATATTCAAAAGAAAAGAACATGTGCAAGACCACACATTCATTAATGTGTTGGCAACATAATAGACGTTGGATCAATCTCATGATAAGATCATCACACAAATTCACGCATCAAGCCAATCAGAGCTAAGGTCTATACAAGATAGCATGCACACACACATACAAAAGCCATTCAGGTTCAAAAATGATGCACGTGAGAGGGAGGGTGGACATTAATGCGTTGTCACATTTATGAGCATTGGATGATGATGATCTAACGGTCACGACTTAAACCTGCATAAACTCTAACCTTAAACCTCACCGGCCGGAGAAGGACCTCCGGTCGTCTTCTCCGGCCACCGCAAGTTTCACATTGCTCCAGAAATATGCAAATCGCACATAAAAGTGAAGAGGAAGTCAAGCACAACAAGAATCCAGTCTCAGAATTTCCAAATCACAAACACACAGAGAGAAACGAACTCAAGAAGTTAGCCCTAATTTTTCAACTACGCTCCTAATGAGCCTATCACTAGCCGGAGATATTGCACTGCTTCTAATAAGCTTAAATCATAAAAAAAAACACACTATAACCAGTGATTAAATGCAAGGAAAGTTGAGAAGTAAAAACCTGAACCTTGAAGAACTTGTATCTTCAGAAGACCAGAGAGGAGATCTTGAATTCTTCTAAGCAAAATAAATGCTCGTAAACCTTACTTCTTGAGTAAATAGAGAGATTCAGAATCTGATGAAACTACACTTGATGACTTGAACTTCTTCTCTCTTGTTCTTGATCAGAAATGGAATATTGATGATGATGAAGATGAAATGTAGAAGGAGGTTGATGAATTCGTGTCAGATTAGAGAGAGAGCAGAGAGAAAACTTGAGAGTGTTTGGAGTGATTCTGAGTGAGAGTGAAAAATAAAGTTGAAAATGAAATTGTGAGAAAGATTTAGTTATATAGGTGTGGTTAAATGTGTTAACTGGAATGGTTAAGTGAGTTTTGAGTTGGTTAAGTGAGTGCACCCTAACTAACTGAGTCAAGTTAGTTAGGGGCGAGTGAGAAGAGGTTGGGATGTAGTTTGGTTGCATTCATGGAGTGTTTGGTGAGGTTGAGAGAAAAGAATGGTGATGATGCTATCTCTGATTTTCGCAGCAAGGAAACTTATTGAGCAAGCTTTTGTTTTTCTTCTTTTGTGTATGAGGTAGCATGGAATGTCATGTGTAAGAATAGTGGTGTGTTCAAATGAGGAAAAGAGTGGACTGTGTAAAGATGTATGCGTGGCTGGTGTGAATTAACAACAACAATATAACAAACATGCTATTATTGGCAGCATGCAAGTATGGAAGTTTGAAGATGAATTTCTCTCACATTAGTGCATGAAATCATGAGCTTTAGGTGTCAATGGAAAGAGGATAGATCATAGAACAAGTTTGATGTGAATTTTGGATTGAATGGAGGCTTGTAGAATGGTGTAAAATTGCTTAAAACATCAAGGTTTGAAACTGGTTCAAGGGCGAGGCAAGTTGGTAGGCTGGGCATGGCAACATGGCCTATGAAATTCAGCATGATCATATCAACTTTGGATCCATATAACTTCCTCCACTACGCCAAAATTGATTTTTTGTATCACCTAATTTAATAGCGTTTTTAAAGAAAGTGCTATTAAAAAGGAAACAAATACATCTATAATAGCACTTTGTACAAAAACGCTATTATTAAACTTTAGTAAGATAGCACTTTCTTGAAAACGCTATCATAGGATACAGGCAATGTGACTTTGATAGCACTTTGTAAAAAAACTCTATTATTAAACTTTATTAAGATAGCACTTTTAAAAAAAACGCTATTATTTTATTGATCTTTATTAGCATTAATAAAAAAGTGCTATTATATTATAAAATATATAATAAATAATAAAATAAAATAAAACAAACACTTACAGCAAAAAACTTTTAGCATTTGGCGGAATTTTTTGGCGCACAATTTTTGGAATCTACCGCAAAAAAAAAACAAAACCTCTCATCATTCAGATTCATCATCGAAAACACTCTTCTCCCTTCAAACCTCTCATCATTCAGATTCATCATCGGAAAGAAACTTTCGCCGTCGACAAGAAACGTCGTCGACAGGAAACACACTCTTCACCATCATTCATCAATTCATCAGCTCGCCCCAGCCATCCCTCTCTTCATTGGTATCGGAAAGAAAGAACGAAGAAAAATCATTCTCCGTCGAACTAAGTCCTTCGTCAGCTCGCCCCAACCATCCCTCTCTTCATTGGTATCTGGTAATCTTTCTTTTCTCAGATTATTTTAACCTAATTTTAACCTAATTTTTTTTAGCTTTGCAAAATTGTATCCTAAGCTGTGCATCATGAATTTTCAGTCCCTTTTAAGTTTTTATTCAATTGTAAAATTGAAACCTAGTTGCTATCAATTGATGTCCAAGATGGCTAGTTTATGTAAGACTGTTATTAAAGACAAAAATAGTTTAGAATGTTGGTTCAATCAGTTCTTAGGCCTTGCGACAGTCCAAGATGGCTATCTGAGTTTAGAATGTTGCCTTGGTTTGCTCTTGTATGCGTTGGACAATATTGATAATGTTGCGGCTTAGGGGTAAGCTTGTGCCTTCTGGTTTGGTCTACCTCTGCTCTGTTGGCTAGTGTTTGCAGGTCCGACCTGGAGTCTGCCCTATTAGCATTGTCGGAGGCATGCCTTTTTGGTTTCCGGTCTCGTTGGTTAGGGTCTGGTTCGGCCGGCTTTCTGCAGTATCTAACTTGGTTTTGGTGGCAGTTATATTTCAGTATGTTGATGTTAAGCTGGGAGCCTGGAAGGTTAAGTACAAAATTAAATTACCACCCAAGTAAAAATAGGTAGGCGAGAATGATTTATCTTTTGGATGGATACTGGTGCAATGGAGAAATCTATGTTAAGTTAATTTTTAGCGTTTTTGTCTTTTGTTAGTATCGCCGATTCGGTGCCGCGGAAAATTGAGTGTGGTGTGGTATACAAATTTAAGATTGCAAAAGCCGGTAATCTTCCCTGTATCCCTTAGGATTCAAATTTAGCTTCATGAATCAGTTAGTTAAAATCATTCTATTATAATACAGGTAGTTGGTTGTAGCATTAATATACTATATGCGTAGTTCCTTTGTTTGATAACAATACTATTTCTTGACTGAACAATCTGATTGCCAAGATTTTTTTATCTGATCAAGACCTTCTTACTTCTTAGGACAGCTACAGACCTCTTAACTAGCTAGATCATACCTCATATCATAACATAACACCTAAAGTTCTAACACAAGGATATCCCTAGTATTCTATTACTAATTTATGGTGTGTTCTGAGTTCTTCAACAAGAATGAAGAATTAACATTTGAGTTATTCAGTTTGAGAAAATTAGTCATCGATTATTTCCTGCCATACATTAGATGATATAAACCCATCTTAGGCTTCCCTATTATTGTGCCAGTGTGACCTGATTACACCTATCCATTTTGAAAAGATCTGGAAGTCATATTATTATATTAAAACTTGTGCATTACATTTGTGAATTTCACCAAAAGTTAGACATTCAAAAAGTTCTCTCACGATTCTTAGTTCTTACCACACCACACTCAATTTGCCGCGGCACCGAATCTACATAATGTTTCATGATTATGTCTATAACCAACTGTAGCTTGTCATCCTCAATAACATAGTTGTGATCATTTAAAGCTATATGTATCATAGAAAGAAGGTTATTCTGTTCTTCAGACGAAAGTGCATACTTTTTCACAGAAATTGTGTTTCCTGCAGAATTCTTCTGTTAGTTTTAAAGTATATAGTATACAAGAAATAAAGGAAGTACTTACCAAACCAATTTACACTTGAATGGTATTCTTAAGGATCAAGATTTAATAAAGTATATAGCATTAATACAAGTACTAATAAACAAATGTCATTAACTAAAAATTATAACAATTTAAAGTACTATATTACTGTTGATATGCTGACCTCGTGTCGGTTTGGTTATGCAGTCGTAACCTGGTACTGTTCCACCATATGACAGTTTTGACATGAAGATACATGTTGAGGAGACCTGAACATCAAGTTTACATAGAAGTTAGTATATGTTATAGCCATTCTTGGTGAAGATTGTAGTACATAAGAAACTATAATGTTGTATCCATCCTTGGTGAAGAGTGTAGTACATCACAATTTAAAACCTGTCTAAGGTCCCAATAATGTGACTTAAGAAAAGCATGTATATATGAAGAAAATAACCTAAATAGTATTCTGCAACGTACATTACCATTGTGTCATTGTAGAAAAATCATTGTAATCAAGTGCTGGTTTGTTGACACAAGTTGGACTGTTGCATGAAAAAGATTAGAATAACTTAGGAACTAATGTTTTTGACACCAATAAAAGCACAATATAAGGAGTGTTATGTAATCATAATGATACATCGAGAAGTGTATCTTTCTCAAAAGATCTTTTGAATAATAAATATTTAATATATAATAATAATAAATATTTAAAATACCGCTGCAAATGTTTAACCATAAATCTACAATTTTTTTTATCAAACATTATTATCCACACAAACTTGTATAGATTATAATGTATAAAAATAAAGATAGTTTTTAAATTTATTTATTTATTTGGTCATTGAATCATATATATATTTGCCCTTGTAGGACTAAGTCCTTGAAATTGGGTATATGATTCGTAGGTAGAACCCAATTTGGTTGTTATAAGCAGTTGTTAACTAGTTATATATGTTGTTAGGAAATATGGATCGAAAATGGATGTTTGCCAATCGAGCGTCAAAATGAATTCATAGAGTATGGAGAATGAGATCATACAACCGCCACCAATGTTTTTTTCCCACTAGGTGATGTTAACTACAAAGATTAACAGGTGTCATAATGTTTTATTTTGAATAATTATAAAATTCCTTTGTGTACATAAGTTTCTTAGTGGTGTAGTAGTTGCTAGCATGAACTTCTGATAAGTCCATATTTGAGTTGTTTCTACGCAAATCTTTGAGATCTAAGAATGAGGCAAAGTTTACTTGCGATTTGGTGTACCTGTTTGCGTGTATAGAAGTACAGTCTGTTGAGTAGTTAATAATATAATCATTTTTCTATTCTCCTTATTGAATAAGCTCTTTCTTAGAGCATAACTTCAATATGCTTATCTGTCTGCCTAGAATTACAATGCAGAATGCAATGATTAGTAATACTGTACATACATTTTATAAATTAATTTTCATTCATTCTCCTACATCATAAATTATGCACAATTCAATAACTCTACCTCGATCTTTTAATTCATTAGATTCTAAACTAGTTTCTTGTAATTTATCATCATTCTAATCACTTTAGTGGCTTGTTTTATATTTAAATAGTACTAAATTTCATAAATGTCAAGAAAATGACAATAGTTTTAGTGCTTGGCACATGTATGTGATCATATGGATTTTAATCTTTGATAAAGTGATAACTCTTTTCGTTTTCGACAAAAAAAGACTCTGCTATATGGGGTCCCTTGTCTGCCATTTTATATTTTCAGAAAGTTGCCTGCTTTGAAATGGTCTAATACTTCAAAGCAACAATAAGTATCAGTAATAAGTATCAGTAAGTATCAGTAATAATTACATATAAATAGGTATTTGCCTGCTTTGAAATGGTCTAATACTTCAAAGCAACAATAAGTATCAGTAATATTAAAAGAAATTCATATATGTTTGTTTTGTAAATTCAAAGCAGTTTATATATGTTTCTTTGTAAATAATGATATTAATGTTTTTATTCATATCTCATTGGTTTAGGGTCTCTTTCCTGTTAATATATATTTATCTTCCCCGAGTCGGTGTTTGGTTGCTCGTGGCAAACTATATAACACCAAAGGTAACACAGTGCACAGCATGACGTTACCACATGGATATGTCAAGGTTAATATTGAAGTTGCTATTGTGCCGAATGCTCCATTGCCTATATCTGTTGAAGGTGGAGATGTATCGATGGTTTGTCAGGCAATAGGAACAATTGTGCCATGGCCAATGAAACTTCTTGAATTTGTTGCTGAATGTGAAAAGGTAAATTACTTGTTAATGCTTTATCACTATTTGTTTTATTATTTGATCACTAACCTTAATTAATATAACTTTTTAGAATCCTGATCAATCCCAAAACAAATTTAAGAATACCCAACAAAGTGTTGATTCTGTTTCGTCACCCAACAAAAGCAACAAAAAATTCAAAATTGAAGAGTCTCCTAGAGTTGGCGGTTCAACCGGTCTTGTAAATTTACCTTTCCTTGATATGTATGTGAAAAAGATGATGACGGTTGGATCATTAATTCAAATAAAAATGGAGGAAAGTATATTTGGTGAGGAGTTTTTAGAGCATCTACGTGTAGAGAGTATAAAAGAGATTCTTGATCACAATTGGTTAAGTGCCTCTATTATCACTGTATTTTCCAGGTATCTCTATTATTACAAATGTTTTTTACTCTGACAAATATATTAATATTTACATTATGATGACAAATATATTAATAGCAATTGTTGTCGTTCATTGCTAGGTATTTGTATGACAAGTTTATTAGTCCAAATGGATTAATAAATAAGTTCTCCTTCATATCCCCACATGTATCACGAGAGGATAATCTAGGAAATGCTATAGCAAAAATACTCTTGAAAGATGAGGAGTACTTCAAGGATAAGATGATTCTTGCACCTTGCAATCTAGGGTGAGATTTCTATTCAAAATATTATTAAATTTACGAGAACAAACTATATTCAATGTAAATTTTTATTCCAATATTCAAATGTTGGGTACAGGAAACATTGGGTGTTACTTGTCATCAATCTTGATGCCGAGGTGATATATTACATGGATCCGTTGAATGGTGAGCCAACTAAACATCAAAATTTAAAAACCAAGTTTGAGAAGTGAGTATAGACTCTTTTAATTTAACATTTATATAAGTATTCTTAGTTATAATAATTACTCATTTGAAGTTAATTTCATTTTGTTAGTGCGTTGCAAATTTTTCGTGCTAATAGTAATTCTAAAGTGCCTAAAGTCTCCAAGTCAAAGAAAATTTCATGGTCAAAAATTCGGGTATGTCCAAATTAATGTTATTTTTAAACAATTATGTAAAGTAAAAGTAATATATTTAAATGTTTTTTTGCAGTGTCCCCGTCAAATTAATAGCATTGACTGTGGATATTTTGTAATGCGATTTATGAAAGAGGTTATCATAGAAAATGAAATTATGATCCCCGTAAATGTACGTGATTTTAAATTGTTATTAATTTGTAAATTAATGTAATTTAATTCTAATACAATTGTTGATGTTTTTATATTTGAAGTACTTTCCTGACCACAAATGTCGCACCTACTCTAAGGATAAGTTAACTGAGGTCAAAGAGGATTGGGCTACCTATATGGTGGATGATGTTTTCGGTGAGTTTTTTAAAGCCTACAATATATAGATTATATGATTGTGATTAAATATGTGATATCTGATTTTGTGAAAACATCTTTTGGTCGTGGTTATATGCATCTCTGCTGTTCTTACATTTTTGTGTAGTTTTTTGGCCGCTAAGTGTTGTTGTTCTTACATTCCTGAAATTGGAACTCCAAAACAAATTACCAAATTAAAATATATATTTTCAAAAAGGTATAGAGTTTGCAGTTTCAGAAACTAAAATACCAATCACTTGCATTATAGCAGATGCTTTTGTAACACCAACTTTTGATCTTGCTAAAACATTGAATGTTCCATGGATTCCTGTTTGGATTCCAATGTCATGCTCACTATCTGTTCATTTTCATGGTAACATAATTCGTCAACATTGCACTGTTAATGATGGAAACAAAACATTGGATTTTCTTCCTGGCTTATTAGTGCTACGTGTTGAGGATTTACCACATGATCCTCTATTGACCGGTACTGAGAAAGAAACTGCACTTACAAAAGCACTTGACTCACTTTCTACATTGACCGGTACTGTTAAAAGCTGTAAAAAGCTGTAAATTTTGTTTGATATATTGTTGCTGGCTGAACTATATCATGCACATTGTGGTGACGTGT
Source organism: Lathyrus tuberosus (assembly GCA_022829125.1). NCBI lineage: Eukaryota > Viridiplantae > Streptophyta > Magnoliopsida > Fabales > Fabaceae > Lathyrus > Lathyrus tuberosus. The sequence continues at coordinate 1,824,875 of JALAZF010000250.1, read as the reverse complement.
TTATTTCTTTTGATTTAATTTAATTTAATTTCAATTCTTCATTATTTGATTTAATTTAATTTCTTCATTATTTGATTTAATTTAATTTCAATTCTTCATTATTTGATTGCGGGTTTGCCTTATTGTTGTTTTCTTTACGTCATTTATAATCAATGATTGGGGACATAAGTAAATTCAAATTACGCCTCTACCTTACTCATTTTGTTTTGGTAAAATAGTGTTTGTTTCTAATTAAGTTTGTACATAATCAATATTTTTTCTATGATACAGGAAAACAAGAAGTAGTTATTTTGCCTAGCTAGCTAGCAATTCGCAAAGTGGTTACTACTTGATGTTGTTTTATGGTCCGTTTGTATTTTTAGATTTTTTTTTCTTTAGTTTAGAGAATATGTCTAGCTAAGTGGTTGTACTCTTTGTTTAGAATTTGGTTTGAAGTACTCTTAGCCAAATTAATAATTAGTGGCAAAAGTTTTAGCTTAATTTCATTGAGATCAATGTTGAATATGGTATCACATTTGTTCTCAATTATAGTTGGTTCTATTTCATTTTCAAATATTTTAGTTGGTTAATAATTATTTTTTATGAATTCTAATGTCATAAAATGCAAATGTTATATATATATATATATATATATATATATATATACACCAAAAATTTGATTGTGTAAAAAAAAAAAAAAACTGTACTACAATAGCGTTTTGAAGAGAGAGTGCTATTAATAAACATACTATAATAGCACTTTTATGGAAAAACGCTATCTAACATGTCCCTTATAGTAGCGCTTTGTTTAAAAGTGCTATCAAAATCAAAGCAAAATGTATACTTCTGTAGCGCTTTATAAAAAAACGCTATTAAATAGTGGTACTATAATAGCGCTTTTGAAAAAATGCTATTAATTACCAGTACTATAATAGCGCTTTTAAAGTGCTATAAAAAAAATATTTACAATAGCAGGCTGATTAATAGCGCTTTTAAGTGCTATCAAAAAACAAAAAAAAAAACGCTATTAAATAGCTTTTTTGTAGTAGTGCTCATAACTTGCTCAAATGGAAAAAATGTCCAACATCAAAGTTGAAGAGGACATTGAGATAAACAACTTTGATGTTCAACATTTTTTCATTTGAGGCTTCCTTCAATGAGAAAAGTAGCTTGACATTTTTCCCACCACATGTTTGATGAAATTATGGCGCATGGGCCTGGTCTTGCCTTGCTATGACTTGGTTTTTGACCTAGTTTTGTCAACCTTTCATTGATCATAACTCCCTCAATTTTGATCTAATGGAAGAGTTCTTTATATGGATTTGAAGCTTAGAACATAAACTTGAATTGGAACAACTTGGGCCTGAAGTTTGGAGCTTTTATCTTGAAGAAAGAGAACCTCAAAGTGTAGTGCAAAGTGGTCCAAACTTGCCATTTTTGGAAACCCTAAAGTTTCTATTTTTGGCAGTTTTGTGATTTCTTGATTTTTCATGATTCTTCCACCATTTCTTGATCAAATATTGTCCAATGAACACATATAACTTGAATTTCATGAATTTGACCTTAAAAAGTCAGGAGTTGACTTTTTTCACTGCACAGTTGACTTTTCCCCAATTTCTTGATTATCAAGCAACTGATCAATTGAACCTCTTCTGAAATGAACCAATGGCCAATCTTCCATCCTTAGACACTTAATATCATGTAGAAAACATTGAGATCAAGTTTGAATCAAAATTTCCTCAGGAGACCACTTGAATTCAAAACCCTAATTTGGTGTGTTTTTTATAGGAGGTGATGCATTGTTCAATCCTCTTAATGAACTTCCATCTTCCAATGACTTGTGAGATCAAGTGGGATGATATATGATGTAATAAAGCCTTGAGGCTTGTTGAGAGACCCTTAGCTCTTGCTCTCTTACTTTGGATGATCAACACCTTTGAGAATCAACTGATCCCATGCCTTTATGCAAGATGCAATGCAATGCTTTATGTTTTATTTTTCTATGCTTGAATGCAATGCAATGAAATGAAAGCACATGATAAATGATATGAAAAATGAGAGGGAAAATTTTGGGGTATGACACCCTCTCATGGCATTAACACCTATATTGAACCCATTCTCCCCCTTACTTCGAATTTGCTCAGAAATCCTGCGAAAATTGGTGGAGAATTCTTGACCTAGCACCCTTGATCTTCCTTCCCTAGCTCTTTCTCTTTTTACGTGAAAACACCCTTATTCCTCTAAACCCTCCTTAATTCTAATTAACCAGATTTTCTTTTAATTAATAATAATAAAATAGAAATAATAATAGTAATATCAATAATATTAGGCTTAATAATAATAATAATAATAATAATACCCCTCCTTATACTACTATTATTAAATATACCCTTTAATTATCCAATATTACTTTATTATCTCGACATCTCTATTTTACCCGCTCCGTTAAGGATACCACTCCTACGCGCTCAACCACACACACCTTACACAAGGCCAAACAAACAAAATAACATCGATGATCAAATAATTTAAAATAGGGTGTTACAACTCTCCCCCACTTAAATTATTTTCGTCCTCGAAAATATACCTGATGGAAACAATTCTGCATACGACTCTCGCATCCTGCTCTCCAACTCCCAGGTCACACTTCCTCCTGCAGCTCCTCCCTAAGCTACTCTCACCAAAGGAATCTCCTTTCCTCTAAGGTGCTTCATCTTGCGATCCTCGATCCTTATCGGCATCGCCTCCACAGTAAGATTATCTTTAATCTGCACCTCATCCCTCTGGATAACGTGAGATGGATCAGATACATACTTCCGAAGTTGCGACACATGAAACACGTCATGCAAGTTCGAAAGTTCAGGCGGCAACTGTAACAGCCCGATTTTGATATTTCCATTTTTGTGTTGATTGATTCTATTTGGTTGGGTCTTTTATTTAATTGGGCAATAATTATGTTATTTGTGATATTGGTGTGTTAATATGTTATGTTTGCATATTATGTGATTTTACTGTTTTTGAGAGTTTGCGGGGAAATTAGATTGAAGGGTATTTTAGATATTTCACATTTAATGATAGTTAGTTAGTTAGTAGATATTTTGAGAAACTATAAAGAAATAGAAAGAAAGAAAAGTATAAGAAAGAAAGAAAAAGAATAGAAATAGAAAGTTAGAGGTGAGAAAGAGAGAAAAACAGAATTTTGAGAGCAAGAGTGAAAAAGAGAAGAGAAAAAGAAGAAAAGCTACAAATCATCAAGATCAAGCTTCCAAGAATCGAGAAATCGGGTAAGGGTGTGAAATATTATTATCCTAACTTTGTGTATGATTATGTATGTGTTTTGTGTGAATGTTTTGGTTGGTTTTCCATATGTTTCCGTTTATGTCGTATTGGACGAAATCGATAGAAACCGATGTTTCTACGGTCGAAAAGTCGTATAAATACATGTGTTGGTTGGTTATATGTATGTGAGCTGCTGTTTGAAGTTTCATGAAGTTTGGTTATGTTTCGGTTAGTTTTCGGTATGTTTCCGTTGTTGTTTCCGTTTAGGTCGAATTATAGGAAATTGATAGAAAACGATGTTTTCACGGTTAGAATTCGAAATAAATTACGTAGTGGTATCGAGGAAGGTTAGGTCGTCGTATGGCGTGCTTTTTATTCGATTTGGTGAAGTTTAAAAATTCTGGTTTTTGAAAGGTTGAAATTTAATCGAAAAATCGAACGTCGTAGAAATTTCGTTTATGTGTTCTAAATTGTTCCCATGTATTTGGTGGTTGGGCGTATATGGTTGTTTCGGTGAAAATGTTTGATTTAGTCGAGTTTGCGGGGATTCGGGAAAATGGCAGCAAAGGTGTAAATTGAAAAATCTGGTTTTTTTGAGAAAAACAGAGCATGAATCGATTCATAACAGCTATGTATCGATACGAAATGGTTTATGTATCGATACATAACCCTTATGTATCGATACATACTGTGAAAATTGGGAAAAATAGCATTTTCACTACAGCATGTGTCGACACATGCGAGTTATGAATCGATACATGAGGTCTTTATGTATCGATACATAAAGCCTATGTATCGATACATACTGTGCTGAAACAGAAATTCTGGTTTTTCGGGGAAACTTCGGAAATTCATATCTCTTGAACCGTAAGTCGGTTTTGATCCCCGTTCGAAGCGTTGGGAAGCTAACGAGATGTTCTTTCTAGGAAAAATAGTTTTGGGGTCTGAACTTGGTCCAATCGGTACAGTTTTTACGAATCGTTTCGTAGTGTCGGGTGTCCGGTTTATGTTTTTGCGTTAGATTGAAATATTCATAACTTGTTCGTTGTTTATCGGATTTGAGAGTTCTTTATATCGAATTGAAGGTATTGATATGTACTAATTGATGGTGATAAGAAATTATATTTTTAGCCGACTTTTCACCAACTTTTCCGGTAAACCGTAAATCGAATTGTTTGGTTATTTGTGAAAACGTTCGGTTGCCGTTTGGCACAATTGATGTGAATGTATGTGGATTGTGTGTGATGAATGCATGACTATATTGTGAATATGTATGCATGTCAAAAGTGTCATGAGTCATGTTGTATGTGAAGCATCATGATGTGCATTCTTGCATTGTGGGGTTCTAAGATGAACCCGTTGTAACGTCGTAAGCCTTTTGAGAGGTGGGAGCGATGATTACAAACGATCGTGAGCCTTATACAAAGAGGACCGAAAGCGATCGGATTGTGAGCCTTATACAAAGAGGACCGAAAGCAATCCATAAACATTGTAAGCCTTTTGAGAGGTGGTAGCAATGGGTGAACATCGTATGCCCGACGGGGAGTTACGTTAAGTAACAAGCGATGGTTCCAATAAGTTCTTCAATTGAACTTGAGATGAAATGAGTCGGTACCGCATTGCATTTGCATAGAGTCGTGAGTCGGTCTCTATGATTTGCATTGGTCATCCTTGTATATGTGCATTGGTGAATAAACATGAATATAGGTGGTTATGTTGAATGATAAGCATTGTGATGACTATGTTTGGTTTTGCATATATATATATATATGCCTTGCGATGTATATTGAATGAGATGTGATGAATTGTGATAAGAATTGTATCGTTGTAATGATGCATTGAAGAATGAATATAATATGCATGTTATGTGGAATGGTAGAATGGTGAGGATGTGTTGTGTGTATACTTTGTGTTGAGATATATAATTATATGCAACGTTATTATGATAATATTTCTCACCCTTCTGCTGTTTTATGATGCTCTATGAGGCATTGCAGAGTAGGTATGTTGGAGGTCTTTTTGTGAAGCGTGTCTTCATTCTTTTGGTCGGTTGGCTCTGATATGTAGCACCGGGTAGCTAGGATGTATATTATTCTTTTGTGATACATTTGTATATGTATCTTGTGGATAAATGTTTATGTAAACATGAAGTGTGTTGATGAAGCATACATATGTATATGTATGTATATATATTTTGATGTATTTCAATGTTTGGATATTCCGCTTTAATTCTAAATATTGAGATGTGGGTGTAAGGACAAAGTTCCTCTGTAGCAAGTTACCCCACTGCTGCATATCAACCTTTTGAGCAGGTGTTGTATGTGTTAAATGCGTGTATGATGTGACATGCCTCTTTTATGCCATGCTTTAATTGTACTCTGGCGAATTTTAGAATATGTGCCTAAATGATTTAAATGATTATTTGGGGGTATAGAAAGGGGGTGTTACAGCAACACCACCCTATAAGCAACTGCGCCTACTCTTTCCAAGATCTGATATGGTCCAATAAACTTAGGAGTTAGCTTCTTTGATTTCAATGCACGCCCAACACCGGTCACTGGGTTAACTCTCAGGAACACGTGGTCACCTTCACTGAATTCCAAGTCTTTCTTCCGATTATCATGATAAATTTCCTGCCTACTCTTTGACGCTTTCATCTTATCACGGATCATCTGAATTGTCTCAGCAGTCTATTGCACAATCTCAGGTCCAAGCACCATATTCTCACCAGTTTCATACCAACACAGAGGCGTCCTACACCTCCTACCATACAATGCTTCTAAAGGTGCCATCCCAATACTAGAATGGTAACTATTATTATACGTGAACTCGATCAATGGCAAATGAGTATCCCACGCACCACCTTTCTCCAACACACGGGCTCTCAACAAATCTTCTAACGACTTAATAGTCCTCTCTGACTGACCATCGGTCTGTGGATGATAAGCCGAGCTCAACTTCAATTTAGAACCCAAAGCTTCTTGCAAACTCTTCCAAAATTCTGAAGTAAACCTCAGATCTCTATCCGACACTATGCTCGACGGAACACCATGCAACTTCACAATTATTCTGATATAAATCTCCGCCAGCTTTGACAATGGAAAACTGATATTAATTGGTATAAAATGTGCGGATTTCGTAAGTCGATCCACCACTACCCAAATAGCATCAAAGCCTCTCGCCGTATTTGGCCAACCAATAACAAAGTCCATAGTAATACTGTCCCATTTCCATTCCGGAATCTCTAACGGTTGCATTAACCCCGAAGGTTTCTGGTTCTCCACCTTTGACTTTTGACATGTCAAACAAGCATAAACAAACTGAGCTATGTCCCTCTTCATACCGGACCACCAAAATAACTTCTTCAAGTCATGATACATTTTCGTAGCTCCCGGATGGATGCTTAAGCTACTCCGGTGACTTTCCTCTAAGATCGCTTTCCTTAATTCATCATTATCCAGTACACAAATTCTTCCCCGAAATCTCAATACACCATCATTATCCACTTTAAAATCATTATCAGGGTCATCTCCTCCCGTAGGCATCAAGTCCACTAGCTTCACATCAAGTCTCTGATTTTCCTTAATTACATCCAAAAAGTCATTATTCACCTTAAGCATGCCCAATCTAACACTCTCAGGTGTAGTTTCACAAACCATACTCAAGTCTCTAAATTGTTCAATTAATTCCATCAGCACAACAGAGTTCAATCATCATAATCGCATGAATTTCAGATATGTATCCACATCATATCAACGATTACATAACAGTCATACATATACAATCAAGTATACATTCAGATTCAAGTATAGCACGAAAATTCTAAGAGGGGAAGGAACCCTCACTACCCTCTCATGGCATTAACACCTATATTGAACCCATTATCCCCCTTACTTCGAATTTGCTCAAAAATCGTGCGTAAATTGGTGGAAAATTCTTGCCCTAGCACCCTTGATCTTCCTTCCCTAACTCTTTCTCTTTTTACGTGAAAACACCCTTATTCCTCTAAACCCTCCTTAATTCTAGTTAACCAGATTTTCTTTTAATTAATAATAATAAAATAGAAATAATATTAATAATAATTAATATCAATAATATTAGGCTTAATAATAATAATAATACCCCTCCTTATACTACTTTTATTAAATATACCCTTTAATTATCCAATATTACTTTATTATCTCGACATCTCTATTTTACCCGCTCCGTTAAGGATACCACTCCTACGCGCTCAACCACACACACCTTACACAAGGGCAAACAAAAAAAATAACACCGACGATCAAATAATTTAAAATGGGGTGTTACATGAGTAAGTGGAGAAATAGTCCCACATTGGATAGGAATGTGGTGACTTGAGCATTTATAAGTGGGAGAACCCACTCACCTATCACCTTAAAGTTTTAGGTGGACAAGTGGTGTGTCTCTCACAAAGGTGCCTAGTCCTACACTATGTATCAATGCTCCCTAATGTAAAACCCTTCTAACATGGTATCCAGAGCCCTGGTTCGTAAAGGGACCGGCTTACTTGTATCGAAATGCCCAGGAAGTGGTGTCCTGTTGAAATCGAAACGCCCAAGGAAGAGGTGTATTCGAAATACCTAATAAGAGGTGCCTTGAAAAAAAGGTGTCAACGGCGGTACAAGTATAAAAAAGGGGGAACATTATGGACTCACACTTGAGGGGGAGTATTAGAATAATATAAGCAAGTATGAGTAAGTGGGGAAATAGTCTCACATTGGATAGGAATGTGGTGACTTGAGTATTTATAAGTGGGAGAACCCACACACCTATCACCTTAGAGTTTTAGGTGGACAAGTGGTGTGTCTCTCACAAAGGTGTCTAGTCCTACACTATGTATCAATGTTCCCTAGTGTGAAACTCCTCTAACAGTTTTAAGCAGTTTAGACCTAAAGTAAATGAAATTAGGTTGTTTATTTTATACTATGTCGAACAAAATGTAAGAATGAGATTTCACAATAACCTAATTTTCATGTGTATTGAGCTATTTGTAGGAATTTAATTGTTATGAGATATCAGATAGTACAAGAATACATTAAAAAATGGATACGTTAGAGATTTCTCTTTTAAAACTATATTGGTATTACATATGTATTGGAACATCAGGATGTCTTCATGAACCATTTCAATCATGTAATTCCCATTCAATAATGCTATGAAGTAAGTATATTCATGTCATAGGAATTTAACATATGAACAACATGTTAATGGGGTTTATTTTCATTGAATTGATAAAATGTTATGGTAGTGGTTCAATGGACTGGACTTGAACAGGATGAATTCATTAATATTGTTTACACATAAAAATAAATTATATGTATGCCATAATCTACAAAAGAAATAAAAATAGATAGACAAACATCTTTTAGTCGATAGCAAGTCATGCAAGTATGAACACAACAAGGATTAATGAGAGAGGGTTATAAAGATCGCGTTAGGATTTATAGAGTTTCGGCCTAGCCACATGTCCTACGAACCTTATTAAAATATATGAGAGATTTTAAACAGGTTGATCCCCCAAACGAATTAGAGATTTTGACGGCTAAGCTCACGAACCAAACAAAGATTTTACCGGCTAATCTTAAGAACTAAATAGAGATTTTACCAGGACAATCTCATTAACCAAACATATATTTTATTAGGACAATCTCGAGAACCGCACTTTTGATGAAGAACACTTAAGCACGAACACCAATACAACAAAAAATTCTCAGAAGTATTTTTCACTCACAAGGCACTAAGGAAACTTTATTGAAAGAATATAAAGTAGAGAAAAGAGAAAAGAATAAAAGGATAGTAGAAATCCAAATTCCAGTGTATTTTTAATTAAGGAGAAGCCTCCTTTATATAGAAAAAAATATATCTCAAAAAGAAAATGATCTATGGGTTTTTAATGCTCATAATGGATTATGAAATAGAGTTAATTGACTATCCGCTTCAGAATAAGGACAACCCTAATTCCCAAAAAGGAAAGCGTACAACGTCTAGTGTCTTAATAGATTATGAGTGTTCTTAATTGATTAAAAAGTTTTATGCCTTTATCTAATCGATTGGTGAAGGACCTTAATCGATTATAAAGTGTATATAAGCCCCATAAATGTTTATGAACATCGTTAGTCAATTCTACAAGCATCTTTATGGTTCCTCTAAGGGTTTTAAGCTGAAAGCTCCTGAGGCTTGACTAAATTTTGGTTAAAACTTAATGAAGAATGTTGCAGACAAAGATGTCGAATACAATGTTCCAACATCCAGATTCGACAAATATAGAAGGTTTTAAATCTGGTGCAAGATTCAAGGAGAGATCACAACAGTGGATCAAGGAACTAGCAAACAGAAGATTAGAAGCCCAAGGAAGCAGAAGGCCATAAAAGAAGACCTAGTTATAGGCCAGAAAAGAGAGAGAGAACGACATAGACTTAGGAATCCTATTTTGTAAACTTTTCTAAAGTAGGTTTAGGGGTTTGAGAGTCGTTGGCTCCTTTGTGTTGTAAGTCTCCCTTTGTATCAATTTATACATTGTGGAAGACATAATTATTATATAGATTCAGAAACCTGTAGGTAATGAATCGTGTATTGTTCTTAGATGAAGCTTTGAAGCAAATCCAAGTTGTGTTGTTAGTCGAGAATGCTCGACTGAACTTTGCATTGACAAAGGATTCTTTCAAGTAGGATTATACAGTTGCTGTCGATTGTAACTGTTAGATAATCACAGATTGTGATTTAGGGAGTGATATGGATTTCTCTTATCAATTAGATGTGACTTCTAATGATAAAGTCTCCATTAGGTAGTGATAGGTAAACCAGAGGTTGTTTACTGTAAACCAGAGGTTGTTTACATAAAACTATACTACTGATAGTGGATTCTTCTTCCTGGCTTGGTATGCCCCCAGATGTAGGTGATTTGCACCGAACTGGGTTATCATAGTGTTGTTTATCATTCTGCAATTTATAGTTCAATTTTGATTAACATGTTGTAACAGATGTCGAAACATCTGTCTTGCTGCTGTTGTTGATATTCTGAATATTAGCGTGTTTGTTATGCTCTTGTTTTAAAAGTTATATAGAGAACAATGTCGTAACATGTGTTAGGACATCTACTATCTGCTATGCCAGAATTTCAATTTGTATCAGAACAGGCATCCTGTCTGTTTCTAGATGAGATCTTGGGAGATACTGTCTAGCGCTTTAAACAAGTAGGAGTTTGGAAGATCAGATCATTCACTCGGACATACTCAAGGGTATTAATGGATGGGATGAATGTTCTGGATCAAAGGTAACAACTACTGATGGTTGTTCAAGTTTTCTGAGGAGTTTTCTACAGGAACTGTAGGATGAGTGGCTAGTTCTCCTGTATGGTGTCTTATAAGACGTTCTGACATCTTATTACGGCATGTTGAAGATATTCCTTAGTGGTTCCGCTGCATATGTTTTTGATGGAAGAACTCTGGTATTTATGGGATTCTGGAGTTGTGACAGAAGAAAGATGGTGGAAGATCTTGATTATTGGCTTATTTTCTTAAAGATATCAGCCTCTGTGAATGCTCTAGTCATTGCAAAGTTGGGAGCAATGGAATGGAGAGAGTTGTTGGTTGATTTCTGTCATGTTGACTTGATACTTGGAAGTTTGGTTCCAACTTGTATCTTGAAGTCAGTTTGAAGAGAAGGTGAATTGAGATTGTGTTTATCAAATTCATGATCTATGAACTTGGTAAATATTCTTTTCGACAAGTTGCCAAAGATACTTGAGTTTTCACTCAAGTCCACTCATAAAGGCATCTCTGCTCATGGTTGAAGAGCTCTTTCATAGGGATAATCTGTTCTCATGTTGAAGATGGATTTCTGAAGATCTCTGGTGCTGATATATGTTATTCAACTTGGAGATAATGGGAGGTGATTTATTTTCACCATTCATGATTTACAAGGATTCTATTAGCAAAAGAAAGTCTTAAGATGTTGACACAGTTGTGTTGATATCTGGTAGATCATATATCCTACATGATGTATGGTTTTGAGGACAATGATTTAAGATCAATTACTATTTGTGGAATTTACAAATATTTAATTGATTATTCTTGTATGTTGGAGTACAAGATCACTCGTGACAAGTTGGTACATCAGAAAATACAACACCTCTTGTTGCATCTGCTCAAGGATCTGTTCTTCGGAAAATGGGTACAATCAAGATAAGGAACTGGTGTTCTATCAGATGTTAAAACATCTTGACAGTAGAGTATGTGCAGAAGCCTGTTGATTCAAGGAGTGAATATCTGGAGCAAAGGAGTTGTAGCTGATGATCTTGGTACCATACATGTGTGTGTGGTAGGATCTGTCTTTACTTTGGTATTACCAGGCATGTAATCAGACTAGGAAGTTTCGTGGCAGGAAGCTTGACTAGAATGAAGTGTTGTTGGAAGTGAAGATGAAGACAATTCTCTTGGTTCAGTTTATTTATGACCTAGGAGTATTGGAGTGCAGCAGGTGTGTTCCAGTTTCTAATAGAAGCATCTGATCTTTATCTAGAGATTTTCTTGGCAAGAAACTTGTCTAGAATATGGTGCTGGTGATAGCACTGTTTGGGTCAGTTTATTTCTTATCTAGGTGCATAGGAGCATGTGATCTTGCTCATCTTGGAGGTCAAGGATAAGTGGCAGTTGTCTCTGACTCGGTGAAAAAGTCTATACTTAAGGAAAGTGGGATTCCTTTTGTAAAGAGCTTGTGTGACTAATCTCTTCTGAAGAATCAAGCTTTGGAAGGTTTGGGATTTCTAAAAATGAGGTGGTTGTTGGAGTATAGTAAAGCGGGATAGAGGTTGTCTACTCTAACTTGATACCAGTAATCAAGTCTATGAGAACATGGAACTCTTGTTTTGTTATAGGGAGGAGGTTCTTCTAAGTGGCAGAATGAAAGACTGAACTCTCCAGCTGGATGTCTGATCAGATGTTGTGACATCAAGCAGAAACTTCAGAGTCTTAGTTGATGTTGTGGCGCATAATCGTAAGATAAGTTGATCTTCTCATAAATAAATGGAAATAATGCTTCAAAAAGGTATATCTCATACAGTTTGCGGGAGCTGCAAGAAGGAGTATATGTTACATGTCTAAGCCTTGGTGTATCTAAGATGGCTTGCTATGAAGTAGGTGGATTATGTAACTTGAAGATTAGGTTTCATTGGTGGATTAGAAGATTTTCTAGAACTCTGAAGAAAGCTGAGATTAACCAAACAATGGCATTTGGTTGATCTTTATTGAGAATTTAAGCAGTGTGGTTGGAACTAATTACTCTTGGACAGAAGGGTGGTTGGATGAAAATCAAAGGAGGTTTTGGTTCTGTTCATATCTTGGAGCTTGTGGTAGAAGCCCTAAGTTACTTATGGAAGATTACCTTCTTTTGGGAGTTGAATGAAAGTTTATTTCTCTCTTTGGTTGTCTGAAGTTCTTATTGATCAAGCTGGATGAGCTGTGTACTCTGAAGATATTCGGTTGGATTACTATGTAGATAATAAGTCCAGTGGTAATTGTATCAAGAAATATAATGTATGGTGTTTGTGATATGATCAGGATGTCTTGACTGATGTTAGAACATCATCATGGTTTCTGAACTTGGAGTTCAGATTATGGAAGCTGATATTCACCAGTTGAATTAGAAGTGTTCTATCTTATCATATGGGAGAATGATAAATTGAAGACTGTCTTGGATCATGGGGTGTTTATCTGGATGGCTGACACTTGCTGAGGTCAGAATGCTTGTGGAGAGGTGGTTTCTTCTGATACAAGTCATGCTAGAGAGAAGTGGATCAGTTTGGTGCTTGTGGAGCAAGTAAGCTGAGGATTTCTGGAGCATGTATTTAATGTCCTTTAAGTGTGAAGAACATATGGGCGAGCTAACAAGCTAAGGGACTCTGTATGTCTCTTTGAGGAATGTGAAGCATTCCAGATTCAATTGGATTGTATCTCAGGGAACAGGGATATCTATGGCTATAAAATTCAAGGTGGATTTCTACAGGGTATGGATGGCTTCTGGATGAAAGGGATCAATGGTGATTTTGGTCTTAATCCAAGAGTTTGTTGGTTGTGATATAAGGATGTGATTCTGGTACTCTCTCACTATATGATCTGTCGCAGTGAGAATTGGATACCATAGTTATTGGTTAACTAGGATCACATTTCTTTCATTTCGCCACCGACTTTGATTTATCCAAAGGAAAGGTTCAAGGTCAAAAAAACCTAAAGGGGGGAGATCTAAGGTTCGGGGGTTGGTTACGCCTAGGGAAGGTATTAGCATCCAAAACGTCCGTAGTACTCTACGGGAACCTCTTGTTAGTATTTATGTTATCTATTGCTTGCTTGCTAAGGGTGTTATGCTAAAGGTTGAACCCTAGGGGTTAGTATCTAAGTATACTCGATAAGGTATCGCACCTTGTGCCTACGTATCCTGACGGGAGTGGAATCAGAGTATTCGTAGTTCCCCTCAAAGAGGGTAAGGAACTCTTGACTATGGTCAAGGTTCCAGGGGGAGGTAGGCATCCATGGCGAGAAGCTTACATGGAGTGCGGTGACTCCAAAGTTAAAGTTAAAGTTGAAGGGGAAGAAAGTGTCCATGGCAGAACACAGGTGACTCTAATCCTAAGGTTAGGATAAAGAGTAAGGAAGTCACCTAAAGTTGGGTTAAGGATCCTAAATATGACATTCTAATCATGATTATTTATTAAAAGATCAATCTAATAAGAAAATGTTTTTTTTTCAATTTTAATAACTAAAACTAAATAGTCTACAATAAAAGCTATGAAAATTTGAAATAAAATTAAATTATCTAAAAATTAAAGATTAAAAAAATTAGTGAAAGTTAAATAAATTGAAAGTTTTCTGAAAAATTAAAACTAAAGGATTAAAAATAATTAATTGAAACTAAAAATAGTCTAAATGTTAAAACTTAAAAAATTAATAACAATTAAAAAACTAAAGAAAGGGATATGAATTAGAAAGGAGAGAATGGATAGAAACCTAATTAAACCTAAAGCCCAATTTTAGCAAAATCATAATTAAAAATTTATTAGTTAATATTAACTAAAGTAAATTCATAAACTAAAAAAAATTAATTAATTAAAAATCAATAAAAAACTAAATAAAAGAAGAAAGGCGGATACCTACTTCTAATGCTAATATTATTAACCTAAGACTAAATCAAAAAATCTCAAATGAAAAAGTGACACATGGCAGTGATCTTTAAAAAACAAAAAAAAAGAAAAACTATTAAATGAATGTTGTAGAAACAAGAAGGATAGAAACAAAACAAACAGAACGTATTCTTCTTCATCATTCTTTCTCACCGCTGTTAAAAAAAAACAACCGCTGCCCTCCGCCACGGGTTCCGGCGAGAGTGGTCGGTTTCAACAATCAAAGATACCAGTTTGTTCGTTTCTCTCGCCTCATTACGAATCTAACCCTTAAATTTACAAATTCTAAACCATCGTCATTTAATCTACAAATTAGAGTAAGAACCCTAACTCTTAGAAATTAAATTAAATGCAAACCAAACGAGTTTTCACACAATTTACAAAGGATTATGCATCAGTACATAACGAGGAACAAAGCGGTATCAAGAAAATGTTAAAAACTCACATAACCGGAGCTAGTCCGGTGAATTTCGACGAAAAAAATCCGGCAGAGGTCTCCACTTCAGGTAAACGAGAATCCTCTCCCTCTTATTTCTTCTGCTCGTTCTCTTCTTCTTCTCTTTCTCTTCTGGCCGGGTTGTGGTTGCTCTATTTGTTGATGTTTTGCTGGTGATTCAAGAAAACCGTGTTTGAAGCTGTGTTGTGATTTTCCTGCTATGAACTGGTGTGGTCTTTTTTTCTGCTATGAATATTTGGATTTTTTCTGTAAATTTGTGTGGTATGAATTGTTGTGAAATTTTCTGGTGAAATTCTTCTTCTATTGACGCGAGAACTGTGAGCTGGTGTTTCTTTCGGTGAATTATGTTGTCTCCCTCTCCTTGAATCTGTTCTATCTTTTTATAGGCATTTGGGATTGAATGTGCTGATTCTGAAATTGAATGTGAAATTACTGTCCCGATTCTTGTTATTTTATTTTGGAAAGGAAGTGATCATGACTGAGATCTTGTAATTTGTGATTTCAATGGTTTCCATTTCGGAAGGAAATTGTGTCCAAGACAAATCGCAACCGTGTCGGTTTTAATATTAGAAAGAAAACATCAGCCCTGATTTTCTATTTAAATTTGTCATATTTTGTAATTTCTCACTTAATGGCTATTCAAAACTCATCATTCTTTGTTTGATCATGTTTCCTCATGTGATTAATTTCCATAAACTGTGATTCCCGCCATGAAACTTGCTATTTTGTTGATGCTTACATTGATGAACGTGATTGACAGATGGCATATCAAACTTCCAGCAAAGTCTCAAATATGGGAAATGATGTCAGCTTGTAACAGGTGACCACACTCAAGCTTGTTGTGGCTGGCCAAATAACTCGCGCATGACTCCCTGCCAGTAGGACAAAACGTCTCTCACTTGAGGACTTGAAGACTTTTTCTTCTTAATTTATGCATCTGAATTATCGCGTGTAGCTATTATCATGTGTAGCTGTACTGGTGTAACAATGACTCTGTTATAAATGAATCTGACTTGATTTGTCCTTATGAAAAGCTTTTGTACTTTTGGACCTTTTTGCTTGAAATATAACATTTTAATTTTAGGAATGAGTCTTGGCATTGAAATCTGGACTTGTCTTGTGAATCTGGCTTATATTAAAATTCAGCTTTAATTTAATTTCAATTTTGAATGTTGTGCACATAGAATAACGAAGATGGTGGGTGCCAGCGTGCACTCATTCTCAATCTTTCACAAAAAAGTTTACCTATAGTAAATATAAAATATTTTCATCCCTTTGTAACAACTCTTTTTGAACTTGTAAATTCTGCTTGAATCGGAATGATGCCTTGGATGCTTCGCGATCTTGGAATTAATAAGCTTGACATGGAACTTGAACTTGGAACTTGTATATTCATGGTGAACCACTAAAAATCAAGGATTTAAAGATGACAAAATATTGCCATTATATCTTGGCTTTGGTCTTTGTAGAAAATAGTGAGCCAATTTGAATTTTGTAAAGGACATGATTCTTGAACTTGATAAAACTTGATGAATTTGTAACCTTGATATGGGGCCTTGGAAACATCAAACACCACTTGAACCATCTCACAAAATTTGAATTTAATTCATGGCACAAATGAACTCGAACACTTCTTGACAAACCAGAGGGTTCCAAACCACCAAAATTCAATGAAAACCAACTTGCACTTGCATCCTAAGTAATGAGAACTTGAAAGGAAAACAATGACTTGACGAAATCTTAAAAGAAACTCTAGCATGCTTGGTCTTCAATTGACATATATCAAACATCATAAAATAAGACAATCCATGATCTTCTTGAGATGTACACTGAGGCCGTTGAGGAATTTTGAGACAAACAAATAGTAGAAAATCCTAGGACCCTTTGAATCAAAGCCCTTTGGTAACGTCTTGAAGCATTTGACTGAGAGAATGAACACCAACTCCACTTGAAAACAAGAAATCCTACACAAATCTGTTAGTAATAAAGCAAGCAGATATGCGAGATGATGCACAAAGATATGAAATCTTATGGTCAAAAATTAGGGTATGACAGATGCCCCTATTTAAGTTTCTTCTATCCGGAGATACGGAGATTGAAATCTTCATCTCGACGTGATAGGAGAGACTTAAATACAAACATGCACAATTTTTGACCCTAAGATACCACAAGATGCATGTGATATGAAATGATCTAATATGATATGATATGATACGAAATGAACGCAAGACGGAGATCCTGTGGGGTACTGATGTCATAGGAGATAAGAGTGTACAGAAAATGTTGAAGCATAGTTAAAGAATGGAAGACCCGACGAGGAACAACTTTGCAAAGCAAGACTCCACGGGAAAAGATCCAACTCCATTGGGGGAAAGAGACTACTAACTGACAATCACAGGGTAGCTTAAATATAAGGCAAGAGACTTGAAAAGAAGGATAACTTACTACCAAACAGCTGGTAGCCTAACCAAAGATATCCAGTTGAAATAAAAGGACGTTTATTACCTACTATCAAGCACATGATAGCCTAAGCAGAGGTAAACACAAAAGGAAAGATGACCTACTACCAAGCTTGGTAGCCTAAGCAAAGGTATCTGACCAAAATAAAGACATATTACCATACTATCAAACACGATAGCCTAAGCAGAGGTAATAGACTGAGAAAGAAGGATCACCTACTGCCAATTTGTGGCAGCCTAAGCAGGGGTGTCCGACCAAAAAAGATGCGTTACCTACTATCAAACATATGATAGCCTAAGCAGAGGTAAACACAGAGGGAAAGATGACCTACTACCAAACATGGTAGCCTAAGCAAAGGTATCTGACCAAAAGATACGGTATATTACCTACTATCAAACATATGATAGCCTAAGCAGAGGTAAACACAGAGGGAAAGATGACCTACTACCAAACATGGTAGCCTAAGCAAAGGTATCTGACCAAAAAGATATGGTATATTACCTATTATCAAACATATGATAGCCTAAGCAGAGGTAATAACCTGAAAGAAGGATCACCTACTGCCAACTTGTGGCAGCTTAAGCAAAGGTGTCCGACCAAAAATAATGTGTATTACCTACTATCAAACATGATAGCCTAAGCAAAGGAAAACACAAGAGGAAAGATGGCCTACTACCAAACATGGTAGCCTAAGCAAAGGAAAACACAAGAGGAAAGATGGCCTACTACCAAACATGGTAGCCTAAGCAAAGGTATCTGACCAAAAAGATATGGTATATTACCTACTATCAAACATATGATAGCCTAAGCAGAGGTAATAACAAAAATAAGCTTCCAATTATCAAAATATGATTCAACTTCTTCTTTAACTAAATGTTCCATTTAGAAAGGGTAAATAAACCTTCCTACGCCTCAAGGTTGTGTTCCATGAACGGGTTTTCGAATAAAATGCTGTGAGGTTGTATGCCACGAGCAAAGTCTTGAAATAAAAACTACGAGGTTGTCTGCCTCGAGCAAAAGTCTTGAAATAAAAGCTACGAGGTTGTCTGCCTCGAGCAAGAGTCTTGAAATAAAAGTTACGAGGTTGTCTGCCTCGAGCAAAAGTCTTGAATTCCTCCTGGAAAGGTGAATACTTGTGGGGAAGCATCTTCACAGGGAATTGGAATTTTCACTGGAGATTGAAGACTTTAGCGGGAATCCATAATTCATTGGAGATTAGGAAAATTCACCGGGGATCTTCAAAAAGAGATGCAGGCCAGCTAACTTGCAAAATAATGTCTTCTCAAATAAAGAGAAAGATCATCTGAATCCTCACCAAACTTCTCGAAGAGATGCCCTTTGATGGAAGTAGATTGAATAATGGACTCACTGGGAGAACATCACTGAGGAGCAATATTGTTGTAATTTTAAAATAACATTGAAGCAAATAAAATCCTTGTAACAGGAATACTCAAATAAAGAGAAACACTTGTAAAGTCTTCAACAAACTTCTTTGACGGATTTCTGGAGAGATGCCATTTGATGGAAAACAAGTTGATGATACAAACTGTCTTGAAAAGAGACTGCCATTTGCCATCCAAATAGAAAACCTAAAACAAAACAAGCTGCTCAAATAAAAAGGCTGCCACTTGTTGTCTGGGTATAAATTCTGGAAAATGTTGTAACACCACTGTTGGAGAAATATTTTTGTCTTCAATGGTGATCTTCAAATAGATTCTTCCAGGGGAGACAAAGTGCAGAATAAATGCACACTCAATCTAGGTTTAACAGCCTAGAGAGATTCAAAAATTGATTGTCAGGGACCAAAGTTCAATTCAGGAAGTAACTGAAAAGAAACGGTCGAGCAAGACTCTATCCAATGAGGAATGAACTCAATTGGGGTTTATCTTTATCCAGAAATTGAAAAGAAAACTGAAGCAACCATCTTCCACGAGGATCGAATTCGATGGGGAATTTAGAAAGGTTGTGCGCTTTCTGCTTAGGGTTGACAACTCTACTTGGAGGGAGAAGACAAACCCAATCACTTGGGGGTAAACACAACCAAGGTGAAAGAACAAACAAACAAGCACAAAAATGCAAAATGCACCGATGCCATGTATCTATATGAATGAATGTATGTTATGCTTATGCTGACAAAACAGACAGAGAGAAGTAAACTGGATATGAAATAAACATCTCGACACGGTTACCCAGCCAATCTTCACAAGGTAGATCATCATTGGGGATGAATGGAAAACCACATCTGGGATCATAGTTATGCATCAGGGCTTTAAACTTCTCTGGGGAAAAGAGAGCACTCCACTGGGGGATGAACACCGTGACTTCACTTAGGGGATTGTCAAGATGAATCCTACTACTCTGTTGGGGATGCACATCATGACTTCACTTAGGGAATTGTCAAGATGAATCTGGTCACTCTGTTGAGAATGAGAAAGATCCACTGGGTAAAGAATCAAACTTATGATTGGAGAGACTTCATAGGGGATAAAATAAATATTCACTGCGAACTGAAGTAGTCTGAAAGGAAGTTGTAACTGGAGATGCCAGAGATGAGGCCACACAGGGATAAAATAAATATCCACTTCATTGGGGAAGCTTAAATCAAAGTAGCTGAAGATGCCAGAGTCGAAACTTCATGGGGATGAAATAAACATCCACTTTGCTGAGAAAGATTGAAGTTGTAAGAAATCCACTGAGGAGTGAAATAGCATTCACTTCGCTTGGGGAAGGTTGAAGCCAAGGAAATTCACTAGGAATTCTTAGGTCACCTACTGGGGAAATCTTGCGTCAAACCTGCCATAACTGCTTGGAGTAGAGATTCACCAGGGGATTGTCATGACAGCTGAAATAGAGCTTACTGGGGACATGGGTGGAGAATGTTGTGAGGACAATGTAACTCTGCACTGATGAACTGCGTGGTAGTCGCCATTTCGAACAATAGTTGTTGTGGATGGATAAAATAATCTTCAATTCTCAAGTTTCTCAGATTACATGGTTTAAGAGAAGAAGTCATCCCAAGAGGATTTTACAGAAAAAATTGACATCCAACTGTCCCAATATTTTCAACTCTCAGTGAGATTTGTAGTATCTCGACGTAACTGCCCCAGGCTGATGGTGTTCTGTACAACTAAACCTTCGAATTTGGAGAGATTTATCTAATCTTGACATAATTGCCCCAGATCGATTGTATTATGTGGAAGTCATTCCAAGAGGATTTTATAGAAAAATCGGCATCCCAAAATGTTCCAATGTCTTCAAACTCTTGAGAGATTTGTAGAATCTCGACATAACTGTCCCAGATTGACTGTATTCTGTGCAACTGAGTCTTCAAACTTGCCCCTTGGGGTCAGATTATGGAAGCAGCAACTGAGAATAACTTGCCCCTGTTCAGCGGAGTCTTCCGGAAACATGCCTCTGGATACAAACATCTTTCTGAAATAATTTTCCATTTACTCATCAGAGTTTCAAGTCTAAAAAGACCGAGCTCATTACTGATGCTCATATGCAAGCTTCTATGATGTCGAGCAACGTTAGCATGTAGAAAATGTTAATTCTGAAATGGGTAATGCAACACACACGTTTGTCTTGAAGTTTTTTTTTTTGAGAAAAAAATATCGCAATAACCTGTGACTGAATCACCAGTTGGGATATGAAATTGATTTATTTTACAAAGCCAACGCAAATTTTGAGCATAGCTCATAGGAGTCGGGAAACGTTATCTCATCGAGTATGCTTTCAAAATAAACCCTGCTTCAATTAGGTCTTTTAAGGGTTGTATCGTGGCTTGGTTCACGGTTTACAAAACAAAGGATAAAGGCTCAAAGTTTATTTGTACCCACCCATTCTTCGTGATGTTCTTCAGCCCTACATTCAGTTAACCTGACACGAACACTCATCTCTCAAAAGGAGTTTTTTTTATATGGTTGAGAAACCACTGAGGCTTTGGACATGACATTCACTCACTTATTTGCTTTTGGTGTTTGATCACACGACTCTGTTCTTTACTGAAGATTTTTCTTTGTGATCCTTTATTTTTGCTTTCACATTCTTTGTTTTATTCCCTAACTTTTGCCTGGACGAAATCTTTTGGATTTGAATTTGAAGTCCAGCGGGATGCCCCAATTTTGCCTAAGTCTCCTTCATAGGTTTTGACTTAGCGGGTTTTTCTTTTTTCTTTTTGATTTATGAACAAGTCGTGTGACTCTAAGTCATTTTGACCTTTTTGAAAGGATTGTGACTGCCTCACTCTTTAGATAGTCAAGGGAAAATAATTGTGGATTTGACTTCCAGCCTCTTAACTTGTAAGGGATAGATAAAGTGGATTCTCGGATGTTCACTCCTTTTTTGAAAGTTTGGGCGCTCGACCAGCTTAACTGAACACTACCCTGCCCCAGGTTGAAATTGAGGGTTTTTTTAATTTTATTTTTTCTTTTGGAAAAGAAAACTCCTACTTCAAGGCTCAAAGGGGTTAACGAGGGTTTATCTCCTTTATATCTTCGGTGTTTGGGATTTGAAACAATGCCTTACATCCTCAACAGGGTTTTATTCAAAAGCATACAACAAGAGATCTTGCATTTGATTTTCGTCATCCTCCCTCCAATTCTCTACCAGAGCAAGAGATTGGGTCAAGTTGGCATTATAAAACATGAAAAATATTTTAACAGAAAAATCATTTTATGAGTGAATACGAATAGACTTCTTAAAGACAAACATACTTATTGCATTAATCATTCAAAACAAACAAGCTCTTACAATGCCAAAATGAACGCATTAACAAACGCAGAAAATTACATATGAAAAACAACAAATAAGCTTAAAATCTGTCAAGACATAGCCTAAGGAACAAGTCTTTTGCATTAGTCTACCATGTGCATAGAGGGGATTGCTTCTTGTTTAAGCAAAGATTGATCTGAACTTGGAGTTTGCGCCTTTTTGAAGGACAGGACCCCCTTTTGAACCAACTCCTTCACTTTCTCCTAGAAGACATAACATTCCTCGAGATCGTGGCCGGGTGCCCCTTGATGAAAGGCACAGAAGGCATCAACTGTGAAGTAGCTCCTGTGGACCATTAGGATAACTGGCGGAGTTTCCTTCTTGATCAAACCATTTTGCAAGAGGATAGGGAACAACTCGGTGTACGACATAGGGATGCCCCTAGAATCACTGCTTTGCTCAGTTGGCCGATTGGTGGAGGAGGAAGAAAAACCATCATGGCGTTGGGATATGACCAATTCTTTGACCAAATTCATCAAACTCTTCTTGGTGGCCTTCAATTTTGCAACTTTGTCACGAAGCTCTTGATTTTCCAGCTCTTGGGTGTCTATCAGATTCTTCATTGCAGTGGAAAAAGATTCCATGTTGGCCTTCAAAGTGGCAATCTCCGCTCGGAGTGCTTGGTTTTCTTGTTCCAAATAATCCATCTTTTTGGCTCGAGTATCGCACTTATAATGACTTGGCTATGGTAGAAGAAGCAAAAGTGAGGACTTGGAATGTAAAGGATGTGATGCCAATGATGTTTGCAAATGCAAATGCGTTTCAAGGAACTCAAAGGTTATGTTACAAACACCATAAAATGGATAAAATTTTTGAATGACTGAAAAGGTCTCATTTCATTGAATTTTTTTTTTGAAGGGTTACAAAATAAAGTACGACTTCCAAAATCCATGGTAAAACCTATGATGCTTGCAAGATAACTCCAAGTTCCTTGAAAGGTTCGAAATGGTGCATGAATGCATGGATGGATGAGGGATGCAATGCATAAACACATATATACATGCGATCAAAACAAGGGCATAGGTTCGAAGGTCACAGCATGGAGCCAAGGTCTACCCATCCCAATAGGTGTGCACTATAGTTTCAAATGTACCTGCCGAACAGGTTCTACAAAGTTCCCAGGGTTTACAATCCATCTTTCGGATATTATCGATTTTCCAAATCACTTGGTAGTCAATAATATTCTCAAGAGAATCTCATCTGAGTGTAGTATCGCGTAGCAACTAAGTCAGGAATAGAATCCCTCATAGTCCCCGCACTACAATTCTAATAGGCCAAGTTGGGTTAAAGGTAACTACAGTCCCCAGTCTCGATGGCCTTTAGTTCGAAATGATATCGTCTTCACAAATGGACTTGTTAAACAATATCATATTCGAGAGGGCCTAAACTGAGTGGTGAAGTCTCAATTCAACTTCTTCAGGAATCGACTCCCTCAAAGTATCCTTGAATTCTCACCGTTCCTAATCATAATTTTTACTCGAGTCTGAGTGTAGGACTTATCTCACCACACAAGGTGACAACCCTGCACACAGAAAAACCAAGCAAGCACATAACAGATATATAACAAATAACATAAATAATCAAGTTAGGGGGAACCCTCTTATTTTATCCCCAGTGAAGTCGCCATTTCTGTCGTGGTGAGAATTGGATACCATAGTTATTGGTTAACTAGGATCACATTTCTTTCATTTCGCCACCGACTTTGATTTATCCAAAGGAAAGGTTCAAGGTCAAAAAAACCTAAAGGGGGGAGATCTAAGGTTCGGGGGTTGGTTACGCCTAGGGAAGGTATTAGCGTCCTAAACGTCCGTAGTACTCTACGGGAACCTCTTGTTAGTATTTATGTTATCTATTGCTTGCTTGCTAAGGGTGTTATGCTAAAGGTTGAACCCTAGGGGTTAGTATCTAAGTATACTCGATAAGGTATCGCACCTTGTGCCTACGTATCCTGACGGGAGTGGAATCAGAGTATTCGTAGTTCTCCTCAAAGAGGGTAAGGAACTCTTGACTATGGTCAAGGTTCCAGGGGGAGGTAGGCATCCATGGCGAGAAGCTTACATGGAGTGCGGTGACTCCAAAGTTAAAGTTAAAGTTGAAGGGGAAGAAAGTGTCCATAGCAGAACACAGGTGACTCTAATCCTAAGGTTAGGATAAAGAGTAAGGAAGTCACCTAAAGTTGGGTTAAGGATCCTAAATATGACATTCTAATCATGATTATTTATTAAAAGATCAATCTAATAAGAAAATGTTTTTTTTTTAATTTTAATAACTAAAACTAAATAGTCTACAATAAAACCTATGAAAATTTGAAATAAAATTAAATTATCTAAAAATTAAAGATTAAAAAAAATTAGTGAAAGTTAAATAAATTGAAAGTTTTCTGAAAAATTAAAACTAAAGGATTAAAAATAATTAATTGAAACTAAAAATAGTCTAAATGTTAAAACTTAAAAAATTAATAACAATTAAAAAACTAAAGAAAGGGATATGAATTAGAAAGGATAGAATGGATAGAAACCTAATTAAACCTAAAGCCCAATTTTAGCAAAATCATAATTAAAAAATTATTAGTTAATATTAACTAAAGTAAATTCATAAACTAAAAAAAAAATTAATTAATTAAAAATCAATAAAAAACTAAATAAAAGAAGAAAGGCGGATACCTACTTCTAATGCTAATATTATTAACCTAAGACTAAATCAAAAAAATCTCAAATGAAAAAGTGACACATGGCAGTGATCTTTAAAAAACAAAAAAAAAAAGAAAAACTATTAAATGAATGTTGTAGAAACAAGAAGGATAGAAACAAAACAAACAGAACGTATTCTTCTTCATCATTCTTTCTCACCGCTGTTCAAAAAAAACAACCGCCGCCCTCCGCCACGGGTTCCGGCGAGAGTGGTCGGTTTCAACAATCAAAGATACCAGTTTGTTCGTTTCTCTCGCCTCATTACGAATCTAACCCTTAAATTTATAAATTCTAAACCATCGTCATTTAATCTACAAATTAGAGTAAGAACCCTAACTCTTAGAAATCAAATTAAATGCAAACCAAACGAGTTTTCACACAATTTACAAAGGATTATGCATCAGCACATCACGAGGAACAAAGCGTTATCAAGAAAATGTTAAAAACTCACATAACCAGAGCTAGTCCGGTGAATTTCGACGAAAAAAATCCGGCAGAGGTCTCCACTTCAGGTAAACGAGAATCTTCTCCCTCTTATTTCTTCTGCTCGTTCTCTTCTTCTTCTCTTTCTCTTCTGGCCGGGTTGTGGTTGCTCTGTTTGTTGATGTTTTGCTGGTAATTCAAGAAAACCGTGTTTGAAGCTGTGTTGTGATTTTCCTGCTATGAACTGGTGTGGTCTTTTTTTCTGCTATGAATATTTGGATTTTTTCTGTAAATTTGTGTGGTATGAATTGTTGTGAAATTTTCTGGTGAAATTCTTCTGCTATTGATGCGAGAACTGTGAGCTGGTGTTTCTTTCGGTGAATTATGTTGTCTCCCTCTACTTGAATCTGTTCTATCTTTTTATAGGAATTTGGGATTGAATGTGCTGATTCTGAAATTGAATGTGAAATTACTGTCCTGATTCTTGTTATTTTATTTTGGAAAGGAAGTGATCATGACTGAGATCTTGTAATTTGTGATTTCAATGGTTTCCATTTCGGAAGGAAATTGTGTCCAAGACAAATCGCAACCGTGTCGGTTTTAATATTAGAAAGAAAACATCAGCCCTGATTTTCTATTTAAATTTGTCATATTTTGTAATTTCTCACTTAATGGCTATTCAAAACTCATCATTCTTTGTTTGATCATGTTTCCTCATGTGATTAATTTCCATAAACTGTGATTCCCGCCATGAAACTTGCTATTTTGTTGTTGCTTACATTGATGAACGTGATTGACAGATGGCATATCAAACTTTCAACAAAGTCTCAAATATGGGAAATGATGTCAGCTTGTAACAGGTGACCACACTCAAGCTTGTTGTGGCTGGCCAAATAACTCGCGCATGACTCCCTGCCAATAGGACAAAACGTCTCTCACTTGCGGACTTGAAGACTTTTTCTTCTTAATTTATGCATCTGAATTATCGCGTGTAGCTATTATCATGTGTAGCTGTACTGGTGTAACAATGACTCTGTTATAAATGAATCTGACTTGATTTGTCCTTATGAAAAGCTTTTGTACTTTTGGACCTTTTTGCTTGAAATATAACATTTTAATTTTAGGAATGAGTCTTGGCATTGAAATCTGGACTTGTCTTGTGAATCTGGCTTCTATTAAAATTCAGCTTTAATTTAATTTCAATTTTGAATGTTGTGCACATAGCATAACGAAGATGGTGGGTGCCAGCGTGCACTCATTCTCAATCTTTCACAAAAAAGTTTACCTGTAGTAGATATAAAACCTTTTCATCCCTTTGTAACAGCTCTTTTTGAGCTTGTAAATTCTGCTTGAATCGGAATGATGCCTTGGATGCTTCACGATCTTGGAATTAATAAGCTTGACATGGAACTTGAACTTGGAACTTGTATATTCATGGTGAACCACTAAAAATCAAGGATTTAAAGATGACAAAATATTGCCATTATATCTTGACTTTGGTCTTTGTAGAAAATAGTGAGCCAATTTGAATTTTGTAAAGGACATGATTCTTGAACTTGATAAAACTTGATGAATTTGTAACCTTGATATGGGGCCTTGGAAACATCAAACACCACTAGAACCATCTCACAAAATTTGAATTTAATTCATGGCACAAATGAACTCGAACACTTCTTGACAAACCAGAGGGTTCCAAACCACCAAAATTCAATGAAAACCAATTTGCACTTGCATCACAAGTAATGAGAACTTGAAAGGAAAACAATGACTTGACGAAATCTTAAAAGAAACTCTAGCATGCCTGGTCTTCAATTGACATATATCAAACATCATAAAATAAGACAATCCATGATCTTCTTGAGATGTACACTGAGGCCGTTGAGGAATTTTGAGACAAACAAACAGTAGAAAATCCTAGGACCCTTTGAATTAAAGTCCTTTGGTAACGTCTTGAAGCATTTGACTGAGAGAATGAACACCAACTCCACTTGAAAACAAGAAATCCTACACAAATCTGTTAGTAATAAAGCAAGCAGATATGCGAGATGATGCACAAAGATGTGAAATCTTATGGTAAAAAATTAGGGTATGACATGATCATGAAGTTTGTCATGGGATATCATGTGGTGATTTTGGGGTGTTTCTTGTTGAAGGAGCATCATTTATGAAAGATAGGGGAGAACTTTTGTCTGTTAAATGTACTAGTGTGGTACATGGATTACTTGAGGATCAAGCATTAAGTGAATGCGTTCAGCAGGTGTGTTGAACAGAGGGTGCGCTCTTGAAGACATGAAGATGAGTCTTATGTTTTCCATTCATTTAAGGTGTTCTTCTTGCAAAGGAGCACTGGTTATCTTAGACAGGGGGATTTGGACTTCTGTTTTGGATATATTGCTGCAGTAATGCAGTTGTTTATCATGATTATTTGTGGTTTTAAGCAGCCTGTGATAGAATTCCTCTGGTGAGGGTGTAAGGTCAGACAAGATGTCGTGACATTGTGTCACTGGTATAAGTTCTAGGTGGACTTAACATGTTGTGTTGATTTAGTCATTGTGTGTCAATGGATTGGATTAGAGTTGTTCAAGCTTCTTGGGAGTCTTTTTTGCTATCTGGGAGATGTTTGAAGAAATGTCTCAACATCTTGGTCAACTTTGTTTTCTACTAATTGATAGGATTATTCTTGGGGTTCTTTGAAAGGCATTGTGACTATGCATCAGATGAGACTAAGCAATGTCTGACAGGGTGTCAGAACATTGGTTAAGACGTATGGTTGTATCCTTATTGATTGTTTTGGACGGTGGAGAAAATGTGTCTTAGAGAACGCGTGTTAAACATGCGTCTTGGTAAATGCGTATTCCTTGGACAGTTCTCGTCAAAAGAAGAAACAGCCAAATGCGATTTGGCCGATGCACATTTTTCTGTGAAGTTACATCCTTTCATTTAATGCTTACATTGAATGGACATGTGTTACTTCCAATGGTTCGTTACATCCTAAGAAAAACGCTCTTGTATATAAAGAGAGTTCTTGGCTTCGTCTTGTCTCAGGTTGTCTGTTCTGTTGTGTTGTGTTCTGATGGGATTTATCCGCTTTGGGTGTGTTCAGTTTGGGTATGGGTCTGTCTTGGACATGTTTGTCAATTTTTGGCTAAAAAGGGGGAGAAAAGTACAAGGGTTGAGTCTGTCCTTGCAGTTGGTTTGCAAGGATGTTGGACAGAATGTTCTGACATTCTGACTGAGTCTCAAGTTTCCTTTCCTTTTTGTTTTAAGTCCTTCCTTCGTGTCCTGTGATCTGAGTTGTGAACACAACCGTGTCTTCTGTTCTGAGTTACCCACATTGGTGTTTGGTTGCTTCAGTAGCAAAATTCTTCCCCCCAGGTGAGCAACTATTGATTTATGGGGTAAGGGGGAATGTAGGGTCATCCTCTTCCTCGTGTACACCAACATGAGTGGAGTCACATCAGTATTCCAATCATAACTGGCACTCAGGGTGAAGAGACGTTAGGAGTACCCTGGGTTTATTGTCCAAAAGGAGTTTTAGCCAAAATTTGTCAAAAGGGGGAGATTGAAAGCTCTTGAGGTTTAACTAAATTTTGGTTAAAACTGAATGAAGAATTCTGCAGACAAAGATGTCGAATACAATGTTCCAACATCCAGATTTGACAAATATAGCAGGTTTTAAATCTGGTGCAAGATTTAAGGAGCAATCACAGTAGTGGATCAAGGAATCAGAAAACAGAAGATTTGAAGCCCAAGGAAGCAGAAGGCTATAAAAGAAGACTTAGTCCTAGGCCGAAAAAGAGAAAGAGGACCACATAGACTTAGGAATCCTATTTTGAAAAATTTTATAAAGTAGGGTTTAGGGTTTTGAGAGTCGTTGGTTCCTTTGTGTTGTAAGTCTCCCTTTGTATCGATTTGATACATTTTGGAAGACATAGTTGTTATACAGATTCAAAAACCCATAGGTAATGAATCATGTATTGTTCTTGGATGAAGCTTTGAAGCAAATCCAAGTTGTGTTGTTAGTTGAGAATGCTCGACTGAACTTTGCATTGAAAGAGGATTCTTTCAAGTAGGATGATACAGTTGCTGTCGATTGTAACTGTTAGATAATGACAGGTTGTGATTTAGGGAGGGAGATGGGTTTCTCTTATCAATTAGATGTGACTTCTAATGATAAAGTCTCTATTGGGTAGTGATAGGTAAACCAGAGGTTGTTTACTGTAAACCAGAGGTTGTTTACATAAAACTATACTACTGATAGTGGATTCTTCTTCCTAGCTTGGTATGCCCCCAGATGTAGGTGATTTACACCGATCTGGGTTATTATATTCTGTGTTGTTTATCATTCTGCAATTTACAGTTCAATTTTGATTAACATGTTATCACAGATGTTGAAACATCTGTCTTGCTGTTGTTGCTGATATTCTGAATATTAGCATGTTTGTACCGCTCTTGTTTTAAAAGTTATGCAGAGAACAATGTCGTAACATGTGTTAGGACATCTGCTATCTGCTATGCTAGAATTTCGTAAGGTGTTTATATCAAATAGAGAGGCTTAAAAAATAGTTTGGTGTGTGTGTGTGTGTGAGAGAGAGAGAGAGAGAGAGAGAAAGAGAGAGAAAGTTGTCTTAGTATATTAGAAGATACTCTTATACTTTTACAATACACTTATCACTCATACATATGACCATGTGAGCTTTCACACTTCTTCATTTTCACAACCTTGAAGCTTCAAGATCCCTTTTATAAATTCATTAATGGTTCAACACTTCATTAGGGACTTGACTTCTTTGATCTAATGAGATTTGATATGGCTTCTTTGATATAAACCATCAATAAAGGTTGCTTGATCAGAGATCCTCAAGAACTCCACAGAACGCCGCTTGAAATTAGTTGTTTTCATCATCAAAACCACCATGACCATCTGCCACCCAGATCATTTACAGATAAATGTACTTGTAAGAACATGGTTCCTCACATCCCTCAACGAAAATTCTTGAAAAATAGGAAATACTTATTAAGAAACATTATTTGATCCCTCAGCTAAATTTTAATATCAACAACAAGTTTGGTACATCCAATGAGACACAATGGCCAAAACCAATAAAAATATTTGTCCACCAGGTCAAGATTATGTTACGTGTATGCATCATAGGTCTGAAGAAAAGCTCAATGTCATTGATCAACCATCATCGCCGTCAACAAGGAGGTCGGGCCATAAACGATCTGATGTACCTCTACAAATAGATATTGATGAGACGGAGGTTGACCTATTTGTGGAACCAATGATAACAATAATTTATTTTATTAGATATTTATGGGACATATGAATACATGATATTATTACTCAAACTAGAAAAGGCTTCGGTTTGAGGATGATGGTGTGATGGATGAGAGTAAGTCAAATATATCTATTATGACATAATGGGAGGTGATTTAAGAAAGGTTTTTGAAATCTGATGATAACATGAAACTTCACAACAAAGCGCAGTTGAGGAAAATTTCCTATATAGAAACAATAGATTTGAAACCATCCACATAACCAATAAAAAAAAAGGATACTCCAAAGAAATTCAAACCAACACCAAGTGACAATTCAACCAAACACTCTCAATCATGTTTCAATCATGTCAACACACTTTTTACTAACACTCCAATTGCATAATCCAAAAAATGTTCTATCTAAAGTGCTCGCATTAGTAAAATATCACCTTCACCACCTTAACCGCTTTCACTACCTTTACCAAAAAATTATACACATTGAAGAGATGATCATTTTTGTTCACAAATATATTGACTGGATTGTAGATATTAATGGTGATGGTAACTTCGGTTATCACACTCTTTAAACTTTTCTATGTAATAGAAAGGAGAATAATGCACTTGTACGGTGACATCTTGTCAAAGAGTTGAAGGTTGATAAGGAATAATGCACAACATTATACAGGAAAAAATAAATATTAGATGAAGTTCAAACATCTCACATTCCTTGTGTTAGTTGTGCATCATAAGAGACAAAATGAATGTGTTTTCCTTGAATGTGTTATTTTATAGCAAGAGCATGTAACCAGACGTGTATCGATCTGACAAGATATGGTTTCTTGAAAATATTTTTTCCACTTCGAAGTGGCCCACCTCAAAATCCAGCTGGATTATTTGTATTGGATGTGTCGTACCTCGAAAAATGAGTGCACAACCTCACGAAGCGCGAATGCACACTCGCGGGATGAGCTTAACAGAGTCGTCACCGATCTTTATTTATTCCCATAAAGGGAAAGGGAAAATGTCGAACAAAATCCCTAAAAGAAAGGCAAGGGTATGGTCATCGCAACCAATACCAGAGTTCGGGAGTTAGTTACACAAGGGGAAGGTATTCACACCCATCACGTCCATTGTACTCAACGGGAACTGTTAGGTTAGTTGTGCGTGCTAGTGTTTGCTTAAAAGTTAGGCTTCTTAATTTATTAAAGGGGGAAAAAGAGAAGAGGACCTAAAAATGTTTTATTTTTTTAGGGCAAAGAATAAAGGGACCTAAAAAGGTTTTTATTATTAGGGGGCCTGACAAGATTTCGCAATCGTGCTCCTACGTATCTCAAAAGAGAAATCAAGGCACACGTAGTTCTGGGTAGTAAAAGTTTGTTTGTTGGTCGATTTTAGTGAAAGTTATCTTGTATTAATCGACTTAAAATATTGTTTGACCCAAAACAGGTGAGGAGCGGACGTTTACACCATATTGAATGAATTTACAAATCACATTCATGCCACTTATCTCAACTCAACGGTTGTGGATGAAGCATTTCTCTGCATCATCTTAAGACAAAATGTCTTTCGTTTTTTAAAAGGTTTAGGTTGTGCCAAAAGACATAAAGGTTTGAATTTGTTTGATGCTTTTTAGGGTTTGAAAGATGAGTATTTGTGCCCAGAAAACTCTTACAACTTGGGTCTAATATTCGGTACTACGTCATGACCTTTCACCCAGGTAATCTTTTTCTTTCAATTTTATTATGAAAAGAGTTTCAATATTTACAAGTGTTTTGAAAGGAAGATGAACACTTATGACCTATAAGCTTTTACAACTTGGGTCTAGCATTTGAGACTACATTTGAACCTTTCACCTAAGTAGTCTTTTTCTTCCTATTTTATTAAGAAAATAATAAATAAATGAAAAGGTGAAATCTTTTTTAAAAAAGTTAATGGTTCAAAGTGTGGATCTTGATGAGTGATGTATTCATGATAAAGTATCCATTGTCTTGTTAGGAGATCAAAATCTAAATAAGATACAAAATTATGTCTAATAAAGTATACAAATTAATTACACAAGCAATATCAAACAAATTAATATCCTACTAAGACCAAATTAAAATTGAGACAACACTTTTGAACTCAAAACTCTTAGAAAATCAAAGGACACCTAAAAACCCTAATAATTTCTTCTTATCATTATATATTTTTTTTGTGAAATATGTTCAAATAAGGGAAATAAACAAGTAAATGAAAAAAAGAGTTATATAATTTTTTGGAATTTTTTTTATGATGTTTTAAAAACTCTAAATTAATTCTTCTTCTTTTTATTTTTATTTTTTTATAATATACTTAAAACAAAGAAAATATGAAAACATAACCCTTTTATATTTTTGTATCATGAGAATGAAAATAAATCAACCTTTTTTATATTTTTAATACATAATCTAAAAATAATAATGAAAATAACTAAATTAACTCTTTTTTACATTTTTTATAACAATATCTGAAAATAATAAAAGAAAATAAATGCTATAACCTTTTTTGATTTTTTATAATAATATCTAAAAATAATAAAAGAAAATAAATGCTATAAATTTTTGATTTTTTAAAACAATATCTAAAAATAATAAAAGAAAATAAATGCTATAATTTTTTGATTTTTTTATAACAATATCTAAAAATAATAAAAGAAAATAAATAAATAATTTTGATTTTATAACAATGAAGAAAAAATAAATGATCAACTTAACTTTTTATGATTTTTATAACATAATTTGAAAAAATAAAAGAAAATAAATGAATAGCTTTTATTTTTATTTTTATAACATTATATAAAAATAACAAAAGAAAATAAATGATAAACTTAACTTTTTTTTTTTATTTTCATATCATAATATGAAAATTATAAAAGAAAATAAATAAATAAATTTTGTTGATTTTTATAACAATATATAAATAATTAAAGAAAATAAATGAATAATTTAACTTTTTTAGGTTTTTATAGAATAATTAAAATTAAATAAATAAAAAATGTGAAAAGATACAAAATAATAATAATAATAATAATAATAATAATAATAATAATAAAATAATAATAATAATAATAAAAGAGAATAGAAAACTTAACTATTTTTATAAAATAATCTAATAAATTAACTTTTTTTTTATTCTATAACATAATCTAAATAGTAATGAAAATTAATAAGTTATCTTTTTTTTTTCACATTATTGATAACACAATCTAAAAAAATAAAAATAAAAATAAAAATAAATTAACCCCTTTTTTATATTATTATTATTATTATCATTATTATTATTCTTATTATTATTATTAAAATAACTATTTGAACTAAAATATAAATATTAAAATATAAAAGAGAAAAGGGGTGTGGAAATAAAAGTTGGTGAAGTCTCAAAGGAAACATGCAGCAATGGCCCAATAGGCCAGCCAATGCCTCACCAGAATCTGGCCCAAACCTCTACAAACCTAGTGCTGATCACAAGGAAGTGAAAAAAAATAGAAAGATGTTACTTCCTCAATTTTTTGTAAGTGTCACTTTTTTATTTTTTACATATACTAAAAAAGTTAATTAATATGGTTACTTTTCATACAATAATTTTTCTTTTATCTATAATACACTTAATTATTTATTATATTCATTTTACTTTTTATTTTTCTGTAATAATTATCTAGAGGCAATTTTGACAAAAATACATTTAATATTACCTTGAACTTTGCAATTGACAATTAAAAAGAAACTAAAAATTATCCAAAAAGTGACAGTTAAAAAGGCTCTGTTTTATTTTTATTTTTATTTTTGAGAAATAATATTTTATTAGATCCAAAATCAGATAATACAAAAGCGACCAGAAGGTCGAGCTAAAAAACAAGAAACTATCAAAATTGGAGAAGCAAACTAAGCCAGCATCAGATGAGCAACATACTCTTGAAGTTTCGGATTTCTCCAAACTCTATTCACCACTATATCTATAATTTTCCTATATCTTTCTATGCACGTAATCTTTTCGTTAGTATCAGTGTCACTATATACAGTATTATTCCTGTATATCCAACACGCATAAACCGTCTCCGCAAATGCAGTCCTCAGAATTTTAGATCTCCAACTCTTCTCTTTACTGATCCTAATCATCCATTCGAACTCATTATCCCAGTTAAGGGGTTCATGTCTTATATCAGTCTATTGTAGCACACCACTCCAGATTTTCCGCATATCCTGGCATTCAAAAAATAGGTGGTTTTGCGTATCTCTCTCACCACATAAAGCGCACAAATCTTTATATATCATACCAAATTTCTTGAGTCTACTCTTTGTTGCCAACCTATTGTGACACGCCATCCACAAGGTAAATTTTGCACGAGGTCTCGCCTCATTATCAAAAAGAATTTTCCTCCACGGCACCTTTTCAGTATGATCAATTAAAATATAGTAGAATTCATTATTTTTTAAATTACCCATGTCACACAGCCCCTGCCAGTTATTCATGTCCGCACCACCTCCCGTTGGCTCAGGATGTTTTTGAGTATCCAGGAACAAGAAGCTCTAATAGGGACATTCATAACATGGTTTTTTTTTATGTAGCACGCGTGAATCCACCGCATCCAAAGGCTGTCCTCTTTCCTGCATAAATTCCACAGTAATTTGATCAAGCAAACTTTATTCCAAATTTTCATGTTTACAACATTCATACCACCCTGATTTTTTTACTAGGGCCATTTTAACCATCACTTTTTGGATACTTTTTAGTTTCTTTTTAATTATCACTTGTAAAGTTCAAGGTAATACTAAATGCATTTTTGTCAAAATTACTCATAGATAATTATTAGGAAGAAATACAAAATAAAATGAATGTAATAAATAATTAAATGTATTATAGATAAAACAAATATTGTATGAAAAATAACAATATTAATTAAATTTTTTGGTATATATAAAAAATCAAAAAGTAACCCTTAAAAAAATTGAGGGAGGGAGTAATAAATTAAAATTAATATTAATGAATAAAAAGTGGAATAACCTTTATCAAAAACGTGAAAAGAAATAATATTCAACTACTATCTCTCTATTCATCATTTCCTCTTGATCTTCTCCGAAAACACAAAAAAAAAAAAAAAAAAAGACAACACCCCTTTCAGCAAGAACAAAAAAAAATCAACACAAGTTCAGATCCAAAGTTTTTTTTAAAACAAAACAAAACGCCATAATCTTCTTCAGATCCTAAACCCTTATGCAACAGAAACAAACAAATATTCAAACCTAGCAGATCTACACAACTCAAACGTGAATATAGCTAGACAAAAATAATCACAGAACGCGCGATTCGGAGACAATCAGTGAAGAAAATATCCATGGAAGGACAAATGGAAGCATAAAACAAAAGGTACGCGATTCGGAGTCAATCAATGAAGAAAATATCCATGGAAGGACAAATGGAAGCATAAAACAAAAAGGTAATGGAAAACAAAATAAAGTAAAGCTTCGAAGGAAAACAGAGTTTCCAACGAAAGTATCAGCGGTGTATTTCGACCTCAAGGTGTGTGTGAGGTTCAACTTGTACTGATTGGGTTATTGTTTCTTTTTGTTTCAAAATATGAATTGGGATTTTTCGATCTTGCCACAGAGATTTTTTTGTTTTTTGTTTTTTTTTTCTGGTAAGTGTGTGAGAAGAATTGTGAATTTTTGTTTTGTTTGATTCTGATACTTGGTCCCCCTCTTGTGTTCTTGCTTCCTCTTTAAATATTGAAGCTTCTATTTTTTTTATTGGGGGTTTGTGATGATATTGACATAACAACTTTGAATTGAAGGTCTTGATTCAAGCTTTCTGCTAAATTGCTCAAACTATTGATAGTAAAAAAAATACTTTTCTCTGCTTTTATTTTTGGTTTGTGTTATTTCTCAAAAAACATGGTAACTATGTACTGATATTCTATTGATATTCTATTGTTGCGCCATTCTCCTGACTGCACTCCCCCAGTCCAATAAACCCCTGCAAAATAGTGGTATTTTTTTATTTTCTTTTCTTTAATTCTTTTGTCATTTTTTAATTAAATTTTAATACACAAAAAATGCTTTAAAAATATACATGTTAGTAAAGTGGTAGTGTGTTAGGATAGATTTTACTTAGGATAAATTCTTAATTTTGATTTTAATTACTAATTTTTGGCTTTTACTCCATTTTCTTAGCATGTTAGGACTTAGGGTTAACTTTGACTAATTTCAATTATTCATGCCATATTAGGGTTAATTTTGACTAATTTCAATTATTCATGCCATATTTCCATTTCCTAGTGTCATGTGCCTAATTTGATCATATCCCTGATTAATTAGTTGATCAAAGTTATTTTTGATTAATTGATTACACTTGTCTTAGACTTATCCTGAATCATTGTCTGTTTTCCCTATCTAGTCATGTGATCATAAGTCCCTTGATCACTTGATTGGGTTAGACTTTGGTACTTGCACTGCACTAGATCACTCAAGCTCAAGGCATCGTGCAAGACTTTGAAGACTCTGGACATCAAGACACTGGTCATTATGGAGCTTCATCCTTCAAGCACTTTATTTCATTAACAAAAGCACTCTTATATACCTTCATACACTTGTCAGTTATGATGAGAATTGTGCACCATGGGCCTAAAGCAATGGAGAAGAATGAGAGAGATTATTCATATCCTTGTTTTGAGTATCTTTTAATATAGGACGTAGGCCATAGTTATTCAAAGTATTCACCTCCGTTCATAGATTTTAGTGTAATTCAAATCAAATGAATGTCAACCTTTATTCCCCACAGATAACACTACAACAATCTTCATCAACAATACTTGTCTCTTTGGACTAAACACAAGATTCTTTGGACATTCATGCATTCTTTGGATTAATCACCTCATGGTTAAACACCCATCCTGGAACCAAACTTCTTTTCATGCATTGCCCTGTGGAGCTCCGTGCTTTTGCAACCTTCATGTATTGCCCAGTGGAGCTCCATGTTCTGGCAACCATCATGCATTGCCCTATGAGCTCCGTGCTCAGGCAGACCCGTTTCTTTTATTTTTCTCTCTGGAGCTCTGTGCTCTGGAAACCCTCATGCATTGTCCAGTGGAGTTCCGTGCTTTGGCAACTCATTAATGCCCTATGAGCTCCGTGCTCAGGCAAATCATTCATACATTGTAAGCTTCATGCTTAGGCAACCCCATTTCATTTATGTCCTGTAAGCTTCGTGCTTAGGCAAATACCCCCTCTTGTAGGTCTTAATCCTCGTATCTAGGCAAAACCCTACAATTTTGCATTAGATAATCACCATCTATTGGTTAAAGCCACGCTATTTTGTTCAAATACACATACCTATTGGTTCAAACAACATTGTCTTGTTCCAAACAGTTCTATCACAACATCCAAACAACACTTTCCCCATTTCCCAACTCTTTTTCAATTCAAACACACTCTTTCTTTTTAATTCAATTCAAGCAACTCTTTTTTCTCTTATCACACAAACCTTTTTCAAATACAAATTTCTTTCTTTTCGTCAAAAAAGTTGTTATAATCTGTTCCTTAGCAGTTAGACTAAAAGCCCGGAGCATCCGAACAAGAAATGAATCGGCCAACGTCTACACACTTCTAGAATACGATTATAGTTATTCCTTAAAAACAACCAACACATCCATATTTTCTACCATGAACTACAGAGCTCTGATTTTCTCATTGCACTATGAGAATACGTAGGCACGGGGGTTCGAATCCTTAGCGAGCACATTAATTAAAAACTTATTTTTTTTCCTTAATTAAAACCCTATTACAAGTAATCTTTAGATAATAACACTCAACCGCACAAAAAAAAATCAAAAGGGTTCCCGTTGAGTACAACGAATGTGATGGGTGATAATACCTTCCCCTCACATAACTGACTCCCTTACTTGTTTCTCTTTCATAAGGGTTTTATCTTTTCTTTCCTTTGGAATAAATAAAGTTTGGTGGCGACACTATTGTATCTTCGAGCGTGCGATGCACTCAAGATTTTTCGCGCCGCAACACACCGTAAACACCATATACACCACCAAACATGACCTCTCGACGCCGCAGACAAGCCATAACCACCCTCATTAACTAAGACCTCTGAGTATCCCTTATCCGTGTAGAGATACCACGCACATTTGTACTTTTTAACAAATACAAATTTCATCTCTAAATGTTCCTTCTGGTTAGATGACACATTCCACTTATGTGATATTTTGAAAACTAACTTCCATGTCATTCACATCGTTAATACTCTAAATGTTCCTTCTGGTTAGGTAACACATTCCCCTTATGTGATATTTTGAAAACTAACTTCCATGTCATTCACATCTTTAATATTCTCGAAAGTCCTTGCCATTTTGAAAAAAGTAGTATAAATGTCACAAATTACAACACAAAACAGAAAATGTGAGATCATGTTACAAAATAATTAAAAATGGACAGGT
The DNA here is from genome assembly GCA_022829125.1 of Lathyrus tuberosus. Classification (NCBI taxonomy): domain Eukaryota; kingdom Viridiplantae; phylum Streptophyta; class Magnoliopsida; order Fabales; family Fabaceae; genus Lathyrus; species Lathyrus tuberosus. The sequence continues at coordinate 1,785,900 of JALAZF010000250.1, read as the reverse complement.
CATAGCATGTGCAATATATAGCATAAAATTGGCTAAAGTTGTGATCTTGTTGAAACAAAAAACTTTCCTCCAAATCTGATTCCAATAAGGTTTAAGAAATCTTTGTAGTGGAGGAATTTAGAAAGTATACAGTTTGAATCGAAATCGACAAATACAATTGGAGGCGTGGAGCAAAATCGATTAACATAAAATATGGAAACTTACCTTAACTGTTGAAGTAGAGGAGGATAAGACGAGGTAGAGAAGACGAAGTTGGTTTGAGGGAGCCTCGGAACTGAAAAATCTTAGACTATGGTTTTGTCAAAAGAATGTATGATAGCAATCCAACATCATCGGTAATCGGATTTCGATTTGAAAGAGAATCATAACTAATAACAGGAGATCATACTTGTTTGATTTGAGAGAAGGAGAAATGGAAATAGAATCAAGGAAATTAGGTTGAGGTTAACACATTGGCAAAGTGAATGTTATAGCAATTGGTATCATACATTATCAAGACACTTTTATTTTGATTGATAACATATACATGTCACACATAAGTACATAACCAACAAGGGATATTAAAGTTCTGTTAGAACATAACAGTACTAAGTTCACACTTAGCAACAAAGTTTCATTTTCCATTTTATTCAAGGTTTAATTAAGGGCTTGTTTGAGCCTGAGAGAATCAATTAAGTAAGCAAAACCATAAGCCATGTTTTTCAAAGTAGCCTCGTGAAGATCTATATCAGATGTAGCTGTAGAATCGGTAGAGAAGAAAACCCTGAAGCCTCTAATAAAAGCCTCACGCGCTGTCGTCTCACAGCACAAATTAGTCATCACACCCGTCACTATGACCTCATCCACACCCATCTCCACCAGTTTTTCCTCCAAACCCGTCTTCCTAAATGCGCTGTATGTACTCTTATCCACCACCATGTCATCCCCTAACAGCCACATACACCATAGAAAAATAATAATCTATTAACATAATTTTTTTGATGCGAAAATTCTGTAAGATTTACTGTTACTTACCTTTGCGGTCCAATTCTGCCATGAGATCGGCCTCTACCGTCCCATCGATGATGAGGTCACCGGACCACCACTCGTGGAGCATGCCGTGGTCGGAGGGAGACTTGTGAGAGTGGCGCGTAAATATGACGGGGATGGAAGCGCGTCTACAGAGAGTAATTGTGGTGTTGAGGTTAGCGAGAATTGGGGCTGCCAGGGAAGAGAAATAGTTCTGCATGTCGATGACCAACAGTGCACATGATTTCGGTTTTGGGTTTCTTTTTCTCACATCGTACTTCTCATAAGAGGACGATGAACTCGATTTTGACATTGAAATTTTGTGTTGTCGTGGATAATGGAAATGATGAAAAACAGAGAGCTCCCACAGTCCCACGTATCAATTAATCATACAAATATAAGTAGTTTTTAGGGTACAAAATATACGGATTTTATTTTAAATAAGAAAAGAACTTCAAAATTAGTATAAAAAAATTTTAAGTAAAGATTTTTATATTGATAGGATGTATCTTATTATTTTGATTGGAAAGAAAATTAAAAAATACTACAAATTAACAATAAAGAATATTTGATCTCAAACTTGCAATTTATTTTATCTCAATGTTAAAATTTAAAATAAAATAAAAAATTACTCACACACATTTTCTTAGAGTCTTAATGAAACTCCCAACAAGTCGAAAGTTCTATATATTACTAAAGTAGGATTCTTCGATATTGAAATTGAAAAGATTAATTGGAAAAGACTTCTATTTTACATTGATTTTATGCTTTATTTGTTCGACATAAGAGAACGCATGAAGGAATATATTATGATGATTAACATAATGCAGACATCTTTAAAGAGAGAGGTTATAATACATCATCTGTTCTGAAATCATATATTTCTTCACATACTTAACTTCATATTACATGTATATCTATTCTATAGTAACCTTTTATTCATCTATTATGTACTTCAATCCATAGTTCTGTGCAACTGCAATATAACAGTTTTAGAGTGTCTGCATAGCAACCGCAAATGTGGCCGAACCAGCTGCATTTGCTTGTATTTTACCGCAAACTGCAATTTAGAATTCGGATTCTATCTAATTCTATTTCCAATATTGGCCACAATTCCTACAACAACCACTCCAATCATATACCATGTAGCTGCTACCAAAAAATATTGCAACCAAGAACTGTTAACAATTTCCAAAGCAAGAGAACCACCAAAATGCTCTTTCAACCCAACTGTTGATCTTACTTCATGGAATCTAACTCCAGCCATACCAATCAATGAAGTAACAATGGGTAGTCCCCATCTAATTGGACTTTTTTCTTTCTCATATCTTTCAAGATCATCTTTCTTTCTTTGTTTCTTTCCTTTCGCATACGAAGGCTTCTCAAATGGTGTTGGAGTAGTAATACTAGTAATAGTACTAGTTTGATCGAAAGTCGATGGAGTCCAATATTCCTCGCGATGAATGGAGTTTAAAGGAGTTTGATTGTTGGTTTTGTGTGAATCTCTTAGTTTTCTCTTTGCAGCTGCATCTCGAAGCTTATTAAGATTTGGATCAGGTAGTTTATGCACAACTCTTGTTATGCTTTTGTTAACACTTGCACTATGTGGATGCCAATATAACCAATTAGAAATTGATCTTATTGCTTGAATTGCTGACATTCTTGATTCTCTTTGAAGATCTGTTTCCTGAAAAGAGATAATGAAATGAAATAATGATGATTACAAGCATTGAAGAATAAGGCCTTGTTTGGGTTGACGTAAATATCTGGTTGGGAGATCAATGCTTAATATTATGAAGTTATGAAGCATGGACACAGACATGAATACCAGACACAACAGTGACATGTCGACATAGTAATAATTTGAAAAAAATAAATAAATTAAATGTAATCACAAGTGTTGGTATCAGTATCCGACACTTACACAGAGGCCTTTCTCATAGGTGTCAGTGGTACATAATACATAAGCATTTTCCAAAGATGCACTAACCTTAGAGTACTTGGAAGCTTTTTCCATTGTCTGTTGGAATCTAGCTTGAAACTTCTCCACATCTACAAATATGTTTGAGACACGAACACCTGCTGTACTATTGGCACCTACTCTTACGTTGCCGCGTGGCTGCTTCGACATCAAGAACTCTAGAGCAGCAAGGTTGGATCTCTCAACAACTCTAGTTTATTCAAAAGGAAAAAAATTATATTTTATTAGATAGAAACATGCACGCGCACACACACGCACACGCACGAGCTCATACACTTACGAAATGCAGTTTACAGGACAAACTTGTATTGCCTCAACAATTTTAGATTCAGAATCAGCCCACTGAGAAACAACCCTAGCTCTTCCGTAAACTGATTCTATAGCAAAAGTCTTTTCAGCTACCAAAGCACATTTTAGGCATCCAACACATTTTATTTCATCAACAAACACAGCCCTCTTCTCACTTTCTGAACCACACCATACCGAATAGGTCGGTCTTCCAGTAAAGCCATTGAATTCTGTGATCTTTGCATGCTCCTACACCATTTTTCTTATACTATAAGCAACCAAATAGCTAATCAATTAAAGAAAAACTCTTGTAATGTTTGACAATCTTGGTTCAAATGTAAACTCATACAAAAGACACAGTTCGACCAATTGTATCTACCTCTCCGACTGCAGATTCGTAGTACAAAACTAGTACTATTTTGTAACAAATAATCAATCTATAAACTACAAAAATAAGAGAAATGAATTAACCTTATCATAGGCGAGGCGTGCAAGTGGATCTGAAAGAATGGCATAAGCATCATTAAGAATGATGGCCATGTCATGACCAGAAGGACCTGCAATATCAGGATGGCATCGTTTCTGAAGAGATCGATACGCGGTCTTGATCTGTGACTGATCACACGAACTGTCAATTCCTAGAAGATCATACAAGTCAAAATCCAACATGGATGATGAAAAACTTGTTGATGATGATGCCTTACATGTGAGAGTAGAGAAATTGGATTTAGAAAAACAAGACTTGTTGTAGAGATTTGGAGTTTTAGGAGTGAAAAAAGGAAGAGATGAAGATGAAACACCAGCCATGTTTATGGTTTGAGTTTGAGAACAAGGTGAGGCAACAATAGGATAAGACATCATCCTTAGAGAGTTTGGTTATTCACGGCTTCTATATATCATGACATGTCCCACAACCCAACATCCATGCAAGATATTTGCTTTTTATTCTAACTTTTTCTTTTTGTAAAAAAAAATCTAGTTTTTCTCAAAATAATGTAACATATAGTCAAAGATATTTTTGTAAAGATTATTCTTTTTATAATAATGTGGAATTTAAATGTGTTATTCTATTTTCAAAGTGGTCCCACTAAATTGCGTAAATATCATAAATTTTAGGCTTAAATAATGTCTTATAAATAATTTAAAATTATTTTGAAAATAATTTCTAAAGTGAATATTTGTAGAAAAATCGGCATGATATATGCAGATTTTAAATTCACCACAAAATTTGAAGAAAAATCTGAAAAAAAAAAATACTGCAGATACAAAAATGCGTTAATTTACAAAAACGAAGAGATTATTTAAACCTAAATTTTATTAGTAACACTCACATAAATTACATCTAAATCTAATAAAAGATGTGCTGGAAAAGTATATTGCGGAGGGTTATTGGAATGTGACTTTATTTTTTCTAATTTTTAAACTAATAAAACTACCTATTTATAAATTTAAATAAATCTCATGTTAATGTCTTTTTGTAATTCAAAATTGGTATAAATAAATAAAAATATACATATATTATTAAATTTTGGTAAATGAAAATATATTATTTTAGAATATAATTGAAATAGGATGTCAAACTCTAAAATATCATGTTAAATTTTAAAATAAAACTTAATCTCATTTTTTATTAGATTGTTAAAAACAAAATTAAGTGAACTAACATGTCATATTTTAAAAAATAATAAAAATAAGTAAAGAAAGACTTATTTTATATATATATATATATATATATATATATATATATATATATAGTTCAAATATAGGTAATTCTAACTCTTTTTTTTATCTAGGGTTTTAAAAAAATATTTTTATGACACATTATCATATGCCTTCTCCAAATTAATAAAAAATAAGTGCAAGTCTTGTAGCTCCATCTAATAGTGCTTCATCACACGTCTAGCTAGATAGATCACTTTCATGATTGATCTCGCAAGCATAAAACCAAATTGATTTTCAATAACATAATTATCTTTTTTTAATCTCTGTTCAATCACTCTTTTCCATAACATCATGATATGACTCATAAGTTTAATTTCCTATAATTTGGAAAATTTTGTAAAGATTGAAACTAAAGTGCTTCTACTCCATTCATCCGATTTATGCTTTGACCTTATAATTTCGTTAAAGATTTTGGTGATCCACTCAATGCCTCTATCTTCAAGATTGTTCCATACTTCAATGAGTATGTTATCTGTCTCAACCACCTTACTAATGCTCATCCTTTTCAACGCTTCTTTTATTTCATGTTTCTGAATCTTACGGTAGTAATTATAGTTTTGATCATCTTCTCTTATGTTGCACTTGTTAGAGTTTGGTGAGATATCATATCCTTCATTAAATAAATTGTAGAAATATATCTTCCACTTATCCTTTATATCTTTTTCCTTAACCAAGACTTTGCCTTTTTCATCTTTAACACACTTCACTTGATATAAAACATCTTGATTTTCATGTCTCTTTACCTACTTTTCTAATCTCTTGGGCCATCTTATTCCACATATCATTTGTAATTCTTTGTGGTTGTTCGAACTCTCCTCCAAAACTATGTGTTGGAAACTCCCTTGTTTTTTACCCTTCAAATGCCACCACTTGATATGTCAAACTCCCGTGTAATTTCTTCTCTTTGTTCTCCTCTTGAATCTTGCATCCACAATCAATATTATGTGTTGGGTAGTCAAGCTCTCTCTCAATATAACTTTACAATCCAAGCAAATATTCCCTTTTAACTTTCTAATAAGAAAAAAGTTTATCTAAGAACATGTCATCTCACTCTTATATGTAATATGATGGCCATCTTTTATCCTAAAGCAGGTATTAGCTATAGTAAGATCAAAAGTCGACGAAAACATCAAAATGGATTATCCTCCTCTTTATTTACTTCTCAGAGGCCATACCTCCATGCACGCCCTCAAAACCACTTTCTACGCTCCTTTCATTCCATTTAGATCCTGTAGCGTGCAATTTTTGTCGGTGACGCGACCACCTTACCACAACGAATTTGGGTGCTACTTTCTGATTTTTGTATTTTTCCTATGAAGCTGGAAAGGAAAGGGAAGATATCTAAAACTAACCTTGCACGCAAATATTTTCTTTAACAAATGCTAAGAGATCGGAGAATGGGGTCTGGTTATACAAAGGGAAACTATTAACACCCAGTGTATCTATGATAATCCATAGGAACCTTCTTTTGCATATATTTCTGTTAACTTAAAATGCTTTCTTGTGTTTAACTGTTGTGGATTGGGAAAGTTTATCCTTTGGGAGAATTGAGAGAATGTTTTTGTGGTTTTCTGGTTTTCTGTTATTTTTGGGAAGGTACCGGACCTAAAGTTTTTTATTTGTGTGCTCGCTAAGATTTCGCAATCTTATGCCTACGTATTCCCGTAAAGAGATTTGGGAAATCAGAGAAATCCTAGTTCCTCCTATTTCTATGAGAGGAAAAATGTTTGGTGTCTTGTTTAAAGCCCAAGATTGAAGCTATCAGAGTTTTGTGTCTTGTTCAAAGCCCAAGATTGAAGTTAAAGGTTGACTGAGAGAGAATTTGTCATCTCTAAAGGGAGATATCTCACCTATTCATCACAAAATGTTGAGTAATTGATTATGAGGGAAATTACTTTAACTGGGATATGAGGAATCCAGTAATACCATAGGTTCCTTTATAAGAGGGATGTCATGAAGGAAGAAAGCTTTAACTCAGTATAGAGAAATGCCACTTTTTCCTTTATGAATCTTTCATGCTAAGAGAAGGACATCGACTTGGATGTTAGGAATCCAGAGGCTTGCCACTTATAGCAGTTAGATGAAAGATAAATTTTAGCCAGGATAAGGGAAGGACTCCAGCTTGGATTTTGAATTAACAAGTGTGCCACTTATAGCAATTATCTGGAAAAAGGTTTTGATTGTTTTTTTATATGTGATGTACAGAGGATATATCTTCCTGTAGAGTGGACCCATGGTCTTATCTGAGAAGATGTTGATTTTTTTGTGCCTTGATCAAAGCCCAAGGTTGAAGCTAAAAGAAAATGACTCCACTAGGGAAGGTTTTATCTGTCTTGTACAAAGTCCAAGATTGAGGCTGACTGGGAAATTCTTATATGAAGCCTAGGAGGAGGCTATCTCTTGCTGGGGATTTGTGGAAATTCAGGAGTAGGTCCAAATTGTATTAGGGAGAATCCAAAGGGGTTTACTCTTGCTGGGAATCAGAGAAAAGTGGAAATGCTTGATGCCATGAGGCTCTGATTCCTCTAAGGATTTATGGATGGTAAATTGACACTGGCTCGGGTGTTCCAAAGTGAAAGTTAAGCCTTGTTGGGTGTCAGAGGAGTTTAAAGTGAGTTTGAAAACCTATGAGGTCTTCAATTCTGTTAGAGACTAATGTATTGGTAAAATGATCAGGGTTTTTCCTGTGTTTTTTTAGGAAACTTGAGGGTCTCTGTATGAGATCCAAGAGGAGATGAGACTTTCCAAGTCTTATTCAATGAAGCCCAAGAAAAGGCTGAGACTGTCCATGTCTCTCAAGAAGTGGTAGACTCTTGTTGGGGAGAAATCTTTGTATGATGCCCAAGAAGAGGCTGTAGGTTCTAGGGATGAAGATTAATCCTAGCATGGTCTGATGTTCTGGAAATTTGACTCTCCTGGGGATTGGACTAGCAAAGATGAATAATTTCTATCCTATGCCTTTAGGAGGCCTGGGGTTTCTTGTACTAAGCCCAAGAGGAGGTTGGGGAACTTCTAAGAAGCCTGTGGGTCCTTGTACTAAGACCAAGTGGAGGCTGGGGATGCTTTTAGGAAGCCAGTGCGTCCAAGCCAAAGAAAAGTTCAATAAAGGTTTCACCGGGAATTAATCCTTTCTTTGTTGAACAGTTCTAAGTTTGAAGAAATTCAAAAGAGGTTTCGCCGGGAATTAATCCTCTCTGGGGAAATGAATTTCTTGTATACACATATATTTCTAAGTTTTGACAGTCTTGAGAAAAGTTTCACCAGGAATAATGCCTTTCTCTGTTCCATATTGAATAAGCCCAAGAGGAGACAGACTGTATAGGGAATTTCCTATGAGGGAACTAGTTTTGACTAAATTGAGAAAGTAACCTCTAGTTTGACCTAAATGTAGACCTAACTGCTGGGGAAACTCTAAACAAATATGCACAAGTATATACATACAGATAAGTGAATTAACAGGTATATAGACAAATATGCATTGAAAAAGATGTTGGAACTTACATTCTGAGAGGGGGCCCAAGTGTATTGTGATCTGTTGTATTGACTACAACTGTATGATTAGGGTTTTAAGAAATTGAAGAAAGTTTTGAGAAAAAATTTGAATTTGAATTTGAATTAAAAGAAATTTGTTTAAAAAAAAGAAAGAAAGTTTGAGGCTTATAACTCAAAGAGAGGCCCAAGTGGTCTAAGAGCAGTTTCACCGGGAATAATTCTTCTCTTAGTACCAGTTTTAAAATAGACAGATGATTTTAAATACAGAGGTATGGGGCTTACAACTCAAGGAGAGGCCCATGGAAGTTGTTTATTGTTTAAAACAAAGTTTATGTACAAAATATTGGGGCTTATACTCAAGGAGAGGCTCAGATGACTTATTTGAAAACAATGATCGCACTACGATACCGAAAGACGTTGTGGGACTTATACTATAGCAGAGGCCCAAAATTGTTTTTGTACAAAGAGGGGTTGGGTCTTACATCATATTAGAGGCACAAAAGTGTTTATGAAGAAAGAATAATGGGGCTTATACTCAAGGAGAGGCCCAGATGATTTATTTGAAAAGGTGACGATCGCGTCGCAGTTTTGAAAACCACAGAGGGACTTATACAATGACTGAGGCCCAAAAATTATTTACACAAAGGGATGGGTCTTACACTCTACAAAGAGGCCCAAAAAGTTATTTTTATACAAAAGTTGGGGCTTATAGCTCAAGGAGATGCCCAGATGAAAAACAGTGATCGCACCGTTTATTTTGAAAATCGTATCGGGACTTATACAATGACCGGGGACCAAAAATTGTGTATTTACAAAGGGGATGGATCTTACACTCTAATAAAGGCCCAAAAAGTATTTCAAATGAAGTTTGAAAAATCAAAATTAAGAAAAACCCTAATTTTAATTTAAAAATATAATTTTCAAAGGAAATTAAATAAAAAATGATATCAAATATCAAATATATTAAAAAACAAGTTGTGAACTTTGAAAAGTGTTTTGAAAAATCATGTTTAATCACATGAAAACTTGGAATTTATTTGGATTTTGAAAAACCAAGGTGGATATTTCATTTAAAAATGTTTAAAAACAAATAAAATAAAATTATTTACGAAATTTCAAACTATATTAAATAAATAATATAAATTTGATTTTTTTTGTAGAATAAAATATTTTAATATTTTTGTGAATTCTTAAAAAAAGAACCAATAAAAAATGATTAAAAATGAGAGAGAAATTAATTTTTGAAATCAATTAAGAAAAATAACAAAAATTCAAATATTTAAATAATTTGAATTATGGCGCCAACGGTCACCTTCTTCTTCCTCGTGACCGCGCCATGGACGATTTGCGAAACCTCACTTTTCTCTATGATTACTCAATGGTTTTGACTTTTGTAAACATCAACCTCACTCGTTTTTGAACAAGGATTTCAATGTTACCCATTAATTGCATTTATATTAAGTGTGGAGTTAGAAATCAAGTGATGAACACATGAACCCTAATTTCTGCAAGAACACTATGAAATCCTATACACGATAGCTATAAAGCAATTGATTAAGGGGAAACACTTTACATATGTGCTGAAACATGTTTGTAACTTGAAAACACATTTATGATGCATGGATCATAGAGTTTGAGAGTTCAGGCTTACCTCTTGCAAGAAGAAATTGAATTCTAATGTAGAGGTGTTACAGATGTTGTGTGATGATCTGGACAACTTCAATGGACCTAATGTAAGGTGTTTGGAAGCTTGGAATGGATTGAAATAACCTGGAACTTGTTGTGGCACCTCAACTGCAAATAGGTCAAAAAGCTTGAGCAAATGGATGGTGACTTAGTGATTCTGGTGTTCCAGATGTGTTTTGAGGTTATGGATCACTTGGATATGACATATGTGAGGTGTTAGGATGGTTGGTTTTTATGGAAATGCTCCCTATTTGAAAATTCGAATGTTACTTGCTAAAGAAGCATTTTCTAGTTTATTGAGAGTGAAAAGAAGGAAAGCATGAGTTATTATGATTTGGTGTACTCAAATTGACCAGAAAGAACCTCTATTTATAGTAGAGCAACTTTGTTATAGGAGCAATATTGTTTGGAGGCTGGATCACTCCATTATCCATTGAACTTTGTCATGTAGCCAAAGTCTCCTCTAGTCATTTACTTGGGTCAATCTTGCAGACCTATGGTCTTCTGATGCTTGAGTTCATCTTGACTCATTTGGAATGTTGTGGACTGATACATGCTAGCTCTATGCACCCCTTAAATGCTTCATGAAAAATTTGAAAGTTTTGGATTTTGAACTTTGAATGTCATATGCCTAAAGGATGAGGTTTTGGACTTGGTGGCCTTGTGATTAGATTCTCCATCATTCAAGTTGATTTTGGACAGAAATGTAATGATGCAAGTGTCAAAAATTGGCTCAAGAAATCGTGGGAACCAATTATGTTTTCATGCCTTTGTGTGGGCCTGGTGAAAAAGGCCATTTTTTAAGGCTTATAACTCCTTGCTCAAGTTGAACCATGGGAGGCTCTTGTACCTTTTGGAAAGCCCCTATAACATACTTCAACTTTGATGATTAACTTTGGTCTTGATTCATCCTGGATCATAATGAAAAATGGCCTCAAAGTTGGTGAAAATCCAAAACAGATTCTGTCCAAAATTTCACTAAGTGTTGAAAAAGTGTCCATTTTCTATTTTTTGTGATTTTGATCAATCTATAACTCAAAATCCATGAGGATTTAGAATATGTTGTAGTTTACAATCTTGAAGTATGTAATGAGAGCTTTCCTTTGATCTTTGAATGGAAGAAAAGTGTTACTTGGATCACAAGTTATGGTCTTGCAAAGTTGGGTAGAGATCACTTTTTTCCATGACGTAGTGAAAATTCAAGTTTCTTATGGTTGCCCCTTTTGCAAGTAACCCCAATTTTCATGATTTTTCTTGATGGATGATAATCCAAACCATAAGTTAACATTTTATTTTACTTAGGGAAGCCATGTTTGTCAAGAAATTCAAAAAGTCAAACTTGATTTTTGGGCACAATTGACTTTTTGTCAGATGAATTTCAAACTTTGTGATCCTCTATGAAATCAAGTCCTTGACCTAATTCAAACCTAATGGATGGATTCCATAGGTGTTTTAGAGTGTCTTGAATCATGTCCCAAGGTTTGGGATCATGTCTTGGTCAAAAGTCAAAGGTACAATTGACTTTTCATCTGAAAACCCTAATTGGTCCTGATGAATTTGAATCCTTGTATTGCTTATGAACCAAGTTCTTTGAATTAATACAATCTTGTAAATGTATGAATATGATGTATTGGAGTTCTTTAAAACACTTCTTGAGGTATTGGCTCATGCGTTGCTCCAAAAGTCAACTTAGGGGTGAATTAGGTCAAGAAACCCTAATTCCTGATTTTTAATGAATGCATCCCCTGAAGCTATTTTGAACTCTTGATTGGGTCCATGAGGTCCCTTTGAGCTTCTTGGATCATGTTTTGAAGTGTTGGCCCATGCCCAGATGAAAATTTCTCTCTGGAGGCCTTGGTCAACCAAAACCCTAATTTGGTGACACTGATGATCTTGAGACTTGATCAACTTGAAATGTTGCACTCTTGTGCTTGATTCTTGATATGAGAGACCTCTTGATCCTTCATGGATGTTTGAGAGGTTTGACAAGTTAAATATCATGTACATTCTTAATTGATCCTTTGTTTGAGTACTCTAAGAGGGTCTAAAATCCTAATTCTTGGTTGAAGTGAATGCTCAACAATCTTTGAGGGTATTAATGAGGCATGAAGATACATCCATATTGTGGTGATGATTTACACAATGATGGGAAATCTTGTGGTCAAAATTTAGGGTATGACAGATCCCTTCCTATAAAAGTATTCTCTCCTTGGGGTATATCTTGAAATAATCCTTTTAAATCATCCAAAAAATTTACTTTAAGGTGTTATGCTAACTCAATCTAAGGTGTGTAGGCAATAATAACATTAAAGGTGTTTTGTTTTGCTAAAAATTGCAAGGATATGATCTGATCTCGTACTCTTTTCACATCCACAATATCCTTCTTCCACTCCTTGTCTAAGATAATTTCCACTCCATTTATCGATCTAACTTTTCTAATGTACCAGAGCTTAAAACCTGAGTTGTCTAATTCTTTCGACTCTTAACTCATCCATTTAGTTTCTTGTAGGTACACAAAATTGATTTTCCTCCTAACCAAAGCATCCATTATTTCCATAGATTTTCCAATAAGTGTTCTTATATTCCATGTTCCAAAATGAATTCTACTCCAATGAACTAACTTCTTTACCTGCATTCGTTCACAAAAATTTGAAAACCATTGCTTATTAATTTTTCACTGCAACCAGGAAGCAATGTAACAACCATTTCTCTTTTATCATTGTACTCGAGCCATACAACGTGTTGCTTCTGAGCAACGAACTACCATTGACATTATTATGTACATGATCAATGCCATAGAGATTCGCCAAAGTTTTATGTTGGATGTCTATTGTATAACACTTTCTATTTTTATCTAGACTTGGGATCACCTATACATAATAGCAATGCTAATATAGGCAGAATTGAATATTATAAATAATAACAAATAAAAATTTCAAAATATATAACACTGGACCAAAATATATTAGTTAATAGAACACTAAATTGTATTTGTGTGTCTATCACAAGAGTAAACTCTTGAAGTATAAGAGAGTGAGAGACTTTTGAATAAACTATGTGTTTAAAAGGCAGTACGGAGACTGACAAATATTCATAACACTCCCCCTTAAACTGGATCATATATGTCATATGATCTGAGCTTGTTACAAATGTAATCCACTCGAGAATCCCTAAGAGACTTTGTAAACATATTAGCTAATTGGTCTTTGAATTTTACGAAATTTGTGGTGATTTATCCTAATAGTACCTTGTCACTTACATAGTGAAATTTTATTTCTATGTGCTTGGTTTGTTCATGGAAAACAAGATTAGATGCAATATGGAATGCTTCTTAATTATCGCATATGAGTTTTGTGTTCTGAAGATCTCCAATCCCAAGTTCTAAGATTAAATTGTTCATCCAAGCAAGCTCCCTTGAAGTTGATTCTATAGCACGATATTAAGCTTTAGCACTAGATAGTGCAACTGTATTCTGTTTCTTGCTTCTCCATGAGATCGTATTACCTCTAATCAAAAAACAATATACAGATGTAGATCTCCTATCCTACGGAGATCCATCCCAGTTTGCATCAAAATAATAAATGATTTTAGCATCACCTTTATCTTCATATAATAGTCCTCTTCCTGTTGCATTCTTTATATATCTAAGAATTCGAATGACTGCATCCTAATGGCTATCACAGGGAGCATTCAAAAACTGGTTGATAATGCTCACCGCAAATGTAATATCTGGTGTTGTGACTATAAGATAGTTGAGTCTTCCCACAAGTCGTCGATATCTTCCTGGGTCTTTCGATGGCTCCACCTGACCCAGAAGAAGCTTGACGTTGGGATCCATAAGAGTATCAACTGGACAACAATCAAGCATACTAGGTTCACTAAGAATGTCTAAGGTATACTTACATTGGTTGATTGCAATGTTGGATGAGGATTGGGCAACTTAATTACCCAAGAAGTATTTGAGTGGACCCAAATATTTTGTCTAAAAGTTTTTAAAAGTATGAATTTTGAGTTGCTGGATACCCTCATTATCGTCTCTAATGATAATAATGTCATCAACATAGACCACAAGAAAGATGCACTGACTAGTGGAGGAATGAATGAAGAAAACATGGTGATCTTCTTCATCTCTATTCATACCGAAATGTATCAAAGTAGAGCTGAAGCGACCAAACCAAGCACATGGGGGTTGTTTCAGTCCATAAAGAGAACGACGAAGCTGAGAAACAAGTTTAAAATTTCCTGGAATAGTAAAACCTGAAGTTTGATCCATATAAACTTCCTCCTCCGATTTTTTGTGTAAAAAGGCATTTTTAATGTTCAACTGATGAAGTGGCAAATATCAAAATGAACTAAAGCAAAAGGTGACACAACACTTTTATTTACTCATTGACAGTAGGTGTGACGAGTATATTTTCCTAATTGACATGATTGACACTCAAATGAGGAAAGCTTAGAAAAACTAGGAACAAAAAGACTCATTTTATTAAGGATAGGGTGACTTAAACGTTGATGTGTAAGGATTTGAGAAGCAATAGAACTTCATGCCACTAGTTGTGATACATGATATAATCCTTTGGAATCACTCCCTGTTCCAATCTTCCTTCATGTACATCAATCCTGAACATAAATGGATTTATCAATAAACAGAATTGAACAATCAAGAGTACGAGTGAGATTTTTAACAGATATTAGATTGAAAAGACAACTAGGAATATAGTGCACATAATCTAAAGACAAGTTTGGAAGTGGGTGTATCTGACGAAGGCATTGAACTTTGATTTTAGAGTCATCTGCCACAATGGCAGAAGGCAAAAAATTAGAATAAGACAAGTGAGATAAAAGAAATTTATTTCCAGTCATATGATCAAAGGCACCAGCGTCAAGGATCCAAGGACCAAAGGAGGAGGATGTAGAGATAAAGGCTACATGATTACCAGAATGAGTAACGGTGGCAGAAGATGATGGTTTATGAGCTGCTTTAAACTGAAGGAACTCATTATAATCAACAACTGGAATAGTAATGTCATTGGTGATAGTTGGTTGAGCGGAAGCAACAACCCTAGGTTGTTGTTGTTGTTTTTCTCTTGCCTTTGTACGACATTAAGCTTCAATATGGTTGTAACGATTACAATAGTTACAACAAATACATGGCGTTGGCCACTGCATTTTCCCATTCGTACACCATGACCATGGTAGTGGGAGGCAAGCATAGATGATTTAGTGGATGTCCCGATTAGTCTCTGTTGGAAAATAATTTATTTCCCTATTTAATTGTTTCTGTTTATTTTCATTTATTTTCTTTTATTCTCCATTAAGGAGAGAATTAAGTGTATTAATTGTATTCTCATTATATAAACCAGCCTTTGGCCATCCTTTGGCTGAGGAATATAAATATAACAGCTTTTACCTATTTCTTCCAATATGGTATCGAGAGCTCTGAGATAAGGGTTACCATAAAGCTTTCCACAACTAGTGGGGTTACCGTAAAGCTCATGTATCGACTCGCTTTCTTAACCGATCCCATTCACATACCTGTTTAGCCTCCTATGGCGAATAACAACAACAAGTGGTCTTCTCCATCACAGGCTTACATAGGATCCAACCATGGCAAACAACCGTAACCTGAGTCGGGCGTCGACCCTTTAACGACGATGTTCGTGGAAACGGAGGTGGCTGCGGAAACGGAGGTGGTCGCGGAGATGGCGGACGAGAGGATCCATTAGTTGTCACAAACAATGGAAGTAATGACGGCAACAATAAAGACATTAACAACATTATTTTTTGCAGTAATTACGGCAACAATGGAAACATGAACATTGTTTTTGGTGATAGTTATTCCAACATAGGCGGTAATGATCAAGAGGGTTCCTTATACTCCCTCAAGGTCAATATCCCTAAAATAAATTGGAATAACTATAATGAATGGGCTCAAACAATTCAGTTGATTTTGGATAGCAAAGAGAAACTTGGTTTCTTAACAGGAGCAGTAGCTGAACCAGCATCAGGAGATCCTCATTAAAAAAAACAATGGAAGCCTGAAAACTCTTTGATTATTGCGTGGCTGGTAAGGTCTATGGAAATTGGAATAGGTAAGCCCTACATGTTTTTGCCTTCCGCAAAAGATGTGTGGGAAGCTGTTAAGGAAACATACTCTGATATTCAAAACTCCTTCCAAATTTTTGGTTTAAAATCAAAGTTATGGCATGAGAAACAAGGTGATGAGAGTGTAACTGTTTATTACAATGAGTTGTTGGCATTGTGGCAAGAGTTAGATTTTTGTTATGATGACAATTAGAGGTGTACAGAAGATAGTGTTTTGTTTCTCAAGGGGCTATAAAATAATCGTGTATTCATGTTTCTCGATGGGCTCAATAAAGACCTTGATGAGGTAAGAGGTAAAGTTTTAGGAAAAATACCATTGCCAACTCTTCGTGAAACTTTTGCAGAAATAAGAAGGGAGGAGGCACAACAAGGAATTATGATGGGTAAGACACCACGAAGCTCTGAATCTGAATGTTCAGCTCTAGCTACTAGGAACCTTGACGAGGGAAGAAGGTCAGATAAAGTTCCTTGGTGTGATCACTGCAAGTGCGAATGGCATACACGTGAAACTTATTGGAAGCTCAAAGGAAAACCTCCTAACTGGAAGAAGAAATGTGGTCGTGCATTTCAGGCTAGTAATTCTGATCAAGGGCAACAATCCCCTAATTCTCAGCTTCCACTTACTACAGAACAACTTGACAGACTGTACAAACTCCTCGAGTCTCCAACCCCTTCTTGCTTTATAGCAACAAAAGGTAATTATACATTTCTTAGTGTCAAGCCCAGTCATACTTGGATAGTAGATTCAGGTGCCTCTGATCATTTGACAGGTGAATCTACTTTGTTCTCTTCATATATTCCATGTTAAAGCGAAATCGCGATTCAAAACGCTACGAAAATTAAAATTTCCCTTTAGCGATCCTTACGAAAGATCATGATCAGTGATAGAATGGTTACCTCTTATGGTGATGAAACCTTTGATTATGAATCAAAGGAATGATCACGAGCGATGTACGATGAACAACGCCTCTACTCAGTCCACATGAACAGCTTTCTTCAGTCTCAGTGCTAGCTGCTACGATTGAATGCTTTGAGTGAGAGATAGAGAGAAGGAAAATACGGCTAGGGTTTCACAACTGAATTTTCATAAAGTGTTTATGCTTCTGCACAAGGGTTATATTTATATAACCACTTGTGTGGGTTACAAGCTAAAAAGCCCACTTAAGTGCACGCACACCATATCTTATGATGTAACGTATATCACTTAAGCATGCGGTACCTTACCACAATCTGTATTCCACTTAAGTGCACCGTACCTTACTGTGTTACATATTTACTTAAGTACACCGTACCTTATGGTGTGCCTTATTTACTCTACCTCTTATCAAACTGTCCTTATGTGTGTGACCCTGTAGGATTTCGCGACGCTGGTAATTATATTAAATCATGCATTTAACATAATAAACAGTGAGCGGTATCTAGCAACACATCACTACTACCCAAGTCACGAAATTTTCATGTGATCTAACAAAACCTTTTGTGATAGTGCTTGTGTGTACAATTACCCTTTTGTCGTTATGTCTAAATTGAACACAAGGCATATACCGTGTCATCCTTGTTCAGTTCAATATTGGGCCCTTAGACATTTATCCTGTTATGTAGGATGGGCAAATTCCATCTAGGTCACTCATGTCTCTCATCATGCTTTATGAAGTACCCATGAACTGTCTTTATAGTCATCTAATTACGGACAATGTTTGATCAGCAATAAAGTACTTGACTCTACATCTAGGGTTTATAGTGGTTTCAGGTCGAAGGGTGGTATGCACCACTATCACCGAGAGGGTAACTTATGACACTTTGTATAACATTCTATGTAGTACTCTCATAGTGGGTCAATCCAGTATAAATATTACTCCTAATATCCATACCTATGTTAAGACTTGATAACTCCTTATCCATGATCCATGAGATGTGATCATCAATCTATGTACATATTAGTCTTAATGCTTTAAGGTTATTCCATTTCACATTAAAGCTCGACTACAGATACTTTAAGAATAATGTCCTTATGTTTAATGGAATCTCATGATTAAGTCACACTTAATATTTCATTAAACGAACTGCTATTCTAGGGACTTTATCACTTTGGAAAAACAAACATAATAAAGAAATGCCTTTTATTATTAATAAATAATTCGATACAAGTACCAAAAGTATTGGCCTCTAGGGCTTACACCAACAATATAGCACTAGAGCCAATCAGGCATACCCCTAATACCCATAGATCTAGTATAGCCATCTTGCCTCTCCTTCGTAAGAGGCTTTGTTAGTGGGTCAACAATGTCGTCAAGTGTAGGTACTCTGTATATCTTCACATCTCCCCGATCTATTATCTCTCGAATAAGATAATAACGCCTAAGTATGTGTTTGGATCATAATAGAGATCAATGGGATCCACAATGCTAGTGACTATGCCAAGTTCACTAATGAACTTTTTGATCCAAACAGCTTCCTTTGCTGCATTTGAGGCAGCAACCTCGGTTGTAGAATCAGCAACTATTTCTTGCTTTGAACTTTTCCAGCTCACAGCGCCACCATTTAGGCAGAACACATAACCAGATTGCGATTTAAAGTCATCCTTATCTGTCTGGAAGCTAGCATTGGTGTATCCGATTACCACGAGCTCTTCCTGACCTCCATATATCAAGAATGAATCCTTAGTCCTTCTCAAGCACTTAAGGATATTCTTGACAGCTACCCAATGAGCATCCCCGGGATTAGATTGGTACCTACTCGTTGCACTTAAGCATACGAGACATCTGGTCAAGTACATAACATGGCATACATGGTAGATCCTATTGCAGATGCATATGGAATCTTATTCATGCAATCCCTTTCTTCCTTAGTTGAAGGAGATTGTGTTTTGATAGATACATGCCATGTTGCATAAGTATGAATCCTTTCTTGGAATCATGCATATTAAAGCGTCTCAGCACTTTAACTATGTATATAATCAGACTTAGGCCAAGCAGTTTTTATGATCTATCTCTATAGATCCTGATTCCTAATATATAGGCTGCTTCACCAAGGTCCTTCATAGAAAAGCGTTTCCCTAACCAAGTTTTTACTTGTTGCAAGGTAGGGACATCGTTTCCAATGATTAATATGTCATCTACATATAATACCAGGAAGACGATCATGCTCTCACTAACCTTTTTGTAGACACAAGGCACATCTTCATTCTTTATGAATCCATATTGTTTTATAGTTTCATCAAAATGAAGATTCCAGCTTCTGGAAGCTTGCTTCAATCCATAGATTGATCGATGTAACCTGCATATCTTTTGGGCTTCTTATGGTATGTCAAATCCTTCAGGTTATGTCATGTACACATCCTCGAGAAGATTCCCATTAAGGAAAGCAGTTTTGACATCCATCTGCCATATTTCATAATCATGATATGCAGCGATAGCAAGTAAAATCCGAACAGATTTAAGCATTACAACTGGTGAAAAGGTTTCATCATAGTCTACACCATGAATTTGTTTATAACCTTTAGCAACCAGTCTTGCCTTATAGGTATGTACCTTACCATCCATGTCAGTCTTCTTTTTGAAGACCCACTTGTATCCTATAGGATTAACTCCTACAGGAGGCTCTACCGAGGTCCAAACCTGGTTTGTGTACATGGAATCTATTTCGGATTTCATGGCTTTTATCCACTTCTCAGACTCAGGACCAGTTATGGACTCTTGACAGGTTATAGGCTCATCTTGATCCATGAGTAATACATCACCTTGATTAGTTATGAGACAACCATATCTCTCTGGTTGGTGACGTATCCTGCTCGATCTACGCTGGTCTTGTTCTACTTGAGCAGGTTGCTCTTCCACAACTACTTTTGGTTCATGCTCTAATTCCTCCATAGGTGTATCAATGCTTTGTGATTCTTGAATTTCTTCAAGCTCTACTTTTCTCCCGCTGATTCCTTTGGAAATAAAGTCCCTTTCCAAGAAAACTCCAGTTCGAGCGACAAACACTTTGCCCTCAGAAGGATTGTAGAAGTAATACCCTCTTGTTTCTTTAGGATACCCCATAAATAAGCATTTGTCAGATTTGGGCTCAAGCCTAGTTGAAATTTATCGTTTCACATAAACTTCACAACCCTAAATCTTCATGTAAGACATATGTGGTTTCTTACCACTCCATATTTCATATGGTGTCTTTTTAACCTTTTTGGATGAAACACGGTTAAGTGTGTAAGCTGCTGTCAGTAGTGCATGTCCCCAAAAGAAGTTTGGAAGATCGGTGTGACTCATCATGGATCGGACCATGTCTAACAAGGTTCGATTTCTTCTCTCAGATACACCATTCCATTGTGGTGTTCCAGGAGGAGTGAGTTGGGATAGAATCCCACACTCTTTTAGATGGTCATCAAACTCTAGGCTTAAATATTCACCGCCTCGATCTGATCAAAGAGTTTTAATATTCTTACTTAGTTGGTTTAGTACTTCATTCTTGAACTCCTTGAACTTTTCAAAGGATTCAGATTTGTGTTTCATTAAATAGACATAACCATATCTACTTAAATCATCGGTAAATGTGATGAAGTATTGAAAAACTCCTCTGGCTGGTATGTTCAGTGGTCCACATACATCAGTATGTATGAGGGCCAAAATATCATTAGCCCTTTCACCTTGTCCTGTGAATGGGGACTTTGTCATCTTTCCAATTAAATAAGATCTGCATGTATCATATGATTCGTAATCAAAAGAGTCCAATAGTCCATCTTTATGGAGTTTGGAGATGCGTCTCTCATTTATATGGCCTAAGCGACAATGTCAAAGGTAACTTGAATTTAACTCGTTAAGTTTCATCCTTTTAGTATTAATGTTATAAATTAGCATTTCAAGATCAAGGACATACAATCCATTGTTCATTTGTGTAGTAGCATAGAATATATCATTCAAATAAATAGAGCAACAATTGTTCTTTATTATAAATGAAAAACCAAACTTGTCCAAACAAGAAACGAAAATAATATTCCTGCTAATTGCAGGTACTTAGTAACAATTCTCTAACTAAATTATTAAACCACTAGGTAAAGTCAATACATAAGTTCCTACGGCTAAAGCAGCAATGTAATACCCCATATTATTTAAATGCTCAATTGGATATCAGATGAGATCAGATGAGTATCTATGTGCTCTATCTTTGGTAAATTGGATTAATGGAATCCTCTAAGTACTATAAGTATTGACATTTGGGATCAATAGAGCAACTAATGAACTCTGAAGAGATCAATTATTTTATTAAAGAGACATATCACTATTTATTAGACTAAGAGAGTATATTAAGGTAACTCTAATAATTGATCAATTGGGTTGAGACGACAAAATACCAATTGGAGATATTTTACTCTGTTAGAATTATATTATATAATAAGCATTATATATATATATATATATATATATATATATATATATATATATATATATATATATGTTATGAGAAAGGAAAGAAAAAGATAGTAAGAAGAAAAAGAAAACAGAGAAAGAGGAAATGGAGAGAAAGAAGAGAAGAAGCTCAAGGAAGAAGAAGAGGAAGTTGGATCATAATTCATCATCTTATTCAACCTCCTCTTCGATGCTAAGGTGGGTTCTAGTTAGACACTCTAAGTTCTAGAAATATAAGTTTAGAACTTATGTTAGATTTGAGAGAAAATGATTTAACGGATAAATCAATGAAATCTAACAGATGAAATGCGATATAAATGCATGGGAATACTTTTGGAACATGTTTTGGTTGATATAATATGAATTGGAAGTGTTATGGGTGAAGGGAAAAGAGTTTTGGCCCCAATGACCTATGTTTTACGCTGCTGAGAAATTCTGGATTTTCGCATGGTTCGCCTAGCGAACCTGGTGAAGGGCAAAGCGAATGGTGCATCAAGGGTTCGCCTAGCGAACCCCAAAGCGAAGGGAAGGCGAATGTTCGTCCAGAGTTCACTTTGCGAACTTTATGCCCTTTTGGTTCTGACTTGGTTCGCTGAGTGATTCGCCTAGCGAATATAGTAGCGAACGTGACAGATTTTTTCTATGTTGTTTCCTTCATAACTTTTGATCCGTAACTCGGATTGACGCACGTTCGGAAGCGTTGGAAAGCTAATTCAATGATATTTGTGACGGTGAGGTAGAAACATGGTTATATGCTATGGATTGATAAGATAAATATGGAAAAGTAATGTATGTGTGAATATTGTAGTCCTCGTTTCCACCAAAATTCATGAATCGGGAATCCGATTGATATGGGACTTGAAGCCTTGGAAAGAGAATCCAATGTGCTATTAAATGGTAATGTGAGACCATGATTTAACCAAGGATGCTTGGTATAGGATAGTAGTGGCTTGTATGCCTTAAAGATGCGTGTGAACTACTATGTGGATTATGTTTGGCATGTTATGCAATCTTGTGTGTTTTATGATTGATGTTGTAATATGCTTGTCTAATATTGTTGTTAAACATAATTGAGAGAATATTCATGCTTAAAATGAATTAGGAAGAGTGAGAAAACTTACCCCAAACCTAATAATATGATTCTATGTTGTGACTAGGAATTGATAGAAACTCTGGATGGCGACGCTCGTGCATTCGATGTAGAAAGGTGCATCCTTGACGAGTTCTGGCCTAGAGTAGATAACCTAGATGGCAAGGCTCGGGCACTTGGTGTAGAAAGGTGCACCCGTGATGAGATTGGTCTAGGAGAGAGTGAAACACTAGTATGGAACATGTTGAACTATCATGACTATGAAAAAAGGCAAAAGAGGCCTTAAGGCGAATGTGGCCTTGTGATTGTCGAATACAATCCAGTTTGTGTGTGAAATCACGTAATTGTAACCATTTCACTTGAGTTGCAGTTTCATGAGTCTCGAGCTCCTTTGAACGTATGCATGTTTACTTGGTAGGTTTGATTCCTGCGTGTAGTACGAATGGAACCTATGGGTAGAGACTTGTGATGGTTAACAAGCCATGTGAAGTGATGGTTCACGGCTAACAGGCCGATGTTCCCGAATCCATTTCGTATGTCAAGTAAGTTACAAGGATCCATGACTCGGGTCGACTTCTAGACGTAGAAGAGGACGGGAAAAGGGGATGCCTTGGTACAGGTTATCAATTAGTGATATTTTGAGTTGGTGAACTCATGACAGGTTTCCATATAGTGTGAGATTGTGAACTCAAGGCCATTTCCCTTCCCCTTGACTTGAGTTAAAATTGATAGAACCATGTAAAGCCGAGAGAATCCATAAGATAGGGAACTCACTGAGATTTAATATTTCACCCCATTATTGTTGCTATTTTTCAGGCATTGATTGCAGGTTTGGTTTACAAGTGGAGATATGCTTGGATGTTTCAAGAGAAGCTTAGTTGAGCTTATTCCGCTGTGTATTATTTTCTTGTACAATGAGGAATATTGTATATTGATCTTAGATTTTATTATTTTGGCTAGTTTCCATGACTTGTGCCATATGTTGTATTTATGTTTTAGAAATGGACAAGTATGTGAATTATGCCAATAGGCACTTATGATGGTGTCAGTACCAAATAAAAACACTTGTATGGTATTATTCTAGATAAATATTATACAGGGCGTTACAGTTGGTATCAGAGCAGGTCGTGTCCTCGACCTAGCCTTGAAACATCATAAGTAAATCTATTCCTACCTCTTAAGTGTGTCTTGCCAGCATGACTCTTAATATCATACTATCTAGTGTTGGGCCTGATCAACCTAATACTATGTATGTGATAGGTAGAATCATGGTTGAGCGACCACGAGGACTCCGAAGTGTTGTCGAAACTTGAGCTGTGAGGGTAGGCTTAAGCCAAGAGTTAGTAGTGAAGAGTTTTGGTTAGCTCAGTTGAGGTCTTAGTAGAGGTTGTGATTTGGGTAGCATGGAATTAAAGAGTAGTGTGATGTTCAAGCAGTCCTTTGGAATTTTGGAGCCTGAAATTTAAGGATCTCTATTGGACGATTGGTTAAGGTATTGAGGAATATGTAAAATCTCTTGTAGAGATGGATTGGCCATTAGTATGGATAAGAATTTCAAGTAATCTCATTCTGTGGAAAAGAAAAGTTGTTTTGTGGAATGTGTGATGTAAGGTCCGGAAGTGAGATAAATTTTGGTGCTTCAGTTTCTAAGGTCACTATGGTATCTTGAATGGACGAGAGTACCTTAAGGAATGTGTTCGGAACAATATCTTCCAATTGGTTAAAAGTTGAGAGTTAAGTAAGTTCGGCTTCTATGGGAACCTAGAGTAGTAGAGAAGTGTGTGAAGGAACACAAGGATGTGTTTGCATACTTCAAGTGAAACAAGTATGTGTCGGACGAAGAGTTGGGGATGAATTGTGTATATTTGGTTATGTGGAGAGATTAAGTTCGAGATATTACATCGGGATTTTCTGTATTCGATGAGAGACCAATTTGGAATTTGGAAATGTTAAATTACCCTAGGAACAATATAAGGTATTGTGTTGGAGAAAGAATGAACTTCATTTAGTGACAGAAAGTGTAGTGATACGGACCTGAAGAAGTATGTATTAAGACACAGAGTAAGTACCTTGGATTCAAGGAAATTTTTGTAAGATGTTATTGAAGCTAAAATTAAGGAAGTGTAATCAAAGATGGTTCATCCATGAGAACCCTATTAGTATGGCGTGGAATGGGAAGAGTTACACCTTGGTATTAAGAACAAGCGTAGTAGTAGCACTGGAGTCGCAAGTGTATATGATGGATTCTTATTCTTGAGACAAGTGTGAAGGAACATATTTTGTGGAACAGTGAGCATTGTGTTCTAAGAAGTAAGATTGTGGTAAAACAACGAGAAACAAATCAGGACTTATTACGGACTAAGTGTAAATTATGGAACGATTTATACTGGAGGAGTTTTGTAAATAGTTGATGAGAATCGTCGGTTGCGAATCATCCATTAAGTAATTTGGTGTAAGTGTGATGTGTAATGGATAGTAAAGGGTAAGAAATCTTGGTTAATGTGTACGTAGGAATGGAAAGGTTCTTCAAGAGGATGCATTGCCCCGATTTATTTTCAAGTATAGAGAAACTTTTGTATTTGTGAATAATCGGAATATTCGGAATCTACCTTTTGTTGGACTAAGAACGTTGTTGTTTTATTTCTCACTAAAGAGTTCAAGTGGGAGAATAAGGTGGTATGCTTGATATGAGATGTCCATCAATTTTGTGGTACCGTATAATGGTTGTGTGTTGGGTTTTGCTTATGGACGAATTAAGTTTGAGTTGTGGCTAAAACCCTAGAATGTCGTCATTATTGGCTTTCCGCTAGCGTGGTAGTATGAGTAGAAAATGAACTATCCCGCTGAAGTTTTGTAGTGTGACCGCGTCAGAATTTGGAATTTTGCCTTGTCACTTGGTTGGAGTGTGTCGTCGACTTTGTCGGTTTTACCTTGAGTGGATCATGGTTAGTGAATGAAATATAAGTTAAGAAGTCGCGAGTTGAGAGTGATATTTCAAGTTAGAACAAATTGGATTAGTGGTTTAAGTAGGGATGGCTTTGAATTAAGAAGAAACTGGTTTTTGATTCTGCAGCAGTGTTAACCGACTAACGCAATATAGTTAACCGATTAACACGTGCATGGAAGGTGTTTTACGTTGAATTTTGAGAAGTTAACCGATTGGCTCAGACGGTTAATCGATTAATGTGTGGGTAAATTATGGAATCTCTTAAGAACCATCATCTGCATTTTGTTACTGTATATTGCTCCGAGTGGAGAGTATTGTGTGAATGGAAAACGGGATTGCAAGTAAATGAGAGAAGGACTTGTGTTTCGATATCGGAACTTATGAAAGGTGTTGCGTAGTCGACCATTAGGTTAGATGACAAAGGAGTTGACTTTGGGGAAATAATCTTGTGAACTGTGTTGAGTATGAGAAGTCTTAGGTGTATTACCGTTGTGAGTCTTAAGGACGAAGTTGGAAAATACTCACGAAGTATTGATCTTGCAAGGAATATTTCGGTGTGTAATTATGGTATTAGTAAGATATGAGCGGTTGGTCCGAGTTAGTAATTGTTATCTTCCATGAGTTCATGGCATGGCCTTCGAAAGTGTGTATATGTGAAGTATCGTTTGTGAATTGGTGAGTGGTATGAAAACTGACAATTGTGCCTTGGATGGGTTAAGTTTTGATAAGTGGTGACTCGTATATGATTGAACTTCTGTGTTGGTGTTACGTTATTTTAGGTTGAGATCTCGAGTCAACAAGAAACCTTGAGCAAGTCGGAGACCCGTAAGAAGAATCGATTTGGAATGTGGTAACCAGAACCGGAGGTTGTTAAGCTATTTTTGGATATATAGATCCGAGTTTAGAATGGATTAAGAGTTGTGTGGTTATGGTTGTAACAGTGTAACTCCTGTACCTGTATCGCCTAGAGAGTGTTGGACAGATGTGATAATATTGTGTGTCGGCGAGGAAATTGTTCTATCATATGACGTCAGTAAGTTTCTTGTATCATTGGTTAGTAAGGATCCAAGTGGACAAGTGTGTTCCTCCACTGACTGTTATCTACTTTGTGGTGCTTGAGGATTTATGGTGTTCCACTGTTTGGATTTGGATTGCGCAGTGGAAGGTGACAGACGAAAGAGTTAAGCCAGGATAATAAGAATTTAGAAGGATTATTGCTTGTAAGTATGGAAATAAGGAGATCTTGTTTTAAGTGTGTTACCTTTTGGTGCGACACTAAAGAAAGGAAATATCGGATTTAGTGAGTACAGTGTACAACATCAGACCAGATGGAACTGGTAAAGAAGTCATTTGACTAGTTATGAAGTGGTTCGAATGTTAAAGGATTTATGAAAGGATAGTTGTCGGTAATTGTATGAAGTTAAGAAATCACTTTTTTACCTCGCAAAGATTTGATGAGTGTCTGTTACCTTAAACCAAGACAAGGTATTATGGTTTTGTGTTGTGACTCAGTAGAAGAGCATAGAATGGTATATTTCTTCCGAAGGTAAGATATGACCAAGTCTTTTAGTAAGGAACAACAGATGAATTACGGAAAAGGCAAAGTTAGAAGTTAACTCGATATTGGAACAAGAGTATGATTAAGGACGTGAAGTTAGTTAATTTGTGAAAATAAGATTTTTGGTCTGTGAAGTCGAGTTGGAATTAGAATACGTCAGAAATTTGATCGGAAGTAAAGTTAAGTATGGATCTAAGACAGTTATATAAGTTGCGATTATTGTTGAAAAGAGGAAATTCGGGGGCGAATTTCAATTTTAGGGGGGGGGGGGGGGGGGAGAGTGTAATACCCCATATTATTTAAATGCTTAATTGGAGATCAGATGAGTATCTATGTGCTCTATCTTTGGTAAATTGGATTAATGAAATCCTCTAAGTACTTTAAGTATTGACATTTGGGATCAATAGAGCAACTAATGAACTCTGAAGAGATCAATTATTTTATTAAAGAGACATATCACTATTTATTAGACCAAGGGAGTATATTAAGGTAACTCTAGTAATTGATCAATTGGGATGAGACGACAAAACATCAATTGGAGATATTTTACCCTGTTGGAATTATATTATATAATAAGCATTATATATATATATATGTGTGTGTGTGTGTGTGTGTGTGTGTGTGTGTGTGTGTGTGTGTGTGTTAAGCGAAAGGAAAGTAAAAGATAGTAAGAAGAAAAAGAAAACAGAGAAAGAGGAAATGGAGAGGAAGAAGAGAAGAAGCTCAAGGAAGAAGAAGAGGAAGTTGGATCATAATTCATCATCTTCTTCAACCTCCTCTTCAATGCTAAGGTGAGTTCTAGTTAGACACTCTAATTTCTAGAAACATAAGTTTAGAACTTAGGTTAGATTTGAGAGAAAATGATTTAACGGATAAATCAATGAAATCTAACGGATGAAATGCGATATAAATGCATGGGAATACTTGTTATTTATGTTGGAACATGTTTTGGTTGATATAATATGAATTGGAAGTGTTATAGGTGAAGAGAAAAGAGTTTTGGCCCCAATGACCTATGTTTTACGTTGTTGAGAAATTCTAGATTTTCGCATGGTTCGCCTAGCGAACCTGGCGAAGGGCAAAGTGAATGGTTCATCGAGGGTTCGCCTAGCGTACCCCAAAGCTAAGGGAAGGAGAATGTTCACCCAGAGTTCACTTTGCAAACTTTATGCCCTTTTGGTTCTGACTTGATTCGCTGAGTGATTCGCCTAGCGAATGCAGTAGCGAACGTGACAGATTTTTTCTATGTTGTTTCCTTCATAACTTTTGATCTGTAACTCAGATTGACGCACTATCGGAAGCGTTGGAAATCTACTTCAATGTTCTTTGTGATGGTGAGGTAGAAACATAGTTATATGCTATGGATTGATAAGATAAATATGGAAAAGTAATTTATGTGTGAATATTATAGTCATCGTTTCCACCAAAATTCATGAATCAGGAATCCGATTGATATGGGACTTAAAGCCTTGAAAAGAGAATCCAATGTGCTATTAAATGGTAATTTGAGACCATGATTTAACCAAGGATGCTTGGTAGAGGATATTAGTGGCTTTTATGCCTTAAAGATGCGTGTGAACTACTATGTGGATTATGTTTGACATGTTATGCTATCTTGTGTGTTTTATGATTGATGTTGTAATATGCTTGTCTAATATTGTTGTTGAACATAATTGAGAGAATATGCATGCTTAAAATGAATTAGGAAGAGTGAGAAAACTTACCCCAAACCTAATGATATGATTCTAGGTTGTGACTAGGAATTGATAGAAACTCTGGATGGTGACGCTCGTGCATTCGATGTAGAAAGGCGCATCCTTGACGAGCTCTGGCCTAGAGTAGATAACCTAGATGGCAAGGCTCGGGCACTTGGTGTAGAAAGGTGCACTCATGACGAGATTGGTCTAAGAGATAGTGAAACACTAGTATGGAACATGTTGAATTATTGTGACTATGAAAAAAGGCAAAAGAGGCCTTAAGGCGAATGTGGCCTTGTGATAGTCGAATACAATCCAGTTTGTGTGTGAAATCACATAATCGTAACCATTTCACTTGAGTTGCAGTTTCATGAGTCTCGAGCTCCTCTGAACGTATGCATGATTATTGGCAGGTTTTATTCCCGCGTGTAGTACAAATGGAACCTATGGGTCGAGACTTGTGATGGTTAACAGGCCATGTGAAGTGACGGTTCATGGCAAACTGGCCGATGTTCCCGAATCCATTTCGTATGTCAAGTAAGTTACAAGGATCCATGACTCGGGTCGACTTCTAGATGTAGAAGAGGACGGGAAAAGGGGATGCCTTGGTATAGGTTATCGATTAGTGATATTTTGAGTTGGTGAACTCATGACATGTTTCCATATAGTGTGAGATTGTGAACTCAAGGTCATTTCCCTTCCCCTTGACTTGAGTTAGGATTGATAGAACCATGTAAAGCCGAGAGAATCCATAAGATAGAAAACTCACTGAGATTTAATATCTCACCCCATTATTGTTTCTATTTTTCAGGTATTGATTGCAGGTTTGGTTTATAAGTGGAGCTATGCTTGGATGTTTCAAGAGAAGCTTAGTTGAGCTTATTCCGCTGTGTATTATTTTCTTGTACAATGAGGAATATTGTATATTTATCTTAGATTTTATTATTTTGGCTAGTTTCCATGACTTGTGTCATATGTTGTATTTATGTTTTAGAAATGGACAAGTATGTGAATTATGTCAATAGGCACTTATGATGGTGTCAGTACCAAATAAAAACACTTGTATGGTATTATTCTTGATAAATATTATACAGGGCGTTACAAGCAACCTTTGCTCCATTGCCAACTCGTATGTCAACTTCACCTTTTGCCAAAACTCTACTCCTTTTTAGCCCCTGCACATTGGTACAAATGTGAAAACCACATATAGTATCTAATACCCATGATGCAGAAGTAGATAAATTTATTTCTATAACAAAAATACCTGAAGTTGGAGTATCCACTCCATTCTTCTTATCTTCCAGGTACTTTGGGTAGTTTCTCTTCCTGTGTCCGGTCTTATCGCAATAGAAGCAAGTGCCCTCCTTTGTTATTCCTCCACTAGGCTTCAAAGCAGGGGAAATATGTTTGGGTTTGGCAACTTCCTTGCCTTTCCATTTACCACCCTTCTTGGTGGGCCTTTTGTTCTATTTCTTTCCATTGCTGACCATTAGAATGGATTTCCCTTTTGACTTTAGATTTTGCTCAGAAGTTCTTAACATGCCTAGCAATTTAGGAAGAGTTTTGTCCATATCATTCATGTTGAAATTAAGGACAAATTGACTGAAGCTTTCCGGCAACGATTATAGGATCAAATCAGTCGCAAGCTCCTTTTTTAGGGGAAATTCCAATCTTTCAAGGTTCTCCACATACCCAATCATCTTGAGTACATAGAGACTTACAGGGGCTCCCTCAGATAGCTTGGCTTGAAAATGGGCTTTTGAAACTTCAAACCTCCCATGCCTTGTCTGCTCTTGATAGAGCATCTTCAGGTGTTCGATCATATCGAACGCTGCCATGTTTTCATGTTGCTTTTGCAATTCAGAATTCATGGTAGCCAGCATGAGGCAAGCAATTTCATTGGCATCGTCGACATGCTTCTTATAAGCATCTCTTTTAGTCTTAGGAGCAGAACTAGAAGGCTCCTTCTCAGGAACAGGTATCTCTAAGACATACAGCTTTTTGTCATGTTTGATGACAATCCTCAGATTTCGGTGTCAATCCAGAAAATTTGTCCCAGACAATTTTTCCTTATCAAGGATTGATCGCAAAATGTTGTTAGATGTGTTTGTTGTCATGGTAATCTACAAAATAGAATGGAAAAATATAAGTATCATTAAAACAACATATTCAATTAGGCCTTTAATTAAATATGCTCCCACTATTTTACTCAAACCAAATGACCCTCACCATTTGATTCAGAAAATCCCGTTGGAAGATTTTCTAGTGGATCGAGATCCATATTTCACTTTGTTTTAAGTCAGCGTTAGGCTGATTACACAAAACTCAGTTATTTAGGTAGGAACTCCTTCCAATTGTATCCAATACAATTCTCGAATATTTCAGTTTGGTGAATAACTCCTTATTCTAATCCATTATATGGATTATTCCCAACTCTTGCTTCTAAACGTATATAATTTTATTATATTTTGTTTAGTTAAGTTTGACCCATTGTTTTAGAAATTGGATATTACATTTATCCCATCGCATCTTACTAATATAGAAGGTGCACCTCGCGTTAGGCGAAGCCTACATTATTCGATATTAGTCTTGATGAGTTCTAAAACTTAGAAAGCATAAACTTAATATTCAATTTGAGGGGATTTTCATTAGTTTGATCTCACCGGCTTATTTATCATATAAATCGTCTCTCACATGCATCAACGTACATACAAAATGAAACAGTTATGGCCCCTAGCGCAATTGTTCTCCCTGGCCAATGAGAAAACCTAAGCTAAACCTAATAATGATCTACACTTCTCCTAGCAAGATCTCCAAGGTTGTCCTTCTTTGATCTTGTAGTCTTTCTTTTTCTTCATAACATTACATTACATTAAAGAATACTCATTTTTACATACGAGGGAGTGAGATGAGAAAAGAAGTACATCAAGAGATTAAAAGAGAGGCACAACACACAAGTTGTATTTTAAAATCCCAAAACAAAATAAAGGAAAACTAAGGCCATAACTGATCACCACAAGAGAAAAATAATAAACACACTTTTATTATTATTAATTTAAATCCTGTTAATTAAATGAATTAAATTAAATTTTGGCGAATGATCACACTACGCAGACGGGGTTCCGCTGCCCGGTCAGCGGACGGGGGTCGAGGGGGCAGCACCCCGACAAAAAAAAATTTAATGAACAATTCATTTGAAATCGGCGTCATTCTTCGCATCAACACTTGATACTTTCCATAAAATTAAAGCACAATTTTTGTGCCATCACAACCCTAATCGCAGATCTTTTAGACAACATAACCCTTGTGTCGTCATGAACCCTAATGCAACAATTCCATATCGTCAAAGCACCATGATCAATAATTCAGTATGATTGATCCATATGCCACTGCTTCACCATACTAAAGTCGGATTCCGAAGCAAATGAACACGGATAGCTCAAAGGAATAATGATAATTACGTGATTTAAATGAATGAAATAGAAACATATATCCAATATATCATCTTTGCATCAGAGTTAATTATATCACATATAAAATTTGATCGATCATATTTGTGTAACTTAAGGACGATCGACATATCGCTGCTTCACCATACTATTGTCGGATTCTGAAGCATAGTCAATATCGATCATCCAAATCGTACACAACCTCATTCCAAAATTCAATTTCTCGATTTAATTTAATTTGTTATGTGTTTTAATCGAATTAAAACAAAGAAAATTAAAATAAACACTTATCTGATGCATGGTTTCGTAAGTGGATCTAATACCACTGAAGGGAAATTGCGATTCAAAATGTAGCGAAAATTAAAATTTCCCTTTAGCGATCCTTACGAAAGATCATGATCAGTGATAGAATGGTAACCTCTTCTGGTGATGAAACCTTTAATTCTGAATCCAAGGAATGATCACGAGCGATGTATGATGAGCAACACCTCTACTCAGTCCACACGAATAGCTTCCTTCAGTCTCAGTGCTAGATGCTATGATTGAAGGCTTTGAGTGAGAGATAAAGAGAAGGAAAATACAGCTAGGGTTTCACAACTGAATTTTCATCAAGTGTTTATGTTTCTGCACAAGGGTTATATTTATAGAACCACTTGTGTGGGCTGCAAGCTAAAAAGCCCACTTAAGTGCACGCACACCATATCTTATAATGTACCGTATATCACTTAAGCACGTGGTACCTTACCATAATCCATATTCCACTTAAGTGCACCGTACCTTACGGTGTTACATATTTACTTAAGTACATTGTACCTTACGGTGTGCCTTATTTACTCTACCTCTTATCAAACTATCCTTATGTGTGTGACCCTATAGGATTTCGCGACATTGGTAATTATATTAAATCATGCATTTAACATAATAAACAGTGAGCGGTATCTAGCAACACATCACTGCTACCCAAGTCACAAAATTGTCATGTGATCTAACAAAATCTTTTGTGTTAGTGCTTGTGTGTACAATTACACTTTTGCCCTTATGTCTATATTGAACACAAGGCATATACCGTGTCATCCTTGTTCAGTTCAATATTGGGCCCTTAGATATTTATCCTGTTATGCAGGATGGGCAAATTCCATCTAGGTCACTCATGTCCCTCAGCATGCTTTATGAAGTACCCATCAACTGTCTTTATACTCATCCAATTACGAACAATGTTTGATCACCAATAAAGTACTTGACTCTACATCTAGGGTCCATAGTGGTTTCAGGTCGAAGGGTGGTATACACCACTATCACCATGAGAGTAACTTATGACACTTTGCATAACATTCTATGTAGTACTCTCATAGTGGATCAATCCAGTATAAATATTACTCCTAATATTCATACCTATGTTAAGACTTGATAACTCCTTATCCATGATCCATGATATGTGATCATCAGTCTATCTATATAATAGTCTTAATGCTTTAAGGTTATCCCATTTCACATTAAAGCTCGACTACGGATACTTTAAAAATAGTGTCCTTATGTTTAATGGAATATCATGATTAAGTCACACTTAATATTTCAATAAACGAACTAGCTATTCTAAGGACTTTATCATTTTAGAAAAACAAACATAATAAAGAAATACCTTTTATTATTAGTAAATAATTCGATACAAGTACCAAAAGTATTGGCCTCTAGGGCTTACACCAACACATGTGTAGGTAATCAAAATATTAAAATTGTAGATGTCTCTTTTTCAGCCATTACAGGTAAAGGGTCAGTTGTGTTGTCTCCAATATTAACTCTTAAAAATGTCCTTCATGTTCCGAACTTATCGTGTAATTTAATGCCCGCCAGTAAATTAGACCCAGAAATAAATTGTCAAACTAATTTTTTCCGATCTCACTATGTCTTTCAGGGTTTAAACTCGGGGAAGATGATTGGTAGTGCTAAGGAGAGTAAAGGACTCTTCTACCTTGACATTGGATCTGCATCACAACTACCTTTAACAATAAGTTTCTTCTTTGAGTCTTTTTCTATTTTGAATAATAAAAATGACGACATTATGGTATGGCATTTAAGATTTGGTCATCCTAGTTTTCGTTACTTAAAACACTTGTTTCCTAAGTTATTTCACAATAAGAATTTTTCTTCGTTCAAATGTGAAGCATGTGAGTTTGCAAAGCATCATCGTTCCCAATTTTAAATACAACCTTATAAACCATCAAAACTGTTTTCTATTATTCACAATGATGTTTGGGGCCCTAACCGTACAAGTACACTCTCTCTCAAAAAATGTTTTATCACATTTATAGATGACCATACAAGAGTATGTTGGGTATACTTGTTAAAGGGGAAATCAGATGTTTATCAGGCTGTAAAGATTTTTTTTCAATTGTGCAGAACCAATTTCAAACAAATATCCATGTTTTTAGAAGTGATAATGGCAAAGAATATTTTAACACTATCATGGATGATTTTTTTAAAAAAATGGGATTGTACATCAAAGCTCATGTCCTAAAACTCCTCAACAAAATGGAATGGCTAAAAGGAAAAATAGACATTTATTGGAGGTTGCTAGAGCTTTACTTTTTTCGAATAAAGTACCAAATTATTTGTGGGGAAAAACTATTTTAACAGCTGCGTATTTAATTAATAAAATGCCCTCCAAAATTCTCAATTTTCAAACTCCTATTAATGTCTTCAAAGAATGTTTTCCTAAACCAAAAGGATATAAAAACAAGAAAAATCTTTGGTTGCACAACCTTTGTTCATGAACATAAAAATGTTAGAAAACTTGAGCCACATGCTATAAAATGTGTCTTTGTTGGATACTCCCTAAACCAAAAGGATATAAATGTTTTTATCCAAAAACAAGAAAATGTTTGTCACTATGGATGTTACATTCTTTAAAAATAAACCTTTTTTTGATGACACTCATCTTCAAGGGGGGGGGGGGGGGGGGATAAAGGAAGACTCGTTTCAAATTGTGGACATGAGTTTTTTAAAAAATTTATCTTTGCCTGTATCACAAAATTCTAAGACTTTTACATCTGCACCAACAAAAAATGGCCATAATTTTGTATATGATCCTACTCTTGTTATGAGTAAGGATCCTTGTGAATCTGAGCCTACATTATCTCTTGTAGAAAACAATGAGAATCCTGAAAATGATGACAATGATTATATAATTGAAATGCCACAAAATAATGAGTCACTTCAAGAAAACAAATTTGAATTA
This sequence comes from Lathyrus tuberosus, assembly GCA_022829125.1. Taxonomy (NCBI): domain Eukaryota; kingdom Viridiplantae; phylum Streptophyta; class Magnoliopsida; order Fabales; family Fabaceae; genus Lathyrus; species Lathyrus tuberosus. Next base: position 1,750,243 of record JALAZF010000250.1, on the reverse strand, counting down.
GGAAATAGGACTTGGAAAGGGAGGGTTTTTATGAAAAAGCACCATAAAGGAAGGGACGAGTCCACATCTCAACATTGTCAGGAATCTGAACCGAGGAATGATAAACCTCACAACAAAAGAAAAGGTAAGTCTATCTCTATGTTTGAGAGTCGTATTTTATATCCTGATATAGATGATCCTGTTGCCATTAGAAAACCTGTCAGATCTTGCACTAAACACCTCTTGTCCAATTTTATTTCATATTCAAATTTGTCTTCATCTATGTTTGCCTTCACCTGAAAATTGTCTAGTGTAGAAATTCCAAAAAAGTGTACAAGTTTCTCTAGAAAAGAACAAAACTTGGAGTGTTACGTCACTACCAGATGGCAAGAAGACAGTTGGATGCAAATGGGTGTTTACTGTGAAGTTTAATTCAAATGGGTCAATTGAAAGGTACAAGGCTCACTTGGTGGCTAAAGGCTTTACTCATACCTATGGTATAGACTACTCAGAGACATTTGCTCCTGTTGCAAAATTGAACATTGTAAGAATTATTTTATCTCTTGCTTCTAGCCTGGATTGGCCCTTACATCAGTTAGATGTTAAGAATGTCTTTCTTAATGGTGATCTAGAAGAAGTATATATGGACATTCCTCCTAGTTTGGAAAACAAATTTGGATCAAATATATGCAAACTAAATAAGTCTTTGTATGAATTAAAGCAGTCCCCCAGAGCTTGGTTTGAAAAATTCACTCAGTCCATGAAGAATCAAGGGTACATCCAAGGACAGGCTGACCACACCCTGTTCACAAAATTCTCCAACGATGGAAAAGTTGTTGTCCTGATTGCTTATGTTGATGATATTGTCCTTACTAGAGACGATACAATAGAAATGACAAGGGTAAGAGAGAAATTGGTAGTAGAATTTGAAATCAAGGACTTGGGATTCATGAGATATTTTCTAGGCATGAAGGTTGCTCGGTCAAAGAATGGTATTGTGATTTCACAGCAGAAATACATTCTAGACTTATTGAAAGAAACAGGAATGAGTGGATGTCGTCCTGCAGATACCCCTATGGATCCTAATGCTAAAATTTGGGGAGAAGGTAATGTTCCTGTTGATATTGGAAGATATCAGAGATTGGCTGGGAATCTGATTTATTTGTCATACACTCGACCTGATATTGCTTTCTCAGTCAGTGTAGTGAGTCAGTTTATGAATTCTCCTTTCGAGGAACATCTTGAGGAAGTCTATAGGATACTGAGATATCTAAAGGGAAATCCTAGAAAAGGGTTTTTTTTAAGAAGACTAGTGAAAGGAATGGGTATATCTTCACTGGTGCTGATTAGGCAGGTTCAGTCACAGATAGAAGATCAACCTATGGATATTATATCTATGTTTGGGGTATTCTTGTGACATGGAGAAGCAAGAAACAAGGAGTTGTAGCAAGGAGTAGTCCAGAAGTCGGGTTTAGAGCTATGTCTCAAGGTATTTGTGAAGGATTATGGATCCTTAGAGTCCTAGAAGAACTTAAGATGAAAATTGAGCTTCCATTGAAATTGTACTCTGACGGTAAAGTTGTTATTAGCATAGCTCATAATCCAGTTCAACATGACAGAACCAAGCATATTGAGATTGATCGACACTTCATAAAGGCGAAGTTAGATGTTGGAATCATATGTCTACCTTTCGTGACTTCAAGTCAGCAAACTGCGGATATCCTGACCAAAAGTTTGGCAAGACCTACCTTTGAGCATTTGATAGACAAGTTGGGTAGATAGATATCTATGCACCAACTTGAGGGGTTGTTAGAAAATAATTTATTTCCCTATTTAATTGTTTCCGTTTATTTTCATTTATTTTCTTTTATTCTCCATTAAGGAGAGAATTAAGTGTATTAATTGTATTCTCATTATATAAACCAGCCTTTGGCTAAGGAATAAAAATATAACAGCTTTTACCTATTTCTTCCAATAGTCTCACACAAAGTTTAAGCGAAACCTTAGTAAATGTGGCAGAATTGGTGTCTCCCACGAGAGTTTATGGCTTGAAATGGAAAACTGAGTACAGATCTAGACAGAGGGCAGGATGGTGACGCTGGCAATGGAAACCACAATGGGATGGGATGTCGGACGCACTGTCATGCGTTGCTGGAGCGGTGGCGTATGAGGTGCACGCTGTTGAGAATGTAGCAAATGTGAGTAGTATAGGTAATAGTCCCACATTGGTTGGAAATGTGGAGACTTGAGCATTTATAAATTAGAGAACCCACCCACCTATTACCTTAGTCTATGTTTGGATATCATAAAATGAACGGAGCATAATGGAGTGGAGCAGAGTGGGACGGAGCGGAATGAAGCGGAGTGGGACGAATGTCTTTTTCCATTTTTTGGAAATTTTAGAATGGAATAAGGCAGATTGTTCATTCTGCCCAAATTGGAGGGGAAGAAATATGGTGGTAAGTGATGGAATGGAATGGAATCCATATCACTTCGTTTCGCTCTGCTCCATCGAATTTTAAATGATCCAAACAATGGAATATCATTTCATTCCATCTCATTCCACTCCGCTCCATCCAATTCCATCAATCCAAACAAAGCCTTAAGGTTTTGGGTGAATATGTGGCGTCTCTCTCACTTGTGTGTTGCTCTTGACCCAATGTTGATGCTCTTCCTCATGACTCAACACATGGTATCAAATCCTGGTTTGAGAAAGGGATCGACTTATTTGTATCTAAAGTGAACGGTGCCACAAGGATGGTGAGTAAGAAACGTTCCGTTGAAGAGTGTCAACGGCGCCACAAAGGTGGTGAGTAAGAAATGTTTCGCGCGGTACAAGAGTTTGTGGAAGTAAGAAGAGCTTTCACTTAAGGGAGAGCATTGTGGACTCACACTTGAGGGGGAGTGTTTAGAATGTAGTAAGTGTGAGTAGTGTGGGTAATAGTCCTACATTGGTTGAAAATGTGTAGACTTAAGCATTTATAAGTGAGAGAACCCACCCACATATCTATCACCTTAAGGTTTTGGGTGAATATGTGGTGTGTCTCTCACTAAGGTGTTGCTCTAAAAAAGAAGTACCATGATTCTCAATGCTCCCTTGTGAAAAAATATCCCCAAACACATGGTATCATGAGCCTTTGGTTCGAGAAATGTACCGGCTTACTTGTATCGAAAGTCAACGGCGCCACAAGGGTGATGAGTAAGAAACGTTTCGTTGAAGTGTCTCAACGGCACCAAAAGGGTGGTGAGTAAGAAACGTTCTGTGCGGGACAAGAGTTTGTGGAAGTAAGAAGAGCTTCCACTTGAGGGGAAGCATTGTGGACTCACGCTTGAGGGAGAGTGTTGAGAATGTAGCAAGTGTGAGTAATATGGGTAATAGTCCCACATTGGTTGGAAATGTGGAAACTTGAACATTTTTAAATTAGAGAACCCACCCGCCTATTACCTTAAGGTTTTTGGTGAATATGTGGTTTGTCTCTCACTTGTGTCCTGCTCTTGACCCAATGTTGATGCTCTTCCTCATGACCTAACACATGGTATCAAATCCTGGTTGGAGAAAGGGATCGGTTTACTTGTATCGAAAGTCAACGGCGCCACAAGGGTGGTGAGTAAGAAACGTTATGTTGAAGTGTGTCAACGACACCAAAAAGGGGGTGAGTAAGAAACGTGTTGTGCGGTACAAGAGTTTATAGAAGTAAGAAGAGCTTCCACTTGATGGAAAGCATTGTGGACTCACACTTGAGTGGGAGTGTTAAGAATGTAGCAAGTGTGAGTAGTATGGGTAATAGTCTCACATTTGTTGGAAATGTGAAGACTTTTGTATTTATAAATGAGAGAACTCACTCACCTATTACATTAAGGTTTTGGATGAATATGTGTTGTCTCTCTCATTTGTGTGTTGCTCTTGACCCAATGTTGATGCTCCTCCTCATGACCCAACACACGCGTGGTAGGAGAAGTGGCCCGTGGGAAGATGGGTGACGGTGAGATTTTGAGGACTAGCTAATCTAGAAGAGGAGATTTTGGCGGTATAGGTATCTCGCATGTAGCGCGATTTTTGTGGTTTCGAATCACTATCGCTTTAGTACTACAGTTCGATTCATTTTTTATCCTATGAAGCTGATTAAGGAAGGGAAATAGATGTCTCTAATTAACCCTGCTTGCAAACTGAGGTTGAACAGTCAAAACAGTTGGTTTACAGATGCTATCAAAATAGGGGGGTTCTTCTTTTGGGTTATTTGCTTAAAAACAATGTCTAGGCTATTGGTAAGGTGTTAGGTCTGATGCTTTTTTATTGATGTATGAAGGTACGGGATTTTGGGTTTTTGATTAGTATGTTCGCTAAGATTTTTGCAATCTTATGTCTACGTATTTCCGAAACAGGGAAATCAGAGCGATCGTAGTTCCTCCTATTCTATGGGAGGAAAGAGATTATTTTGGTGTCTTATTCAAAGCCCAAGACATGAAGCTAAAGGTGGTTTGTATCTTGTTCAAAGCCCAAGATGTGAAGCTAAAGGGTTTTGGGGGAGAGAGATTTTGTGATCTCTAAAGAGGAGTTGTTGATGTTTGTATGATGTGACCAAGGCACAAATTTGATGCTAAAAGGTTGATTGACTCAATCGGGGTTTTCTTTATACAAAGCCTAAGAGGAGGCTAGAAGTTTGACTTTTCCGAAGGAAAATGTTCTTTCTGTCTTGTACAAAGCCCAAGATTGAGGTTAAAAGGGATTTTTGACTCCGTTGGGGAGAAGGTCTCTTGTATAAAGCCCAAGATGGAGGCTGAAATGAGTTTGACTCAACAAGAAAGTGCTTTTGTCGGTGTCTTGTACAAAGCCCAAGACGGAGGCTAAAAGAGTTGACTCAACAAGAGAGTCTTGAACAGGTGACTGACTCAACAAGAGAGTCTGAAGGTTGATTGACTCAACAAGAAAGTCTTTTATACTCAACAAGAGAGTGATTTGATGTCTCTTACGAAGCCCGAGATTGAGGCTAAAAGGATATTGACTCAACAAGAGAGTCTTGTATACTCACCAAGAGAGTCTTTTATAGGCCAAGACGGAGGTTAAAAGTTGATTGACTCAACAAGAGAGTCTTTTATACTCAACAAGAGAGTGTTTTACTATCTGTCTTGTACAAAGTCCAAGAAGGAGGCTAAAAGTTGACTCAACAAGAGAATCTTTTATACTTAACAAGAAAGTGTTTTTATATCTCGTACGAAGCCTGAGATGGAGGCTAAAAAGGGTTTGACTCAACAAGAGAGTCTTTTATGCTCAACAAGAGAGTGTTTTACTATCTATCTTGTACAAAGCCTAAGACGGAGGCTAAAAGTTGACTCAACAAGAGAATCTTTTATACTCAACAAGAGAGTGTCTTTCTATCTCGTACGAAGCCCGAGATGGAGGCTAAAAGTTGACTCAACAAGAGAGTCTAAAAAGGTTAGCTCCGTTGGGGAGAATCATTTGTACAAATCCCAAGAGGGGGCTGACTTACTGTTGAGGATTATTGAGATCCTAAAGCAGGTCCAAGTGTGGGGAACTCTCATGAGAGAGACCGGGTTTCTGCTGGAGATTGATCCAGAGTGATTGGTATTTTTTCCTATGTTTGAAAGGAACTTGAGAATGTCTTTGAGACTCAAGAGTTTTAGACTGTCTAAGTCTAGAGTAATCAACTGATTAGATGCGTAGAAATACTCTGGGTAAGATTGAAATCCACTTACAATTTCTGTAACAGTTCAGAAGTTGACTGTGTACAAAATTGTAATCAATTTGACTACTTAAGCAAATCACTGATTCTGGAAGCTTTGCTGATCAACAAAATCTTTTCTCATCTAAAGCCTTGTTGAAGATTGAAGAATCAACTGATTAGATGGACTCATCATATAAGGAGTAGTATCTGCTGAATGCTCATCTTGGAAGATACGTGCAGAGGAGCCACGTATTTGCTCAAGGTTGAATTATCAAAAGACAGGAAATCTGGGATGCTGAAGAATAACTCTCTATGTGCTCCTGAGATGTTTTCAAGAAACGAACTAGGTCCACCCTTGACTTTATTGGTTAAAGCTCATTCAAAACTTCTTCATGTAAAGAAGAAAGATTGTTGTTCTATGATTTTGAACTCCAAAGTGAAGTCTGTTGAAGTCAAAAAATCTGAAGAATTCAAACTCTTAAAAATGATTCAACATTTGAATCTTAAAGTTGAAAGACTCAATGAATTACTGAATATTGTTTTCTTGGAAAGTATAAACTATAAAGAATATTCAGGAAGAAGAAATTAAATGATTCATCAAGTACTTGATCAGAATATATTCAAATGATTGAGTTCTGTTAAACCTGAGATTATATCTAAGTTGAAACTAATGTTATTGATCAAATTCTATCTGATAAATTCCTCATAACCACTTTAATCTGAAATCTGAAGATGTTCAAGTTGATGGATTAACAAAAGTCATCTCTTGAAGTCAAAAGGATTTACGTTGCTGATCAGTTGACATTCTTTTGAAAGAAGATATGTTGTTGATCTTTGATGGACTAAGTCTATAATCAAGTTAAATCAACATTGTGAGATCAAAAAGTGTCATGCAAATTGTGCTACACGCATGTCTGATGATTCTTGGATATAATCTGCAATCGTTGAAGAAACATAGTCAGAAGACGTCAATCAATTCTCTTCAGCTCATAACCTCGCAAGTAGTCTAGATTCTTATGATCAGAATGTAGGAGATATCCACATTGCTCAGACTCAGAGTTTTACATAATTCAACAATATCTGATAGCTCTCTCTGAAGGAAGTTGAGGATGAAAGACGATGATCGAAAAATATTCATATTCTTCAGAAACCAGAATGTAAGAAAATCTTGAAGAATCCAAGAACCAACAGTAGTTCACTCAAACATTCCCTAGAAAGAAAGATCAGAGTCAAAATGGAAAACGCTAAGATAAGCCTCCAAAAAGATCTCTGTATTCCTAAGGTATGGTTGCTTTTATTCCTGATTATTTTAATCACTAACTGTTCACTAGTATTCTTCTAAGAGTAATTTAGATTTTCTAGCATTTATGATTAGACAATTTTCAAAGAAATTAAATAAAATTCATAATTGTGTGGTATCAGCTGCTATAACCCTACCCAAAAGTATACGGCGTTTTAAGTCTATCATGCGTCCTTTCAGCTGATTGTCGCCACTATTCATAGCGTGCCTAGGAAATGTTGACCACGCGCGTTCCAAGCTTAATAAATAGCTATCACTCCTTAGTTCTCCTCACAACACAACTCCCCTTCTAGGAAGAATCTCTATCCAGAAGCTTAGAACCTTCTTCCTCAGCTAACCTGCTCAAAATGTCTTCACACAATATCAGAGGAGAAACTACTGACCTCGAACTCTTAAAGGAATACACTCTAAACGTGAACCATCTACCTCTTCTCCACAAACCAAGTGTTTTCTCTGGAATTAAATTTCAGAACTGGGAAAACTATTTCTCCATGCTTGATGGACCTATCTTCCCTGCACTCGTAACTGAGTTCTAAGCAAATGCTCGATCACTAAAATATGATTTTGGAAAGAATGTCATTTTATTTGTGGTCACTGGCTGTCCTGTCATTATTAACCCTGCCATCATTGCCAAAGCAATTGATTGTATTGAGGATGGTTTGATCGTGGAGGATAACATTAATAATGTTTGTCTTGACAAACATCTGCATGTGATCTTTGAAACTAAGGGTCATCCCACTCTACCTTGTACCCTCAATCCTGTAGCCAAATACTGGTACAAGCTAATGGTAACTAATCTAAGACCAAGAGAAAGAGGAGGAGGATGGCTTTCTGACAAAGAAAGATTATTTATTTTCTTCCTAGTTTGTAGAGTCAAAATAAACCTACCCCAAACCATGTATAATCATCTGAAGGAAGAATTCCTTTTGTCTAGGAAAGACACAGTTTATCAAGTTCCCTACTGTAGGGTTATCTCCCACATTCTTGATCTTCAAGGAGTTGTTGGACATTGCAGAAGAAATGGAATGACTGAGAATATCCTTCCTGAGTTTTGTCAACCTATGACGTTCTTAGTTTAAGATATGAAGTTAGTCACTTTTGTTAATTAAAAGTTATACTTGACTAAACTTATGTAAAATCTTGATATTTATATTTCTCAAGTATGTTCTATGTGTTTTTGATTGAATGGTTCTTATGATCACGATTATCTAATTAATAAAAAAATGATGAGTGCTGCTTAAAATTCACACGAAAAGGCTTAGGAGTGTCTAGAGACCATAAATTCCCATAGGTCATGATTAAGTAACGGTTCCATTATCACTTATTAAGATTGTGTCAGGTTTCTTGATTAAAGAAATTAATCATTAACCTACCTTTCCACGTTGCTTAGTATGTCTAGGAAAATCAACCATTGCGGTTTCAAATTCTCCACAGAGTTTACTTCACTCCCTCACCTATAAAAGCATCAAACCCTAAGACAACAACACAACTCTTACTTACCTGAATCTTCAGCCTAATCACTCTCAATTTTACTTGTCACTCTCTAAAAATGGCTTTTGTCTCACAAAATGCTTCAATTTCCACAACCACACAAATTCCAGTTGACAGTCTCATAGTCTTGTCTGAAACTACTGTAAACCTCAACAATCTAAAGTCAAATGGATGTGATATGACTCCCTCAATGGAAGCACAAGGATGGAGTAACTACTTCAAGAGGTTGGAAGGACCTTCCTATGGATGCTTGGTTAAAGAGTTCTGGATTCATGCTAATGCAGGCTCGATTCTCATTAGTTCTTCGGTCTTTGGAAGAAGAGTCTACATATCTGAAAAGACTATTGCAGATCTCTTGGAGCATGAGGATAATGGATTCAGAATTACCAAGGATCTACTTAGTGAGCAGAGAGAAGCCAAAGTCATAGCCCTTTTTTTCAAAGAAGGAATAGCAGTTGAGAACCAAGTATTCTTAAACCTGAAAGAACCATTACAAGCTTGGTTCAGAATCTTGCAGGGAAGCATTTTTCATCATCTTCCTGCAAATCAACTCAACGACACTCAGAAGTGTGTCTTGTTCCTTCTCCTTAAAGGAATTAAGATCAATCTCCCTTCCGTTCTCTTCAAACTTCTGAAGGAAGCCATAAGAAACTCCAGAAGTGGTTATAATCTGGAGATCAAACTTATTCCATACGGAAGACTCATCTCTGACATTTTAGTTGAATCTGGAGTAGTTGATGACATTCTAATCGATGAAGGTGAATCAAGAAAGCTGCTTAAAAGCGCTGGGAAGATTCTCAAGTTTGAGGGTCTTATGAAAGAAGACATCACTCTGGACAATACATTCTTGAGGGAATTAACTCTGACTCCCAGGATTCCAGTTAAAGGTCTCCCAAAATTCGGTACTTACAATCAGGCAAAAGTCAGAAACTATCTGAGTAGATTTATGGATGAAGATATCAGTGTTTGGATCAACATGAAGAATATTACTGATGTACTTCAAGAACTCACAAATTGGAAAGAAGGAAGTAAGAAGCAGAAAATGGTTGATGATGAGGAACCCTAATCTAAGAGATCAAAAACCGTGAATGATGCATTAAAATCCTTTAAGGACAATGCAATCACAAAAATCCAAAGCTTAGTAGAAGCTTCCAGTTCCTGTATGGACTCTATGGAAATAAGAAATATCTGGACTGAGTTCCATGAATCGATCTCAGAAGAAACTGTGAAGAGCAAGAAGTTGACAATTACTCAAGTAGAAGAGAGTTTTCATGTCTTAAGAAATGATGATTCTGAAAACCCTCTCTCATCTTCTCCTTCATCCTTAGGCTCGCTCTAGTCTAACTCATAAGGACCCATGAAAACTCAGTTTTATTAGGTCTACGATTACTTAAAACGTTTCTAATTAGGAATCTGTGTTTGAATTATCTATGTTTTGGTTATCTTGAACTTTTCAAGATTAAGCTCAACCTATGCCATGCATCTTAAAGCTATTTTATGTTGATCTGATTGTTCTTAAATGAAATGCTGTAATTAATCTTTACTGATGATCTAAAACCTTCAATTAGTAATCAGATGATTCCATCTAAAAATCCTTCAAATGAATTTATTATGGTTATAGATGGTTATCACTAAATGAATTGGATTACTCTTAACTGCTCAAATGCTGGCTCTATGGTTCTATGTTGTTTAACATATCCAGTATATATATGATGATGTTAATATGGGTAAATGCTCAAATGCTCAAATAAGGAAGAAAAGTATAATGTTCATTGGAAAGAGGAATTATATGCTTAAATGCCCTTATGCTCAAACACTTTTTGATGATGTCAAAAAGGGGCAGAAATATAATGATTTTGATTGAGAAGAGGAAATAATTGAGAAGAGGAAATCTAAAGAATGCAACTCAAACAAGTAATCAATCATATAAAAATACGTTGCTACTAACGGTTGTTGTTTGATGTTATCCGAGGAACTCTAAACAAGTTCACTAGGCATTTTAAGAACATGAACAGGTTAAGAATGAAGAACTCCGATCATATAATAGAAGCTGCCTAAGAATCAGAAGAAGTAAGAAAACTCTAAAAGTAGTCAAGACAAAGTACACATTCTCAAGATGCTTACTCAGAGGAATTATGCAAATCAGAAGTCAAGAGCTGTCTGAAGATCCGGATTAAAGATCCAAGAACAAGTAGTTCTGATGTTTACCAGGAACCAATTAAAATGAAAACAATTTGGTATCAGACTAAATCAATAATTGGTAATCAAACTCAGTACCAAAAGATTAGTATCAGACTCATCAATCAGAGCAAAGTCGTGAATTATTATCAAAATACCTTCACTGGTATCAATTCAGCACATTAAGGAAATACCTCTCAAGTGGTACGAGAAGAAATTCTTTACTTGGTATCAGACTCAACATACTCTGGTGTAAGACTCAGTACATCACGTGATATCAGGCTAGAATCAAATCATGAGTACCAGATTCAGAATCAAGCGTTGATTGATCACTATAATTAAACCTTTAATTGGTATCTGATCAAAAATCAAGCCTTGATGAACCACTGAGTTGTGACAATAACAAGGTTCTGAGATGAAGACCTGTGTTCAAAAGTCAAACTCTGAAACAGTCATGATCTACATTGGTGATTAAAATCTTATCATCCTGAATTATGATTCTGAAGATCCCAATATCTGACTTATAGGAATTAGGGGGAGACTACCCTGAAGATCAAATTGCAAAATCTCAAATCTTCACAAAGTTTGAAACTCAGGGGGAGTTTCTTGAAAGACAGTGTCTGTCTCTGATGAATAGTGAGGCTATGTTATCAGATAAGAACTGATTTGTTTGTGCTCAAATGAATCTGCTAAAAAGTAGAAATGCTTCAGAAGACTCTGAAGATTACAAGCTCTAATACGACCACAAAGGAACTGAGTTCTGAAGAGAAGATGGAAGTTCTGATGAGCTAGTCCAGATGCTGAAGACTCTTTGTTTTCTTAAAGACAAGATAGAGAAGTAGTCATTTCCTATTCTTCGTTTTGGCAACTCAAGTTGTTATTATGTATGTCTTTGGATCATATAAGATTCTAGATGATCACAGATAAAACTTTGAGGATAACAAATTCAGGGGGAGCTGTTGTTCCAGACTCTAAATATGTTTGGTTTGGTGATTACCCTGTATAAAATGTTCAATCAAAATACTTGGTTTTGTCATCATCAAAAAGGGGGAGATTATGAGAGCAAAAGTTGTCTCTACAAGTCGATCTATGTTTTGATGATAACAATACGTATTTGTGAAAGAACCATTTTATGGTCTAACGTGTGTTGTGTGTAGATCATAATTACAGAATATATCAGATCCAACAAGCACCAGCCAGATGAGCGTAATTAATAATATGCGAAGTTACTATGTGTGACACAAGTCGCAAGAAGCAAGAATGCTTTTGTATCTGATCATGATCAGTCAGATCCAAGGAAACCGATATTGCTGGTGCAATGCTCTTGTGGATGCTCTCTGAAGGTGGTCGAGATTTTGAAGATTTCGAAGCTTCTGAGGAAGAGAACCGAAGTGCTGAAGACTCTCATGACTTGAAGTTCTGAAGGCGGAAGGCTCTGAAGACCGAGTGCAGAAAGACTCTGAAGACTTATGTGTTTTGAAGATTAGGGTCCTGAAGATCAAGTATTAAAGACTCTGAAGACAGATTCCTAATGGACAAGTTCTGAAGTTTCGGAAGACTTGAAGAAGTAAAGGATAACGTGCTCAAAGACAAGTGCTAAAGTTTTGAAGACTGATTCCTAATGGACTTCTTCAAATTAACTGAAGACTTGACGTATCAGATATCCTGATTAAGAAGACTCTACTCATGCTTCATCCATTAACCATCAGAAGCCTCTGAAGTTCAGAAGTCAAATGTTACCGTTGTGAGTAACTGTACACGACGCCCAAGAAAGATCTATCACTTCTCCCATAGAAAAAAGGAGACGTGTCAGTACAACTAATTATTACGCAATGTCTCTTTTCCAACAGCCAACAATATTTCAAACGACTATATTTATACTGGGCTATTTAAAGGAAATAGTATTCGCTTCTAAAGATGACGAAGTCCACAAGACGACACAGTCCACATATCGATTCAGCCATGAATGGGGAATTGATCAAGTCATCGTGTAAAGATAGCAACAACAATGAGTTCTCGTTGTAACACTTAGAATATCCAAAGCTATCACCATTTGCACATGGCCATTATTGTTAAAGCTCAAAGATCATCATTCAACACAACAACAATGAATTGGTATAGAAGTTGTTGATGAAGAAGACAACATTGCAAATCAGTCAAGTCATCAACCACCTTCTCGTCAGTGCTACATTGAAGATCTGAAGCAAAGAGTTATTGCTCAAAGCTTTCTCACCCCGAAGACGAAGAAGAAGAAGATCTACAACATGTAAACAACTGTCAAATCATTATACATCTCTGTAGTTTCTTAGATGTCATTGTGGGAAAATCCTGAAATAGGTTCAGTAGCGTTATATTCATTGCGATGAATCACTGAACGTCTAGCTGTGAATTCCTAGCAGTAGATCTTGCGAGATTGGAACCTGCAGGTCAATGTTCGTTATATTTATTAAGTTGAATCCCTGAACAGTTCATTGTATGTTAGTCACAGTGCGGCTGTGCATGTGGTTAGTCACCGGCTGTTGCCCGTGCATCTGTAATCGAGATTGATTATAATGGATTAAGACCTTGTGTTTAAGGTGATATCACCTGAGGAGGGTGTACTGGATTAGCTTTTGTGGTGAACCAGGATATATCGTGTGTCCTTTAATCTTATGCTTAATGTTATTATTTATGTGTCTATATAGAGTACCAGAACCCTACACAAGTAAGTCAGAACCTTGCAGCTTAACTCTAATAAGCTTCCGCACTACAAGTTCTAAGAAATGGATCTTATGTTCAAACTCTTGTTAGTTTTGAAGCCTCATGCTTAGCAAGTCTGAACGTAACATTGCCAGCAAGAGTCTCTCAACGAACTCTGATGTAATCCTAAGTGATTCAACGACAAGAAACGAAAAGTATTCAAAAGAGAAAATACACAATTCAAACCCCCCATTTCTTGTGTCTTTCTCGCACCTTCAGCAAGAACACGCGCGTGTTCTGAGTTTGGGCTGATTTGCATTTTCTATCCAATCTCACTGAATACTTGATGAAATCACACAATCCACATATTAATCTGCTCGTTTTCACCTCACGATCATGTCTATGGTCTTTAATTTCATTTATTTTAAGCATGGAATAAGAAATCAAGACAAAACCTCAAGAACCCTAAAATTTGCATGACGGCTGAGAATTTTGATACACGATTCAAACAAAGCAATAAATTGAGGAGAAACATTTTATGCATGATTATGAACATTTGGCAAAAGTATTGTGCGAGGAAATATGCATAGATTAAAAGATGACCAAGTTTAGGCTTACTTGAAGGTCGTGACAGCAAGAGCAATGTAATTTTTGAGTTGGAGGTGTTACAGATGAGTTGTGATGATCTGAACAGCTTCCCTACACCATATAGAGTGTGTTTGAATACTTGGACATGATTGGAAATGGATGGATCACTTCATGGCATCTCAGCTGCAACTTGGTTAAAACCTTGAGCAACTGGCTGGTGATTCTAAGAAATCAGTTTTACAGTTGTTGTTTAAGTGTTTGGATCACTTCTATATGATGTTTATGAGGGGTGTGTGTGTGATTGGTTTGGTTGGAACAGCTCTCAAACTTAAACCCCGATAGTGACTTGCTTTAGAATGCAATTTTGGAAGTGAGAAGGTGATTTTGAGGAAAACATCTGTTTGATGGCTTTGGAGTACTTAAACTGAGCACAAATGAGCTCTACTTATAGTAGAGCAAGTTTGTTTTGCAAGGAATAGGGAATGGCAACTGCAGTAGAGGTTTGACAAATGTTGATCAATAGGAATCCAAGTCTCCTCTAGCCATTAACTAGAGGTTAGAGCACAGGCTGCTAGTTCCCTAGTTTAGAGATCATCCTTGACTCATTCAGTTGGAAATGGCTCAGTTTATGCCACCTTGGTGCATTCATTGAATGCTCCAAAACAAAATTGGAGTCTTGTCCCGTCTTTAGGGTTTTTTAGGTTTGACATGCTATTTTTAGTTCCAAAGACTTGGGAGGCTTATGGATCAGTGTTTGTCCCTCCTTGGTCTCCCCCTGAGGTGTTCAGATGGATAAACTTGTTTGTCATTTGCACAATTTGCTCAAATCGAGCAAAATGCACAAATAAGCCTTGCCATGATAGTTTGCAGCAAGGCACATTGCCATTGTCATATCTCATGGCTTAAGTGGAGTTTCATGGGGTTCTTGGCCATTTTGGAAAGCACTCATATGATACAACATATGTGTGATCATAGTTTGTCTTGACACTTTTTGGATCCAAGTGAAAAATGCCCTTACATTTTGGAAAAAGTGAACAGATTCTGACTTAGTGAAAATTTCACTAAGTGTTAGAAAAAAGTGACATTTCATGTTTTCAGCCATTTTGATCCAACCATAACTCAAAATCCATGATGAATTGGAATGAGGTGTACTTGACACTTTTAAATTATGCCATGAGAGCTACAAATCCATCTTTGGATAAGCCTAAATGGTTGCTTAGATCTCAAGTTATGATCCTTGGAAGTTGGTACCCTACCCACTTTGTTCCATAACTTAGAAAATTTCTAAGTTTTTTATGGTTACCCTTTTTACAAGTTATCTCACTTTTCTTGGTTTTTCTTGATGAATGATAATTCCAATCACACATTAACATCATTTTAGGGTTAGGGAACCATAATTGATCAAAAAATCAAAAATTCAAACTTTGACTTTTGGGCATAGTTGACTTTTTATCAGATGAATTCCAAACTGTGCGATCCTCTATGAAATCAAGTCCTTGACCTAAATAAAACTTGATGGATTGATTTCATAGGTGTTATATGGTGTATTGAATCATATCCCAAGGTTTGGGAGCATGTCCTGGTCAAAAGTCAAAGGCACAGTTGACTTTTTCCGCGAAACCCTAACTGTGGTTCTGATGGAGTTGAAACTTGTAGATCAAGCTTCTTGGATTAATATATTGTTGCAAATGGATCAATGTAGTTTATTAGAGACCCTCAAACCATGTATTGAGGTCTTGGCTCGTGTTTTGTCCTAAAAGTCAACTTAGGGGTGAATTAGGTCAAGAAACCCTAATTCCTGATTTTTTATGAATACATCCCCGGAGGTTAAATTGACTTGATTCTTGGGTCCATGAGGTACCATGAAGTATTTTAGGGTATGCTTTGAAGCATTGGCTCATGCCCAGAGGAAAATTTCCATCTGGAGGCCTTGGTCGACCAAAACCCTAATTTGGTGACACTGGCGATCTTGAGGCTTGATCCACTTGGAATGTTGCAGCCTTGTGCTTGATTCTTGATGTGGGAGTCCTTTTAATCCTTTATGGGTGTTTGAGAGGTTTAGACAAGTTTAAGATCATGTCATTTCTTGATTGATCCTTTGTCTAAGAGCTCTGAGAGGGCTTGAAACCCTAAGTCTGATTGTAGTGGATGCTCACCCATCTTTGGGGAGACTAATGAGGTATGATGGTCAATCCATATTGTGATGATGATTTGCACAATGATGGGAAATTTTAGTGGTCAAAATTTGGGGTATGACAGATGCTCTTATTTAATCTTCTTGGACCCGAAAGTGTGAATGGCGAAGGTATTCGGGCATTCGGGGTGCAAGAGGATTAAATATCGGAATACCCGAAATTTTGATGGTGGTTATGAATGGTAGCTTACGCATTCATCTTCTTTTGCTAAGAGATGATGCTTAGAAAAGGTAAAACTTCCCCTAGATCCTGGTTTTCTACCAAGGAACTGGTCTCAGTTTTCTTTTGAAAATAAACTTCCCCTCGATCCTGGTTTCCTACCAAAGAACTGGTCTTAGTTGATGAAATAAACTTCCCCTCGATCCTGGTTTCCTACCAAGGAACTGGTCTCAGTTACTGAAATGAACTTCCCCTCGATCCTGGTCTTCAGCCAAGGAACTGGTCTCAGTTTTTGATATAAACTTCCCCTCGATCCCGGCCTTCAGCCAAGGATCTGGTCTCAGTTTCTGAAATGAAATTCCCCTCGATCCTGGTCTTCAGCTAAGGAACTGGTCTCAGTTTCCGATATAAACCTCCCCTCGATCCTGGCCTTCAGCCAAGGAACCGTTCTCAATTTCTTTTGTCAATAAACTTTCTTGACAAGGGACGCTGTTCGTAGCGGTTTTCCTCAAACTTCTCGCTGAATTTTCCTTGGGAGATGCCATTTGATGGAAAAAGGTTTGATGTCAGATTTGCCGGGGACCCCATATGTCTGAGTTGTAGAGGTGTACAAACTTATCTATTAGAGATGCCTTTCATTGACTCTACTGGGGGAAAACGAGTCTCTTGAGAGACTGCTTTCGCTTAGGGTTACTACATCATACTTTCCTCGGGATCTTCTCGGAGAAATGCCATATGATGTGATCCAATTTTGAGGTGCCGATGACCTTTTCGTCAGCGAATTTTGCGGAGAAAAACTGTTGTACTTCCGAGTCTCTGATTAAGAGGCTTTCTCTGGGGATTTTCCTTAATCTGGGAAAGCGAAGATATCATCTTCAATGGCGAAGAGTGATGTTTGTCAGAAGCTCTCTGGCTTTTCATAGGTTCAAGTTATCAAAGTGGTTAAAGAACCACCTTCAATTCAGAAATAAACTGGAGGAGAGATCGTTTAGATGATTCACTTCCTGACGAGGAAAGAACTGACAACTCGATTGTGAAGACTTTTATTACTTGGGAATAAGACCGACTATAGTGATAGTGATGCAATATGAATATGAATGAATCAATAATGCATGATGTATGTATGTATATGCTGACAAAACTGACACGACATACAGACTAATAGATGACCATGATGGGATACTCGACCACAGTGGGAGATGAAAAGTACCAGTGGTTCAAGATAGCAATTCCGCCTTGCTTATGAGAGATAGTCCCCATGGGGAAAACCGTTGGTCGGGCTTAGAAGGTAAGAACTCTGCCGGGGGTGTCAGAGGAAACACAGTCTCTGACACAATTGATCCTTCATTCAGGTGCACTAGTTTAGAAGGAGTACTTTGATTCTGCACTTTGAAGTTCGATTACTTCTGGAGTAGCGATCGTTGTTCTTTCATTGTTCAACAGTCAAAAGAAATTGCCACCTTATTTCGAAAAGCAGAAAAATTTTAACAAGTAAAATTCATTTTTGTTTTATTTCAAGAATCGTTAATCATGTTAAAACGTCGTTCTGTAAAGATAAAACAAATGAGAATTGCAAACAAAAGCACTAGGGCTCAAATTTTATTGATAGGATGGAAATCAACCAAGCGCGTTATTCCATGGAGTATTTACAAAGTTAGAAAATGGTAATTTAAGGGGAAAGGGCTGCATTGAAACATAACAACCGCTATCCTTCTACCAAGTTTGAATTCTAAACATCCTGAGCTTTCATTGAAGATGACCTCGATTGGGGTTTTCCTGATGGATGGCATGACTGCTGAGGGATTCAACCTTGTCAGACATAGTTACTTGCCATTATCCCTAATTTTTGCCTGGATTATACTTTGAGATTTCCAATCCACCAGGATGATTTTTTTTTACTGTGTCTCTAATTTTTGCATAGACCGCCCTTTCGGGTTTTTAATCCACCGAGACGTTTTTTTTATATTTTATTTAGGCGAAGTATTTCTTGACTACGTCAACATTCGTGGGGTAGGAAAATTCTACTCCATCCATGGTTGCAAGTCTCAAGGCGCCTCCTGAGAAAGCTTTCTTGACCACATAGGGGCCATCATAATTCGGAGTCCATTTGCCCCAGGAATCAGTGAGGAATGATTGTATCTTTTTTAGCACAATGTCTCCTTTTCTGAAGACGCGCGGTCAGACCTTTTTGTCGAACGCCTTCTTCATTCTTTGTTGGTACAACTGACCATGGCATAGGACCATTATTCACTTTTCTTCGATCAGATTCAGTTCATCTTGTCTGCTTTGACACCATTCAGCTTCTGTTAACTTAACTTCCATCAATACCCAGATCAATGAGATCTCTACTTCTATGGGGAGCACTGCCTCCATGCCATATACTAGAGAGAAAGGAGTTGCCCCTGTTGAAGTGCGGACAGATGTGCGATAACTGTGAAGAGTAAAGGGTAAAATCTCGTGCCAATCTTTGTAGGTTATAACCATCTTTTGAACAATCTTCTTAATGTTCTTGTTAGCCGCTTCTACCGCTCCATCCATCTTGGGTTGGTAGGGAGATGAGTTATGGTGTTCGATCTTGAACTCAGCACACAACTCTTTCATCATTTTGTTGTTCAAGTTGGATCCATTATCGGTAATGATCTGGCTTGGAACACCATAACGGCAAATGATATTGTTTTTGATGAATCGGACCACCACTTGTCGGGTCACATTGGCGTACGACGCTGGTTCGACCCACTTGTTGAAGTAATCAATGGCTACTAGAATGAATCGATATCCGTTTGAATCCTTGGGTTCAAACATGTCAATCATGTCGATTCCCCATTTGGAAAAAGGCAATGGGGAAGAGAGAATTTTAAGATGCGTTGGCGGTACATGGATTTTGTCTGAGTATATCTGACACTTGTGGCACTTTCTCATGTACTTGTAGCAATCGAATTCCATTGTCAGTCAATAGTACCCTTCTCTTAGGATTTTTCTCGCCATTGTGTGTTTGTTGGCATGAGTGTCAAAGGATCCTTCGTGAATCTCTTTCATCAGCATGTATGCTTCTGGTCTGTCTACACATCAGAGCAAGACCATGTCAAAGTTTCTCTTATAGAGTGTATCGCCCCTCAGAAAGAAGTTATCTGCCAACCTTCTAAGGGTCTTTCTGTCCTTCCGAATGCCCCAGGTGGATACTCTTGTTTCTAAAGGAAGCATTTGATATCGTGGTACCAAGGTTTGTCGTCTATGACTGCTTCAATCGTGAAGATGTAAGCGGGCCGTTCAAGGCGCATTATGTCAATCTTAGGTACGTCGTTCCATTGACCTACACTAATCATGGAAGAGAGAGTGGCTAATGCATCTACCATGTGATTCTCTTCACGAGGGATATGATGAAACTCGATTCTGTTGAAGAAGGGTAACAACCTTCTCGCGTAATCTTTGTAAGGAATCAGTCTTGACTGGTGTGTGTTCCAATCTCCTTTGATCTGATTGATAACCAGGGCTGAGTTGCCATATACATCCAAGTTTTTGATCCTTAAGTCGATCGCTTCTTCGAGACCCATTATACAAGCTTCGTATTCGGCCTCATTGTTTGTACACTTGAATGTCAGTCTGGCAGTGAAAGGAATGTAGGTACCCTGAGGTGTTATGATGATTGCCCCAATTTTGTTTCCATAATGATTGACAGCTCCGTCAAAGATTAGTCCCCATTGGAAACCTGGTTCTGGCCCTTCACTGGGTAACGGTTCATCGCAATCTTTCATTTTTAAGTACATGACATCTTTGTCTAGGAAGTCAAATCTGACTGATTCCTGATCGTCAATCGGTTGATGAGCCAAATGATCATCTAAAACACTTTTCTTGACATCTTTCTGAGCATGGTACTCGATGTCGTATTCCGATAATAGTATCTGCTAACGGGCTATCCTCCCCGTGAGAGCAGGCTTTTCAAAGACATACTTGATCGGATCTATTTCGGAGATTAACCAAGCAGTGTGACGAATCATATATTAGCGAAGACGTTTGGCTGCCCAAGCCAAAGCACAGCAAGTTTTCTCAAGCATAATGTATCGAGTCTCACAGTCGGTAAACTTCTTGCTCAAATAGTAGATGGCAGACTCCTTCCTTTTTGCTTCGTCTTGTTGGCCAAGTACACAACCCATCGAGTCTTCCAAGACTGTTAGGTAGATAATCAGTGGTCTTCCCTCCACTGGCGGTGATAGAATCGGTGGGTTCAACAGGTATTCCTTGATACTGTCGAAGGCGGTTTGGCAGTCTTCTGTCCAAACGCAGTCCTGATTCTTTTTGAGTAATTTGAAAATTGGCGCGCATGTCGTGGTCATGAGGAATATAAATCTGGAAATGTAATTCAAACGTCCCAGGAATCCCCTGACTTGTTTTTATATTTTTGGAGAAGGCATTTCTTGAATGGCCTTGACTTTGTCAGGATCTACCTCAATTCCTTTCTGGCTAACGATGAACCCTAAGAGTTTTCCTGAGCGGACACCGAAGGTGCACTTGATAGGATTCAAGAGGAGTTTGTACTTTCTCAATCGCTCAAATAGCTTTGACAGGTGGGTCACATGCTCCTCCTCTGTTCTATATTTGGCAATCATGTCATCGACATATACCTCGATTTCCTTATGTATCATGTCATGAAACAGAGTAGTCATGGCCCTTTGATAGGTTGCTCCGGCGTTCTTCAAACTGAACGGCATTACCTTGTAACAAAAGGTGCCCCATGGGTGATGAAGGAAGTTTTCTCCATGTCTTTCAACACCATTTTATCTGATTATAGCCCGAGAATCCATTCATGAAGGAGAAGACTTGGAACTTTGTTGTACTGTCAACCAGCATGTCAATGTATGGTAAAAGAAAGTCCTCCTTTGGACTAGCCTTATTTAGATCTTTGTAATCCACACACATTTTGACCTTCCCGTCCTTTTTTGGAACTGGTACGATGTTGGCTAACCATTGAGGATATTCTGACGTGGCGAGGAAACCCGCGTCAATCTGTTTCTGTACTTCCTCTTTAATTCTGATGGTCATGTCTGGATGAGTCCGTCTCAACCTCTGTTTTACTGGCGGACATTCTGATCTTAACGGTAGATGATGTTCCACGATACTGGTATCCAACCCTGGCATGTCCTAATAGGACCAAGCGAATACATCGGGAAACTCTTTGAGAAGCTTTATCAAACTTTCTTTAACAGTTGGACTGAGTAGGGCCCCAATCTTGACTTCCTTTCTTTCTTCCTCTGATCCCAAGTTTACCATTTCCAACAGCTCTTTGTGAAGTTTAATGGACCTTTCCTCTTGTCTAAGTAATTGGGAGATCTCTTCTGGAATTTCTTCGTCATCCCCTTCTTCAGCCCCAAATCTCGGGAATTCAAAGTTGGGAGTGGGCATCGGATCGTACGTTTCAATGGGGTTTAAAACAGGCAATCTGCATGACGTGATGATTTGTGTTTAGAAGAGATAGATAGACATGCAAGAGTGTGTGCAGTGTATTTTTTTTACTGCTTGTTTTTATTATTTATTGTTTTTTTGGATTACCATTTTCTGAAAAAACGAAAAGAGAAAACAGCAATTAACGCGGAAGTTACAGAACGACGTTTATTTATTTATGATTTTGTCGATTCTTGAAACTACAGCCCTATAAAACAAAACTCTTTCGCTTTGGGCGAAGCAAAGAGGGATATTTACAGAAAGTGAGCCCTATCAAAACATCCATTTCACCTGGGCAGGGTGAAAGGTTAAGAACGGTAATTACTTTGACTTATGAACGATCTTCGGAACATCGACAACAACCCATTGGTGGTGAACTCCCCGGTGAATCACAAAGTCTAGTACCTTCTTTCTTGATTTGTCTTCAGAAATAACGCTGATTTCTGGTGGAGCAGGATGATTGGAATTTGTCTCCCAGGAAGAGTTGTCGTAGGAGGATTCCTCTGTTGTATTTTGCATAGTATTTGTGCTCTCAGGTGTATCTCCCAATCCAGTTGGCTAGATGTCCTCGAGCCTGATATGAGAGCTTTCAGGAGTGGTGTATTTGACCATGAAGTCATATTTGCCACTCGGTTGTCCCAAGGTGTCCCACACTTCTTTGGAATTAGAGGAGTCATCTCTCTCGATGACGTTGACCTCGGGAAAAGCATAGTTGATGAATCTAGTCCTGCAAACTTTGCAAATTCATCGTTGTGCTGGACATTTTCTGAATGATCTGAGTGTTGATCCCATGACATGGTGGGGACGCAAGTATTTTTTCCAATGACGCTCAGCTGATTTTCATTGTTCGGCTGATTTTCTTACCCCAAGTCTTCTGGGTACGGCTACCAGATAGGCAGACCATCCATCGGGCCATAGTAGTTATGGTCAAAGTTGTATTTCATCGGAGTGTCTTCCTCTAATGAATTTGGCGGAGCACGACATCCTTCCAGATCATAATCTCCGTATATCATTTCGACGTCTGACCTTGGTATAAATCTCAGACTCTGTGTGGGATAGCAAAATGGCGTAGGCACCTCTTCCTAAGACAGATAACCGTCCTCGTTAAGATAGGACTTCCATTCCTCATATGTGTCGGAGGAATCTTCCTCATTAATGGTATGTACTTCTTGAGACACTGGGTGAAGGAAACCTCCACTATGGAAGAAGTTCTGAATGGGATGAAGACTTTCATCGTTAGCAACTGTCTGGGTACAGCTTGCAAAAACACTAAGACCCTTCCTTGTTTTATTACCAGTAGGAAAGACAAGTTGTCCCTATCCCTTTGCATTATTACTCTCGATTAATTTGAGAGAATCTTTGTACGAGGAAATCGATGTTCCTTTTTTTTATTGATTCTCATTGCTCACCGAAAGTGCTTGGAACTGAGTTCCAATAACCTCTTCTGGTTCTACACAAGTGGACGACGATAAGTTACTCATGATCAAGGCTTGCTCTCCGCAGACTGTGACGAGTTAGTCATTCTTGACGAACTTCAGCTTCTAGTGAAGTTTCGAAGTGACTGCCCCAGCCTGGTGTATCCAAGGTCTTCCTAATAAGCAACTGTATGTTGCCCAGATGTCCATGACTTGGAAAGTGACTAGGAAAGTGTGATGATCGATAGTTATGGGAAGGTCGACTTCGCCGATAACTGTTTTTCTGGACCCGTCAAATGCTTTGACGACGACCTCACTGCCTCTCATCGGAGATCCTTTGAATAATAGTCGCATTAGAGTGGACTTTGGCATGACGTTGAGAGCCGATCCGGTGTCTACCAGCATGCTGGCTAAAGCATCGTCCTGGCAGTTGACTGTGATATTGAGCGCCATGTTGTGGATTTTGCCTTCTTCTAGCAATTCCTCATCGCTAAACCCCAAGTTGTTGCAGGAAGTGATGTTAGAGATGATACTGTAAAAACTGTCGTATTGACACATCCTGTTCCATAAAGGCTTGTTCTAAGACTTTCTGTAGAGCCTCTCTGTGGGCTTCGGAACTGAGCAAAAGCGATAACACTGAGATCTTTGAAGGAGTTTGCAACAGTTGGTCTACAATGTTGTATTCACTCCTTTGGATGAGCTTCAGCATCTCATCATCGTTCTTTGAAAGGTCGGGATCACTGGATTGACCGACTGGTGGATTAGGAACTTCTGTTTGAGGTTCCTTTTCTCTGTTAGGTTCTCCAACTCCTCTGTTGAAGATTCGACCACTCCGTGTTACTCGACTTATGTCTGCAATATTCACGATGGAGGGTAATGGAATTTCCTTTCCATTCTCAATTGTCATTGCACTGTATTTGTAAGGGATCGCCTTATCGAATTTGTACGACACTGGTCCCGGTAGATAGATAACTACAGGAGCCTTCTGATTTTTCTAACTGTCGTAAGTAACATCAATCGATTCCTGGTTAAGAACCTTCGATTCGTCAAGTAGAGGGATGATGGTATAAACATCTTTGGTCCTTTCGCGATCAGAGATCATGACAACATCCTTAATCTAATTAGCAAAATAGTCGGGCATCCAGTTGATTGATCCAAAACTCAGACACGGTCGAATCTCCTTGGGAGCCACCTGGCCACGTCTTCTTTGAGTGCAGTGTAACCTTACCAGGTCTATTTCCATAGATCGGACATCCTGACTTTGATGTCTAGTAGGGTTCCCGTTTGTCACACTGATTTGTTGCGTGTCTTGGTCTAGATAGATCGGAAGCCACCAATGGTTTAACAAGTGTTGTAAAGTTATTTGAACGAGAGCGCACCCTTGGTTACTCTCACGACATACTTTATAGTTCTGATAATTATGCGAAGTCAGGAAACCGAGCTGGACTTATGTAGCGTGTAACTCCACCAAGCTGGTATTCATCAAACGAATATCGAAGATTTGAATCATATTCACTTGATACTGATTTCCATCGCGGTAATCCTGAATCCATCCAAGATCCATCTGACGCTGGAGGGCCTCTTGTATGAAAGAGCATCCCTGTTTGTTTACCGAGCAAGTCAGACAGGAATTGTAATCATGTCGTGGCAGATTATGATGTTGGCTTTGCCTTGAGTGCATTGCCACCAAGTTGACATTCATTGCACGGATGTCGTGGTTCTGAATGATGTTGGAACTTGTATAAGTCATGTTAACTCCACGAACTTGATGCTCTTGGATCCATCCGAGATCCAATTGTTCCTGTAGAGCTTATTGCACCACAGAACATCCTTGATTATTTTTAGAGCAGATATCACACTGGTGATAATTATGAGGTGGCACATGGCCGTATCCACTATGTCTACAATACATCTTGACCAAGTTGGCCCTTAATAAGAGTACATCATGAACTTGATAGTTGTTGTTGGACTCTCCCTCTATCAAATTTAATGCAACTTTCTCGTGTTGAGGCAACGGGTTCGTGAGAACATTAGGATTCGTATCCTTGAAGGATAAGACCCCGCTCCTAACAAGCTTTTGCACATCAGATTTGAAACTGAGACAGTTTTCTATGTTATGCCCCGGTCCTCCTTGATGGTAAGGGCAAGTCTGATCCCCTTTGAACCAAAAAGGAGGATTTTCCGATATTGTAAGAGGAGCCCTGGTTTGGACATGCCCCTTTGTAATACCTTAAAATTTACCTTCATGTTTTCTCAATAATTGGTCTATGCTCTACTCATTTGCATTCCATAGTAGGTCATAGATTACATAGCATGGCATTCAGCATAGGGCATGGTATCAAGGCACTTGGTCCATATTCTCAAGTCTCAAGCTTCAAGGTGGCTCATGGGGTTCATCATATCTTCTTAAAATCAAGCATGGCAAAAGATTGCAAGTGGATTTCTCCCTCTTAACCAGAGAGACCAATTAGGGTTTTTGGTTTCAAGAGAGCTTCTTGAAGACTTTGGGGATTCAATCATGTTTTTATGGTTTCCATATGCTCACAAGTGTTCATGGATGGAGATTTGGTTGATGTTTCATGGTGAAGACTGTTCAGTGGATCAGTTGCTGGTGAAATAAGGAAAAGTCAACTGTAAAGGAGAAAGTCAACTGTGGAATTTTGAGGTTCTTTCCATGGTTTTCAAGGTCTCACATCCTCATATGGTCTTCAATTGTCAAGATTCATGCCATTCATCAAGAATCAAGAGGTTGTGCAAAAGTTACTAAATTTGGAAAATGACCTATAATGAAAACTTTCCATTTTTGGCAACTTTTCCATCACATTCAACTAGAATTTTCATCATCAAGAAAGTTCCAAATGAATTTTACTCCAACATGAAAGTTGAAGATCTTTCTCTCCCATTTCCAAAAAGTACTATAACATTTCGATATCATTTGTGGAACTCTAGTTATGGCCAAAACAATGCAAGGTGTATTTCATGGATTTCTTATATGTCAAATTTTCCACCTTTTGCATTTTTGCACAAATGGACTTGTAATGTTCCCAATTGCTTCATGTCACATTACAATGTCAAAATACAAGTCAAGAAGATCATTTGTGGCCTTTGAATCAATTCATTCCATGCCATATTTTCCTTTATTTTCACATTATTCAAAAATGCAAATTGATTCAAAACTTACAAACCAAGAAAGTGCAAGGCCCAAATTCAATTCAGAGGTGATACATGAGTAAATTGGAGGTGAATTATGCTGAGTACAAGGGTGTTGCACATGTGGATTAGTGGTGGTAGTACATAATGCAAAATTGCAATTTCACTCAAATCCCACTAACCAAAGGATTAACCACTTGCTAATCGCAATCAGTAGACTAATGAAGAGTATATAAGTTAACTCATGCCTCAGAAATTAGGTCATGCACTCTCATTTGCTCAGAATTTCAAAAACTCACTCTCACTTCTCTCCTTCAAATCTCTTATTCCTTGAGGGTGTTTGAAAATCTCTTGACATATTCTTGATCAGTGAGTTGAAAGGAGCACGAATCATCCATTATTTTAATCTGAAAGGAAAGATTTCACCAAGTTCCATTCAAGAGGATTCAACTTGAATCTCAAGATCTAGCAAGATTTCAAGCTCTAGTTGCATTTATTTTGCATCTAGAGGTTCCAAGGAGTGGATATGTAGTTTTTGGAGGGATTTCTTGGAGGTTTTCAAGTTCTACAAGGTTCAGGTTGGTGAATTTTTCATACTCACAGAACTTAAATTTTTGATGTGCATATTGATCCTTGATGTTCACTGATCACTCTGATATATTTTGTTTGAAGTTTGGACGTATGATTTGTGTGTAATGTTGATTTAAAGTTTTAGATCCAATATTGTTTTTGTTCGATTCTCATTATTGGTTGATTATTTGTTGAAATGAGTTGGATATTTGAGATCCTTGCATTTCTCTGGTCAAAATGGAGTACCTATTTGCAATTTCTAGAAAAAATCATGCAGCAGCTCACCGGAGAGGGTGGCCGGAGCCTTAGCTCCGGCGGCTGGAGAAAGTGCAGTCCGGCCAAGGGTTTAAGGGAAGAAGATGGTGTTTTAGCCGTTGATCCTCTTGATCTAACGTCCCACGTCACGCCATGTTTTCTTTTATTATTTTTTAATTTAATGCTTATGTGTATGTTACCACATGATTGTTAGCGTGTACTACAGATCAGGTCCATTAATCTTGTTGTTTTTTTTTTTGAATTTTTTATTTAATGTGGAGTGTTGATCTGATCGTGTGGTTGAAAGCGTGACAGCACATTAATGAGTGCATGTGCTTGTCACGTGTGGTTGTATGGTGCTCTCTATGTTCGTGTGTGCATGTGTTTATTTGGTTATAGTGCGTTGAGTGATCTGGACCATTGATCATGCTTATTCTTGGATATGTTGACTTACTTAGTGAGCGTGTGATTGATCCTAGGGCCTTTATTTAATTTGCATTTTGACTGAATTCCATGAGCCTTTTGACCAGCGCTTTGGACTCCTTTGGCTTTGGGCCTTTATTTTCACACCCCCCCCCCCCCTTTAGGCCTGCTTTTAATTCCAACGTGTTTCTCTTTCTATTCGCACCCCCTTGCTCCTTTCCTTTCTTTTTTTTATTAATTGTTTGTTTTGCATTTTTATTTTCTAAAATTATTTTTATGCATCTAAAAATCATACAAAAATCATGAAACCTCTTCTTAGTTTTATCAAATTTTTCCATATTTTATTTTCTCATTTTATTTTTATTTTGGTATCTGATTTAATTAATTGCCTAATTTTCTTTTTTTTAATTGTTTCATTTGCACACTCCAACTTGTAAAATTTCTTTCTCAACATCTATAAAACATTTTCAATTCATTCTTTTTGAATTTATTAGATAACATTCTGAAGTGCATAAAAACATTTTTATTTCATTTTTAAAACTTTTCCATATTGCATTTTGGTCCCTCTCTTTTGCATGTTGATACATATTTCTCACTTGATCTTTGCTTATTTGTTTGAATGGTTTAACTTGTGAATTTTTGTGAGATTTTTTTAGCATGTGCTTGTATGCTGATCTATATCATTTGAGTTTAAATTTCCTAATTTTGGAATGTTATTTGATGCATGTTTGATTTTTTGTGCTTAAGCGAATTATGCATGACTATATCTTGACACTTCTTTGCACTTATGGTTCACCTTTTGACAAGCTCTTTAATTCTTTTTGATCCAATCTTTTTGCATATGTTACTTGACTGAGTTAACTTCCATTTTATTAATTTTTTGGATTTTATTGAGCCACTTTTCTATTTTTGGTTGAATTTTGTTTGTGATGCAAGTTTGATTGAGGTATACTTTGATTCATGATCTAGTTTGAGTGCATTTGCTTATTTGTAATGGATTGATGCTTGAGATATTTTTATGGTATCATCATTTTCTGTTTGAGATTACTTGTGGCTTTTGAATCATACTCATTTGATCATTTTTCAATTTGTTCTTGACTTTACAAGTTGATGTTGTTTTGGACTTGAATCTTGTGATATGTTCAACCTAATCTTGTGTTGGCTTCTTTGTATGATCTCAATCATGTATGAAACCTTTTGTTTGATTTGTATGACATGCTAGAGTTTCTGACCCTCTTGGTTTAAGGTACTCTATGTGACATGTTCTCACTCTTTGCTTCACATGTTTCTTTGCTTTGCTTGCAGGAATGATAAGTGAATGTCTTTCTCAATTTTGATACATGTTTTGAATGTGTTGCTTGGTGATTAATCTTGTATGACTTGAGTTTGATCTTGGCATGATGTTAATGTGTATGCTACTTGTAACGCCCCAGTTTTGCCAGTTTTGTTTGTTGAGTCCTTTTTGGATTATTTTATTATTATTTTATTTTATTCTCGACTTTTATGCGAAAATATGTTATTTTTCGTCGTGATTATATTTTATCGCGTTTTGGGAACATTTGCGGGATATTTGAGTGTGGGGGTATTTTGGACATTTCATAGATATTTTTACTAAGTTAGTAAGAAAGAAAAGAAAATAGAAAAGAAAAGGGAAAGAAAAATAGAGAGAAAGAAAGAAGAAAGAAGGAAAAAGAGAAGAAAAGAGGAGAAGAGAGAAAATTGGAGAAAGAGTGGAAAAATCATCAAGAACAATTTCTAGGAATCGATTAATCGGGTAAGGGTGCGAAACTCGATTATTCTATGATTGTATACGATTATGTATGTGTTTTGTTGTTGTTTTTGGATTGATTTGGAGAATATTAGTAAAACCTAGATTGTGTAAAAATTGATTAGAAATGAATTTGATTGTGGTAAAAGTCTTGTTGAATGCATTGTTGATTGTTCATACATGTTTGTGGTATGCTATTACACTTCAAATTGCTGTTTTTCTGAGTTTTAGGTGAAGAAATTGGTTGATGTTGGGTAGGAAAACGCAGAAATTGTTCTGCAGAATTTTTCTGGGTATGCTCTGGCCATACGCGTAAGGGGCATGTCCATACGCGTATGAGCCAAGGCGATACGCGTATCATTGGCTTGTTTTTGGGCCAATACGCGTATGAATCTTGGCATTACGCGTAACATGGGCGAGCCATGGGCCAATACGCGTATGGGTTTTGGAACGAGGAATTTGTGAAGGAAATGGGTTCTGTCCGTACGCGTATGGACATGAGTGATACGCGTATGGACAGGGGAATGTCAAAAATGTGATTTTTCAAAATGCGTTTTCGGTTTTGTCCGTAACTTTGGTTCCGATTATCCGATTTTTGCATTCTTGGTGTCGTTGGAAAGGTATCGAACTGTACTTTGTGAATATGAGGTTTTGAGAATCGTTAGCCGATTAAATTTGGTCGGAAAATGTGAATAGTGTCGAATCTCGACTTTTGTCGTTTTTAATAGTGCGTATTTGACTTGTATTGTGTTATATGTTTGTGCTTTGGATGTGTATGCCTTATGTGCTGTTGTGATGACGATTTGTGGCCGAGAGGCAAGAAAATGCTAAGTGTGGTATATTGGTGTTTGTGGCCATTTTGGGCAATTGTGTGCATTACTTTGTGTGCACTTGAAATACATGAATATTGTTGATGCATGAGTATTTGATGTTGGCATGAGTCATTAATGTGTCAAGTATCATGATATGTATTCTTGCATGGGAAGATTCATAGATGAATCAGTTTTATAGTCTTACGCCATGAAATATTGGTAGAAGCGATTAATCCCAATTGATTGTGCGCCCTGAAATACTGGTAGAAAGCAATCGGATTGTGCGCCCTGAAATACTGGTAGAAAGCAATCCATAAACGTCGTTCGCCCTGAAATATTGGTTTATAGCGACGGGGAACATCGTAGGCCCGACGGGGAGTTACTCTATGTAACGAGCGATGATTCCAAGAGTTCCTGGGGGACTAATGAATTACAAGATTTGAAGTCGGTACCGCATGGCATGTGCATAGAGTCGTTGTGTCGGTCTATGTGCATTGCATAAATCATGAGTAATTGTGCTTGGAACGTGTTTGATTGTATTGTGAATGATTGATGTGATGTGGTATACGATAAGTGAGAATTGTACCGTGTGATATTATATGCGACTGTTGAGCATTTGTGGTGAGAATGTGTTGCTTGTGTATTTTTGTGTTAATATATATAATTTTATGCAATTATATTATGGTTGTTTTTCTCACCCTTCTGCTGTTTTATAACGCTCTATGAGGCGTTGCAGATTAGGTTTGCTGGAGGTATTCTTTTTGTGAAGCCTTGCATCTTCATTATTTTGGTCGGTCGGCTCTGATATGTGACTCCGGGTAGTTAGGGTGGCCGCGTGCTATTGTTTTGTATATCTGATGATATATTATATTTTGGTTGTACATATGCTACTTGATGTATGACAAACTGTTTATATGTGTATATGTTAATCAGATTTTAGATTTTCCGTTTTATTTCTAATTTCTGAAAAGTGGGTGTAAGGAACGAAGTTTCCTCTGTATGATTGCTACCCCACAGTTGCATATCATTATGGGCAGGTGTTGCATGTATATGTGTATATTTTGGTTACGTTGATGGGATGTCTCCTTTCTATGCCGTGTTTTCAAATGTACTCTGATCAATTTTTGAATTTTTCTTTTAACTGCTTTAAATGCATGCTAATTGGGGGTATTAGATTGGGGGCGTCACATTAAGTGGTATCAGAGCCGTTTGTGTCAGTTTGTGTCAGTTGTGGTTGTTGTGTCTGGCATATTGGGCGAGTTACGTTGGACGAGTTGTTGTTTAACCATAATTTGTTATCATTGGAAACGTTCAGATTATGGCTGGAAGACGTGATGCTGCTATGACTGCGGCCATGCAAGCTATGGCGCAGGCGATGCAGAATTTACCGAATGCTGCGGCGGACGAGGAGTCGCGTAGTATGGATAAGTTTCAGAAGAATAACCCACCGAGCTTCAATGGTACTCATGATCCTGAGGGAGCACAGATTTGGCTGAAGAAGATTGAGAAGATCTTCCGTTTCATTAAGTGTTCCGAGGATCAGAAAGTGCAGTTTGGTACTCATGTGCTGGAAAAGGAAGCTGAAGATTGGTGGATAAATGCTTCTCAGAGGTTTGAGGAGGATGAAATAGTGGTTACGTGGGCTGTGTTCAAAGATGCTTTTCTCGAAAAGTATTTTCCGGAAGATGAGAGAGGTAAGAAGGAAATTGAATTTCTTGAACTGAAACAGGATAATTCCTCTGTTGCGGATTATGCTGCTAAGTTTGAGGAACTTGTGAAGTTCTGTCCTAATTATAATACAGCGGGTTCAGAGAGGTCGAAGTGTTTGAAGTTTGTGAATGGCTTGAGGCCAGAAATCAAGCAGGGTATCGGTTATCAGGAGATAAGACAGTTTTCAGTGTTGGTGAACAAGAGTCGGATCTTTGATGAGGATAGCAAAGCACGTGCTACTCATTACAAGAATCTGAATGATAAGAAAGGAAAGGGGCAGTTCAGAGGTAGGCCTTATGTTACCCCTGTTGACAAAGGGAAACAGAAGTTTGCTTTTGATAGGAAGCCTAGTGGTGGAGGAATGAATTCTGCTGTGAAATGTTACAATTGTGGTGGTTTAGGACATCGTATATCGGAATGTAAGAGGAAAATGAATAATGTGGATATGTGTGCTAGTTGTGGTTTGAAAGGTCATGTGGCTGCTGATTGTAGGAGGAAGAATGGAGTTACATGTTATAATTGTGGGGAAGTTGGTCATGTTAGTACAAGGTGTACGAAACCAAGACAGGCTCAACCTGGAGGAAAAGTGTTTGCACTAGCAGGAACTCAGACCTCGAATGCAGATCGTTTGATTAGAGGTACTTGCTTTATTAATAATACGCCTTTAATTGCTATTATTGATACTGGAGCGACTCATTCGTTTATTTCGTCTGAGTGCGCGAAGAGTTTGAATCTTGTGTTGTCTGTGATGGGTGTTGAGATGGTTATTGATACTCCAGCGATGGGATCAGTAACTACTTCTATG
Organism: Lathyrus tuberosus; assembly: GCA_022829125.1. NCBI lineage: Eukaryota > Viridiplantae > Streptophyta > Magnoliopsida > Fabales > Fabaceae > Lathyrus > Lathyrus tuberosus. The sequence continues at coordinate 1,717,646 of JALAZF010000250.1, read as the reverse complement.
GTTTGTCTAAATTGTCCTTTAGCCATTTATGGTAAAGATTTTGTGATGGATTTGGTGTGTTTACCATTGGAAGGGTTAGATGTGGTGTTAGGAATGAACTGGTTACAATTTAATCGGGTTCACATTGATTGTTATCATAAGCTAGTAAGGTTTCCTTCTCTGGAGGAAGACGAAGACTCGAGTTTCTTATCTACCAAAGAGTTGAAGAGACTTTTGGCGGATGAGGCTCAGTTGTTCGGTGTGTTTGCATCGTTGTCGGTGGAGAGTAAAGTTTCTCTTGAGGTGTTTCCTGTTGTGTGTGATTTTCCTGAGGTATTTCCTGAAGATATTTCAGATGTACCGCCGGAGAGAGAGGTGGAATTCTCGATAGATCTAGTCCCTGGTACTAGACCTGTTTCTATGGCACCTTATCGAATGTCGGCATCTGAATTGGTGGAGTTGAAAAAGCAGTTGAATGACTTACTGGAAAAGAGGTTCGTAAGACCAAGTGTTTCTCCTTGGGGTGCTCCAGTTTTGTTGGTGAAAAAGAAAGATGGGAGTATGCGATTATGTATTGATTATCGCCAGTTGAATAAAGTGACGATTAAGAACAAATATCCGCTTCCAAGGATTGATGATCTGATGGATCAGTTGGTTGGTGCTTGTGTATTTAGTAAGATTGACTTGAGATCGGGGTACCATCAGATAAGGGTGAAAGAAGAAGATATTCGGAAGACGGCCTTTAGGACACGCTACGGGCATTACGAGTTTGCTGTGATGCCGTTCGGGGTTTCTAATGCGCCTGGTGTGTTCATGGAATACATGAATCGGATTTTCCACGAGCATTTGGATCGTTTTGTGGTGGTGTTTATTGATGATATTTTAATCTATTCTAAGTCTCGTGAGGAACATGCAGAGCATTTACGTATTGTTTTGCAGGTTTTGAGAGAAAGGAAGCTTTTTGCCAAATTGTCCAAGTGTGAATTTTGGTTGTCGGAGGTGAGTTTTCTCGGGCACGTGATTTCAGGTAATGGTATTGCTGTGGATCCATCTAAAGTAGAAGCAGTTCTACAATGGGAGGCTCCTAGATCCGTTACTGAAATTCGAAGCTTTTTGGGTTTGGCTGGTTATTATCGGAGGTTCATTGAAGGTTTTTCCAAGCTAGCATTACCTTTGACGCAGTTGACTTGTAAGGGCAAAGCGTTCATTTGGGATATTCAGTGTGAAGAGAGTTTTTGTGAGCTGAAGAGAAGATTGACGACAGCTCCGATTCTTATTTTACCTAATCCTAATGAACCATTCGTTGTGTATTGTGATGCTTCTTTAATTGGTTTGGGTGGTGTTTTGATGCAGGAAGGTAAAGTTGTAGCTTATGCTTCAAGGCAATTAAGAGTTCATGAGAAAAACTATCCTACTCATGATCTTGAATTAGCTGCTGTGGTTTTTGTGTTAAAGATTTGGAGACACTATCTCTATGGTGCGAGGTTCGAAGTCTTTAGTGATCATAAAAGCTTGAAATATCTATTTGATCAGAAAGAGTTGAACATGAGGCAACGGAGATGGTTGGAATTCTTGAAAGACTACGACTTTGGCTTGAATTACCATCCTGGTAAAGCTAATGTGGTAGCCGATGCATTGAGCCGTAAGTCTTTGCATATGTCCGCATTGATGGCGAAAGAGTGGGAACTTTTGGAATCATTTAGAGACTTGAGTTTAGTTTGCGAAGTGACATCGGTGAGTGTGAGACTTGGTATGTTGAAAGTTACGAATGAGTTTTTGTTGTCGATTTGTGAGAAACAAAAGCTAGATTTGAAATTTGTTGATTTGATGATGAACGAGAATGAGGATTTCAAGGTTGATAAGTTTGGCGTTTTGAGATTTCGTGATCGTATTTGTATTCCTGACGATGCGGAGTTGAAAAGAATGATTTTGGAGGAAGGACACCGGAGTATTTTAAGTATTCATCCCGGAGCGAATAAAATGTACCAAGATTTGAGGAAGATTTTCTGGTGGTCTGGTTTGAAAAGAGATGTGGCTCAATTTGTTTATGCTTGTTTAACTTGTCAGAAATCGAAAGTGGAACATTTGAGGCCTAGTGGTTTGTTGCAACCATTAGACATTCCTGAGTGGAAATGGGATAGCATTTCGATGGATTTTGTAACGGGGTTACCGAATACTCAGCGAGGGCATAATGCTATTTGGGTGATTGTGGATAGGCTGACTAAATCGGCGCATTTCATTCCGATTGACATCAGTTTTTCTTTGGAGAGGTTAGCTGAGATTTATGTCGGTGTGGTTGTGAAATTGCATGGTGTCCCGTTGAGCATTGTTTCTGATAGAGATCCGAGGTTTACATCGAGATTTTGGGAGAGTCTACAGAAGGCTTTGGGTTCTAGATTGAAGTTGAGTTCGGCTTATCATCCGCAGACGGATGGTCAGACCGAAAGAACTATTCAGTCTTTGGAGGATTTGTTGAGATCGTGTGTTTTGGAACAAGGTGGTACGTGGGACAGTTATCTTTCTTTGGTTGAGTTCACGTACAATAACAGTTTCCATTCTAGTATTGGAATGGCACCTTTTGAGGCTTTATATGGACGAAGATGTAGAACGCCGTTGTGTTGGCACGAAACAGGTGAGAGTTCTGTGGTTGGACCGGAATTGGTGCAACAGACGACGGAAAAGGTAAAGTTTATTCGTGAGAAAATGAAGGCTTCTCAGAGTAGGCAGAAGAGTTATCATGATAAGAGACGGAAGGATCTTGAGTTTCAAGAGGGTGATCACGTATTTCTAAGGGTTACGCCGGTTACGGGTGTTGGTCGTGCTTTGAAATCTAAGAAACTTACTCCTCGATTTATTGGTCCTTACCAGATATCTGCGAGAGTTGGTGCTGTAGCGTATCGGGTGGCGTTACCGCCGAATCTGTCGAATTTGCATGATGTGTTTCATGTTTCGCAGTTGCGGAAGTATGTTTCAGACCCTTCACATGTGATTCCTAAGGACGAGGTTGAGGTAAGAGATAACCTTACGGTCGAGGCATTACCAGTTAGTATTGTGGATCGCGAGGTGAAGCGGTTGAGGGGTAAAGAGATTGCACTTGTGAAAGTGGCGTGGGGAGGCGCTGCTGATGGTAATCTGACGTGGGAGTTGGAGAGTAGGATGCGAGAATCGTATCCAGAGTTATTTGAATCAGGTAAGATTTTCGAGGACGAAAATTTCTAAGTGGGGGAGAATTGTAACGCCCCAGTTTTGCCAGTTTTGTTTGTTGAGTCCTTTTTGGATTATTTTATTATTATTTTATTTTATTCTCGACTTTTATGCGAAAATATGTTATTTTTCGTCGTGATTATATTTTATCGCGTTTTGGGAACATTTGCGGGATATTTGAGTGTGGGGGTATTTTGGACATTTCATAGATATTTTTACTAAGTTAGTAAGAAAGAAAAGAAAATAGAAAAGAAAAGGGAAAGAAAAATAGAGAGAAAGAAAGAAGAAAGAAGGAAAAAGAGAAGAAAAGAGGAGAAGAGAGAAAATTGGAGAAAGAGTGGAAAAATCATCAAGAACAATTTCTAGGAATCGATTAATCGGGTAAGGGTGCGAAACTCGATTATTCTATGATTGTATACGATTATGTATGTGTTTTGTTGTTGTTTTTGGATTGATTTGGAGAATATTAGTAAAACCTAGATTGTGTAAAAATTGATTAGAAATGAATTTGATTGTGGTAAAAGTCTTGTTGAATGCATTGTTGATTGTTCATACATGTTTGTGGTATGCTATTACACTTCAAATTGCTGTTTTTCTGAGTTTTAGGTGAAGAAATTGGTTGATGTTGGGTAGGAAAACGCAGAAATTGTTCTGCAGAATTTTTCTGGGTATGCTCTGGCCATACGCGTAAGGGGCATGTCCATACGCGTATGAGCCAAGGCGATACGCGTATCATTGGCTTGTTTTTGGGCCAATACGCGTATGAATCTTGGCATTACGCGTAACATGGGCGAGCCATGGGCCAATACGCGTATGGGTTTTGGAACGAGGAATTTGTGAAGGAAATGGGTTCTGTCCGTACGCGTATGGACATGAGTGATACGCGTATGGACAGGGGAATGTCAAAAATGTGATTTTTCAAAATGCGTTTTCGGTTTTGTCCGTAACTTTGGTTCCGATTATCCGATTTTTGCATTCTTGGTGTCGTTGGAAAGGTATCGAACTGTACTTTGTGAATATGAGGTTTTGAGAATCGTTAGCCGATTAAATTTGGTCGGAAAATGTGAATAGTGTCGAATCTCGACTTTTGTCGTTTTTAATAGTGCGTATTTGACTTGTATTGTGTTATATGTTTGTGCTTTGGATGTGTATGCCTTATGTGCTGTTGTGATGACGATTTGTGGCCGAGAGGCAAGAAAATGCTAAGTGTGGTATATTGGTGTTTGTGGCCATTTTGGGCAATTGTGTGCATTACTTTGTGTGCACTTGAAATACATGAATATTGTTGATGCATGAGTATTTGATGTTGGCATGAGTCATTAATGTGTCAAGTATCATGATATGTATTCTTGCATGGGAAGATTCATAGATGAATCAGTTTTATAGTCTTACGCCATGAAATATTGGTAGAAGCGATTAATCCCAATTGATTGTGCGCCCTGAAATACTGGTAGAAAGCAATCGGATTGTGCGCCCTGAAATACTGGTAGAAAGCAATCCATAAACGTCGTTCGCCCTGAAATATTGGTTTATAGCGACGGGGAACATCGTAGGCCCGACGGGGAGTTACTCTATGTAACGAGCGATGATTCCAAGAGTTCCTGGGGGACTAATGAATTACAAGATTTGAAGTCGGTACCGCATGGCATGTGCATAGAGTCGTTGTGTCGGTCTATGTGCATTGCATAAATCATGAGTAATTGTGCTTGGAACGTGTTTGATTGTATTGTGAATGATTGATGTGATGTGGTATACGATAAGTGAGAATTGTACCGTGTGATATTATATGCGACTGTTGAGCATTTGTGGTGAGAATGTGTTGCTTGTGTATTTTTGTGTTAATATATATAATTTTATGCAATTATATTATGGTTGTTTTTCTCACCCTTCTGCTGTTTTATAACGCTCTATGAGGCGTTGCAGATTAGGTTTGCTGGAGGTATTCTTTTTGTGAAGCCTTGCATCTTCATTATTTTGGTCGGTCGGCTCTGATATGTGACTCCGGGTAGTTAGGGTGGCCGCGTGCTATTGTTTTGTATATCTGATGATATATTATATTTTGGTTGTACATATGCTACTTGATGTATGACAAACTGTTTATATGTGTATATGTTAATCAGATTTTAGATTTTCCGTTTTATTTCTAATTTCTGAAAAGTGGGTGTAAGGAACGAAGTTTCCTCTGTATGATTGCTACCCCACAGTTGCATATCATTATGGGCAGGTGTTGCATGTATATGTGTATATTTTGGTTACGTTGATGGGATGTCTCCTTTCTATGCCGTGTTTTCAAATGTACTCTGATCAATTTTTGAATTTTTCTTTTAACTGCTTTAAATGCATGCTAATTGGGGGTATTAGATTGGGGGCGTCACACTACTGCCCTTTGGTTTCATTACTTGTTTTTCATTTCACTTGATCATTTTGGTTTGAATTGTATGGTGATTATCATTACCTTTCCTTTTGTGAGCTTCTTTGGACCTTAATATTGCATAATGTGAATCTCTTTTGCACTTGTGAATTGATGATGATAATATGATGTAAGTTCTGGTCTTGTTTCATTTTCATCTTGCCTTTTTCTTTTCACTTTGTTATGAAGTCCATGTGTGTTTAATTGTACATGTAATTCAAGTATGCTTGCATTCTTTCATGTTTAGCCTTGCATGTTTGCTTGAATGGTGTTGCATTGATCTTTGAAACATGTTGATTGATTTGAGTTGAACATTTATGATATGATATGCTTTCTGCCACTTATTGTATCTCTTTTCTTTTCTTCTCCTTCTCATTTCTTCTATTTCACTCTTTCTCATCCCATGGATCTCAAGACTTGATTAAGTCTTGGATTCTTTTCCCTTAGAGCTACCTAGTCCAACTTAATTTTTGATAAAGCTTGGAGTAGGATTAGCATTAGGTTTTAGTTAGTCTTTTCTCCTAAACCTCACTAACCATAGGACATCCACGCATGATAACATTAGGACTCTTAATCTCCCATTAGAGTTTCCTTTGCGTTTTCTCTCTTCTCATCTTCAAACGAAAGTAAAAAATACTTAATAAAGGCAAAACAAACATTGTATTTAGGCCTTTCATGTAAGAATAAGATAGAAAGGGATCTTCTCTCATTTTCTTAGAATGTTTAGTGTGCGTCCCATCTCGGGTCGTTATGCGAGGCATTCGATCTTACATGAGGGACTTAAATACAATGTGCGTTACAAAACACAAAACAATCAAAACACTTCTTTCTAAAAAACACAAAAACAAACACTAACGTCTTTCCTTCAGGAATTCTTTTCTCATTTCACTCACTCTCAACGTACGAACGTGCTCCTACTCGTTCTCACGCAAGACGGTAACGCCTAAGTCTCGATCCAGCGAGCCAGCAACACCTGAGCTAGAACGTTAGCCGTTCCCTAAAAAACACAATTCATCCCTAGTGAGGGGAACTACGTCGCTCTGATTCTCATGTTCCCGATGAGATATGTAGGCAGTGGGGTAGGGCCCATTCGAGCACATCTTTTATTTTCCCTACATTTGTTTCTTGTTCTCTCCTTTCTCTTTTCCCTTTTCATGTTCCTTTCTTTTCCAGTTCTCTAGCAGCGGAGTTCCAGTTGACGACACCCTTTGATCGAGACAAGCAAGCGTGGATCCCATCGGGTACGATGGACGCGTGGGGGTGCTAATACCTTCCTCTCGCGTAACCAACTCCCGAACCCTGTTCTCTTGGTCGTAAGACCATGCTTTTCCTTTCTTCTCAGGTTTATGCGGTGTTTCCTTTCCCTCTCTTGGGATAAATACACATTGCTGGCGACTCTGTTTCAGTGCCACTTTCGTGTTTGTACCAGGATGAAAATCCCAGGAGCGATAGCTGGCGACTCTACTGGGGACTCTGGTTAACCTCTTGCTGGTCCATCCCTTTTAGCGAGTCAATCCTAGCGCTTGTCAGTTTTCTTTCATTGGGTGTTTACTGTTGTGCTATATTTACTGTTTTATTGTATGGTTATTTAATGCTTTACTATACATTACTGTATTTACCATATTTTTGCATTTTCATTTCATATGATGTATTATGCTACACTACTGTACTGTTTTCTGTTTGGCGGGATGGGGTATTCTGAGAGATAGGCCCAATACCCAGGCCTGAGTGCACTTAGGATTAGCGTGTTTTATATCCTCTCGCGTTCCATCTCGGTTCGAGGAGGGAATATGAAACACAATCTGGATATGGTTCTCTCTAGAGAATTTTGCGTTGTGGATTTCCCAAGATGGTAGAGCTATCTGGAAGAGCTGCTAAGTCTGGATGACCTGTTAGGATGACCCCTCTTTATTTTGAAGTGAATCAGCAGACTACCTCTTTGATTGGCGGTAGCATTGTATCCTTCGGGCTAAATGTGCTATTGCTTCTCAAACCTCTGAAGCTGAGGATCTTCCGTTTCGGAGAATCAGTTGAGGCATCCTCGATTGATGATGATGCCAAACCAGAAATGGTGAACGCATCATCATTTCTCGACCTGAGAGCCCGGGATACTGAACATCCTAGTACCCACCTGTGAGATTGGGGGAATTGTTTACAGGACCTCCAGAATACCTGGTTTTCTTATTTGTTCTGGATTGATTACTGAAATTATGATCCTGATCAGGTCACATGTGGTTCTGTATTTGTTATTGGATTTCTTATTCTGGGGTTGTGTATCTCACCAAACTCAGATTGCAGTACAGTGGGTTCAGCATTATTTGTGCAGCAGTGATCGCATGCCCTTGCATACATATCATCATTAGCATTCTTGCATTTAACCTTCATGTTTATTCATTTGCAGGGTATACTTCCTTTCGGTTCCAGTTGACAGTTCCCTTTTGCAGTTATGGATGCTCCGAGGAAGAACAATGTGCATTATACTTTCTTTGACACAAAGGTGGGACAGTTGTGAAGGATGATTTCTCTTATTACTCCAGACCATGTGGGTATGTTCCGAAAGGCTTATGGGGAGATTATGACTTGTGTTGTTGACTTGGATGCTTCAGAAAGGAATGTTATTCATACGTGCTTACAGTTTTATGACCCACAGTTAAGATGCTTCACTTTCTCGGATTTTCAGTTGGGCCCGATGTTAGAAGAGTATGCTTTGCTGCTAAGTGTGCCTCTCAAGTACTAGATTCCTTTTAACTCTAACATGCGCCCTCCAAAGCCTGAGGAAATAGCTAAGGCTCTCCATCTAAGCGTACCTGTGGTAGCAGATAACCTCGCCACCAAAGGAGGTTTATCTGGTTTTCACCTAGACTTCTTGGTTGCCAAAGCTGAAGAGTGTGCTGCTAAATCTCAGTGGGAAACCGTTTGTGCAATCCTGGCTTTGAGTATCTATGGAATTATGTTGTTTGCTGATGAACCTAAGTTTGTGGACATGAGTGCAATCCATATTTTTTTAATGAAGAACCCCATACCTACACTCCTGGGCGATTTGTACTATTCTGTGCACTTTAAGAATGAGAAGAAGCGAGGAGGTCTGGTTAGATGTTATGCACCTCTGTTCCATAGGTGGCTTATGGGTCATTTACCAAATTCAGAGGCTTTTTTGAATCCTCAGCCTACAAAGAACTGGGCTAAGAGGATGATTCAGTTGACAGCAAAGGATATCCGTTGGCTCAATCAGAGGACAATGGGGGGAGATTTCATCAGCAGCTGTGGAAGACATCCTAACGTGCCACTCTTGGGAGTAAAAGGTTGCATTAATTATAACCCTGTTATTCTCAGGAGACAATTAGGATTTTCCTTAGCAGAGATTCCGAGGGACAATGATTTGGAAGAGTCTTTCTTTTTCCCTGTGAAGGATAACCTTTTGTTGGTAAGGCAATCGGCTGGAGCTTGGGGTAATCTGCAAATGAAGGGAAAAGTCATCTTTGGAAAGTGCAACAATGTGTCTTCTTCTCAATATGATGCTTGGTTGAAAAGAAGGGTTCAAATTACTCTTTTTCCATTTTCTCGAGAAAGACCGTCAGAACCAGTGGTTGAAGAACCAGTGACCATGATAAGCATTGCTGAATATGACAAGCTTAAAGCAGAGATGGATAAGACTGTAAAAAAGAATGAGAAGTTAAGTGAAGGACTCAGAAAGACTCTTTGTGACAAGCGTAAGGTTGAGTATGAACTGCAGAAGCTGACTGAGCGTCATGAGGCCAATGAGAAGAGAATTGCCGAAGACACTATCTATATTTGTAAGGTCAAACAGAATGAGATGGCAATAAAGGAGGCATGCAAGCGCATCAATGAGCAGTTGACCAAGTCAGAGAATGCCCTTGCCAAAGGGCAACAGAGGTGGGATGAGTTTTCTGAATGCCGGAGGGAGATCGAGGTGAGAATTAGGGCTGAAAATGACGAGTTGAGGAAAAATTTGAAGAGCAAGGAAAGTGAATTTCTCCAACAACTAAGTTCAGCTAATCAAGAGATCGAAGATCTGAAGATCCGCGCCGGAGTAAAGAGAGCCAAAGAGTTAGCTGTCAAAGATCAAATCCGAAGGCTAGAAGAAGCCATCAAGTTAAGGAGTCAACTGATCAGAAGCCTTACCGAACGCCCAAATGATCCAGTTACTGAAGCGCTCCTCAAAGAGGTCCAGGAAGATTTATATGGGCTCAGTGTTTGAGTTGTATTGTTGCTATGTTGGGAGTCATCATCAGGCTTGTTGATGGGTTTCCCTTTATTTGTATTCACATTATTCAGTTGTATTTGTTCGAAAACAATTTGTATTTGACTGTTCCACACCTGACTGTGGGTTTTTATTTTATGCTTTTGGATTTGTTAGTAGTTATTGAGGTGGATTCTTTGTCAGATTATACAATGATTCACACACTCACTGGGCTGTATGATGGGTATTCTGAATTATTAGTGTACACCTCTGGCGTTCTGTCACTGTTATCAGCTGCATGGATATGCGCTCTTCTCTTTTGCTCAAACTGGAACTGAAGGAGGGAATGCCTCAAAATGAATAAACATTGCATTGGCATCCTCATAAGCATAAGCATTTTTTGCATAACAGGTACTTGCTGCAGGAGCTCTCTAACCTTTATTTGGTTTCAGGCACGATAGCTGAATCTCCCATTCACCGGTACACAACCAGACGAAATTAGGCTAGAGCTATGGATTAGGTACAGACAGAGTTGGCTGAGTTGAGGGCACGTATGGAACAATTTATGAATCTGATGCAAGGGGTTGCTCAGGGGCAGTAGGACCTGAGAGCAGGGCAAGAAGACATGAGAGCTACCATCCAAAGGTTGGAGACTGAGATTCCTACTGGTGATCACGTTAATCCCCCTAGGGTTAACCCTCCTGTGGTCAACCCTCCAGTGGTCAATCCTCCTGTGGTTACTCCTCCTCCGGTTGGAGTTAATGTGGGTTTTGCTCCTGGTAACACTGGGCTGGTGGAAGATCGTCAAGATGACCAGTTTTCTGTACTTAATGCTGATATGGGATTCTACCATGATGAAAGGAAATACGAGGGATTGGCTGAGAGAGTGAAAGCTATAGAAAGTCAAAATCCTTTGGGAATTGATGTCGAGGATATGGGACTGGTACAGGGTGTCAAGATTCCCCCGAAGTTTAAACCACCTACTTTCGACAAGTACAATGGTAGCACTTATCCCAAAACTCATCTCCAGGCTTACAACCGGAAGATAACAGCTTATTCTGATGATCAGAAGTTATGGATGTATTTTTTCCAAGATAGCTTGTCTGGAGCCTCACTAGAATGGTACATAAAACTGGACAGGGCCCGCGTCAGAAGCTGGAAAGAGTTATGCTTGGCTTTCTTAAAGCAATACCAATATAACATCGACATGGCACCGAATCGCCCTCAGTTACAAAGCATGACACAGGACCCCAAGGAAGGCTTTAAGCAGTACGCCCAGAGGTGGCGTGAACTTGCTGCTCAGGTGCAACCTCCGTTGGCAGATAAAGAAATGGCTGACATGTTCATGAATACTTTGCAAGGTCCGTATCTTGATAGGTTGGCCGCTTGTCCATCTACTGGATTTGCTGACATAGTAATTACTGGAGAGAGAATTGAGAGTTTGTTAAAGATGGGGAAAATTCAGGACGGAAGTGGTACAAGTTCAGCTCCTGCAAAGAAGTTTTTTGGTAACAATAACAGAAAGCGTGAAGGCGACGCTAATGCTGTGTATTCACAAGGGGGGGAGGTAGAGGACAACAGGGTGCACATCATCAGGCAGCATCTATAACTATTCCAACTCCGGGTAATGAGGCTCAACCTGCAGCTCAGAGGCAGTATCACCCAAGAAAGAGAATGAATGACAGACATTTTGATGTTTTCCCTATGACCTGCTCACAGATGCTGCAGAACTTACTTCATTTGAATTTGGTACAGTTAAGGACTTTGGCTCCCCCAGTGGGCAGGATACCCGCTGGATATGATGTAAATGAAAAGTGTGAGTTTCACTCCAATGCGCCAGGACACAATGTGGAAAAATGCAAGGCTTTCAAGCATGTGGTGCAAGACCTTGTTGATTCAAAGGCTATTAATTTTGCTCTGAGGCCTAATGTAATTCAAAATCCCATGCCTTCGGATAGTGGACCGGGGGTGCATGCCATTGAAGAAGATAGAGGGCTGAATCTGGTAAGGGACATTAATGATGTCAATACTCCGTTGAAAGTTGTGAAGGAACGCTTGCTGAAAGGGGCTGTATTTCCTGATTGCTCAGAAAGTTGTGAGGGTTGTTTGATTGCTGATAATGGTTGTGTAAAGTTGAGAACTGGCCTTCAGAGTATGATAGATGAGGGATGTTTACAATTTAATCAGTTGAAAAAGATTGATGATGAAGTTTCTACTATTACAATCTACTTTGATCCTGTGGAAATTCCGGTGCCTGCTCCTGTACAGATATCTGCGCCTGAACGAGTGGCTCCTATAACTGTAAATGTTCCCAGCTACGTCCCAAATGAGAACAAGGTTGCTATCCCGTGGTACTATGGGACTAATAGTCAAAGACAGAGGCAGGAGGTGCAGACTCCTAAAGAAAGTGGTTCAAGTGTCGGAAATGTTGGAGGAGTGGGTGGTTTTACTCGCAACGGAAGGCTTTTCGCTCCTCAGACACTCAGGAAAGACAATCAGAAGCATTAGAGAGGGCCAAAGGGAAGCGGGTACTGAATGATGAACCAATGCCAGGGTCTAAACCGGTGCCAGAGGCAGAATCTGATAAGTCATTTGAGAAGGATGTTGAGGAATTCATGAGAATAATCAGAAAGAGCGATTATAAGATCGTTGACCATCTACATCAAACTCCTTCTAAGACTTCCATATTGTCATTGTTGCTATGTTCCGAAGCCCATCGGAATGCTCTGCTCAAAATTTTGAATATGGCGTACGTACCGCAAGAAATATCAGTGAACCAGCTTGAAGGTGTGATCTCCAATGTTAATGCTGGAAACGGTCTAGGGTTCACAGATTTTGACTTAACGCCAGAAGAAAGGAATCACAATAAGGCTCTTCACATATCAATGGAATGTAAAGGTGTTATGTTATCTCATGTATTGGTGGACACTGGCTCATCCCTCAATGTGTTGCCTAAGAAAGCATTAGCCAAGCTGGATGTGGAAGGGGTGATGCTCAGACCTTGTGATCTAGTGGTGAAAGTGTTTGATGGTTCAAAGAGATCAGTGTTTGGAGAAATAGAGCTGCCTGTCCAGATAGGACCCCAGGTGTTCAATACAGTGTTTTATGTGATGGACATCCAACCGGCCTATAGTTGTCTATTGGGTCGTCCCTGGATTCACGCTGCTGGGGCCGTATCTTCAATCTTGCATCAGAAGATAAAATTTGTAGTTGATGGTCAAGTTGTTACGGTATGTGGAGAAGAAGATATTTTTGTTAGCCATCTGTCATCCTTCAAGTATGTGGAGATGGACGGAGAAATCCATGAAACTCTCTGTCAGGCATTCGAAACTATGAATATGGTGAAAGATTCTCCGTCTCCGTCTGGTGAGGCAAGAGTGGGAACCTCTATGACTTCATATAAGCAGGCTTTAGAGGTGGTGCAGTCTGGTCATACCGAAGGCTGGGGACAAATGGTTGAGATACCTTTCAAGGATGATAAGAATGGAATTGGTTATAAACCTCCTCGGGTTCCACTACAGGGTCAAGAGCGCCAAGGGCCAGTTTTCTTCTCAAGTGGAGGGGTCATATATCCAAGCCATACCTGTGCAGCAATTGAAGACGGTGAAGATAGTGACTGTGACCTGGACAACTGGGTGCGTCCATGTGGCCCAGGAGTGAAGCTGAACAATTGGTTTTCGGAGGATCTCATCCAAGTTACTCTGCCAAATAAGTAATTTTCTTTGTTTTCTTTCATTAAGCATGCAAAAGTCCTATGCTCTGCCCAAGGCATAGTGACTTCATTGTAGGGCCCCCATTTTGTTTTCATACAAGTTTTTATCATTAATGAAAGGACGTTTTGTATTCAAATTATGCTCCCTGTCTTTCTTTTTATTTTTATCATTTAAATAAAAATGGCGATGTTTTCTTGCATTTTTCCTTTTTCCTTTCAAAAAGCAGTTCTAAAGGCATGAATTATCATTCATGCAGAAGTAATTCTCTGGATCTCATTGATTATGACTCTCTATGGTTTATTATGACTTCGATAATCCAATATACCAAGCCGAAGAGGGGGACGAGGAAGACTGTGAACTGCCGGAGGAGTTGGCTAGATTATTGAAACAGGAAGAAAGAGCCATTCAGCCTCATCAGGAAGATGTAGAAGTTGTCAATCTTGGTACTAAAGAGGTAAAGAAAGAGGTTAAAGTAGGGGCAAGCCTGGCTGAGAATGTAAAGAAAGATCTGATTGAAATGTTGCAAGAGTATGTCGACATCTTCGCCTGGTCTTACCAAGATATGTCGGGTTGGATACAGACATCGTGGTGCACAGATTGCCGCTGAAAGAGGGTTGTTTCCCTGTCAAGTAGAAGCTTCGGAGAACCAAACCTGAAATGGCCATCAAGATTAAAGAGGAGGTGTAAAAGCAGTTGGATGCGGGGTTTCTAGCTGTTACTAATTATCCGTCGTGGGTCGCTAATATTGTGCCTGTACCGAAGAAGGATGGCAAAGTCAGGATGTGTGTGGATTATCGAGATTTGAACAGGGCGAGTCCAAAAGATGATTTTCCGTTACCATACATTGACGTGTTGGTGGACAATACGGCTCAATTCTCTGTGTTTTCTTTTATGGATGGGTTCTCCGGATACAACCAGATTAAGATGGTGCCCGAGGATATGGAGAAAACTACATTTATTACCCCTTGGGGCACATTTTGTTATAAGGTGATGTCGTTTGGTTTAAAGAATGCTGGGGCTACATATCAGCGTGCCATGGTGACGCTCTTCCACGATATGATTCACAAAGAAATTGAAGTTTATGTGGATGATATGATTGGCAAGTCACAAACGGAAGAAGAGCATTTGATAAATTTGAAAAAGTTGTTTGAGCGATTGAGACATTTCAGACTGAGGTTGAACCTGAATAAATGTACTTTCGGGGTAAGATCTGGTAAGCTTCTAGGCTTCATTGTCAGTGAAAAGGGAATCGAGGTGGATCCAGCAAAGGTAAAAGCCATTCAAGAAATGCCGGAGCCGAGAACTGAAAAGCAGGTTCGAGGGTTTTTGGGGAGACTGAATTATATTGCAAGATTTATATCTCATATCACCACAACCTGTGAGCCAATATTCAAGTTATTGAGAAAAGATCAATCAATCCGGTGGAACAGTGATTGTCCAAAGGCCTTTGATGAAATAAAAGAATACTTGCAAAATCCTCCGATTCTCATGCCTCCAGTTCCTGGGAGGCCGCTGATTATGTATCTCACTGTACGTGATGGATCAATGGGTTGCGTTCTCAGTCAACACGACGAGACAGGTAGGAAAGAGCATGCTATATACTACTTGAGTAAAAAGTTCACCGATTGCGAGTCCAGGTACTCGATGCTTGAGAAGACGTGTTGTGCAGTAGCATGGGCTGCTAAGCGATTGAGGCAATACATGCTGACTCATACAACCCTACTGATTTCAAAAATGGATCCAATCAAGTACATCTTTGAAAAGTCAGCTCTTAATGGAAGGGTCGCTCGGTGGCAGATGGTTTTGACTGAATATGATATACAATACACGTCCCAGAAGGCTATCAAAGGGAGTCTGTTGTCTGATTATCTTGCCGAGTCGCCTATTGATGATTACCAGCCAATGAGGTTTAATTTTCCTGATGAAGACATATTGTTTCTCAAGGCTAAAGATTGTGAAGAGGCTCCGGTTGATGAAGGACCGGATCCTGATGACAAATGGAAACTGATGTTTGATGGGGCCGTTAACATGAATGGAAGTGGTGTTGGGGCAGTCTTGATTACTCCGAAAGGATCACACATACCGTTCACTGCCAGGTTAACTTTTAATGTCACCAACAATGAAGCGGAATATGAGGCATGTATCATGGGTATTGAGGAAGCCATTGATTTGAGGATCAAGACTCTTGAGATATTTGGTGATTCTGCTCTAGTGATCAATCAGATCAATGGAGATTGGCATACCAACCAGCAGAACTTGATTCCTTACAGAGACTACGCGAGAAGACTGTTGACCTTCTTTACAACAGTAAAATTGTACTATATACCTCGTGATGAGAATCAGATGGCTGATGCTTTAGCTACATTGTCCTCTATGATTCAGGTGAATTGGTGGAACCATATCCCGAAGATTGATGTGATGAGATTAGACAGACCCGCTCATGTGTTTGCCGCTGATACTATGACTGATGATAAACCCTGGTATTTTGATATCAAACGTTTCTTGGAGAGTCAAGAGTATCCAGCTGGGGCATCCAACAATGACAAAAAGACTCTGAGGAGGTTGGCAGGAAGCTTCTTTTTTAATGGGGATGTGTTGTACAAGCGAAACTTTGACATGGTCTTGCTCAGATGTGTGGATAGACAGGAAGCAGACCTGTTAATGCAGGAAGTACATGAAGGATCTTTTGGTACCCATGCTGGTGAGCATGCTATGGCGAAGAAATTACTACGAGCAGGGTATTATTGGTTAACTATGGAGGCTGATTGCTTTAAGTACGCCCGAAAATGCCACAAATGCCAAATCTATGTTGATAAGGTGCATGTGCCACCAAACCCCCTGAATGTGATGAGTTCTCCGTGGCCCTTTGCTATGTGGGGCATTGATATGATAGGGAAGATTGAGCCTACGGCTTCCAACGGACATCGATTCATTCTGGTGGCTATTGATTACTTTACCAAGTGGGTAGAAGCTGCCTCTTTTGCAAATGTTACCAGGCAGGTGGTAGCCCGATTCATTAAGAAAGAGATTATCTGCAGATATGGGGTGCCTAAAAGGATCATTACTGACAATGGTTCTAATCTCAACAACAAGATGATGAAAGAGCTATGCCAGAGCTTCAAAATTGAACACCACAATTCTTCTCCTTACCGCCCGAAGATGAATGGTGCCGTCGAGGCAGCCAACAAAAATATTAAGAAGATTGTGTAGAAGATGGTGGTGACATATAAGGATTGGCATGAAATGCTACCTTTTGCTTTACATGGGTACCGTACTTCTGTTCGTATATCTACTGGGGAAACCCCATTTTCGCTTGTATATAGTATGGAGGCAGTGCTACCGGTTGAAGTGGAAATCCCTTCTTTAAGGGTCATGATGGACGTTAAACTTGACGAGGCTGAATGGGTTCGAGCGAGGTTCAATAAGTTGAGTCTCATCGAAGAAAGACGGTTGGCTGCAGTTTGTCATGGACAACTATATCAGAGGAGAATGAAACAAGCATTTGATCAGAAAGTGCGCCCTCAGACTTACCAGACGGGCGACTTGTTATTGAAAAGGATTCTTCCTCCGAATACAGATCACAGGGGCAAATGGACGCCTAATTATGAAGGTCCATATGTTGTTAAGAAGGTCTTCTCGGGCGGAGCCTTGATGCTTACAACAATGGACGGTGACGATTTTTTGTCCCCTGTGAACTCAGACTCAGTTAAAAAATACTTCGCATAAAAAGACCCGCTGGACGATAAAAAGAGAGTCCAGGCAAAAAAGGGCATCCCGGCGAACCAAAAAAAAAAAGAAAAGGTTCAGGCAAAAATTAGGGATAAAATAAAAAAGAAGTACACCCGACAAGTTGAAAACCCGTAAGGGCAACTTAGGCAAAAAAGGGTATCTCGGTGGATTGAAAACCCGTAAAGGGCGATCCAGGCAAAAGAGAGATTTAGCGAAAACTGCAATCTGAGTAATCTGTATTGCCTCGTCTCAACCAGTAAGCAGTCTGAAGGTCAGGAATCAGTTCAATCGTCCCCCTTTGAAGGCAAAGCAGTTGGAGAATCTTGAAGATATATGAACCATAGCAGGGTTGAAACTCAATGAAGTTCCATTTTCACATTGCCATTAGGACAGTTTCTTTTCTGTTTTGGCAATTACCTCTTTCCAGGAATTGCTTCTTGATGTAAATGCCTATTTTTCAGGCTCTTCAATCAATAAAATTGTCGTTATTCAGAATAATTCTATCTGTTGTTTTGTTTTTATATTTGCTTTGTTTACACAAACGTCCAAATATTTTATAAACATTTGCATACGAAAATCTTGGGGGTTCTACAATGATGTGCATAAAGGAGAAAACATTTAGAATTGCTTTAAATGACGCGTGTGCTTAGTTGAATTCTATCGAACCTCGTATTATTCTGGGGCATATGTGCGCGTTCTTTTATTTGCAGGTGTGGAGATTTCACAAGATAGCTATGCAAAGATGTAAGACGTCTTCAATCCAAAATCCTTTACGAAGCGCAAATGATCGTTCCTCCCCAAACAGACAGCTTCTCAGCAGGAAGGCTATTCTTGGAGTTAGTCATCCCCAACATATTTACAGAGCTTTATGATCCCCAGCAGCGTTGTCAAAAAGGGTAGTATTGTATCCTATTCAGTACTTCCAACAGCTACAAGCTTTTCTGTGTTGATAACGGTTGTAAACTCCCCAGTAGAGTTGCCTCGCGCGCCTTACAGTTAATGACCAAGACTCAGTGAGTGTCCAGGAGTTTGGAGATGTCGAATCTTCTGTAAAATCCTCTTGGGACGTTTCCCTAGATCAGATTTGTATCTTGGGGCAAAAGCAAGTGGTTGACCATCTCAAGTATGGAGCATCATGAAATCCCCCAGCAGGAGTATTCCAGATCTATTATCCCAAGCAGAGTGGCCTCCGAACTACTGCATCCTAGCTCAGGTCTCGGTATTAATTTAAGAGTGGGAAGATGTCGGATCTTCCATAAAATTCTCTTAGGAAACTTTCCCTGGCATGAGACACTTTGAAGTGATTCTCCCCAACAATGTTTGTTGTAAACATGGTTCCCCAGTAGAGTTTGAAGAGGCGTGGTCTTCTGTAAAATCCTCTCAAGGGACATCTCCCCAACAAAGTTTGTTGTAAGCTCATTAATCCCCAGCGGAGTTCTATGGTTATAGTTATTCCCCAAGCAGACTGGTTCAGATGATGCCTCCCCAGCAAGGTTATCATTTCCTACAGTAGCCTTAACAGTTTTTTCAGGTCAGTGCCCAGATCGGGAGGTCAGGTCAATTTGTCTTCTCCAGTACGGTTTGCGACCGCAAAGTCAATCCAGCTAGTTATCCCCAGCGGAGTTGTCTTCCTTTCCTCAGCATTTATTTTGCTGGGGGACCTCTTTGCATTTTGCATATAGTACGCATAGCATCCTCTAAAATGCGTAGCTTTCCATTTCGTATGGAGCATTATGGCAAAATTCAAACATATGCATGTGAAGCATAGGCCAGTTTTGATAACTCGTGCGAGAGTCCAGAACTTTGCTCCTTATATCATCGACAAAGCCAGAAAGAATGCCTAGTTCATTCCCTGACAGACATTGCGAAATGATACAAAGGGTTTCATCATTTTTCTCCCCACAGAGTCATATCTCTCAACTTGCAAGTCTCTTGGAACCATTCCCGATAGGATTCCTGCAGCCGTTCCCGACCGCTCCTTTGAGTTTTAACCATGCTAGTTCCCAACAGGACCCGTTACCCATTCCCGATAGGTAAGCCTTGGTTATAAACTGCAGCCGTTCCCGACCGCTCCCTTTGAGTTTTAACCATGCCAGTTCCCGACAGGCCCCGTTACCCATTCCCGATAGGTAAGCCTTGGTTATAAACTGCAGCCGTTCCCGACCGCTCCCTTTGAGTTTTAACCATGCCAGTTCCCGACAGGCCCCGTTACCCATTCCCGATAGGTAAGCTTTGGTTATAAACTGCAGCCGTTCCCGACCGCTCCCTTTGAGTTTTAACCATGCCAGTTCCCGACAGGCCCCGTTACCCATTCCCGATAGGTAAGCCTTGGTTATAAACTGCAGCCATTCCCGACTGTTCCCTTTGATTTTTAACCATGCCAGTTCCCGACAGGCCCCGTTACCCATTCCTGATAGGTAAGCCTTGGTTATAAACTGTAGCCGTCCCCGACAGCTCCCTTTGGTTTGAACCTTGCCAGTTCCCGACAGGTACACTTGCCCATTCCCGATAGGCAAAACAGGTCCTAACTCACCAGTTCCCGACAGGTATTTCACCAGTTCCCGACAGGTATTTCACCCATTCCCGACAGGTTGTTCACCCGACAGGTTTCCTATGGGGTCCAATGGTTCCAAGGTCTTCTTCACCAACTTTTCTTCCTTACCTTTACAACATTTTCTCTAACCACAGTGCAAATTTTCTCGGTTATTTTTTGTATTCAATCCCTATGTATCTCGAATTCCTGATAGTCGTTGCTTTCATCTATTCAAATTCACAGTTGGTTGAATAGGGGCAGCTGTAATACCTCAAAATTTACCTTCATGTTTTCTCAATAATTGGTCTATACTCTACTCATTTGCATTCCATAGTAGGTCATAGATTACATAGCATGGCATTCAGCATAGGGCATGGGATCAAGGCACTTGGTCCATATTCTCAAGTCTCAAGCTTCAAGGTGGCTCATGGGGTTCATCATATCTTCTTAAAATCAAGTATGGCAAAAGATTGCAAGTGGATTTCTCCCTCTTAACCAGAGAGACCAATTAGGGTTTTTGGTTTCAAGAGAGCTTCTTGAAGACTTTTGGGATTCAAGCATGTTTTTATGGTTTCCATATGCTCACAAGTGTTCATGGATGGAGATTTGGTTGATGGTGAAATAAGGAAAAGTCAACTGTAAAGGAGAAAGTCAACTGTGGAATTTTGAGGTTCTTTCCATGGTTTTCAAGGTCTCACATCCTCATATGGTCTTCAATTGTCAAGATTCATGCCATTCATCAAGAATCAAGAGGTTGTGCAAAAGTTACTAAATTTGGAAAATGACCTATAATGAAAACTTTCCATTTTTGGCAACTTTTCCATCACATTTAACTAGACTTTTCATCATCAAGAAAGTTCCAAATGAATTTTTCTCCAACATTAAAGTTGAAGATCTTTCTCTCCCATTTCCAAAAAGTACTAGAACATTTCCATATCATTTGTGGAACTCTAGTTATGGCCAAAACAATGCAAGGTGTATTTCATGGATTTCTTATATGTCAAATTTTCCACCTTTTGCATTTTTGCACAAATGGACTTGTAATGTTCCCAATTGCTTCATGTAACATTACAATGTCAAAATACAAGTCAAGAAGATCATTTGTGGCCTTTGAATCAATTCATTCCATGCCATATTTTCCTTTATTTTCACATTATTCAAAAATGCAAATTGATTCAAAACTTACAAACCAAGAAAGTGCAAGGCCCAAATTCAATTCAGAGGTGATACATGAGTAAATTAGAGGTGAATTATGCTGAGTACAAGGGTGTTGCACATGTGGATTAGTGGTGGTAGTACATAATGCAAAATTGCAATTTCACTCAAATCCCACTAACCAAAGGATTAACCACTTGCTAATCACGATCAGTAGACTAATGAAGAGTATATAAGTTAACTCATGCCTCAGAAATTAGGTCATGCACTCTCATTTGCTCAAAATTTCAAAAACTCACTCTCACTTTCTCTCCTTCAAATCTCTCATTCCTTGAGGGTTTTTGAAAATCTCTTGACATATTCTTGATCAGTGAGTAGAAAGGAGCACGAATCATCCATTATTTTAAGCTGAAAGGAAGGATTTCACCAAGTTCCATTCAAGAGGATTCAACTTGAATCTCAAGATCTAGCAAGATTTCAAGCTCTAGTTGCATTTATTTTGCATCTAGAGGTTCCAAGGAGTGGATCTGCAGTTTTTGGAAGGATTTCTTGGAGGTTTTCAAGTTCTACAAGGTTCAGGTTGGTGAATTTTTCATACTCACAGAACTTAAATTTTTGATGTGCATAATGATCCTTGATGTTCACTGATCACTCTGATATATTTTGTTTGAAGTTTGGACGTATGATTTGTGTGTAATGTTGATTTAAAGTTTTAGATCCAATATTGTTTTTGTTCGATTCTCATTATTGGTTGATTATTTGTTGAAATGAGTTGGATATTTGAGATCCTTGCATTTTTCTGGTCAAAATGGAGTACCTATTTGCAATTTCTGGAAAAAATCACGCAGCAGCTCACCGGAGAGGGTGGCCGGAGCCCTAGCTCCGGCGGCTGGAGAAAGTGCAGTCCGGCCAAGGGTTTAAGGGAAGAAGATGGTGTTTTAGCCGTTGATCCTCTTGATCTAACATCCCACGTCACGCCACGTTTTCTTTTTTTTGTCTTTTAATTTAATGCTTATGTGTATGTTACCACATGATTGTTAGCGTGTACCTCAGATCAGGTCCATTAATCTTGTTGTTTTTTTTTTGAATTTTTTATTTAATGTGGAGTGTTGATCTGATCGTGTGCTTGAAAGCGTGACAGCACATTAATGAGTGCATGTGCTTATCACGTGTGGTTGTATGGTGCTCTCTATGTTCGTGTGTGCATGCGTTTATTTGGTTATAGTGCGTTGAGTGATCTGGACCATTGATCATGCTTATTCTTGGATATGTTGACTTACTTGGTGAGCGTGTGATTAATCCTAGGGCCTTTATTTAATCTGCATTTTGACTGAATTCCATGAGCCTTTTGACCAGCGCTTTGGACTCCTTTGGCTTTGGGCCTTTATTTTCACACACCCCCCCCTTTAGGCCTGATTTTAATTCCAACGTGTTTCTCTTTCTATTCGCACCCCCTTGCTCCTTTCCTTTCTTTTTTTTTATTAATTGTTTGTTTTGCATTTTTATTTTCTAAAACTATTTTTATGCATCTAAAAATCATACAAAAATCATGAAACCTCTTCTTAGTTTTATCAAATTTTTCCATATTTTATTTTCTCATTTTAATTTTATTTTGGCATCTGATTTAATTAATTGCCTAATTTTCTTTTTTTTAATTGTTTCATTTGCACACTCCAACTTGTAAAATTTCTTTCTCAACATCTATAAAACATTTTCAATTCATTCTTTTTGAATTTGTTAGATAACATTCTGAAGTGCATAAAAAAATTTTTATTTCATTTTTAAAACTTTTCCCTATTGCATTTTGGTCCCTCTCTTTTGCATGTTGATACATATTTCTCACTTGATCTTTGCTTATTTGTTTGAATGGTTTAACTTGTGAATTTTTGTGAGATTTTTTAGCATGTGGTTGTATGCTGATCTATATCCTTTGAGTTTAAATTTCCTAATTTTGGAATGTCATTTGATGCATGTTTGATTTTTTGTGCTTAAGTGAATTATGCATGACTATATCTTGACACTTCTTTGCACATCTTAACTTGTGGTTCACCTTTTGACAAGCTCTTTAATTCTTTTTGATCCAATCTTTTTGTAAATATTACTTGACTGAGTTAAATTCCATTTTATTATTTTTTGGGATTTTATTGAGCCACTTTGCTATTTTTGGTTGAATTTTGTTTGTGATGCAAGTTTGATTGAGGTATACTTTGATTCATGATCTAGTTTGAGTACATTTGCTTATTTTTAATGGATTAATTCTTGAGATTTTTTTATGGTATGATCATGTTCTATTTGAGCTTACTTGTGGCTTTGGAATCATCCTCATTTGATAATTTTCAATTTGTTCTTGACTTTACAAGTTGATGTTGTTTTGGACTTGAATCTTGTGATATGTTCAACCTAATCTTGTGATGGCTTCTTGGTATGATCTCACTCATGTATGAAACCTTTTGTTTGATTTGTATGACATGCTAGAGGTTCTGACCCTCTTGGTTTAAGGTGCTCTATGTGACATGTTCTCACTCTTTGCTTCACATGTTTCTTTGTTTTGCTTGCATGAATGATAAGTGAATGTCTTTCTCAATTTTGATACATGTTTTGAATGTGTTGCTTGGTGATTAATCTTGTATAACTTGAGTTTGATCTTGGCATGATGTTAATGTGTATGCTACTGCCCTTTGGTTTCATTACTTATTTTTCATTTCACTTGATCATTTTGGTTTGAATTGTATGGTGAATATCATTACCTTTCCTTTTGTGAGCTTCTTTGGACCTTAATATTGTATAATGTGAATCTCTTTTGCACTTGTGAATTGATGATGATAATATGATGTAAGTTCTGGTCTTGTTTCATTTTCATCTTGCCTTTTTCTTTTCACTTTGTTATGAAGTCCATGTGTGTTTAATTGTACATGTAATTCAAGTATGCTTGCATTCTTTCATGTTTAGCCTTGCATGTTTGCTTGAATGGTGTTGCATTGATATTTGAAACATGTTGATTAATTTGAGTTGAAAATTTATGATATGATATGCTTGCTGCCACTTATTGTATCTCTTTTCTTTTCTTCTCCTTCTCATTTCTTCTATTTCACTCTTTCTCATCCCATGGATCTCAAGACTTGATTAAGTCTTGGATTCATTTCCCTTAGAGCTACCTAGTCCAACTTAATTTTTGATTAAGCTTGGAGTAGGATTAGAATTAGGTTTTAGTTAGTCTTTTCTCCTAAACCTCACTAACCATAGGACATCCACGCATGATAACATTAGGACTCTTAGTCTCCCATTAGAGTTTCCTTTGCGTTTTCTCTCTTCTCATCTTCAAACGAAAGTAAAAAATACTTAATAAAGGAAAAACAAACATTGTATTTAGGCCTTTCATGTAAGAATAAGATAGTGAGGGATCTTCTCTCATTTTCTTAGAATGTTTAGCGTGCGTCCCATCTCGGGTCGTTATGCGAGGCATTCGATCTTACATGAGGGACTTAAATACAATGTGCGTTACAAAACACAAAACAATCAAAACACTTCTTTCTAAAAAACACAAAAACAAACACTAACGTCTTTCCTTCGGGAATTCTTTTCTCATCTCACTCACTCTCAATGTACGAACGTGCTCCTACTCGTTCTCACGCAAGACGGTAACGCCTAAGTCTCGATCCAACGAGCCTGCAACACCTGAGCTAGAACGTTAGTCGTTCCCTAAAAAACACAATCCATCCCTAGTGAGGGGAACTACGTCGCTCTGATTCTCATGTTCTCGATGAGATACGTAGGAAGTGGGGTAGGGCCCATTCGAGCACATCTTTTATTTTCCCTACATTTGTTTCTTGTTCTCTCCTTTCTCTTTTCCCTTACCCTGTTCCTTTCTTTTCCAGTTCTCTAGAAGCGGAGTTCCAGTTGACGACACCCTTTGATCGAGACAAGCAAGCGTGGATCCCATCGGGTATGATGGATGCGTGGGGGTGCTAATACCTTCCTCTCGTGTAACCGACTCCCGAACCCAGTTCTCTTGGTCGTAAGACCATGCTTTTCCTTTCTTCTCAGGTTTATGCGGTGTTTCCTTTCCCTCTCTTGGGATAAATACACATTGCTGGCGACTCTGTTTCGGTGCCACTTTCGCGTTTGTATCAGGATGAAAATCCCGGGAGCGACACCCTTGACGAGTAAGAGTGGAAACAATTCTACATACAAAATTGGTATAGGGTCGAACCCGGGAGGTCGTTTCGTACGATTGTTGTTATATGGAGGACGAGCCTGCTGAAGAGGCTGTTGTGTCCTTTGCTGATATTGTTGTTGAATCAGTTGGCTCTGAGCAACCTGAGGTTGATACGTAGGAATAGGCACAGGGTTGATAGCAGGAGTTACGGCTACTACTGGTTGATATTGTCGCCTTTGTTTTCTGAGAGAGATATTCCCAATATCCTGCTCTTTTTTCTTAGGAAGAGCACTACCATATCATTTTGTACTACTTGATGATCCAGCGTCTTTAACTAAATGTCCTACTCGGACTGCTTCCTCAAGACGAACTCCCGTGCCCACCATCTCGGTGAAGTCTCTGGGTGCACTGGCAACCATTCTGACGTAGTAAAATGAGCTTAAGGTTTTCAAGAAGATCTTTGCACATCGGATTTGAAACTAAGACAGTTTTCTATGTTATGCCCCGGTCCTCCTTGATGGTAAGGGCAAGTCTGATCCCCTTTGAACCAAAAAGGCGAATTTTCCGATATTGTAAAAGGAGCCCTGGTTTGGACATGCCCCTTGACCAGTAAGAGTGGAAACAATTCTATGTACAACATTGGTATAGGGTCGAACCCGGGAGGTCGTTTTGTACGATTGTTGTTATATGGAGGACGAGCCTGCTGAAGAGGCTGTTGTGTCCTTTACTGATATTGTTGTTGAATCAGTTGGCTCTGAGCAACCTGAGGTTGATACGTAGGAATAGGTGCAGGGTTGATAGCAGGAGTTACAGCTGTTACTGGTTGGTATCGTCACCTTTGCTTTCTGAGAGAGATATTCCCAATATCCTGCTCTTTTTTCTTAGGGAGAGCACTACCGTATCATTTTGTACTACTTGATAATCCAGTGTCTTTAACTAAACGTCCTTCTCGGACTGCTTCCTCAAGACGAACTCCCATGCCCACCATCTCGGTGAAGTCGCTGGGCGCACTGACAACCATTCTGTTGTAGTAAAATGAGCTTAAGGTTTTCAAGAAGATCTTTGTCATCTCTTTTTCCTCAAGAGGTGGACAAATATGGGCGATAATTTCGCGCCATCTCTGAGCGTACTCCTTAAAGGTTTCCTTGTCCTTTTGTGACATCGATCTGAGTTGATATCTGTCTGGTGCCATGTCCAGGTTATACTTATATTGTTGAATGAAGGCAGCGCCAAGATCTCTGAAAGTGCCAATCTTAGTGTGGTTTAAACCCATGTACCATTTGATTGCAGCACCGGTTAAACTATCTTAGAAATAGTGGATCAGTAGCTGGTTGTTCTCTGTCTGAGGTGACATTCACCGAGCGTACATCACCAAAAGGCTTTGAGGGCAAGAGATACCCTTGTACTTTTCAAATTCTGGCACTTTGAATTTGTGCAGAACTTTCACATTGGGGACCAAACAAAGGTCTGCGGCATCTTTTCCAAATAGATCCTGACCGCGAAGGGCTTGTAGTTCTTTTTGCATTTCCAGGAACTATTCCTGGAACTCATTCATTCTATCGAACATACTTTCGTTTCCACCAGAAGGTATCGGTGGGATATGTCCTTCCGGGACAGTGTGTACCACGGGTGGTGGTATAGTCATCATGGCAGTGACTCTAGGTCCTTCCCTATCCCGAAGTTTGTAACCTTCATGAGTTGCTGTCATGCCCCTGGCATCTTCGCTTTCCCGGAGTTTGTAACCTTCAGGCCCAGCGGTTCCTGCTGCAGTTCCCAGATCTTCCATGATCGGCGGAACATATCCTTCCGGGATATAGTTAATAGGCATACCCCAGGGACGATCTTTAGGCATGTTATACCAAGGATCATACTTTTCCACTATGGGCACTGATGTGATCTCTAAGATCACAGTCCTTTGTTGTTGCATCTGAGCTTCTGCCAGAGCTTGCATATCGTTGTGAAGCTTTCTTAGATCTTCTTTCAGAGTGTCGATCTCTTCCCTCAACTCTCTATTCTCTTCCTCGAGATCATCCATCTTTTTCTGTCGACTGGCCCGAGTATTGTACGAATGAGACAGTTTAACTCTAGAATCGAGACACAAACATGAGATTCGTAGGTAAGAATAATGTGCTACGTGAGAATGATGAATGATATGCAATGATTATATTAATTATTTTTTTTTGTTTAATCAAAATAAACTTCGACAATTGGATTGCAAATATCAAACAGTGGGGAACCCCCGTTTTATTGAATTCAAAGATTGCGGAATGGAAATACAGTAATTTACATAGTGTTGCAAAAGGAAACCTAAACTTATGGGTCCTGAGTCCTCTCTGAAGCGAGCTCAGGTGTTGGTTTTGGTACTTTCCTTTTCTTTGACCGAGGCTCTTGAGCCGTTGTTAGGTTGTCATTCCTTTTCCAAGTGAAAGGAGCGAGCAAATTCCTTTGGTCATCCTAATTTTCTACAGCATGTTGCTCTAAAATCTCGATCAGAGCATCTTTTTCTTTTATCAGCTGCTGTATTTTCTTACATTCCATGTTGAGAATACGGTACTTGTTCCTCCAAGACCTCTTCTCCTGTTGAAATTTGTTGAGAGTAACCTGAAGTTTTTCCGTATCAGACATAAAGTAAAGAACGGGGTCCCTTAATGGAAGAACTTCCTGACTAGGGTAAGGCATCCTCAGCTTGAGAGCTCTAGTTTGTACCCAGTGGAGATAAGGCTCCACCGAGACTCAGTCTGGTTTTCCTAGAGACTCTCTTCCTTTCCTATGAACGTGTTTCCAGGCATGCACTATTTTCGTTTTTAGTGCTCTGTCATTTTCTCCTTCCTTGAAGAAAAGACCTTCCAGATGAGCATTACGCGGGACGTGTCTCATCGAGTATCCAAATTGACGACGAACTAAAACTGGATGATAGTTGATTCCTCCCTTAGTTCCTATAAGGGGTACATTTGGGAAATTTCCACAATGGTCGATGATTCTGATCCCGTCATAGATTCGATTGTACCAATCGTTGTCAGAGTTGGTAAGAGACATGATTCTCTGCGACCAACTTAAAGTATTCTTTTGATCCCAAAATGCAGCAGACTTGGGCAAATGGGACGTGAACCATTTGTACAGCAGGGGTACATAACATGTGATCATTCCTCCGCTGTACAAATTCCTTAAGTGTACAAAATGATAAGCATCTACGAGCAGGGTCGGTACAGGGTTTCCAATCAAAAATATCTTAATGGCATTGTTATCAACGAAATTATCAATGTTGGTAAATAAAAATAACCCGTAGGTGAGCAAAACAAAGATGCTCTCGAAAGCAGTCATGTTCCCTATACTAGCAAAGTACAGAGCCTTCTTTACCAAAAACTTGGATGGCAAGCCCTGGATTCCACCCTTAGTGGTCATGTGAGTCCTAACTTCTGACTCGTCCAAATAGATTGCTCTTGTAATCGTTTGATCCTTTGGAATCTCTTCCAGTCCAGAAAAGGGAGCTTAGTCAGTAATATGCAAATCAATCAGGTGAGAGTACTCCTCCAGTGTTGGTGCTAGTTGATAATCCGGGAATGTGAAACAGTGATAGACCGAATCGTATAACTGGATTAGTGTGGACAGGATTCCTTCGATTACATGGACCCTTAATAAGGACAGCAGTCCTCCATACTTAGCTCTGAAATCCTCAGGGTTGGTTATCATCCTTGCCAGACCTCTTAAATCCTCTAGTTTTGGAACCTTGAAGGTGTACTTGTGAGTTTTCCTTCTACCGAAATCCATTAGCAATCTCTTTATCTGACATTTGCAATCATTGTCTTAGTTTAATTTGAAAAAGAGAGACTAAAAGAGAAGATTTTTCTTTGTTTTTTAATGTTTTTTAATGAAATGAATGCATGAATTCAACACACAAAAACATAGAAAAAACATGGGGTCAAAGGGTCGGTGTCATGAAGTCAAGGCTCTACCCATCCCCAAAGGTTTATACTGGTGATTTTTTGTACCTGTTCTCCAAATCACTGATCCCTCATCGGATGACGACAGCAAGCGGATCACCAAGTGAGCTGGTTCATCTTTAGAGTAATCTCAAATGAGGGTAGTATCGCGTGACAACTATTTTCGATAGCTTCCGCACTACAAAATGGTTTAAGTCTGCTAAAATCCTCAGCTTCTCGGATAACTCAATGAAACAATCTGCTTTCAACAACCGAAGTCATATAGGCATTGAATTCGCAAAGGGCATCTCCACTGATTTGATGGTCGATCGGGACCTCTTATTTGGGATTCACTCCCCGTAAGATTACCCGTATAATGCCATCGCTTATCTTAGGTGTATACTCAATCTTTCCAGATGCGACATCACACGCATTCCCATTAGCAGAAAAGTAAACACAGATATCAATTAGGAAAAGCAGTATATATATTTGTCCTAATATCCTAGACCTCTAGCCTTATGATCTTATACAGACAATGACTCCCCAGCAGAGTCGCCGTTTCTGAGACACTTTGTGAATTTAATGGTTTCACTCAGAAAGGTGCAAGAAAGAATGTCTCCCACTGTGGTTGCCATTTTTCTGTAGTGCAATTTTTGTGGTTTCAAATCACTATCGCTTTGGTACTACAGTTCAATTCATTTTTTATCCTGTGAAGCTGATTAAGGAAGGGAAATAGGTGTCTCCAATTAACCCTGCTTGCAAACTGAGGTTGAACAGTCAAAACTGTTGGTTTACAGATGCTATCAAAATAGGGGGTTCTTCTTTTGGGTTATTTGCTTAAAAACAGTGTTTAGGCTATTGGTAAGGTGTTAGGTCTGATGCTTTTTTATTGATGTATGAAGGTACGGGATTTTGGGTTTTTGATTAGTATGCTCGCTAAGATTTTTGCAATCTTATGCCTACGTATTCCCGAAACAGGGAAATCAGAGCCATCGTAGTTCCTCCTATTCTATGGGAGGAAAGAGATTGTTTTGGTGTCTTGTTCAAAGCCCAAGACATGAAGCTAAAGGTGGTTTGTATCTTGTTTAAAGCCCAAGATGTGAAGCTAAAGGGTTTTGGGGGAGAGAGATTTTGTCATCTCTAAAGAGGAGTTGTTGATGTTTGTATGTTGTGAACAAGGCACAAATTTGATGCTAAAAGGTTGATTGACTCAACCGGGGTTTTCTTCATACAAAGCCTAAGAGGAGGCTATAAGTTTGACTTTTCCGGAGGAAAATGTTCTTTCTGTCTTGTACAAAGCCCAAGATTGAGGTTAAAAGGAATTTTTAACTCCGTTGGGGAGAATGTATCTTGTATAAAGCCCAAGATGGAGGCTGAAATGAGTTTGACTCGACAAGAGAGTGATTTTGTGGGTGTCTTGTACAAAGCCCAAGACGGAGGCTAAAAGAGTTGACTCAACAAGAGAGTCTTGAACAGGTGACTGACTCAACAAGAGAGTCTGAAGGTTGATTGACTCAACAAGAGAGTCTTGTATACTCAACAAGAGAGTGATTTGCTGTCTCGAACGAAGCCCGAGATTGAGGCTAAAAGGAGATTGACTCAATAAGAGAGTCTTTTATACTCACCAAGAGAGTGTTTTATAGCCCAAGACGGATGCTAAAAGTTGATTGACTTAACAAGAGAGTCTTTTATACTCAATAAGAGAGTGTTTTACTATATGTCTTGTACAAAGCCCAAGACGAAGGCTAAATGTTGACTCAACAAGAGAATCTTTTATACTCAACAAGAGAGTGTTTTTCTATCTTTTACGAAGCCCGAGATGGAGGCTAAAAAGGGTTTGACTCAACAAGAGAGTCTTTTATGCTCAGCAAGAGAGTGTTTTACTATCTGTCTTGTACAAAGCCCAAGACGGAGGCTAAAAGTTGACTCAATAAGAGAGTCTGAAAAGGTTTGCTCCGCTGGGGAGAATCATTTGTACAAATCCCAAGAGGAGGCTAACTTACTGCTGAGGATTATTGAGATCCTGAAGCGGGTCCAAGTGTGTGGAACTCTCATGAGAGAGACCGGGTTTCTGCTGGAGATTGATCCAAAGTGATCGGTATTTTTTCCTATGTTTGAAAGAAACTTGAGAATGTCTTTGAGACTCAAGAGTTTTAGAATGTCTAACTCTAGAGTTTTATCTTTTGTACAATGCCCAAGAGGAGGCACGTGCATTAAGGGATGAGTATCAACCCTACAATGGCTGGAGTTTTGACGCGGGAAATACTGCTCTAGCAAAGGATGACTAAGTTCTATCTTATGCCTTTAAGAGGTCGTCGGGGTCCTTGTATTAAGCCCAAGAGAAGGCATGAGAACTTCTAAGAAGCCGAAGGGTCCTTGTACAATGCCCAAGAGGAGGCGGGGATACTTTTAGGAAGCCTGTGGGTCCCCAAACCAAGAGAAGTTCAAGAAATGCAATTCACAGAGAAGAGATCATTCCAGGAAAGTTCGAGAATTTGGAAGAAACTCAAGAGATACCATTCACGGAGAAAAGATCATCTCTTGGGAGTTAAAGTTTCTTTGACAATTTCTAAGGGTGACAGTCTGAGAAAAGGTTCACCGAGAATACTGTCTTTCTCTTTGTTCCATATTTTTTAACCCCAGGAGGAGGGAAGACTGTATCTGGAATCCTACGGGGGATCTAGTTTTGTTTGTATTTAAGAGTGACCAACATGGCTTTACCTAGTTCTAGACGTAGTTGCCGGGGAAAACTCTAAATAACTATACTAGTATTACACAGTGGATATGTGACAATTATATAAAAGGATGTGAAAGAAGACTTACAGTGAAACAGCCCCACAATACAGTTTATATACATATGAAAGCGGTAAATGGAAGCGGATAAACACTTACCCGTTGTAGAGTTTCCATGTTGTTTGGTTAGTTGTTCAACAAAGAAAGTTTTGATAAAAACATATATTTGAATTCAAAATCAAAGGAGAAAGTGCTTTGAAAAGATTGTTGGGGCTTACAGCTCAAGGAGAAGCCCAAGTTTTAACGATGATCGCACCGTTGTTTTAAAAACTGTACAGAGGGACTTATACAATACGTGAGGCCCAAAATGTTTTTATGTACAAGGGGATGGGTCTTACACTCTATTAGAGGCCCAAAGATTTTGAAAATAAAAGAAATGGGGCTTACAACACGAGGGTAGGCCCATATGATTTGATTTTTGAACTGGCGATTGCGCCGAGATTTTCCTTTTAACACAGAGGAACTTATACATGTATGAGGCCCAAAATGGTTTTGTTTAAAAGGGGATTGGGTCTTACACTCTATTAGAGGCCCAATGTTTTTGTTTTTGAAAAGGAATGGGACTTATAGCTCGAGGAGAGGCCCAATTGGTTTTGTTAAAAAGGCGCCGATCGCGCCGTTGTTTTTTTGAAAATACAGTGGGACTTATACAATGACTGAGGCCCAAAAAGTTGTGTATTTACAAAGGGGATGGGTTTTACACTCTAATAGAGTCCCAATGAGTTTTTAAATGAATAAAGATAGGTCTTATAGCTCAAGGAGAAGTCCAGATGATTTTGAAAATGCGACGATCGCGCCGTATGTTTTGACGGTGTCGGGACTTATACAATACACTGAGGCTTAAAATCATTTTGGTTTAAAAGAGGGGTTGGGTCTTACACTCTATTAGAGGCCCGTGAATGTTTGAAAATGATTTGTTTAGGGTGATTAAGATCAAAAACCCTAAATTAATTTCAAAAAGGGATTTTAATTAAATAAAAATATAATTAAAATGATCAAAATTATCAAACATGTGTGAAAAAGAAGTTGTGATCTTGGATTAATGTTTGAAAAATCATGTTTATATCCACAAAATGATTGGAAACCAATTAAATTTGGAAAATCAAGGAGGAAAAAATATTTTAAACGTTAAAAAAAAATAAAAGATTAATTCTTTGCAAAAATATCAAGTATATGAAATAAATAATATTTTTGGGAATTTTTGGCAAATTAAAATATTTTAACATTTTTTTGAATTATTAAAAAAAGAATCAACTCAAAATCATTAAAACTCAGAGAGAAATTAATTTTTGAATCAATTAAATAAAATCACAAAATTCAAATATTTGAATTTGTGAAAAAGGCGTCAAGAACATGGCAAGACCACGCGCGTGTTCTGAGTTTGGCCTGATTTGCATTTTCTATCCAATCTCACTGAATACTTGATGAAATCAAACAATCCATATATCAATCTGCTCGTTTTCACCTCACGGTCATGTCTATGGTCTTTAATTTCATTTATTTTAAGCATTGAATAAGAAATCAAGACAAAACCTCAAGAACCCTAAAATTTGCATGAAGGCTGAGAATTTTATTAACACGATTCAAACAAAGCAATTAATTGAGGGGAAACATTTTATGCATGATTATGAACATTTGGCAAAAGTATTGTGCGAGGAAATATGCATAGATTAAGAGATGACCAAGTTTAGGCTTACTTGAAGGTCGTGACAGCAAGAGCAATGTGATTTTTGAGTTGGAGGTGTTACAGATGAGTTGTGATGATCTGAACAGCTTCCTTACACCATATGGAGTGTGTTTGAATGCTTGGACTTGATTGGAAGTGGCTGGATCACTTCTAGGCATCTCAGTTGCATCTTAGTTAAAACCTTGAGCAACTGGCTGGTGATTCTAAGAAATCAGTGTTACAGTTGTTGTTTAAGTGTTTGGATTACTTCTATATGATGTTTATGAGGAGTTTGTGTGTGATTGGTTTGGTTGGAATAGCTCTCAAACTCAAAACCCGATAGTGACTTGCTTTGGAAGGCAATTTTGGAAGTGAGAAGGTGATTTTGAGAAAAGCATTTGTTTGATGGCTTTGGTGTACTTAAACTAAGCACAAATGAGCTCTATTTATAGTAGAGCAAGTTTGTTTTGCAAGGAATAGGGAATGGCAACTGCAGCAGAGGTTTGGAAAATGTTGATCAATAGGAATCCAAGTCTCCTCTAGCCATTTACTAGAGGTTAGAGCACAGGCTGCTGGTTCCCTAGTTCAGAGATCATCCTTGACTCATTCAATTGGAAATGGCTCAATTCCTGCCACCTTGGTGCATCCATTGAATGCTCCAAAACAAAATTAGAGTCTTGTCCCCTCTATAGGGTTTTTTAGGTTTGACATGTTATTTTTAGTTCCAAAGACTTGGGAGGCTTATGGATCAGTGTTTGTCCCTCCTTGGTCTCCCCCTGAGGTGTTCAGATGGATAAACTTGTTTGTCATTTGCACAATTTGCTCAAATCGAGCAAAATGCACAAATCTGCCTTGCCATGACAGTTTGCAGCAAGGCACATTGCCATTGTCATATCTCATGGCTTAATTGGAGTTTCATGGGGTTCTTGGCCATTTTGGAAGTCACTCATATGATACAACATATGTGTGATCATAGTTTGTCTTGACACTTTTTGGATCCAAGTGAAAAATGCCCTTACATTTCGGAAAAAGTGAAACAGATTCTGACTTAGTGAAAATTTCACCAAGTGTTGGAAAAAGTGACATTTCATGTTTTCAGCCATTTTGATCCAACCATAACTCAAAATCCATGATGAATTGGAATGGGGTGTAGTTGTCACTTTTAAAGTATGTCATGAGAGCTACAAATCCATCTTTGGATTAACCCAAATGGTAGCTTGGATCTCAAGTTATGATCCTTGGAAGTTGGTACCCTAGCCACTTTGTTCCATAACTTAGAAAATTTCTAAGTTTTTTATGGTTACCCTTTTTACAAGTTATCTCACTTTTCTTGGTTTTTGTTGATGAACGATAATTCCAATCACACATTAACATCATTTTAGGGTTAGGGAACCATAATTGATCAAAAAATAAAAAAGTTAAACTTTGACTTTTGGGCACAGTTGACTTTTTATCAATTGAATTTCAAACTGTGCAATCCTCTATGAAATCAAGTCATTGACCTAAATAAAACTTGATGGATTGATTTCATAGGTGTTATAGGGTGTATTGAATCATGTCCCGAGGTTTGGGAGCATGTCCTGGTCAAAAGTCAAAGGCACAGTTGACTTTTTCTATGAAACCCTAATTGTGGTTCTGATGAACTTGAAACTTGTAGATCAAGCTTCTTGGATCAATCCATTGTTGCAAATGGATCAATGTAGTTTATTAGAGACCCTCAAACCATGTCTTGAGGTCTTGGCTCATGTTTTGTCCCAAAAGTCAACTTAGGGGTGAATTAGGTCAAGAAACCCTAATTCCTGATTTTTTATGAATACATCCCCTGAGGTTAAATTGACTTGATGCTTGGGTCCATGAGGTCCCATGAAGTATTTTAGGGTATGCTTTGAAGCATTGGCTCATGCCCAGAGGAAAATTTCCATCTGGAGGCCTTGGTCGACCAAAACCCTAATTTGGTGACACTGGCGATCTTGAGACTTGATCCACTTGGAATGTTGCGGCCTTGTGCTTGATTCTTGATGTTGGAGTCCTCTTGATCCTTTATGGGTGTTTGAGAGGTTTAGACAAGTTGAAAATCATGTCATTCCTTGATTGATCCTTTGCCTAAGAGCTCTAAGAGGGCTTGAAACCCTAAGTCTGATTGTAGTGGATGCTCACCCATCTTTGGGGAGACTAATGAGGTATGATGGTCCATCCATATTGTGATGATGAGTTGCACAATGATGGGAAATCTTAGTGGTCAAAATTTGGGGTATGACATCGCTGGAAGGACGTCAAGAGCGGCGGCAGTGCCGATTATGGCTGGAAAAGCGGCAGTATGGTGGTGGTCGGAATGAGGCGCCCAAAAAAATTTCTCAACGAAGACAGTGGATCAATCGAGTAAAGCACGACATACAGTTGAATTTCAATAAACTCTAGATACCATATTGAAGTATAAGAGGATGAGATACGTTAGAATAAATCGTATATTTAAAGGGTACTATGGAGACATTATACATAGAAAAGTTATAACTAATTACATTTTATATTCCATGATTCATTGTGAGACTATTTTATTATTCAAATATTCTTTACCTAAAAAATAACACAATTTCGTAAAAAATAGTCATGGTTCTAAATTCTAGTTTGCAACCCCAATAGTAAACACATTTACTCGCATTTTCATGCAGTATAAATGTTCGCAGGATAATCACTACCATCGACTGCAACTGCCTTTTAAAACAACCAATATGGCATGCCTGACATTGTCTCACTCATTGAATTAGTTTATACATATATAAGCCTTTGGTATTTAAGTGCTTTTTATTTTTTGGAGACAGATTCATTAAAACCTATAGTTTGTTTGTTAATTTGGAGATTACCGTTACATTTGACACTCATTTCAAATAACACTTCTATATAACTATTTGGCAGTTTTCTACATAAAACTGTAAAACTGGTAACTACTTATTATAGTTCATTTTCTATATATAAACCAGTTCCATCTCTTCATTTTGTGTAATTGACAATGAAAAACTGAGACAATGATGAAATAGTAAAGCATGTTTTGAAGATTCTTCAAGTTTTCAAAGTGTAACGTTTGATACTCAATAATCTCTAACTTTCCTTTAAGTGAAAAGTGATTAAGTTAAGTAGTAAAGGAATATCAGTAAATTAGCTAAGCTTTTACTTGCTACATTCATGTCATTTATTATACAATAATCATCATTTGGAAAGTATTCATAGATTTAATGAAACTGTATCAGAATAATTCTGAAATTTCTGTTTCACTATTTATATGTAGTTAATTTCATGTATACAAAATGGGTGCAACAAATGGTATCAAATATAAAAGAAGCAAAGTTACAAGAATGGTTGAAAAAAGTTCAATTACTCGAAAATTGAGTAACCGTGATTTCGATGAGATAAAATGGACAAACATGATTCCGGAATGTCCAATATATCATCCATCAGAACAAGAATTTCAGAATCCTTTAGTTTATCTTCAGAAAATCGCTCCCGAGGCTTCTAAATATGGTATGTGATAACAGATTGATTATATATGATTTTCTTTTCATCGCCGCGTTTAGAATGTTTTCCTTATCATGTTTCATATTTCAGGTATATGCAAAATTGTTTCACCAGTTACTGCTTCTAATTCTGCTGATATTGTCATAATGAAAGAGAAAGAGGACTTTAAGTTTGAAACAATTGTGCAGCCTCTTCGTCTTTCGAAATGGAGTGAGAAGGACATGATAACTTTTTCTAAGAGAGGAAGGTGAAAAAGAACATTATGTTTCCGAGTTTTCTAAACCATCTAAAGTGATGAAAAAATGAATTAATCTGGTTTTTGATATTGTTTCTGACAGAAAATATCCATATTGTGAATTCGAGGCGCTGGCAAACAAGGTCTTTTCCAGTAGATTTGGCAGTTTCGAAGATATTTCTTCTTCGAGTGTCGAAAAAGCGTTTTGGCACGAAATGATACATGGAGAGAAAGGAACTGTTGAGTATGGTGTTAACATTGAGGGAAGTGTCTTTTCATGTGATCCTGATGATAGGCTTGGAACAAGCAAATTCAATTTGAAGGTTTCTTTTTATAATTTAGTGATTTACTATATGCTTTCTAAATTCATTCTTCGCTGATTTTGACTAATGATTGTTATTTTTCAAATGATTTCAGAAATTGGCGCGGCTACCACAGTCTCCGTTGCGATTAGTTGACAAAGGAATTCCAGTAAGGAAACAGTTTTCGGAACCAAATCTGAATCAAATGTCATAATTATTTTTTCTTTCACTAATTCACTTTTGAAATTTTAGGGAGTAACTGATCCAATGCTTTACATTGGGATGTTGTTCAGTATGTTCGCATGGCATGTCGAAGATCACTATTTGTACAGGTAAATTATTTTAAACTTATTTCAAATGTTTTGTTTGAAATTGCTCTTGCTCATATCATATCTTAATTTATAACTTTTTTTGCAGTATAAATTATCATCATTCCGGTGGTAACAAAACTTGGTATGGTGTTCCTAGTTATGCAGCCTCTGAATTTGAAAAGACTGTCTTGAATCATGTGTATTGCAACAAAGTGTTGACAGAACATGGAGAGAATGGTGCATTCCAATTTATATCACATAAAACAACGATGTTCCCTCCGAATGTCTTGTTGCAAAACGATGTTCCAGTTTATAAGGCTCTGCAGAAGCCAGGAGAGTTTGTCGTCACCTTTCCTAAATCATATCATGCTGGATTTAGTCATGGTACCTCTCTCTCTCTCTCTCTCTCTCTCTCTATGTGATTATGTTTTTACTTTTAAATTTGTATCGAGCCTGACTCAATCTCTCAAGATCGGCATGTAAAGTGAGAGATAGATACATCCCACTTATATAAACACATTTTAAAGTTTGGATAATAGAAAGGTATTGTTGCAGATTTGCAGTCGGAGACACAGGGTCGATTGGCCAAACTTTGTAATTAGATAGATCTCGGTGTTCTCTATTACGTTTTTTCGGATCTATTTACTTTTGAACAAGGGTTCTTGTTCTAACCGTTTTGGCATATAGAGACATTTATTCATTATTCATTATTCCCTATAATGTTTATGTAGCTTTCTTGTTGTGCAAGAAATACTAATCTTATGTGTTGCAAATTCTTAAAAATGGTCAAAATAGTTACTTATTCATTCCCTTGTTGCGTATAGGTTTTAATTGTGGAGAAGCTGTAAACTTTGCTATTGGTGATTGGTTTCCACTTGGTGCTGCGGCTAGCAAACGTTATGCACATCTCAAGATGCTACCGATAATTCCATACGAAGAACTTCTTTGTAAAGAGGCAATGCTTATCTACAAGTCCTCAAAAATCAGAAGTTCCAAGAAAAAACATGAAGACACGCCGTCCTATCGTGCTATTGTGCTGTCTTTCTTGCATCTTATGCAATTTTATAAGACTTCGCTATCGCGGTTGAACAGTTCAAGAAATGTGTCAAGCTCTTCTGATACATTATTAACCTCTCTGACATGCAGCATCTGCCGTAGGGATTGTTATGTAGCTTACTTGTTGTGCAAGAAATGCTACTCCTACCCAATTTGCCTTTTCCATGGTAAAACCTCGTCATTCTATTCGAGTAATTTGAGACTTGTTATTTCAGTTGCTTGTGCTATTGATGGATAAACTTGCTTATTGTGATTATATTCAGATGTTGTGCCACAAACTTGCTTATGTGGGAGAAAATATTCTGTTTTTAAGAGGAATGACATGTTGGAATTGGAACATGCTGCCAAAAGTTTTCAACGCGAAAAAGAATGCATCCACGCGTTATCTTTAACAAGTATATTCTCCTATAATGACATAAAGGAATTCACTAAAGATCTCAAGGTATGTGAAAATGTAAACTTTAAATTGATTTACAATTTAGAATCCTCAAAACTTCATTGAAATAGTTGCATTTTGTTTTCTTGCATCACAAGCATACTGCATTACTTTATCTTTGGGTTGCTTACTTTTATTGATTTTAGCTTCTAAAATTGAATCTTAAAGCAGAATAATAACTGGCATGAAGAAAAAAGTGGTAGAAGAGGTGTTAACTCTCTAGGAGCAATATCAAAAAGGAAAAAACGAGTTGCAGACAACATCAAGCACAAAGTCGAAAAGAAGACAAAGATTCGACTTAGAAACAATGTGCCATTGGCGATGAGTACTAAAAGACCACGAATCATTTATTACTCGAAGAAAACATGAGTCTTAAAGTTCCTTAAAGTATCATGTTACTAGCGGATGACAGGAAAGACATTGTTCAAATTGTTGCAGATTTATGGTCGTCATTCATTTTATTTTAACTATACAAATTGTGTGCAGTAGATTAATTTAGCATTTACATTCTTTTGATATGGCATTGTTTCCAACTCATAAGGAGAATACTCAATAATTTAATGTAAGCACTATATCATGTAATATTTAACCATATATTTTATCATGTAAGGTTTGTCACAATTTGTACTTTTGCAATTTAAATTCCTTAATTTATTTGGTTCTCCATTTTATATAGGTTACAATAACTTTTCCCATATACTGTGTCATATAGTACAGTGTAGCCTGAAACACTAAATCTTATAATGTTCCTTGCAAATCAGTGAAATCACCATTAAAAATGCTTTTAATCCATCATAACAAATTAACTAATCAGCTCTAAAGTCACAGTTTTATGAATATGAATGATACAATACTGAAATCAAATATTTGTTAATAAACTAAATTTATTTATATGCGAGCTTTATCAATTTAAAAAAAATTGAATATGAGTGATCCTTATTTATTGATAGTATAATTTTTACTCGGTTGGTACTTCAATATATGACTTGCTTAGCCATTTCGTCTGAAAACTATATTTATGTCTCAGCTCTAAGTTGCCTTTGAAATCACTAGACTACTTCTGCTTGGAACTTGAAAAGGGGCTTCAAAAGTCAAAACTAATTCAGTACCAGGAAATTTTACACATGCATATAGTAACGAGCAAAAGGGACTAAGAAAGTTGAAAGCTAAAAGCACCAGGATTGAGAAGTGAGGGTTGTGACAAATTAAACAGGAAACATATAAAAAATGATAAACTGAACAGTCAAAATGCCAAGATATAGCTGATAAAGAAGCTCGAGATAGACATGAATCATGAAGAAGTTCTCAATCCAAGACAGAGAGATCTAGGATTCAAAATTGTGAAAGTTGATTTTCTACAACCATGGAAAGGATACATGAAAACAGGGCTCACTTCAGTTGAGAAATCATACATTACTGCCACTCGTAGATCATAACATAGTTGGTAATTTATAGATACGTCTGTTCCTCTAATTGCTCTACTAGATATTGCAGAAAAGAAGAAAAAAAATCCTTTATACTATGGAACAGCACCACATCAACATTATAAACAGCTAAACAGCTGTAACACAATATGACACTGAAGAAATCGAAAAACAACAAAATGGGACTGTTATTTTAGTCTGCCCCTACACCAGTGATCAAAAACTAACTACCACAAAAACTGCCCCTACCCAATTACAGAACTCATACATACTGGCATAAAAATAAAACTGTTCTAATATTATTTTTGAAGATACCCCACTGTACATATCAGTTGACAGAAGATCTAACAACTAAGGCTTTAAAACTAATCTGACCAACAACACACTGCTACTATGCCAATAGCTAGATCACATAGCTTCTCAAAGCACCTCAGTCCGAATTGAATCGCTGGTTAACGCCGAAGACAAATCTGGATCCAGATTCAAGCTGCAATACAAGACCCAATTACCCGGATCGACAGAAACATAAATGTAATCCAAAGATACTCCAGCCTAAGGATCAGACTGCTGACAAAAACCAAAACTGAATTAAGGTCTCCAGACGAATATTTGGCTGTCAGTCCAGCAAGAACGCAGCAGATGGCAGAAAAATTATCAGAACTGCCCTTAACTACTGGTTAACCAGAAAGAACACTCAACAGTATCTCTAACAGAAAAGAAAAAAAAAACATCTGCATCGAACTCACTCATGCACACAGCCAAAGCAAGTTCTGGAATTCAAGTACTATTGAGATAAGCAGTAATCTACACGATTTGATTTGATGTTTAGCCAATTCCAAGACAACGTTTTTACATTTTCAGCCATTTGATCCACTAAACCGTAATGTTGTTGAATAATTTATCATTTCTTGCTTTCCATATGCTCCGGTTGCAAGCAAACCACAGAACACTTGCTCTTTTTGAAAAAGCTCTTCCGCTTCCGAATAAGCCTTCAAATTGCTCTAAATGCGTCAAACATTCCTTTTGAAATACCGAAGAAATTCCAAACCAATTGCTATCTATTATTCATTCAGTACAGTTCAATCAATAAAGGAAAGCCATTCATAACAAATAAAAGCTTTAATGTAAAACAGAATATCATGTTTACCATCAACAAACAGCAAAGTTCACAATCATAACATCCTTAAAATTACTTCAGTGTGTTAAAAGAAAAACAAGAAAAAGCATTAGAGATTCCCAAAACACATACTTGTAAATTTGTTTCTTCATATGCAACGGATACAATAGAATCAATGTCCCAATAAGCTTGGGTCCCCTATATACTCTGCCATATGTTCAAGTTTGACATTGAGCATCTGATGGGTATCAGCATCCCTAATAATACCAATCTCCCTATCCAAATCCTTCTCAACAAGACTCCCAAAAGCACCCTTATGTTTCCCATGCAATACAAGAACAGGCCCCCCTCGTCGTGGAATAGCTGTCTCGAGCATATCTTGAGACACCCCTTGAATAATCTCCCTACTCTCATCCATAGATATGTCACAGGTAGTAGGTCCAATAACATCCAAAACCTCACCCTTCTTCAAATAAAATCTCCCCCCTTTAAAACTCCGACTAACCACCCTAACCCGAATATGACTTGTAAGCCAAGGAACCTGTTTCTTCCCCTTCTCTTCCTTACCACCACGATTACCATCCACTCTCCTCTCTTTCACCTCATCCCTCCCACGCTTACTACGAGACCCTCTTTCCTCTTCACGGTCTTTAATCTTCAAATCCTTCAACTTTCTCAAACACCTATCTTCTTCAACAGAACCCAATTCAGCAACATCATCTACCCTAATCTTAACCTCCTCACTACTCCCTAAAACCTTCAAAACAAGAACATCATCCCCAACTCTACCTACAACACTAGCCTTCAATCCAACATCTCTACCTCGGACAATTCTCACAACTTTCTCCTCCTTCTTCCTCTTCTCACTCTCCGCTTTCCCATTCCTTTCGCCCTTCTTCGAAGTAGGAGGAGGCAAATCAGCAACAAAACCCAAACCTTCCTTAGCAGTCCTCCTCTTAACCTCAACAACCTTAACATCCTCCTTAGCATTCTTCCCAATCCCCATTCCTTCTTTCCATCCATACCCACCCAAAAGCGCCGCACCAAAACCATCCACCGAAACATCCTTAAACTCATCAAACCCCTGATCATCAGGAAGCCTCTCCATATCTTCCTTAAACTTCTGCATCATGTTAACCTCAATCGAAATCCGGGGCCGTGGAGCATCACCGTCATCTTGCAGCTTTTTATTTTCGGAATTCCCGGCACGAAGGTTGAGACCGTACGATGACTTGTCGGATTCCGGTTGATCGGAGATCGAAGAGGCGTCGGGTTCGAAAGTAAGAGAATGGGAGGAGTGTGAATCGGTTAAAGGAAGATCGAGGTTCTTCATTTTTTTGTACGGGCGCCATTGGTTTTCGATTGGGGGAATTAGGGTTTTGGGATTTGAGTCTAGGGTTTGAAGTTTGGAAGGGTCGAATTCAGTGATTAACTGTTTTTGAAGATGTTGTTGTTTGGTGGAAGAATCTTCGTCGAAGGTTTGGGAGGGTTTGACGGAATTGTTTGACTTGGATGAAGATTTTGATGAAGGGAAGGAGAAAGAAAGCTTCTTCATTGTTAGGGTTATGAGAAAGAGAGAAGAAGATGAAGAAGACGATGGTTATTTGATTCGATTGAGTATGAGGCTAGGGTTTTTGTAAACGATGCCGTTTTATGTGTTTGATTTGATTCAATAGTGAAAATATTACTTCTTCTGTTTTCTTTTTCTTTCTCCGCGGCTTTGCTTTGCTTTTTCCAGCAGAAAGAGAAAGAGCTGTTGTGAGAGGCACTAAGAAAAATGATTTTGGCCCGATTTGTTTTACTTTTAAAATTTGTATTTTTAAAAATGATTTTTATAAAATTAGTTTTTAAATATTAAAAAATTATATTTTTTTATAAATTAAAAGATTAATTTTTTTATTTTGTAATATAAATATATATCATTGAAAATCAAAAATTTTTAAAAAAAATATATTTTAAAAATAAATTTTATAAAAAATTATTTGAAATAGCTTAAAATTTAAGTAATTTTATGAAATTTTGATATTCAAAAAAAGTTATAATAAAATAATAAAATATATAAAATAAAATTTTAAAAATAACTATTTAAATCAATTTTTCATTTGAAGTAAATATCCATTCGACTTTGTAAATTTTTTTTAAACAAAAATATGTAACATTATGAGAGTCACACATGTAAAAATCAAAGATTTATTTCAGCAAGAATGTCTTAGAAACAGATAAAACCAGGCTCTCAAATAATCTTGATGTTTGATGTTGTATTGGCACATGAAAGTATCTAGGTCTTACTTCTATTATTGAAATAATTAAGAACGCAATAATTCATTACATTAAGGATAGGGTTTGGTAGTGTATTAATAGATTAAATAGTAAAATGCTCTCACAAGCCTGTAGAGAAGTTCTTCTTAAATTTGTGGTGCAATCAATTTCAATCTATTGCATGATTGTGTATCTTCTACCTAGCTTTATTGAAGAAAGCATTAAGAAGATAATGAACTATTTTTGGTGGGGTTCA
Source organism: Lathyrus tuberosus (assembly GCA_022829125.1). Lineage (NCBI taxonomy): Eukaryota > Viridiplantae > Streptophyta > Magnoliopsida > Fabales > Fabaceae > Lathyrus > Lathyrus tuberosus. Next base: position 1,673,281 of record JALAZF010000250.1, on the reverse strand, counting down.
AATAGAGGTGGCAAAAGAGGTATTAATCGACTTAGTTGAGAAAAGTTAACCATGCACAAAGATTGGGGAGGCATGGGTTTTTGCGATCTCCATGGGTTTAGTCTAGAGTCTTCAAAGCAAAATATTTTTCTCAAGGGAATTTCTTCGGTTTGAAAGTTGGTCATAATCTAAACTATATTTAGCGTAGCATAAGGATTTCCCAAATAGTATTGGAGGAAGAACATAGTTGGAAGATTGGCGACGACATTTATATTCACATTTGGTCACGTGACGGACTTCGTGGTACGGGTAGTTCTCAGATTTACACACCCCTCCTACATATTCTCATTATATAACACTAAATCAACATATAATTATAAGTAATTGAAATGAACCACTTATTGAATATTTCTTTGTGTGTGTGTGTGTGAAATTTTAAAGATTTCTCTTTTTGAGATTAAATAAGACAAATGAAATCATATAGAGGTTTAATAGTACAAGTGAGTATAGTGTCAGACGTGGAAACGTTTGTGGAATCTATTTGTCTTATTGTCATACCCCAAAATTTATCCTATCTATCTTCATTTCATCTGACTCGTGACTCATGATTCCTCTACATACATTTACCTCAATCATTCATTTTTATGATCATTTATTTGTACTTGCATCTACATGAAACACTATTGGTTCAAAGGATTCATATTGTGTGTATTTCCACTAAGTGTCTCAAGACTTGGATGTGGATAACTTGATCAGATGATTTATTGGTTACTTATGGCACAAGATATCCCAAAGGTTGCTTTCGACTAGGGCTTCTTGTTGTGTGCACTTGTGGGACAAGTTTTTGAATATTGATTAGGAAGGTGGCTATTATGTTGATTTTTTGGTCAAAGTCAACTTTTGAAGTTTGACTTTTGACTTAAAACATTTGGGATCCTCTTATTCAAGTTGGAGTATGATTTCTTGATGTACTTTGGAATAAAAAGGGAATTGAGGACATTCACACAAGGTTGACTTTTGGTCAACAAATTCAACCATGGAAGGTTGACTTTTTGTTGACCAAGTCTTATGAGGTTTTTATATGTTAGCTATGGATGGGCTATTGATCTTTTAGTCAAGATGTGTCATTTAAATTGAATTTAAGAGACAAAAATTCAAATTTTCAAATGATTCAAAATGAAGGGAAAATTCTATTACTTGAAGAATAAATTACAAGGTCAAAGTTCATGCTCAAAATCCCAAAAATACATTACAAAAGTCAGAAATGAAGATTACACAAAAAAAATTAGTTTGGCCTACAATTAACTTTTGGTCAAACAGTTGACCAAAGTCAAACTTAACCCTAGACCTATTTTTCTTCGTCTTCATGACTTTCCATTTTGCCTCCAAGTCTTCATTTCCATTCCAAACTTCATGTCCACCAAACTTGTACCTTGTTCATATCATGACCAAACCTTAGCATACCATGATCAAACTTCATTCCATGTCCAAGAAATGCATTCAACCCACAACAGCCCTACAACATCCAATAAATATCAAAATCGTGACACATTCAAACATACAATGTCACACATAAACATATAGGTCATGTACACATCAAGAGACAAATCACAAAGCAATACACATCACCACATACAATTATCCATACCTACATTATCCAAACTAGTTGTAATTCACCATAAAAATAACAAGAGAAATTCACAACATCCCAACTACCCTAATCATCATAGCAGCATACGAAAACTACAAACTATAGCAAGAAGATTCAATGGCACTTGAAAATATAACACACACAAGAGCAACACATAGCCTTAAACTGTCATAGCAGCATATATATTCTACACACTAGTTCAGCACACATCTGCACACTAACCCGCACACACACACACACACATAAACCCATAGGCCATGTACATATCAGAGCCCATACCACAAAGCAATGCATATCATAATGCTCATTCAGTCAATAATGCAACTCAACATACACAATTATTTCACAAATCCAAAACAAACAATGCCATTCAAATGTGTAGTTCAACATACATACAATGCACACCTAAAAGTAATTTTCTCTAACATCTTACACAACAAAATGTAGCATGCATACATCACCATAAGTCATCATTTAACTACCAAAGCAACTTGTTACCTAAATTAACCAACTAACTATTAAGTCAGTTGGCAAAATAACACTTCCCTAGCTTCAACTATCAGCTAACTGACCAAGTCAGTTACATACCTACAACTACCTGCCCTAACTAACCAAGTCAATTACAAATCCCAACTGTCAATTAAAGTTAGTTAACTATCTAAACTAACACTTAACAAATTTTTAGCATTAACTGTCATTATCAATAAGCCATCAAATAACATCTAACAAACTATAACTATTATGATCAATCCCTAACTAACTTATTAACAAGCTTCTAATTATCATTGACAAACATAATTGTCAGCTAATGGACCCATTTCCACATGTGCGGGGGCAATGAACTAAATGCCATCACTACAAAATCCCCTCCAAACACATTAACTAACTTTCAAAATCACAACTAACTTCTAGAAAACCCAAACTAGCACACTTTTTATTCCAGTTTTTACACTGATTTCAGTTGAAAACAAACACAAATCATTCAATTTTTTCAACCAATTTTGGATTCTCATCAACCCTTAATTAAAGCCAGTATAGGTTCACCATCTAAGGGTTAAAATTGATTCAATCCTAATTGTTTGTAACTACCATTCCCTCCAAATCTCATCAATTCATTCTATATAAACCCTAAATAATTTTCTTCATCAACAATCTTAATCTACCCTAAAGAAACTCTTCCAGTTTCATGCCCTAAACCTCTCAATCTAAACAAAGCTTTCATTTTGCCATTGATCCAAGATTCACATTGAAGCTCTGCATCAAATTGAGCTAAGCCTACATCATGCACCCTAACTCAATTACTCACCATCAGAATCTCTACAAATTCAACCTAGTTCATCACTCTAATCCCTATTCTACATTACTCTAACAAAAATAATCAATCACAACACTGAGTCAGAAGGTTAAATAAAAAAGAAGAAGAACTTGTAAAAAGTTATGGTTCAGAGCTATTACCTAGAAGTCACACGTGTCACTGAGTTTCTTTCTCATTAATCTTCACCTCCAAGAATCTTGCAACAACGATTGGGACAAACCTCAGTCTTGTTGGTAGGTGGCTTCTCAATCATTCATATTTTATTCCATGATGGTTAACACGTTGTAGAGGAGGGTTGTATGAATCAAATCCCTAAGTGTATGTCTTGAATCCATAACTATTTGTGATTTAATTTCTCTTGGAATCTTTTTAGGGTTAGACATATAACTAAGGGTTAGAATGAAAATTAAAGAGAATTGAGTTTAGAGGTGGAGAGATGGTGAGTGATGAGTTCATTGGTGGTGGTTACAAGTGCTTCTAGGCTTCGCCGCCGCCAGAGGTACTTTTCGGTGTTTTAGACATATAACACATTCTACACAATCTCAATCACAGTATATTGATTACATTCCCACACCTAATTCACCAAATCAATTACATCTTAACAAATATATCTCAACAAATACACATATAACTCGTTATGCAATGCAACTCGTCTATGCAACTCTATGCATATGCATGTGGTACCAACTCAACATTTGGTTCTCTGTGGAATCGGGTCCCCTCTTCTAAACCCCTGAGCCCTTTCTTTTGAGCTTCAAGCACACTATTTGAGCTTGGAACAAGCCACTAGTCCCCTCTCCTGAACTTGCGAACATGCCTCTTGACACAACTCAACATGAATGTATAACATACATGCATTGACAAACTCGCGTAATCCTTTATTCTAGATTACCATAACAACTAATATAATACTCAGCATAGCAACACAATATTCAGCATAGTAACACAAACCCTTCAATCATTCGCTTCTTTGATCGTAGTGACCTTGGGTTGCCATTCCCTATTAAGATATCTAAAAACCTTATTAGTAGCTATACCATTGGAGATAGGATTACCTAAAGCCTAAAGCGATTAATAAGATGAATGAACCTCTTTTGATTCTCAGTAATGGTTTCACCATGCTTCATACGAAATAGTTCAAACTCTTGATTTAATATATTAATCCTAGTTTGTTTGACCTCATTAGTTCCCTTGTGGGAAACTTATAACGCGTCCCACATAGCTTTGGCGGACTCACAATGAGAGACACGATAATATTCATCAACACCGAGCGCGGATGTGAGAATATTTTGTGCTTTTCAATCATGTAACCACAGTTTCTTATCATTATCATCCCATTGTGCTTCCGATTTAGGTATGATGACACCTTGAGCATTGGTCATTATAATTTCATTAGGACCATTCATGATGGCGTCCCATACCCCCTTATCAATGGAGTTGATATAGATACGCATACAAACTTTCCAATAGCCATAGTTTTCACCGGTGAATATTGGCGCTCTATTGTACGCCCCTTTAGGTTCAGTGGCCATTTTCTAATAAGCATGTATTGAAGCACAAAATTAACTGGAGCTCATGATACCACTTGTTAGATGAAGGCGACTTATCTAGAGGGGGTGAATAGATACCCAATAAAAAATTTGATTACAAAAACTATTTTTTAAAAAGCAATGGCTAGCGGAAGTAACTTAGATCGATTCGTCTAAACCGAACCGCTAACGAAAAGCTCAGATATGCGTATGTGAAAACAAATCCCAGATGATGATAAGAAACTTTAATCAATATGCTTTAATCACAATCATTAGAAAGCTAGTTAACAAGCAATTCTATTTCCAATGATAAATGAAACAAAAATACTATTGACACAAATTATCGAACACCTTGTGTGCAATAAATTATGTTTGGAATTTTGTATAGTTTTGTTGATCTTAAAATCCACAATCAAAATTATTGTGATTAATTCAACAAAACATTTTTCAAATGATTTTCAAAAGAAATTACCAAACAAAATATCACACAAATGATGAACACGACAATTTGCAAACAAAAATGTAAAAGAGATAGAGAGAAAAAGAGAGAGTACACAAGGATTTGCATAGGAAGTTCCCATATCGGCATCGCTATAAGTATGTCTGCCCTCAATTTGAATTCGAATTGAGATCATGAAATTAACCTTACTTTGCAAATGTAGTTTTCAAGAGAAATGTAGCAATGCATCCCTACAAACCCTAAGTTTGATGTTGATACTAGCAATTTCTCTTCCCTTGATCTGAGCTTGATCAAGTCACCCAACAAGCCAATTTTATTCACCGTCTCACGCTACTCCTTTGCAAGAACCGCAGCCCTTTAAAGCCTTCACTTAATTGAATCCAAATTGTGAATTGTTGTAACCCGAGATTTACCAAGATGATCCACCGTCTCACGCTACACCTTTGCAAGAACCTCAGTTTTTTAAAGCCTTCACTCAATCGAATCTAAGCTCGAGTAATCTTGTCCAAAACCTTGAAATCCACACTTTGATCTTGAAGGAAAATCCCACATTGGTTTTCTTATTTGAAACCCCCATAAGATTTTAACCCAATTTAAATTACCACAAGCTAAATTGGACGTTATCAACTTGATTCTAGATGGCACCCAAACAATGAATGATTATGTGTACTTTATTTGTGTGTATGCATAAAACCAAGGTTGAAGATGAAGAAGACTCTTAGTATGTTCCAGGTTTTGTTTATTATTTTACCAAAATCATTGAAAATAAATTATGCATGTAGCACGTATATATATGTGAGCGAGTATGAAGCAAACGTAATGCAAAAGGAATGGAAATCAATGCAATTTTTCAAGATTTTTGATGTATAGGTCGATCTATACAAGTCATGTGCCAACCTATACAAGTCATGTGTCAACCTGTAGAGGAGGCATATCTTACAGAGCCTACAGGCTTCAAAACTGTAGCACTTGTGCCGACCTATAGAATGCACGTGTCGACCTGTAGAAGAATTTTTCTTCTATGTGTCGACCTATAATCGTATGTGTCGACATGTAGCTGAGTTTTTCACAATTTTTTTATGCATAAAATCATTTCTTGATGCATGAATCTTTTCTAATCCTTTTCCAACATGTCATCATGCTCCCTAATGCTAAAATGCACAACTAGACTCAGATGATACCGTCCAATGTACATAACTGAAAAATATCCTAGTTTTAACATCACTCAAAATACACCTAACTAGAAGGCTGCACTCACATACTCCCCTTTTTTATGATGGTAAAACTTGAGTCGGTGTGTTTTCGTGTCCATGAAGGCTCCCCGTGAATGGATACTTCATAGCTGCTTTATAACTGCAAATACGCCTCCCCCTTTGATAACATCAAAAAGAGACAAAGCAATTCAATTAGCAGTATCACATAGATACAACATAGCACATATACAATATACCTAACAGAGGCGTTTTTCAAAGATAAGAATGTGCACTCACATATACGCCACATGTATGAAAATACACAATAGAAATCAACACAACATAAATAAAACATATTCAATATTACAAAACATTAATCCAAAGCAATACATGCAAACGAGATAGTAACATTGTCAACACATAAGCAAACAAGATAGTAACATTGTCAATACATAACCAGCAGCAAAACAAACCAATAAAAGAACAATGCATGAGGACTCAAACAAGACTCAAAGAAATGCATGACAAGACATAAGACCAAAGACATAACAGCGCAATACTTCATCTTCGTCCACGTCCCCTAGGCATTGGTCTTTCTCCCCTATATCATCCTTGTCCATCATTACGATAGTGAGAATCCAAGAAATCACACATTTCTCAGTAAAATCGATCATAATGATGAGAATCCTCTTCTTGGGTCGAGATCATATGATTAATCCTAGCAAGAGCAGCTGCACGATTTGCATTTATATCATTGCGCATAGACATAAGACTTTTTGCCGCATATGAAGCAAAAGCTTCAAAATTAGCATCTTGTGTAGCCACGTGTTCTTGCATCAGACAAAATCTCTCCACTTGAGTAGCCTCAAAGATATCTCGCCTCCTACAATCTTTCACATAATGCTCATATTGCCTCAGCTGCATTTTCTGAAGCATAGTCATGATGGCAAACGAATCACTAAAACCATCACCAAAAGTATTACCAGGAGCATCCCTATGAGTGGCATCTCGCATAACAGCATCACCCTCAGGAACATCATGAAAAGCCCTAATTGGTTGTTCATCAATCATATGTGTCTCAACAACATCATCCTCAAACTCTGCAAGATCATCAAAATTATAAATTTCCTGCCATTCTTACCCACACGAGAGTAGTAAACCCGACGATTTAAGTCCCAAAAATAGCCCATGTTGGTCAAGGTACATTGTGAGAACTCTTGGATATGAGCTAGAGATTTGCAAAGAAGATTCAGCATATCGATATCGAAGTAGTTCAAAATCTTGGCAATCATGGAGACAGAGAAAAAAGAGGTCCCTTTGTTGCATTCCTTAATGGAGAACATGTGAGATAAAAAGTAATGTGTCCAGTTAATTTTGACCTTGTTCAACAAAATATAGGCTAGATGAGTTTCAGCAAAGTATACTATTGAGAACCCGTCATTCTATGGGCGCAAGACATAAGACACCAGCCACGTCAAAATTCTAGGAACCATCTTCAATTGACCAATAGTAATAGGATCATAACAATCATTGGGACGAGGATCTCTAAGTATCTCATTTCACATGAATATTCCACTTAAAGTGTATATGAGTGTTGGTATTCGTCACCAATGGGCCAGCTTCATCATCGTCATTAGCATCAACAACAATAATACCAAACAAAGACTTCCAAAGATCATTAGTGAACTGATAAACCTTGTTACCTATAGTAAACTTGAAGCATGAACCTTGTCTATGATGTAACCCAGAGTAGAATACACAAATGAGGTCTTTATTATAATCCTGAGCCAACTGCAAAAAGTAATCAATCTGTTGATGTGCAACAAGACTAGTAACTTCTGGAATATCCAAATAACCAACCGCAATATTCTTCCAAACGTATTGCTTCACAACAAGACGGTGTTGATATTTTTCTTCAAATTCCTTAGTACATTTGGACTAAACCAATGAAAATGCAGACTCTGAAACTATAGAAGAAGTAGTTTCCTTACCATTTCCTTTAGTATCCCCCTTGGACTTAGAAAGCTTAGGAGTCATGGATAATTTGAGCTAACATAGTTCTCACACCAACTGTTCGATGAAATGCGTAAACGAGAAGAGAAAGAGTTTGAGAGATAAATTGGTACTCACAAACTCAACACAGATAAACAACTCACAAAAACACAATAATAAGTGAAAAGTAACAAAAAAAAATGAGGGAATTTGGAATTTTTTGGAGTGTTTAGGTGACGAAGGGTTTTTGAGAATGAAATGAGAAAAGTTGATAAGAATGTTAACGATTTGTTGAAAATATGAATGTAGATGATATAAATAACATGAATCTAACAAGAGTTAATGGTGAATTTGAAAGCTTTCAAGATTCAAGAGGAGATGAGATGAGTGGAGTTTGAACTTTGGTGCATGTATAAGAGAAGAAGAGAAATAAAGTGAATTTGACTCAAATTAGACTTATGAGCCGACCTCTGAACGTATGTGCCGACCTAAAGAGGTTATATGTCGACACATACTAAAGCGAATTTAAAAGATTACAAAAAATAATTCCATGTGTCGACACATACTGAACCAATCTTGAAAAATTCAAAAATTTATTTTCGTGTGTCGACCTATACGACTTATGAGTCGACCTATGAGGTCCAAAACATGAAAATTTTGACACATATGAATTTGGAATGACTTAGAACGACTTAACTTGACTTATGCATAACTTATTGATGTGCAACACATGCATATGATAATTTTTCATGATTTGTTAGCCAATAACATGCAAACACACAAATGTAAGCATGATATAATAAAAGATATAGATCACACGTAAAGATATTATGAATGAGATCACTGTAAGTATATTAAATGAAACACATAATGGTTACACTTGAAATTTTTGGAAATGAACACTCATAACATGTATCATATACACCATATATCATACACCTTTGAACAATAAACAAGTAAAAGAGGAAGCTTACTTACAAAATGAAATTTGAAATGATATTACCTCATTGTACAAATGACAGAGGATGCACATGCATTCCACATGGAACTCTCGAACGAAAGTTGGAATAAATGCAAAACATGCCACAAACCAATAACAACAACGATCTTACCACCTTTCACTTTGAAAAAGTATCCAATAGTGTAATTTGCAATGAGTCCATGAAAGAAAAATTATTGATTTGATCATCATCCTTTTTGGCTGGACTTTCAATCTTGTCTCTTTCATGGTAGTTATCTTACTCTTCCTTAATCATCATCGACTTAGGTTGATGAATCCCTTTTTCAATGTTCTTAAGTATGTCTCATGAAGATAAGCCTTTTACATGAAAAGAACTAGTTTTTCTACATTTCTTGGGTGGAAGCATTACAAGTAGTCTACACACTTTTACCAATTAAGGAACACTAGATGTTGATGCCTTTGGTAACACAACTCTTCATCCTTGCCACAGAGTAAAAAAAATAGGGAGATATCACTCGTATTATGTTTTGAACAACTACAAACGAGATTCCATACTCTCTTCATAAAGCCAAGACATTTATCCTGCAAAATTAACAAGTGCTAGGTACCCAATCTTCATTGGGTCCTTAGGGGTGAGTGAAACCTTGGTTGCATTTAGGCAACCATTAAAAAATGCCTTTAGGCATGAGAAATTTCCTAAACTTGCATTTTGTAATGGTATGACCCTTTTTACAACAAAAGTGATAAGTTGAATGGTGGGAATAGTGACATTTGCTATTTTGATCATTTTCAACAAAGTTATACCTTCTATAAGGATTATGAGAAGGCAAAAGTGACCTTTGGTTGTAATGCCTTATCCAATTTAGCTTTAAGAGTGTTTACCTCTCTTTTCCAAATATGACAAGGTTCACAACCGAACCATGACGGTTCATCATCCTCATCTTTAACTTTTTGAAGATCTGCCATAGACTGATTAAGAGCTTCCATGTTCTTTTCGGTTTCCAAAACTTTAGCTTTTAAATGTGCAAAGATTCTTTTGTTTGAAGCTAACTTTTTAAAAGCACTATGGATTCTCTATGTAGATTTTCAAAAGATTTTTGCAACTCAAAATAAGACAATTCATCAACATGTTCATATTTAGAGTGACTTACATTATTTTTCTTCTTTCCATGAGAGTAAGCCGAGAGACAAATATTTGCCGATTCTTCCTCATAACTTAAGCTTTCATCACTTAAGGAATCGGTATCGCTTTCCCATGCAATATAAGCTCTTCTAGGATTGATAGATTTCTTGTGATGGCCTTTTTCTTTGTTTTCTCTATCAATGGAAACTTTGGCTTGTAATGTCCGGCTTTGCCACAATTGTAACATGAACGTCTTGATCTTCCTTTCTTGTCACCATCTTTCTTTGATGAGTTTTATTGTCTTCTAAACTTGATGAGATTTTTGTCCAAGAACTTTACACCATTTCTTTTGATGTACTTGTGAATCTTTTCACAAAAAGTCTCATATCTTCTTCATCTGAATTCGCGTCATCTCTTGTTTCGCAATCACCTTGCTCATTATTTGAGGAATTTGAACTTGAATACTTTAGAGCAATAGACTTCTTTTCTTCCTCCTTGTCTTTACCTTTCTCATTCTTCATCTTCTTTTCATGCTTTTTCTCATGTGTTTCTAAGCAAGTGAGTTCTTGCTCGTGTTCTTCTAGCTTGCCAAATAGAGTTGTGAGGTCAAGTGTCTTAATATTATTCGCTTTTTTTATTGCGGTGACCTTGGGTTGTCATTCCCTATTAAGACATCTCAAAACCTTATTAGTAGCGATATCATTGAAGATAGGGTTACTTAGAGCCTCAAGCGATTAATAATATGTATGAACCTCTTTTGCATCTCGGCAATGGTTTCACCATGCTTCATGCGAAATAGTTTAAACTCTTGATTTAACGTATTGATCCTAGCTTGTTTGACCTCATTAGTTCCCTCGTGGGCAACTTCTAATGCGTCCCACATAGCTTTGGCGGTCTCATAATGAGAGACACGATAATATTCATCATCACCAAGTGTGGGTGTGAGAATAGTTTGCGCCTTCCAATCATGTGACCACAATTTCTTATCATTATCATCCCATTGTGCTTCCGATTTAGGTATGACGACACCTTAAACATTGGCCATTGTAATTTCATTAGGACCATTCATGATGATGTCTCATACCCCCTTATCAACAGAGTTGGTATGGATACGCATACAAGTTTTCCAATAGCCATAGTTTTCATCGGTGAATATTGGCGCTCTATTGTATGCCCCTTTATGTTCGGTGGTCATTTTCTAATAAGAAAGTATTGAAGCACGGAATTTACCGGAGCTCATGATACCATTTTTTAGACGAATACGACTTATCTAGAGGGAGTGAATATGTCCTCAATAAAAAATTTGATTACAAAAACTGTTTTTCAAAAAACAATGGCTAGCGGAAGTAAATTGGATCGATTCGTCTAAAACGATCCGCTATTGAAAAGCTCGAATATGCGTATGTGAAAACAAATCGCAGATGATGATAAACAACTTTAATTAATATGCTTTAATGATAGTCACTAGAAAGCTACTTAACAAGCAATTCTTTGATCACAAATGTGCAATGTCATGTGTACCCATGCATACGCACATACGTATTTGTTGATTACATCAAATAGATTATAGTTTATTCTATTATATGGTGTCCATGTTCCTTGGTCGACGACGACGTTGACGTGATTTTGTTATGTGTACTTTTGAACAAGTTGTTGTACAATCTCCAAATTCTCTTTTATTTTTGTACTAAGTATCTTAAATAATTTTAAAATTTCTAAGATACTTAATATTTTGAGTATTGTCCATTATATCAATTATAAATATGTTGGTTCACAATTGTTATATATCCATATATACTTTCTAATTAATAAATCTCATTAGCGGCCTGTGCAAATGCACGGGTCTTTTACTAGTGTATAAATAAAACTAATTTTTAAAGAGGAATGCTCATCCTATCCCATGAGGTGCGCCTCACATCTCTGAAAACTAAAAAATGTCTTTATTAATGTTCGAAGATGTATATTTGGACACACTTAAAATTACGTTCGCCTTCATAATTCAGCCACACATCCCACTTTTGTCAAAATCTGATCCATAAATGCATTTTCCTAAATTTTCTGGGATGAATCTGGATATGCATATCCGTAAAACCCCCTGAAGGTTGTCTAGACAGTAACATTGTCTTAACTTTTACATATTTTTAGGCCAGCTTACATTTTAGGTCATTTTAGGCCTTAAATTAGAAAACCCATACATTAATTGATTCAAACATACTACACATACATTAAAAATGTCATACATCAATTAAAGGAAGGTTCAAAATATATCGACCATACATAACTTGTTCTGAAAATACAAACAAACATAAACTACTGGATATGTCTAACCCCCCGGCTTCTCCGCTTATACTGCAAGAAATTTTCATGCCTCAGATATAATGCATTCTACAAGGGCTAATTGGGGAATGCCTTCTTCGAAAAGTCATATCTTTATGCCTAATCTCTCCATATCTAGAATACGATGACAAATACTGCTTATGACATAGGTGTGCTCATCCCTAGCCTCTAGTACCTCGTTATTAGATGGCCTAGGTGGTCTTTCAGAAGCGTGTGGTGTCATGATAGGATGTGACACCCTATATAACCATGTTATGTAGTCGTCTGCATAAGCCCATTATACAGGAGCTGACACCCTACGATACATCTCTGGTGTCAAATGATTCTCGAGATCCTTAAGTATGGCATCAAGATCTTTACGGTGGATGATGGGAGGAGAAAAATCTTAGGGGTGCCTAGAAATAACTTGCAAATACCCGAACTGGCGCATCACTCGCTCGGGCAGAAATACACATTCATCAAACCTGGCCCACAAGCAAGCCATCAGGAGTATAACGAAATGACGTCCAAGTGACACATCTGGAAGTGATTGTTCTATGGGCTGAAGGCAATGTCATCTGCTAGAGGGCAATCAAGATACATAAGAAAGGGCTCGATCTCCTGATTCCGTCTGTACGAGGAAAAGGAGACAATACGTGGCCAATCCTCAATGTAGTCAGGCACATGTTCCCACCCAGAAATGCGAGGAAAATGAGAGATGATCCATCCCTGAAAATGGTTATGAGAAAATATTAATAACAATTGTAACAAAAGAATTATGAAAATATTAGTAACAGTAAATTATTGTAAGTAGCGTGAATCTTCCTGTCAACTGCTTTGTCTTCTAAAGACAACCTTTGCCCAACTTTGAGTTCAGGTAGGCCAAACAGGTAGCCCCCCAGTTGTACTCGCGAATCACCGTTAAGTCGATGAAGTATTTAAAGTAGACCACATTGACGTAGGTTTCACTTTTGTCTATAAACACAGGCCTTTCAACTAAGAACAAGAGGCAACACCTCAATGCGCACTGTCAGTGGTACTCAACCTTATCAACTACCTTATTGTGAGAACAAGATTTGGTTCTGCAATAATGCCTCTGAGTTTTGATGATATCAAACAAGTATGTTTGTATGAATAATTTTGTGAGTCTAATGTTTGTTATTTTTGAGAATTTAACAAACAGGTTCTGCTTCCGATAAATAGCGTGGCTAAGTTGTTAGAAGAGAATATTTTCGCCTATGCGCTACACTTGATATGCTAAATAGCACTAATTGCTTTAGGAGAATTTGAATATTGCAAGACTCTGATATAATGTCTAAAGGGAACAAGTTCTGAAGATCTGAAGACAGAGGTTCTGATGAACAAAGTTCAGAAGCTGAAGACTTACGCTCCCTAGATAAAGGGTTCTGAAGACCAAGTGCTGAAGAATCTAAAGACGCAGTTCTAAGGACTCCAAGACTTGAGATCTTAAGAACCAAGCTACGTTTTCCCTTCTTACTCATGCTCACAGAAGCCTCTGAAGTTAAGAAGATAAGAAGATTAAGCAACGAAGTACAATTGTACAAAAGTACAAACGAAGATATCTTGGTAACAGTGCAACAGTACAAACGAAGATATATTGACAAGACAGGACACAAAAGTATTATCTGTCCCAACGTCTCTATCAAGCCGCCGTCAGTCTAAAATCGCTATGATTACTCTTTAACGGTCACATTTTACACGATTATATAAAGACATAAAGACTTGAAGAAAGAAATAAGAAAGCTCACTGCAAAAATACTCTCTTACTAATATCCTCCTTAAGTCATTTAGATCTTAAAACTATTTACATCTCAGCTTATATAAGAAGCACTATTCTGTAAACAAAACTCTTTCAAACTTAGGTTTGGGTTCCTTAAGAAAGACCGGTAAGGTTGGATTTCTTGAGAAGTCTAAGACGTGTTATCTTAGAGGTTGTCCTTGAGAAAGACCGGTAAGGTTGAATTTCTTGAGAAGTCTAAGACTTGAGAGTTGTAGAGGTTGTTGTTAGTCACCAGCATTTTGGCTAGTGCATTGTATTAATATGATTGATTAGTGGTTTAAGACCTCGATTGAGAGAGGAAAAATCACCTTGGTGGGTGGACTAGATTAGCTTGAGGATTTCTCAAGTGAACTAGTATAAACATACTGTGTTATCTCTTTCTAGCTTTATTAAGATTATTACTGATAAGTGAAAGTGTTGTTAAGGGGATTAGTTTATAAAGAAAAGATTTTATTTTGAAAAACCAATTCAACCCCCCCCCCCCCCCTTTTCTTGTATTTTTCACACCTTCAATTGTCATTAGAGCTTCGATTCTGAGGTGATAAAAAGGTTGAATTTTTATCAAGCACTTAACAATGTTCAATACCGATCCAAGTGTGAAAAACAATGGCTGCACCTGAAGCTGCTAATGTCACTTCTGAAAGAGATTCATATAATGCAATACCTCCTATCTTTGATGGCGAAAAATTTGACTATTGGAAAGATAGAATTGAGAGTTATTTTCTGGCTTTTGACTTAGATCTATGGGATCTGGTAGTTGATGGCTACAGTTACCCAGTAGACTCTAAAGGCAAAAAGATTGTCAGAGGCGCATTGACAGATGCTCAAAAGAAGATCTAAAAGAATCATCACATAGCAAGAACGATTATGTTAAATGCAATTTCATATACGGAATATGAAAAGATTACAAACAAAGAGACTGCAAAGTCTATTTTTGACTCTCTCCGAATGACTCATAAAGGCAACGCTCAAGTCAAGGAGACAAAGGATCTTGCCCTAATCCAGAAATATGAAGTCTTCAGAATGGAAGATGATGAGTCTGTGGAAACTATGTTTTCAAGATTCCAAATGCTTGTTGTAGGACTCAGAGTTCTGGACAAAGGTTACTTAACTGCTAATCATGTCAAGAAGATTATCAGAAGTCTGCCTGTCAAATGGAGACCAATGGTAACTGCTTTGAAATTAGCAAAGGATTTGAACAACATAAGTCTTGAGGAACTAATTAGTTCTTTAAGGAGTCATGAAATAGAACTTCATGAGGATGAACCTAAGAAGAAAGGTAAATCTATTGCTCTAAAGGCTAAGTCTGAGAAGAAAAAGGCTTATCAAGCAGTGGAAGAATCAAAAGAATCTGAAGAAGATTCAGACGAAGATGAACTTTCTCTCATATTAAGGAAGATAAGCCAATTGTGGAACTACATAAAGAATAAGTTCAGAGGACCAAGAAGAACTAAAGGTAGATCTGAGTCTACATATGGTCAAAAGAAAGCTTATGGAAAAGAAGTTACATGTTTTGAATGCAAGGAGCCTGGTCATATCAAGAATGATTGTCCAAAGTTCAAGAAAGATGGAAGACCTAAGAAAGCTAAAAAGGGTCTTATGGCAACATGGGATGATTCAGAGTCAGAAGAAGATTTTGTTGGAGAACATGCCAATGTGGCATTCATGGCTAAGACCAGCACGAACGAAGCCTTATAAGAAGGAGAACTGATACTTGATGAAGAATCAGACTTTGACAGAGTGGTACTTTCTTCCTTATCTCGTTCTGAACTTGAAATAGGATTATCTGAACTCATGAAAATGTATCAACTTCTTCTAAGAAAACACAAAATTCTAAAAAAGACTTTTGTGGTTCCTTCCGAGGACCTTACTAAGAGCAAGCAAACTATTTCTGAATTAAACGAAAAATTATTCTTTTTAGAAAAATCAAATGCTGCTTTAAAAAGTAAAGTCTCTAAGTTAGAAGAAGAGATCACTTCTGACATAACTGGCACTAATGAAGTGGTCAGATATGATAGAGCTTTTCAGCACTTCCTTGCTAAAAGCATAGATAGAAGCAAAATGGCTTCAATGATCTATGGAGTTAGCAGAAATGGAAGTAGAGATCTGGGATATTCAGGACCATCAAAACCATATGATGAGACCAAGAGTATCAAGCTAATACCTCTGTCTAAATAGTTTGTGCTTGCTGACACTAAACTGAAATGTCCAGAATCAGAAGGTTCTAAGTCAGTTGCACCACAAATACAGACACGGAAGAAAACTTCTAAGCTTAAATATCATGCACATATTCCACACTATTATCCTACTGCACAAAAATCCAAAGGCGTCAGAACCTCTAGAAAGACTAATATGAGAGGACCCACAAAATGGGTACCTAAGAATAAGATAATTTATATTGCAGATATCCTTGATGGTGCCACTGAAACACCAGTCATGGTACCTGGACAGTGGATGCTCCGACACATGATGGGAGAAAGGCATATGTTCCAAGATTTGGAACTTAAGCCTGGAGGTGTCGTCGGTTTCAAAAGAAACCAGAAGGGAAGAATCATTGGCTCCGGAACTGTTGGTAATGGTAAACTTCCTTCTATTAATAATGTTCTTTTAGTTGAAGGTCTAATGCATAATCTGTTGTCAATTAGCCAACTTAGTGATAATGGTTATGATGTTATTTTCAATCAAACGTCTTGTAAGGCTGTTAGTCAGAAGGATGGATCTGCTCTGTTCAATGGTAAGAGGAAGAACAATACTTACAAAATTAAATTATCAGATTTAAAATATCAGAATTTAAAGTGTCTTCTGTCTGTCAATGAAGAGCAATGGGTCTGGCACAGACGTCTGGGTCATGTTAGCTTGAGAAGAATCTCTCAGCTGAACAAGTTAGGACTTATCAGAGGTTTGCCAAATCTGAAGTACTCTTCAGATGCTCTTTGTGAAGCATGTCAGAAAGGCAAGTTTTAAAAAACTTCTTTTAAAGCAAAGACCATTGTTTCTACCTCTAGACCATTAGAAATTCTTCATATTGATCTATTTGGACCAGTAAAAATTGCTTCTCTCAATGGTAAGAAATATGGACTAGTCATCGTTGATGATTACAGTCGTTGGACATGGGTAAAATTCTTAAGGCACAAGGATGAGTCACATTCTAAGTTTGCTTCCTTCTGCACCCAAGTGCAAAACGAAAAGAATTGCAAAATCGTCAAAGTCAGAAGTGATCATGGTGGAGAATTTAAAAACAAAGATTTCAAAAAACTTTTTGATTCGCATGGGATATCTCATGATTTTTCCTGTCCTAGAAAGAATAGGACTTTACAAGAAATGGCTCGCACCATGATCTAAGAAACTGACATGGCTAAGCACTTCTGGGCAGAGGCAGTTAACAAAGCATGTTATATTCAAAATAGAATTTCCATAGGACCTATTTTGAGTAAAACTCCTTATGAATTATGGAAGAATAGAGTTCCCAACATTTCTTATTTTCATCCTTTTGGATGTATTTGTTTTATGTTGAACACTAAAGAAAATCTTGACAAGTTTGATCCCAAAGCACATAAGTGTCTGTTGTTAGGATACTTTGAACACTCAAGAGGCTACAGAGTTTATAACACAAAATCACGGATTGTGGAAGAATCAATTCATGTCAGATTCGATGATAAGCTTGAACCTAAAAAGTCAAAGCTAGTTGAAAAGTTTGTAGATTTGGAAATCAACTTTTCAGAACCTAAAGAAAAGGCAGAAGAAGTTAAAGCTCCAGAAGTTACTACTTCCGACATTATTGATGTACCTTCTGATACTCCACAACAAAAGAAAAGTAGAATTTCAACTTCACACCCTGAAGAACTGATTCTGGGAAGCAAGGATGCTCCCATCAGAACCAGATCAGCTTTCAAACCTTCTGAAGAAATGCTTTTGGGATTGGTGTCTTTAATTGAGCCAACGTCAGTTGATGAAGCTCTTCTGGACAAGGACTGAGTTCTGGCAATGGAAGAAGAACTTAACCAGTTTTCAAAGAACGATGTATGGGATCTTGTTCCAAAGCCTAAAGGTGTCCATGTAATTGGAACTAAATGGGTATTCAGAAACAAGCTCAATGAAAAGGGTGAGGTTGTCAGAAACAAGGCACGACTAGTTGCACAAGGTTACAGTCAACAAGAAGGGATAGATTACAATGAAACCTTTGCTCCAGTCGCCAGACTAGAAGCCATACACTTGTTAATTTCCTTTTCAGTAAATCATAACATCATCTTATACCAGATGGATGTTAAGAGTGCATTTTTGAATGGTTATATATCAGAAGAAGTCTATGTCAAACAACCTCCTGGATTTGAAAACTCAGAGAAGTTAGATTTTGTTTTTAAACTCAAAAAATCTCTCTATGGTCTGAAGCAAGCTCCCAGAGCTTGGTACGACAAATTGAGCAATTTTCTTTTAGAAAATAACTTCACCAGAGGCAAGGTTGACACCACTCTCTTCTGTAAATCATACAAAAATGATATACTCATAGTTCAGATTTACGTTGATGATATTATTTTTGGTTCTGCTAATCCCTCTCTCTGCAAAGAGTTTTCTAAGCTAATGCAAGCAGAGTTCGAAATGAGTCTGATGGATGAGTTGAAGTTCTTTATGGGAATTCAAATTGATCAGAAACCAGAGGCTACTTACTTTTATCAAAGTAAGTACACTAAAGAACTTCTGAAGAAATTCAACATGATAGATTGTAAAATAGCAAAGACTCCAATGCATCCAACATGCGTCATGGAGAAAGAAGTAAGTGGTAAGGTTTGTCATAAGATCTATCGTGGTATGATAGGCTCTCTTCTGTATTTAACTGCTTCTAGACCTGATATTTTATTCAGCGTCCATCTGTGTGCTAGATTTCAATCAGATCTTAGAGAATCTCATTTAACTGCTGTTAAAAGAATTCTAAGGTATCTGAAAGGAACTACTAACCTTGGCTTGATGTATGAGAAAGCATCAGAGTACACTCTTTCTGGTTACTGTGATGCAGACTATGCTGGAGACAGATTGGAAAGAAAAAGCACATATGGAAACTGTCAGTTTCTAGGGAAAAATCTGATCTCATGGTCAATCAAGAGACAATCAACAATTGATCTCTCAACAGCAGAAGCAGAGTACATATCCGCTTCCTTATGCAGTACGCATATGTTGTGGATGAAGAATCAGCTAGAAGATTATCAGTACACGAGAGTAACATTCCTATCTTCTGTGATAATACTGCTACTATCTATTTAAGTAAAATCCCAATCTTACATTCTAGGGCTAAACATATAGAAATAAAACATCATTTTATTAGAGACTATGTTCAGAAGGGAATTTTATGCTTAAAATTTATTGATACAGACCATCAATGGGCTGATATTTTTACAAAACCCTTAGCTGAAGATAGATTTCAAATTATTTTGAAGCATCTGAAAATGGATTATTGTCCAGAGTAAGAGTGCATTAGAATCAAATGTGTTTGGTCAGAGTAAGTTTTTCGTTTAATCTCAGCCATCAGAAGCTACTTCGGTAAGAAGTGTCTCTGATCTGATGGAAACTTTTGGGTTGTCCAGATTCTGAGAACATTAAAACGTGTCACTTAATTATAAAATGAGTAATGCGTGCAATTTCGATTATACCTAAATCATTGCATCTACTTAATGTACATAATGAACAGTAATTTTCCTGGAATTGACTTAAATCATGATTACATTCATTCATTAATCCCCAGTACTGTGTTTAACCTTTCATTTAAAAAAACATTTTATATACCCACTCACACTGCCTTATTTTCACTTCCACACGATTAGAAACCCTAAAACCCTAAATCGTTTCTCTCTCTCAATCACTCATTCACCGTCTTCATATTCATAAATCTCAACCATCATCATGATGAACAACATTCAACAAGCAACCGTTTGCTTCGCCGAACAAATGGAAGCGTCATTGAATCCCTCCAAAAAATTACCATCTTCATCTGTTACGTCTTCTACAACTTCTGCAACCACCGCACATGTTGCCTCGACTTCATCGTCACCTCCTAAGATTAATGAAAACCATGTAACTCAAAGAGATGCCGCAGTTACTTGTGTTCTTCATGCAGACGATCTAACTGTTCTCAAAGAACTAGATGTCGACTTTAACAATCTTTGTGATAATGGGTTTAACCTTTATAATCAACTAAACATTCAAGGTTGGAAAAGTTATTTTGACATACTTAGAGGTCCTATCTATGAAGCACTAGTAAAAGATTTCTAGAGGCAGGCTGTCACTGACGATCTTCATGTTATCTCTTTTGTTATGGAAAAGAAGATTGTTATCACTGAGAAGTCAATCTCAGATCTGCCAGGAATGAAGTTCTTGGAAGGCAAACGAGTTTATGGAAAGAACGACAAATCCGACTCTGTCATCAACAAAGAAATTTTTACAAATTATCAATCTGGGAAAACAGAGTATAAAAGCAAGGACTTGCGTGATAATTTGAGAATCTGGCACAAGATTATTCTTGGTTGTATCAATCCAATACCTTCAAAAAGTGTTGCAGACTACTTCAATACAAATTAAAAGTACATGTTGTACTATCTGCACAAAAATGAGAAAATGTGTCTACCATCTATTCTGTTTTACTATCTAAGGGATATGGTGCGCAAGACAAGAACAACAGCTTCGCCAGAAAAGAAGATTACAACTTACATTCCTTTCGGAAGATTGCTCTCTGATATCTTTGTTGAAAGTGGCATAGTGAATTATCTAGTTAAAGAAGCCAGATATACAGAATACTTGACTCTAAGCATAGGAGAAGTCTTCAATGCTATGAATCTTAAACATATGAAAATGATCAAGAATGTTGAAGTGAAACCTTTGTCTATCTCTCATGACACTGTGATTAAACACATAATTCCAGCGATGAACTATCTTATCTATCACAGAGGCGATTATATACAAACAATTGCTTTATTTGTTACTATGATGAAAGAAGAAGGACATGACATGTCCAACTTCAGAATTAAAGATGTTGCTCCTAAACCTCAAGATGTTACCAGAAGCAAGAGGAAGCAAACTGAAGAGGATTCTGAGCTTAAGAAAAAGAAGAAGGATGACAAGTCTGAATCTTCCAAGACTTCCACTCTGCCTTCTCTCCTTTTTGCGAAATCTAGTAAGTCTGCTACCAATTCTTCTGTTTTAATGGATGTTACTAAACCTGTTACTGCATCATCATCATCATTTCAAACTACTTTCGCTCCTACCTCCAACCCACAAGTAAAGTTTAAACCACCATCTTTTTCAATTCCTCCTCCAACTACTACTATTCAACCGCCTCCCATTTCATCAATCAGTACACCTATTCCATCTAAAGCCATTCCTACCTACACCTTAACAATAACCTCTTCACTCATTCAACCAAATGAACCAGGTTCTCTGAACCTACTCTCTGATTCTCATACCCTTAACATTGAACCAGGATCTAAGGAAACCATCTCTGATACTCTAGAAATTATCACATCTGAACCTTTCACGGTTTCAGAAATCCTTGAGTTATCGTCCCTTACTAATCAACCATCATCTGAACCTGTTCATACTGAGACTATTTCATCTCAACCAGCACCTTTTGAAACGAACTATGCTGAGCCTAACCTTGCCTTGGTCATCTATGACATACCCCTTCCAACAACCCTTGAAGAATGCATTGGTCAGTTTCGTAACAAGGCAATAAAGAAGGTAGAAAAATTAAGAGCAGAAGCAACCACAAGTGCCAAGCCTCTGGAGCTTGAGAATTCTTGGAAAAACTTTCAGAAATGGTTAGATTATGAATTTGCAAGAATTACAAGCTTCTCAGACGCCACTAAAACTGCTGGAGTTCAGTTGGCAAAGGAAAGAGCAGAAGCTGAAGAGCGGATAAGGGAATTCAAGCATTTGTGGTCTCACCGACTTCCTCTTGATTGAGCCTTTTGTGGTCTAATAATTTTCCTCTAATAGAAAGATGTAGAAGGCATGAGAAATCATCCATGGTGATGGACATCTTGGCAAGAGCAAGGTGGAAAAATGACGTCTCTGAATGCCATCTCTCTGCAAATGTCGCGTGCATGCCATGGTTTATGGTAATGTACGCAACAAAGCATAAACCAAGAATCTCATAGTATCATATAATATTCTTGAACTAATCATCTCCGGGTTATTCCAAATCCAAAATCTTCCTTCTATGGTTTAAGGAATTTAAACATGGAAGCTCTTGTAAAAATAAATACATCAACATCAATCCCGATTAACTTAGTTTAAATCAAATGTAATGCAAAAGTAAATCAATATATATCTCCTTCCGAGACAAGCCTAGAAACTTGGTCTCCATAGAGATGGAGTAAGAAGATGTCAAATGGTCCTCCTGGATAACTATCTATAGGGGCATTTGCGTCAGCAGCGGGTTCCTTCTAATTGGCTTTATAGGCTTCAGGGGCTTCAGGTGAACTTTGTGAAGTTTGAACAACTT
Organism: Lathyrus tuberosus; assembly: GCA_022829125.1. NCBI lineage: Eukaryota > Viridiplantae > Streptophyta > Magnoliopsida > Fabales > Fabaceae > Lathyrus > Lathyrus tuberosus. The sequence continues at coordinate 1,650,473 of JALAZF010000250.1, read as the reverse complement.
GTGGTTGTTCTTCTCCGATAGTAGATGTTTGAGATTATCTTGGATCTTGATCCTCTTGTATTCGATCAATATCTCGGTCCTCTTGTGTTTAATCAACATGCTCTTGGCACTCTGGCATTTGAACATTGTCATCTGGACCAGTCGATTATTGTTCAGGTTCTTGAACTTCTGGACCCGTCGATTGTTGTATAGGATTTTGATCTTTGACTACTTCCTCTAATTGCTCAACAACTATCTCCCCAGCTGGATTTTTAACTATTGGTTATTGTGATGGCGAGTTTACTAGAGGATGGGTGGATGTCACAATCTAATACACATATGAGGCATTGCTTATTAGAGGAGGAATAACAGGAATATGAATCTCTTATAATGAAGATAAAATTGGATTAACATTATGATTTGTTTGATGTACATGAGAAAGAATGTACCTTGGGCATTCTGTGGTTAGGGCTTGAATCCTCACTCTCTAAACATTCATTAAGAGCACGTTTCCTTTGTCGATTTGTTTTCTTTCGAGTTAGCTAAGGACCTTCTTATTCTTTCCTCATCAATATTAAGAGCAAGTTTTCTTTGTGGTCTCTCTTGTGTTTTAGCCTTGTGAATTTGAATTTCTGTTTTTTTTTTTTTGCTTTTGAGGTTTTTTTTTATCTTCACCCTTCCAGTTGCTCTAACATTTGGGAGGTATGGGTTGAGTGGAAACCTTCTCAGTTTCATCACTTTCATCATTATCCTCAACTTCATTGTCCTTTTTTGTATCTGTTGGATCAGAATAAGACATTTGCAATTATTAGTACAATGAATAGTCATGTTAAAGAGATAAAAAACATTAATAAAGGTTAAAGTTCGGTTTAAACATGAGTTCTTTCTTTGTCGAGAGCGACATGTGGTTTTTCTTTCCTTGTCTTTTTTTGAATTGGAGTAGTAGCGAGGCCACTTCCTCTTTTTCAATTATGAAAAATAAGTAAAAAGATAAATAAAGAGTAAAGAAATTTTTTGACATAACGGAAAATAAAGGTTTTGAAAATGTACGTGTGTTATCTCTTTTGATTGGATAAGCGCTGGGCCAGACTCTTCAGTTTCTTCAGCTAGGTTAGATTTCTTTTTTTTTTTGTCCTTTTGGAGGAACGAAAGCTTGAGCAACAAAATTTTGGCACAACTAAACAATATGAACACAAAAGAGGAATTAGTGAGTTTTGATAATCCCTTTATCTCACCTTCTAGAATGGTAGATCTGGCTCGAACGTGTTTAAGATCGACTTTTAAAATCTGTGGAAAATTATGTGTATAATACTTAGCCGAATTTACTCTCTGGGCAGGCTTTTTCAACTCATTATCTAGGGATGATAAAAAAAACCCAAAAGGACACTATTTTGGAAGTGGTAGCTGGAAAGCTAGGCCAAGTTCACAAGTTGGTAGTGGTGGAAATTCGGGAAGATGAAATTCCAAAGCAAACTCATATTTATCTTTGACGTAAGAAGGAAAATTGAGTTTTGGAATTTTTTCAGTAATTTTCTGTTTTAAAGAAAAAATTGAATCATAAATAGTTCGACTAAATTTACAGGGATTATTCACAATTTCGAAGAAATTTTGAAAAACTTGAATATCCTTGATGTGCGTACCTCAATCTTTCTTCTTGGTTTGTTTTTATAGAAAGGAAAAAGATTTGATTTGACATTGCAATAGAGTTAAGTGATCCACAACAACATGATTATGATATGCCGTCCACCACTCTTCAAATTCTTCACTACCAAAGAAAGAAGCTTCAAATTCAAAAGGTCTCAGATTAATGACTTCTTGATCATGAAAGTCTAAACACTTTTTGTAGTTTCTATCTGTCAGTGCGGTATTAGCTTAGCAAATTTCCTCTTCCTTAGTAAAATGCGATCTTTATAAGAACTGGCTAAAAGGAAATTGTCTAGCCACCAAATTTGGCTGGTATCCAACAAGCCCCAGTCTAGCTTTCCCCATTAAAATTCTAGTCGATAGAACAATAAGTTTAAATAAAGTTACTCAGATGTCGAAAGGCTCATATTGGTTTTCAGGTGAAGAAGTTGGAAATCCTCTTCTGAACCAATATGGTCCATATTTTCAATCAAAGAATGGTGCAATAGAAGAAAATAATGTGGCATAATCTGCATACATAAAGAAATATTTTATTAAGACTTCCTCAGTAGATAAGTTAGCATTTTTTGGAGTTAGTGAAGTAAGTCTAGTACCTTCGACATGTCTTGCTAAATCATATGGAATAATAACATTTAAAGAAGATTCAAAAGTGGCATTAAACCAAAGTTACAAGAGTCAAATAAGGCCAAAAATCATGATATTTTTTATCAAAATAGGAAATATTTTTTAGTTCAAAGGAGGCAAGTCATAAGGATTCATAAATACTACTTAAGATCAATCTACTAAGACAAACATTCTACCCCTCATGAAGCTTGGTAGCTAGGGGTATGAATTCCATAGCTACTTGAAGAGAACTAGAACAAAAAATGAAATGATATAATCTGAGGGCGAGAATGGCAATATGCTCGTAGTTAGAGACTTCCTTAATTTGGTCATGATGGTCTTTAATGTAATTGAAGCTAGGATGGTCTAAGGTAACACTAGGTTTGATCTTGTTCTTAAGAGTTAGATCAAACGTTTCCCCTATTGGTCGAAGACCAGTGATGGCAACAACAATGAAAATTGTGGGAGTTATCATTCCACAAGGAAGATGAAATGTATTAGTCGAACCTTCCCATAAATAAAGTGCAGATATAAGCATGTTGGCATTATATCTTGGCCCATTTCTTGATACTTGAATAAAGTCAAATATACCTTTATTTTTCCAGATATCCCCTTTCTTTTTTTCCACTATATTCAACCAATTGAGGTAAGCGTCATTGTTGGTGGAAGAAGAATAACAAAATACACGATGAGGTTGTTCCATGAACCACAACTCAAAGCTATTGTTTCAAATTCATGAGGCTTACAATAAGGTAAACAAGGGAAGAAACCTTCCAATTTATTAGGCTTCATAGATGATCTAGGTAAAGGACCCAGAAATACATAAGTGTTATCTACAATAAAGAAGGGAATCAATACATGGGAAGCCCAAATGATGGATTTTTCTTTCTTCATTTGTGGTTCCGGAACGCAAGTGTGATCATTAGAGTATATAAGACATTGAATATCAGTGCGACAGAGGGGAATGAAAGTTGCTTTTATATGCTAGAAGAGGATGCCATTTTTCTAGAACGTAAGGAGAAGAAAAGGTGACAATGGATAATGCAGAAAATGAAAATTTTAGGGTTCAGGGAAAAGTGACGTTGTGAAACGGAAGAAAGAAGAGAAAGAGAAGTTATATAGCTGATGGAATGAGAATTTTTGGGTTTCCCTATTAAATTAAAACACTAGTGTTTTGATTTATTTGACTTAAATCATTACTAATTAATGATTTTTCATTTATTTAACACAATAAATATTTGTGGTCCACAATGACCTTGGAAATCAGAGCCATAATGACTGACACTTGCACGATTACAAACGTGACAACTAAGTAGACGTAGTCATGATGATGACGACGTATGCAAAATGGTTTGAATATTGTTGAGAGTTGTATTGAAAAATGCCATATCTATGCCATATTGCAAATATGATAAAAAAATGACATTTTTTGGAGGGCATCTATTAGCATGAGGTTTTTGCTTAGTGTTTTGACATGAATTTAAGATATGAGATGTATATAAATGTCGAGTGTAGATAACGAAGTCATGCTTTCGACACCAAGTGGACCTTTTCACAAATTTGATAAATAGACTATTTGACAGATATGATAAGGCAAACTTGACGACACTTTCGACAACAGGAACGATTTGAAGCAGTTAAAAAACCAAAGACACATGGAAACACATTAGAAGACAAATGCCCACATAGCAAGATATGTGTCGAATTCTGGAGAGATAACCATTGTTGACAATTATCGATGTACCTATTATATAAGTAGATTTCGATGTTGTAATGAGGGTTTACATTTCATTTTGTTTCCTTTAGAAATTACACTTCTAAGTCACAAAGATAAAAAAATTGTGAGAAATGTATGAACTTGTGCCCCACATGTAATTCAATCATTTTTATCCAATTGTTTTACTATTTTCCTTTATTTACTTTGTACATTTAAGCACTTCTGCATTTAATTTCTTGAATCTTTACACTGAAAACCCTTTAGGGATAATACATTTTCTCAAACGTTTAGCACAAATTATCTTTTAGAATTTTTCGAGTTTGATCCTTCAAGTGAATTAAAACACTTGATTGTTTACTGAAAACACCAGTAAATAGATACCATAAGAAAAATTTTCGTAAACATATTTGAGAGAAAATAGGAAGATTGATCTCAAATTGCACTCCCAAATCGGTAACCATCATCTCACCGACTTCCTCTTGATTGAGCCTTTTGTGGTCTAATAATTTTCCTCTAATAGAAAGATGTAGAAGGCATGAGAAATCATCCATGGTGATGGACATCTTGGCAAGAGCAAGGTGGAAAAATAACGTCTCTGAATGCCATCTCTCTACAAATGCCGCATGCATGCCATGGTTCATGGTAACGTACGCAACAAAGCATAAACCAAGAATCTCATAGTATCATATAATATTCTTGAACTAATCATCTCCGGGTTGTTCCAAATCCAAAATCTTCCTTCTATGGTTTAAGGAATTTAAACATGGAAGCTCCTGTAAAAATAAATATATCAACATCAATCCCGATTAACTTAGTTTAAATCAAATGTAATGCAAAAGTAAATAAATATAAATCTCCTTCCGAGACAAGCCTAGCAACTTGGTCTCCGTAGAGATGGAGTAAGAAGATGTCAAATGGTCCTCATGGATAACTATCTATAGGGGCATTTGCGCCAGCAGCGAGTTCCTTCTAATTGGCTTCATAGGCTTCAGGGGCTTCAGGTGAACTTTGTGAAGTTTGAACAACTTGTGGTTGTTCTTCTCCGACAGTAGAAGTTTGAGATTATCTTTGATCTTGATCCTCTTGTATTCGATCAATATCTCGGGTCCTTTTGTGTTTAATCAACATGCTCTTGGCACTCTGGCATTTGAGCATTGTCATCTGGACCAGTCGATTGTTGTTCAGGTCTTGATCTTCTGGACCAGTCGATTGTTGTATAGGATTTTGATCTTTGACAACTTCCTCTAATTGCTCAACAACTGTCTCCCCAGCTGGATTTTCTGCTATTGGTTATTGTGATGGCGAGTTTACTAGAGGATGGGTGGATGTCAAAATCTAATACACATATGAGGAATTGCTTATTAGAGGAGGAATAACAAGAATATGAATATCTTATAATGAAGATAAAAGTGGATTAACATTATGATTTATTTGATGTACATGAGAAAGAATGTACCTTGGGCATTCTGTGGCTGGGGCTTGAATCCTCAGTTTCTGAATGTTCATTAAGAGCATGTTTCCTTTGTCGATTTGTTTTCTTTCGAGTTAGATGAGGACCTTCTTATTCTTTCCTCATCAATATTAAGAGCAAGTTTTCTTTGTGGCCTCTCTTGTGTTTTAGCCTTGTGAATTTGAATTTCTGTTTTTTTTTTGCTTTTGAGGTTTTTTTTATCTTCACCCTTCCAGTTGCTCTAATATTTGGGAGGTGTGGGTTGAGTGGAAACCTTCTCAGTTTCATCACTTTCATCATTATCTTCAACTTCATTGTCCTTTTTTGTATCTGTTGGATCAGAATAAGACATTTGCAATTATCAGTACAATGAATAGTCATGTTGAAGAGATAAAAAAATCATTAATAAAGGTTAAAGTTCGGTTTAAATATGAGTTCTTTCTTTGTCGAGAGCGACATGTGGTTTTTCTTTCCTTGTATTTTTTTGAATTGGAGTAGTAGCGAGGCCACTTCCTCTTTTTCAATTATGAAAAATAAGGAAAAAGATAAATAAAGAGTAAAGAAATTTTTTGACATAACAGAAAATAAAGGTTTTGAAAATGTACTTGTGTTATCTCTTTTGATTGGATAAGCGCTGGGCCAGACTCTTCAGTTTCTTCACTAGGTCAGATTTCTTTTTTCTTTTGTCCTTTTGGAGGAACGAAAGCTCGAGCTACAAAAGTTTGGCACAACTAAACAATATGAACACAAAAGAGGAATTAGTGAGTTTTGATAATCCCTTTATCTCACCTTCTAGAATGGTAGATCTGGCTCGAACGTGTTTAAGATCGACTTTTAAAATCTGTGGAAAATTATGAATATAATACTTAGCCGAATTTACTCTCTGGGCAGGCTTTTTTAACTCATTATCTAGGGATGATAAAAAAACCCAAAAGGACACTATTTTGGAAGTGGTAGCTGGAAAGCTAGGCCAAGTTCACAAGTTGGTAGTGGTGGAAATTCGGGAAGATGAAATTCCAAAGCAAACTCATATTTATCTTTGACGTAAGAAGGAAAATTGAGTTTTGGAATTTTTTCAGTAATTTTCTGTTTTAAAGAAAAAGTCGAATCTTAAATAGTTCGACTAAGTTTACAGGGATTATTCACAATTTCGAAGAAATTTTGAAAAACTTGAATCTCCTTGATGTGCGTACCTCAATCTTTCTTCTTGGTTTGTTTTTATAGAAAGGAAAAAGATTTGATTAGACATTGCAATAGAGTTAAGTGATCCACAACAACATCATTATGATATGTCGTCCACCACTCTTCAAATTCTTCACTACAAAAGAAAGAAGCTTCAAATTCAAAAGGTCTCAGATTAATGACTTCTTGATCATGAAAGTCTAAACACTTTTTGTAGTTTCTATCTGTCAGTGCGGTGTTAGCTTAGCAACTTTCCTCTTCCTTAGTAAAAAGCGATCTTTATAAGAACTGGCTAAAAGGAAATTGTCTAGCCACCAAATTTGGCTGGTATCCAACAAGCCCCAGTCTAGCTTTCCCCATTAAAATTCTAGTCGATAGAACAATAAGTTTAAATAAAGTTACTCAGATGTCGAAAGGCTCATATTGGTTTTCAGGTGAAGAAGTTGGAAATCCTCTTCTGAACCAATATGGTCCATATTTTCAATCAAAGAATGGTGCAATAGAAGAAAATAATGTGGCATAATCTGCATACATAAAGAAATATTTTATTAAGACTTCCTCAGTAGATAAGTTAGCATTTTTTGGAGTTAGTGATGTAAGTCTAGTACCTTCGACGTGTCTTGCTAAATCATGTGGAATAATAACATTTAAAGAAGGTTCAAAAGTGGCATTAAACCAGAGTTACAAGAGTCAAATAAGGCCAAAAATCATGATATTTTTATCAGAATAGGAAATAGTTTTTAGTTCAAAGGAGGCAAGTCCTAAGGATTCATAAATATTACTTAAGATCAATCTACTAAGACAAACATTTTGCCCCTCATGAAGCTTGGTAGCTAGGGGTATGAATTCCATAGCTACTTGAAGAGAACTAGAACAAAAAATGAAATGAGATAATCTGAGGGCGAGTAAGGCAATATGCTCGTAGTCAGAGACTTCCTTAATTTGGTCATGATGGTTTTTAATGTAATTGAAGCTAGGATGGTCTAAGGTAACACTAGGTTTGATCTTGTTCTTAAAAGTTAGATCAAAAGTTTCCCCTATTGGTCGAAGACCAGTGATGGCAACAATATTGAAAATTGTGGGAGTTATCATTCCACAAGGAAGATGAAATGTATTAGTCGAACCTTCCCCTAAATAAAGGGCAGATATAAGCATGTTGGCATTATATCTTGGCCCATTTCTTGATACTTGAATAAAGTCAAATATACCTTTATTTTTCTAGATATCCCCTTTCTTTTTTTCCACTATATTCAGCCAATTGAGGTAAGCGTCATTGTTGGTGGAAGAAGAATAACAAAATACACGATGAGGTTGTTCCATGAACCCCAACTCAAAGCTATTGTCCTCAAATTCATGAGGCTTACAATAAGGTAAACAAGGGAAGAAACCTTCCAATTTATTAGGCTTCATACATGATCTAGGTAAAGGACCCAGAAATACATAAGTGTTATCTACAATAAAGAAGGGAATCAATACATGGGAAGCCCAAATGATGGATTTTTCTTTCTTCATTTGTGGTTCCGGAACGTAAGTGCGATCATTAGAGTATATAAGACATTGAATATCAGTTCGACAGAGGGGACTGAAAGTTGCTTTTATATGCTAGAAGAGGATGCCATTTTTCTAGAACGTAAGGAGAAGAAAAGGTGACAATGGATAATGCAGAAAATGAAAATTTTAGGGTTCAGGGAAAAGTGACGTTGTGAAATGGAAGAAAGAAGAGAAAGAGAAGTTATATAGCTGATGGAATGAGAATTTGTGGGTTTCCCTCTTAAATTTAAACACTAGTGTTTTGATTTATTTGACTTAAATCATTACTAATTAATGATTTTTCATTTATTTAATACAATAAATATTTGTGGTCCACAATGACCTTGGAAATCAGAGCCATAATGACTGACACTTGCACGATAACAAACGTGACAACTAAGTAGACGTAGTCATGATGATGACGACGTATAAAAAATGGTTTGAATATTGCTGAGAGTTGTATTAAAAAATGTCATATCTATGCCATATTGCAAATATGATAAAAACTGACATTTTTGGGAGGGCATCTATTAGCATGAGGTTTTTGCTCAGTGTTTTGACATGAATTTAAGATATGAGATGTATATAAATGTCGAGTGTAGATAGCGAAGTCATGCTTTCGACACCAAGTGGACCTTTTCACAAATTTGATAAATAGACTATTTGACAGATATGATAAGGTAAACTTGAAGACACTTTCGACAACAGGAACGATTTGAAGCAGTTAAAAAACCAAAGACACGTGGAAACACATTAGAAGACAAATGCCCACATAGCAAGATATGTGTCGAATTCTGGAGAGATAATCATTGTTGACAATTATCGATGTACCTATTATATAAGTAGATTTCGATGTTGTAATGAGGGTTTACATTTCATTTTGTTTCCTTTAGAAATTACAATTCTAAGTCACAAAGATAAAAAAATTGTGAGAAATGTATGAACTTGTGCCCCACTTGTAATTCAAGCATTTTTATCCAATTGTTTTACTATTTTCCTTTATTTACTTTGTCCATTTAAGCACTTCTGCAATTAATTTCTTGAATCTTTACACTGGAAGCCCTTTAGCGCTAATACATTTTCTCAAACGTTTAGCACAATTTATCTTTTAGAATTTTTCGAGTTTGATCCTTCAAGTGAATTAAAACTTTTGATCGTTTACTGAAAACACCAATAAATAGATACCATCAGAATAATTTTCGTACACATATTTGAGAGAAAATAGGAAGATTGATCTCAGATTGCACTCCCAAATCGGTAACCATCATCTCACCGACTTCCTCTTGATTGAGCCTTTTGTGGTCTAATAATTTTCCTCTAATAGAAAGATGTAGAAGGCATGAGAAATCATCCATGGTGATGGACATCTTGGCAAGAGCAAGGTGGAAAAATGACGTCTCTGAATGCCATCTCTCTGCAAATGCCGCATGCATGCCATGGTTTATGGTAATGTACGCAACAAAGCATAAACCAAGAATCTCATAGTATCATATAATATTCTTGAACTAATCGTCTCCGGGTTGTTCCAAATCCAAAATCTTCCTTCTATGATTTAAGGAATTTAAACATGGAAGCTCTTGTAAAAATAAATATATCAACATCAATCCCGATTAACTTAGTTTAAATCAAATGTAATGAAAAAGTAAATAAATATAAATCTCCTTCCGAGACAAGCCTAGCAACTTGGTCTCCGTAGAGATAGAGTAAGAAGATGTCAAATGGTCCTCATGGATAACTATCTATAGGGGCATTTGCGCCAGCAGCGAGTTCCTTCTAATTGGCTTCATAGGCTTCAGGGGCTTCAGATGAACTTTGTGAAGTTTGAACAACTTGTGGTTGTTCTTCTCCGACAGTAGAAATTTGAGGTTATCTTTGATCTTGATCCTCTTGTATTCGATCAATATCTCGGTCCTTTTGTGTTTAATCAACATGCTCTTGGCACTCTGGCATTTGAGCATTATCATCTGGACCAGTCGATTGTTGTTCAGGTTCTTGATCTTCTGGACCAGTCGATTGTTGTATAGGATTTTGATCTTTGACTACTTCCTCTAATTGCTCAATAACTGTCTCCCCAGCTGGATTTTCAGCTATTGGTTATTGTGATGGCGAGTTTACTAGAGGATGGGTGGATGTCACAATCTAATACACATATAAGGCATTGCTTATTAGAGGAGGAATAACAAGAATATGAATATCTTATAATGAAGATAAAAGTGGATTAACATTATGATTTGTTTGATGTACATGAGAAAGAATGTACCTTGGGCATTCTGTGGCTGGGGCTTGAATCCTCAGTTTCTGAATGTTCATTAAGAGCATGTTTCCTTTGTCGATTTGTTTTCTTTCGAGTTAGATGAGGACCTTCTTATTCTTTCCTCATCAATATTAAGAGCAAGTTTTCTTTGTGGTCTCTCTTGTGTTTTAGCCTTGTGAATTTGAATTTCTGTTTTTTTTTGCTTTTGAGGTTTTTTTTATCTTCACCCTTCCAGTTGCTCTAATATTTGGGAGGTGTGGGTTGAGTGGAAACCTTCTCAGTTTCATCACTTTCATCATTATCTTCAACTTCATTGTCCTTTTTTGTATCTGTTGGATCAGAATAAGACATTTGCAATTATCAGTACAATGAATAGTCATGTTGAAGAGATAAAAAAATCATTAATAAAGGTTAAAGTTCGGTTTAAACATGAGTTCTTTCTTTGTCGAGAGCGACATGTGGTTTTTCTTTCCTTGTATTTTTTTGAATTGGAGTAGTAGCGAGGCCACTTCCTCTTTTTCAATTATGAAAAATAAGGAAAAAGATAAATAAAGAGTAAAGAAATTTTTTGACATAACAGAAAATAAAGGTTTTGAAAATGTACTTGTGTTATCTCTTTTGATTGGATAAGCGCTGGGCCAGACTCTTCAGTTTCTTCACTAGGTCAGATTTCTTTTTTCTTTTGTCCTTTTGGAGGAACGAAAGCTCGAGCTACACAATTTTGGCACAACTAAACAATATGAACACAAAAGAGGAATTAGTGAGTTTTGATAATCCCTTTATCTCACCTTCTAGAATGGTAGATCTGGCTCGAACGTGTTTAAGATCGACTTTTAAAATCTGTGGAAAATTATGAATATAATACTTAGCCGAATTTACTCTCTGGGCAGGCTTTTTTAACTCATTATCTAGGGATGATAAAAAAACCCAAAAGGACACTATTTTGGAAGTGGTAGCTGGAAAGCTAGGCCAAGTTCACAAGTTGGTAGTGGTGGAAATTCGGGAAGATGAAATTCCAAAGCAAACTCATATTTATCTTTGACGTAAGAAGGAAAATTGAGTTTTGGAATTTTTTCAGTAATTTTCTGTTTTAAAGAAAAAGTCGAATCTTAAATAGTTCGACTAAGTTTACAGGGATTATTCACAATTTCGAAGAAATTTTGAAAAACTTGAATCTCCTTGATGTGCGTACCTCAATCTTTCTTCTTGGTTTGTTTTTATAGAAAGGAAAAAGATTTGATTAGACATTGCAATAGAGTTAAGTGATCCACAACAACATCATTATGATATGTCGTCCACCACTCTTCAAATTCTTCACTACAAAAGAAAGAAGCTTCAAATTCAAAAGGCCTCAGATTAATGACTTCTTGATCATGAAAGTCTAAACACTTTTTGTAGTTTCTATCTGTCAGTGCGGTGTTAGCTTAGCAACTTTCCTCTTCCTTAGTAAAAAGCGATCTTTATAAGAACTGGCTAAAAGGAAATTGTCTAGCCACCAAATTTGGCTGGTATCCAACAAGCCCCAGTCTAGCTTTCCCCATTAAAATTCTAGTCGATAGAACAATAAGTTTAAATAAAGTTACTCAGATGTCGAAAGGCTCATATTGGTTTTCAGGTGAAGAAGTTGGAAATCCTCTTCTGAACCAATATGGTCCATATTTTCAATCAAAGAATGGTGCAATAGAAGAAAATAATGTGGCATAATCTGCATACATAAAGAAATATTTTATTAAGACTTCCTCAGTAGATAAGTTAGCATTTTTTGGAGTTAGTGATGTAAGTCTAGTACCTTCGACGTGTCTTGCTAAATCATGTGGAATAATAACATTTAAAGAAGGTTCAAAAGTGGCATTAAACCAGAGTTACAAGAGTCAAATAAGGCCAAAAATCATGATATTTTTATCAGAATAGGAAATAGTTTTTAGTTCAAAGGAGGCAAGTCCTAAGGATTCATAAATACTACTTAAGATCAATCTACTAAGACAAACATTTTGCCCCTCATGAAGCTTGGTAGCTAGGGTATGAATTCCATAGCTACTTGAAGAGAACTAGAACAAAAAATGAAATGAGATAATCTGAGGGCGAGTAAGGCAATATGCTCGTAGTCAGAGACTTCCTTAATTTGGTCATGATGGTCTTTAATGTAATTGAAGCTAGGATGGTCTAAGGTAACACTAGGTTTGATCTTGTTCTTAAAAGTTAGATCAAAAGTTTCCCCTATTGGTCGAAGACCAGTGATGGCAACAACATTGAAAATTGTGGGAGTTATCATTCCACAAGGAAGATGAAATGTATTAGTCGAACCTTCCCCTAAATAAAGGGCAGATATAAGCATGTTGGCATTATATCTTGGCCCATTTCTTGATACTTGAATAAAGTCAAATATACCTTTATTTTTCTAGATATCCCCTTTCTTTTTTTCCACTATATTCAGCCAATTGAGGTAAGCGTCATTGTTGGTGGAAGAAGAATAACAAAATACACGATGAGGTTGTTCCATGAACCCCAACTCAAAGCTATTGTCCTCAAATTCATGAGGCTTACAATAAGGTAAACAAGGGAAGAAACCTTCCAATTTATTAGGCTTCATACATGATCTAGGTAAAGGACCCAGAAATACATAAGTGTTATCTACAATAAAGAAGGGAATCAATACATGGGAAGCCCAAATGATGGATTTTTCTTTCTTCATTTGTGGTTCCGAAACGTAAGTGCGATCATTAGAGTATATAAGACATTGAATATCAGTTCGACAGAGGGGACTGAAAGTTGCTTTTATATGCTAGAAGAGGATGCCATTTTTCTAGAACGTAAGGAGAAGAAAAGGTGACAATGGATAATGCAGAAAATGAAAATTTTAGGGTTCAGGGAAAAGTGACGTTGTGAAATGGAAGAAAGAAGAGAAAGAGAAGTTATATAGATGATGGAATGAGAATTTTTGGGTTTCCCTCTTAAATTTAAACACTAGTGTTTTGATTTATTTGGCTTAAATCATTACTAATTAATGATTTTTCATTTATTTAATACAATAAATATTTGTGGTCCACAATGACCTTGGAAATCAGAGCCATAATGACTGACACTTGCACGATTACAAACGTGACAACTAAGTAGACGTAGTCATGATGATGACGACGTATAAAAAATGGTTTGAATATTGCTGAGAGTTGTATTAAAAAATGTCATATCTATGCCATATTGCAAATATGATAAAAACTGACATTTTTGGGAGGGCATCTATTAGCATGAGGTTTTTGCTCAGTGTTTTGACATGAATTTAAGATATGAGATGTATATAAATGTCGAGTGTAGATAGCGAAGTCATGCTTTCGACACCAAGTGGACCTTTTCACAAATTTGATAAATAGACTATTTGACAGATATGATAAGGTAAACTTGAAGACACTTTCGACAACAGGAACGATTTGAAGCAGTTAAAAAACCAAAGACACGTGGAAACACATTAGAAGACAAATGCCCACATAGCAAGATATGTGTCGAATTCTGGAGAGATAATCATTGTTGACAATTATCGATGTACCTATTATATAAGTAGATTTCGATGTTGTAATGAGGGTTTACATTTCATTTTGTTTCCTTTAGAAATTACAATTCTAAGTCACAAAGATAAAAAAATTGTGAGAAATGTATGAACTTGTGCCCCACTTGTAATTCAAGCATTTTTATCCAATTGTTTTACTATTTTCCTTTATTTACTTTGTCCATTTAAGCACTTCTGCAATTAATTTCTTGAATCTTTACACTGGAAGCCCTTTAGCGCTAATACATTTTCTCAAACGTTTAGCACAATTTATCTTTTAGAATTTTTCGAGTTTGATCCTTCAAGTGAATTAAAACTTTTGATCGTTTACTGAAAACACCAATAAATAGATACCATCAGAATAATTTTCGTACACATATTTGAGAGAAAATAGGAAGATTGATCTCAGATTGCACTCCCAAATCGGTAACCATCATCTCACCGACTTCCTCTTGATTGAGCCTTTTGTGGTCTAATAATTTTCCTCTAATAGAAAGATGTAGAAGGCATGAGAAATCATCCATGGTGATGGACATCTTGGCAAGAGCAAGGTGGAAAAATGACGTCTCTGAATGCCATCTCTCTGCAAATGCCGCATGCATGCCATGGTTTATGGTAATGTACGCAACAAAGCATAAACCAAGAATCTCATAGTATCATATAATATTCTTGAACTAATCGTCTCCGGGTTGTTCCAAATCCAAAATCTTCCTTCTATGATTTAAGGAATTTAAACATGGAAGCTCTTGTAAAAATAAATATATCAACATCAATCCCGATTAACTTAGTTTAAATCAAATGTAATGAAAAAGTAAATAAATATAAATCTCCTTCCGAGACAAGCCTAGCAACTTGGTCTCCGTAGAGATAGAGTAAGAAGATGTCAAATGGTCCTCATGGATAACTATCTATAGGGGCATTTGCGCCAGCAGCGAGTTCCTTCTAATTGGCTTCATAGGCTTCAGGGGCTTCAGATGAACTTTGTGAAGTTTGAACAACTTGTGGTTGTTCTTCTCCGACAGTAGAAATTTGAGGTTATCTTTGATCTTGATCCTCTTGTATTCGATCAATATCTCGGTCCTTTTGTGTTTAATCAACATGCTCTTGGCACTCTGGCATTTGAGCATTATCATCTGGACCAGTCGATTGTTGTTCAGGTTCTTGATCTTCTGGACCAGTCGATTGTTGTATAGGATTTTGATCTTTGACTACTTCCTCTAATTGCTCAATAATTGTCTCCCCAGCTGGATTTTCAGCTATTGGTTATTGTGATGGCGAGTTTACTAGAGGATGGGTGGATGTCACAATCTAATACACATATAAGGCATTGCTTATTAGAGGAGGAATAACAAGAATATGAATATCTTATAATGAAGATAAAAGTGGATTAACATTATGATTTGTTTGATGTACATGAGAAAGAATGTACCTTGGGCATTCTGTGGCTGGGGCTTGAATCCTCAGTTTCTGAATGTTCATTAAGAGCATGTTTCCTTTGTCGATTTGTTTTCTTTCGAGTTAGATGAGGACCTTCTTATTCTTTCCTCATCAATATTAAGAGTAAGTTTTCTTTGTGGTCTCTCTTGTGTTTTAGCCTTGTGAATTTGAATTTCTGTTTTTTTTTGCTTTTGAGGTTTTTTTTATCTTCACCCTTCCAGTTGCTCTAATATTTGGGAGGTGTGGGTTGAGTGGAAACCTTCTCAGTTTCATCACTTTCATCATTATCTTCAACTTCATTGTCCTTTTTTGTATCTGTTGGATCAGAATAAGACATTTGCAATTATCAGTACAATGAATAGTCATGTTGAAGAGATAAAAAAATCATTAATAAAGGTTAAAGTTCGGTTTAAACATGAGTTCTTTCTTTGTCGAGAGCGACATGTGGTTTTTCTTTCCTTGTATTTTTTTGAATTGGAGTAGTAGCGAGGCCACTTCCTCTTTTTCAATTATGAAAAATAAGGAAAAAGATAAATAAAGAGTAAAGAAATTTTTTGACATAACAGAAAATAAAGGTTTTGAAAATGTACTTGTGTTATCTCTTTTGATTGGATAAGCGCTGGGCCAGACTCTTCAGTTTCTTCACTAGGTCAGATTTCTTTTTTCTTTTGTCCTTTTGGAGGAACGAAAGCTCGAGCTACACAATTTTGGCACAACTAAACAATATGAACACAAAAGAGGAATTAGTGAGTTTTGATAATCCCTTTATCTCACCTTCTAGAATGGTAGATCTGGCTCGAACGTGTTTAAGATCGACTTTTAAAATCTGTGGAAAATTATGAATATAATACTTAGCCGAATTTACTCTCTGGGCAGGCTTTTTTAACTCATTATCTAGGGATGATAAAAAAACCCAAAAGGACACTATTTTGGAAGTGGTAGCTGGAAAGCTAGGCCAAGTTCACAAGTTGGTAGTGGTGGAAATTCGGGAAGATGAAATTCCAAAGCAAACTCATATTTATCTTTGACGTAAGAAGGAAAATTGAGTTTTGGAATTTTTTCAGTAATTTTCTGTTTTAAAGAAAAAGTCGAATCTTAAATAGTTCGACTAAGTTTACAGGGATTATTCACAATTTCGAAGAAATTTTGAAAAACTTGAATCTCCTTGATGTGCGTACCTCAATCTTTCTTCTTGGTTTGTTTTTATAGAAAGGAAAAAGATTTGATTAGACATTGCAATAGAGTTAAGTGATCCACAACAACATCATTATGATATGTCGTCCACCACTCTTCAAATTCTTCACTACAAAAGAAAGAAGCTTCAAATTCAAAAGGCCTCAGATTAATGACTTCTTGATCATGAAAGTCTAAACACTTTTTGTAGTTTCTATCTGTCAGTGCGGTGTTAGCTTAGCAACTTTCCTCTTCCTTAGTAAAAAGCGATCTTTATAAGAACTGGCTAAAAGGAAATTGTCTAGCCACCAAATTTGGCTGGTATCCAACAAGCCCCAGTCTAGCTTTCCCCATTAAAATTCTAGTCGATAGAACAATAAGTTTAAATAAAGTTACTCAGATGTCGAAAGGCTCATATTGGTTTTCAGGTGAAGAAGTTGGAAATCCTCTTCTGAACCAATATGGTCCATATTTTCAATCAAAGAATGGTGCAATAGAAGAAAATAATGTGGCATAATCTGCATACATAAAGAAATATTTTATTAAGACTTCCTCAGTAGATAAGTTAGCATTTTTTGGAGTTAGTGATGTAAGTCTAGTACCTTCGACGTGTCTTGCTAAATCATGTGGAATAATAACATTTAAAGAAGGTTCAAAAGTGGCATTAAACCAGAGTTACAAGAGTCAAATAAGGCCAAAAATCATGATATTTTTCTCAGAATAGGAAATAGTTTTTAGTTCAAAGGAGGCAAGTCCTAAGGATTCATAAATACTACTTAAGATCAATCTACTAAGACAAACATTTTGCCCCTCATGAAGCTTGGTAGCTAGGGTATGAATTCCATAGCTACTTGAAGAGAACTAGAACAAAAAATGAAATGAGATAATCTGAGGGCGAGTAAGGCAATATGCTCGTAGTCAGAGACTTCCTTAATTTGGTCATGATGGTCTTTAATGTAATTGAAGCTAGGATGGTCTATGGTAACACTAGGTTTGATCTTGTTCTTAAAAGTTAGATCAAAAGTTTCCCCTATTGGTCGAAGACCAGTGATGGCAACAACATTGAAAATTGTGGGAGTTATCATTCCACAAGGAAGATGAAATGTATTAGTCGAACCTTCCCCTAAATAAAGGGCAGATATAAGCATGTTGGCATTATATCTTGGCCCATTTCTTGATACTTGAATAAAGTCAAATATACCTTTATTTTTCTAGATATCCCCTTTCTTTTTTTCCACTATATTCAGCCAATTGAGGTAAGCGTCATTGTTGGTGGAAGAAGAATAACAAAATACACGATGAGGTTGTTCCATGAACCCCAACTCAAAGCTATTGTCCTCAAATTCATGAGGCTTACAATAAGGTAAACAAGGGAAGAAACCTTCCAATTTATTAGGCTTCATACATGATCTAGGTAAAGGACCCAGAAATACATAAGTGTTATCTACAATAAAGAAGGGAATCAATACATGGGAAGCCCAAATGATGGATTTTTCTTTCTTCATTTGTGGTTCCGAAACGTAAGTGCGATCATTAGAGTATATAAGACATTGAATATCAGTTCGACAGAGGGGACTGAAAGTTGCTTTTATATGCTAGAAGAGGATGCCATTTTTCTAGAACGTAAGGAGAAGAAAAGGTGACAATGGATAATGCAGAAAATGAAAATTTTAGGGTTCAGGGAAAAGTGACGTTGTGAAATGGAAGAAAGAAGAGAAAGAGAAGTTATATAGCTGATGGAATGAGAATTTTTGGGTTTCCCTCTTAAATTTAAACACTAGTGTTTTGATTTATTTGGCTTAAATCATTACTAATTAATGATTTTTCATTTATTTAATACAATAAATATTTGTGGTCCACAATGACCTTGGAAATCAGAGCCATAATGACTGACACTTGCACGATTACAAACGTGACAACTAAGTAGACGTAGTCATGATGATGACGACGTATAAAAAATGGTTTGAATATTGCTGAGAGTTGTATTAAAAAATGTCATATCTATGCCATATTGCAAATATGATAAAAACTGACATTTTTGGGAGGGCATCTATTAGCATGAGGTTTTTGCTCAGTGTTTTGACATGAATTTAAGATATGAGATGTATATAAATGTCGAGTGTAGATAGCGAAGTCATGCTTTCGACACCAAGTGGACCTTTTCACAAATTTGATAAATAGACTATTTGACAGATATGATAAGGTAAACTTGAAGACACTTTCGACAACAGGAACGATTTGAAGCAGTTAAAAAACCAAAGACACGTGGAAACACATTAGAAGACAAATGCCCACATAGCAAGATATGTGTCGAATTCTGGAGAGATAATCATTGTTGACAATTATCGATGTACCTATTATATAAGTAGATTTCGATGTTGTAATGAGGGTTTACATTTCATTTTGCTTCCTTTAGAAATTACAATTCTAAGTCACAAAGATAAAAAAATTGTGAGAAATGTATGAACTTGTGCCCCACTTGTAATTCAAGCATTTTTATCCAATTGTTTTACTATTTTCCTTTATTTACTTTGTCCATTTAAGCACTTCTGCAATTAATTTCTTGAATCTTTACACTGGAAGCCCTTTAGCGCTAATACATTTTCTCAAACGTTTAGCACAATTTATCTTTTAGAATTTTTCGAGTTTGATCCTTCAAGTGAATTAAAACTTTTGATCGTTTACTGAAAACACCAATAAATAGATACCATCAGAATAATTTTCGTACACATATTTGAGAGAAAATAGGAAGATTGATCTCAGATTGCACTCCCAAATCGGTAACCATCATCTCACCGACTTCCTCTTGATTGAGCCTTTTGTGGTCTAATAATTTTCCTCTAATAGAAAGATGTAGAAGGCATGAGAAATCATCCATGGTGATGGACATCTTGGCAAGAGCAAGGTGGAAAAATGACGTCTCTGAATGCCATCTCTCTGCAAATGCCGCATGCATGCCATGGTTTATGGTAATGTACGCAACAAAGCATAAACCAAGAATCTCATGGTATCATATAATATTCTTGAACTAATCATCTCCGGGTTGTTCCAAATCCAAAATCTTCCTTCTATGATTTAAGGAATTTAAACATGGAAGCTCTTGTAAAAATAAATATATCAACATCAATCCCGATTAACTTAGTTTAAATCAAATGTAATGCAAAAGTAAATAAATATATATCTCTTTCCGAAACAAGCCTAGCAACTTGGTCTCCATAGAGATGGAGTAAGAAGATGTCAAATGGTTCTCCTGGATAACTATCTATAGGGGCATTTGTGTCAGCAGCGAGTTCCTTCTAATTGGCTTCATAGGCTTCAGGGGCTTCAGATGAACTTTGTGAAGTTTGTACAACTTGTGGTTGTTCTTCTCCGACAGTAGAAGTTTGAGATTATCTTTGATCTTGATCCTCTTGTATTCGATCAATATCTCGGTCCTTTTGTGTTTAATCAACATGCTCTTGTCACTCTGGCATTTGAGCATTGTCATCTGGACCAGTCGATTGTTGTTCAGGTCTTGATCTTCTGGACCAGTCGATTGTTGTATAGGATTTTGATCTTTGACAACTTCCTCTAATTGCTCAACAACTGTCTCCCCAGCTGGATTTTCTGCTATTGGTTATTGTGATGGCGAGTTTACTAGAGGATGGGTGGATGTCAAAATCTAATACACATATGAGGAATTGCTTATTAGAGGAGGAATAACAAGAATATGAATATCTTATAATGAAGATAAAAGTGGATTAACATTATGATTTGTTTGATGTACATGAGAAAGAATGTACCTTGGGCATTCTGTGGCTGGGGCTTGAATCCTCAGTTTCTGAATGTTCATTAAGAGCATGTTTCCTTTGTCGATTTGTTTTCTTTCGAGTTAGATGAGGACCTTCTTATTCTTTCCTCATCAATATTAAGAGCAAGTTTTCTTTGTGGTCTCTCTTGTGTTTTAGCCTTGTGAATTTGAATTTCTGTTTTTTTTTTGCTTTTGAGGTTTTTTTTATCTTCACCCTTCCAGTTGCTCTAATATTTGGGAGGTGTGGGTTGAGTGGAAACCTTCTCAGTTTCATCACTTTCATCATTATCTTCAACTTCATTGTCCTTTTTTGTATCTGTTGGATCAGAATAAGACATTTGCAATTATCAGTACAATGAATAGTCATGTTGAAGAGATAAAAAAACATTAATAAAGGTTAAAGTTCGGTTTAAACATGAGTTCTTTCTTTGTCGAGAGCGACATGTGGTTTTTCTTTCCTTGTATTTTTTTGAATTGGAGTAGTAGCGAGGCCACTTCCTCTTTTTCAATTATGAAAAATAAGGAAAAAGATAAATAAAGAGTAAAGAAATTTTTTGACATAACAGAAAATAAAGGTTTTGAAAATGTACTTGTGTTATCTCTTTTGATTGGATAAGCGCTGGGCCAGACTCTTCAGTTTCTTCACTAGGTCAGATTTCTTTTTTCTTTTGTCCTTTTGGAGGAACGAAAGCTCGAGCTACAAAATTTTGGCACAACTAAACAATATGAACACAAAAGAGGAATTAGTGAGTTTTGATAATCCCTTTATCTCACCTTCTAGAATGGTAGATCTGGCTCGAACGTGTTTAAGATCGACTTTTAAAATCTGTGGAAAATTATGAATATAATACTTAGCCGAATTTACTCTCTGGGCAGGCTTTTTTAACTCATTATCTAGGGATGATAAAAAAACCCAAAAGGACACTATTTTGGAAGTGGTAGCTGGAAAGCTAGGCCAAGTTCACAAGTTGGTAGTGGTGGAAATTCGGGAAGATGAAATTCCAAAGCAAACTCATATTTATCTTTGACGTAAGAAGGAAAATTGAGTTTTGGAATTTTTTCAGTAATTTTCTGTTTTAAAGAAAAAGTCGAATCTTAAATAGTTCGACTAAGTTTACAGGGATTATTCACAATTTCGAAGAAATTTTGAAAAACTTGAATCTCCTTTATGTGCGTACCTCAATCTTTCTTCTTGGTTTGTTTTTATAGAAAGGAAAAAGATTTGATTAGACATTGCAATAGAGTTAAGTGATCCACAACAACATCATTATGATATGTCGTCCACCACTCTTCAAATTCTTCACTACAAAAGAAAGAAGCTTCAAATTCAAAAGGTCTCAGATTAATGACTTCTTGATCATGAAAGTCTAAACACTTTTTGTAGTTTCTATCTGTCAGTGCGGTGTTAGCTTAGCAACTTTCCTCTTCCTTAGTAAAAAGCGATCTTTATAAGAACTGGCTAAAAGGAAATTGTCTAGCCACCAAATTTGGCTGGTATCCAACAAGCCCCAGTCTAGCTTTCCCCATTAAAATTCTAGTCGATAGAACAATAAGTTTAAATAAAGTTACTCAGATGTCGAAAGGCTCATATTGGTTTTCAGGTGAAGAAGTTGGAAATCCTCTTCTGAACCAATATGGTCCATATTTTCAATCAAAGAATGGTGCAATAGAAGAAAATAATGTGGCATAATCTGCATACATAAAGAAATATTTTATTAAGACTTCCTCAGTAGATAAGTTAGCATTTTTTGGAGTTAGTGATGTAAGTCTAGTACCTTCGACGTGTCTTGCTAAATCATGTGGAATAATAACATTTAAAGAAGGTTCAAAAGTGGCATTAAACCAGAGTTACAAGAGTCAAATAAGGCCAAAAATCATGATATTTTTATCAGAATAGGAAATAGTTTTTAGTTCAAAGGAGGCAAGTCCTAAGGATTCATAAATACTACTTAAGATCAATCTACTAAGACAAACATTTTGCCCCTCATGAAGCTTGGTAGCTAGGGGTATGAATTCCATAGCTACTTGAAGAGAACTAGAACAAAAAATGAAATGAGATAATCTGAGGGCGAGTAAGGCAATATGCTCGTAGTCAGAGACTTCCTTAATTTGGTCATGATGGTCTTTAATGTAATTGAAGCTAGGATGGTCTAAGGTAACACTAGGTTTGATCTTGTTCTTAAAAGTTAGATCAAAAGTTTCCCCTATTGGTCGAAGACCAGTGATGGCAACAACATTGAAAATTGTGGGAGTTATCATTCCACAAGGAAGATGAAATGTATTAGTTGAACCTTCCCATAAATAAAGGGCAGATATAAGCATGTTGGCATTATATCTTGGCCCAATTCTTGATACTTGAATAAAGTCAAATATACCTTTATTTTTCCAGATATCCCCTTTCTTTTTTTCCACTATATTCAGCCAATTGAGGTAAGCGTCATTGTTGGTGGAAGAAGAATAACAAAATACACGATGAGGTTGTTCCATGAACCCCAACTCAAAGCTATTGTCCTCAAATTCACGAGGCTTTCACTAAGGTAAACATGGGAAGAAACCTTCTAATTTATTAGGCTTCATAGATGATCTAGGTAAAGGACCCAGAAATACATAAGTGTTATCTACAATAAAGAAGGGAATCAATACATGGGAAGCCCAAATGATGAATTTGTCTTTCTTCATTTGTGGTTCCGGAACGTAAGTGCGATCATTAGAGTATATAAGACATTGAATATCAGTGCGACAGAGGGGACTGAAAGTTGCTTTTATATGCTAGAAGAGGATGCCATTTTTCTAGAACGTAAGGAGAAGAAAATGTGATAATGGATGATGCAGAAAATGAAAATTTTAGGGTTCAGGGAAAAGTGACGTTGTGAAACGGAAGAAAGAAGAGAAAGAGAAGTTATATAGCTGATGGAATGAGAATTTTTGGGTTTCCCTCTGAAATTAAAACACTAGTGTTTTGATTTATTTGACTTAAATCATTACTAATTAATGATTTTTCATTTATTTAATACAATAAATATTTGTGGTCCACAATGACCTTAGAAATCAGAGCCATTATGACTGACACTTGCACGATTATAAACGTGACAACTAAGTAGACGTAGTCATGATGATGACGACGTATGCAAAATGGTTTGAATATTGTTGAGAGTTGTATTGAAAAATGTCATATATATGCCATATTGGAAATATGATAAAAAATGACATTTTTGGGAGGGCATCTATTAGCATGAGGTTTTTGCTTAGTGTTTTGACATGAATTTAAGATATGAGATGTATATAAATGTCGAGTGTAGATAGCGAAGTCATGCTTTCGACACCAAGTGGACCTTTTCACAAATTTGACAAATAGACTATTTGACATATATGATAAGGCAAACTTGAAGACACTTTCGACAACAAGAACGATTTGAAGTAGTTAAAAAACCAAAGACACGTGGAAACACATTAGAAGACAAATGCCCACATAGCAAGATATGTGTCGAATTCTGGAGAGATAACCGTTGTTGACAATTATCGATGTACCTATTATATAAGTAGATTTCGATGTTGTAATGAGGGTTTACATTTCATTTTGTTTCCTTTAGAAATTACACTTCTAAGTCACAAAGATAAACAAATTGTGAGAAATGTATGAACTTGTGCCCCACTTGTAATTCAAGCATTTTTATCCAATTGTTTTACTATTTTCCTTTATTTACTTTGTCCATTTAAACACTTCTGCATTTAATTTCTTGAATCTTTACACGGAAAGCCCTTTAACGCTAATACATTTTCTCAAACGTTTAGCACAAATTATCTTTTAGAATTTTTCGAGTTTGATCCTTCAGGTGAATTAAAACTATTGATTGTTTACTGAAAACACCAGTAAATAGATACCATCAGAATAATTTTCGTAAACATATTTAAGAGAAAATAGGAAGATTGATCTCAAGTTTTATCTTACTAAATGAGAATTATACAAGCAATTTCCTTATATACAAACTCTCTAATGCCACTTAAACATAACCGCCTAACTAACTAAATGCAACTTAAATTGTGAAATTACATCATCATGAAATGTAAATGTAGTTCAATGATTAACTAAAACTAGTGTGAACAAACTCTTAATTAATCTCGATATCTTATACCATGAGTAACTAAATTAACTCTCTTCTTTATTTAATTATGTCAAAACCATCCATATGATAAAATAAATTTAAAGTCAACACAACAAGAAAATCTGTAATTAGCTACGGCCAAAACCGTAGCTAATTTGAAGTTAATCCCTATCAAACAAATTTAGTTGGAAATTAGTTGTGGATTAACTACAATATAAGTCGTAGCATGGATTGAGTGGCTAATTATCTAGGCCAAAAATTCCTAGCAAAACTCCAACTAATATCTAAATTTTCCTAGTTAAATCCAAACTAAACTGTAGCAAAACCGGAGCCTTAAACTTACATTTCCAAACTAAATAGCTACAATATTACCGCAAACATATCGTAGCAAATCTCAAGCTAATTTTTTATATATTATAATTAATTCTAATTAAAACTAATCAAGCAAGATTAAAATTATTCATAAAATTAATTACGCTAGTTAAAATTTTTATAAATTATTTCCTCAATATTTCTAATTAAGATCTTCATTATTATGAAATTAATATGATAATGGAACACAAATGAGTGCAGAAAAATAAGAAATTACATATATATTGGGCAGAATGAACACAAATCAATCAGAGGTATCAACGGATCTAAGTTGCTATAACATTGAAACGAACTACTATTTGCATGGATTCTAATTTAGTGAAAAAGTATTTAAGCAAAGCAAGGCTCCTGTATATCAAAATGTGTGCAATGTCTCCTCTCCACATCCATGAGTGAGGTGAGTGTAGTTCCACCAATCGTCCACTCTTTTACTGGAGCACATAAATTTCCAACCTGATTGAAGTATCATAGCAAAATCAATCAAATTGATGAGTTTGGTACATATGAAACTAACAATTTGAAGCAGTTAGTTATAAATATCAATCTAGAAGAAAATTTTAAGTTGATAAAATAAATAAATAAGAGCATAAACCGATGATATTAGTCTAGTTTTGCCACTATGAAGGAGGGCTCCAGCACCATAACCAAAAGCATAGCAATAATTAGCATCAAAATTTGTTGGCAACCCACATCTACCTTCATAACTGCATATTTTAAACAAATCTGGGTAACTACAAGCTCTAACAAATGAAGTCAAATCGGCATAGAACATGCATACCATGCATAGGATCAAAAGAAAATTTAATCCACGTAAATGGTGTTAAAGAAAAGCTATGTATCTATAACATCTGTTTACATCATATAAATGTTTAATAGAGTTTACAACATGGAATAATAATATTAAATTAGATAACTTACCCGAAAAAGTGAGACTGCCCTTTGAATTCTCCTTTATACTTTCCTCCTTGTTTCCTCTTTCGCAACTCAGTTTCAGCCATTTCGATAAGCATTTTCTCTGTTTCAAATTTGGCAACCTAAATGTGAACATAACAATGTTAACAATGATACTAATTTGGATTGCATAAATGAGACAAATAAACACGAAATATAGTGCAATGCAACTTTAGGTACCTGAACATTTCCATGTGGATCTCTTTCAAGCAACAATTGTTCTTGGATTGCTTGAGGTAAAAAGTCAAAAAGCTCCAATGATTGATCAGTGAGTTTCTTCTTCCACAAACCAGCCTCATCAACAGTATCATGAGCCAGAATTTCATTAAGTTCTACAATAAGATGCTGGACTTGCAAATAGAACAATAACATGTATGTTCATTTCATACTGATTGTACAATTAGGAACCAACAATACATATTTGCAAGTCCTTAAAGTGAAAATTGTGATGCAGAGTATAGGAACCTCAGGAATGAAATCAATTAGACCTTCAGGGATAAGAATGACCCCATAGTTATAATTAACTTCAGCTCTTTTACAGATAACATCGACAATATAGTCTGTGACATTTTTCAGTGTCAGCTTCTTTGCAGCCACCTACGATGCACATTTACAGTTCAAAAATTGATAAAAAGCTTCTGGCCAATTAGAAAACTTCAACCATAACATAAACATGGAAGCATTTTGAATTTATTTAGTTCAAACCTCTTCTCCAATAATAGTAATGTTTGGATGAGTTTGTAGAGCACATTCCAGTGTAATGTGGGAAGCTGCACGCCCCATAAGCCGCACAACTGCAAACACAGAAGACAATTAGCTGTTGACAAATATGATGCCTAACATCCACCATATGAATTGAAGAATTGAAGTATTATTTGTTTTAGGACAAGTAGGCATGCATTGGTGTTGGAGTCATCTCCACCAATAACAACAAGCCCATCCAAGTCTAGCTTCTTCGCTGTTTCCTCAGCTTGTTTAAACTATATAAAGTAAATTAAAATTACATTTCAAGAATATATAAAAAAAAATTATGATAGCTCTAATCCTAAATATGTAGCCTCATGACCCTTACCTGCTCTGGAGTTTCAATCTTGTCCCTCCCACTGCAAATCATGTCAAAACCACCCTGAAAAAAAATAGTATATTAATTAACTATCAAAAAGTCGTGATCATTTTGCAAAGCCAAGATTTACACACAAACATGTCGAGAGTAAGAAAGAGCAATAACCATGTTCATTATAAAATATTCACATGCATGAGCCAAAATTAGAAACAGGTAAGAATCTCAGATTATCTTAGTCAGCCTCAAAAGTTGCAATATAAAGTATACATTACTGCAACAGATAAAATCTATTTCAAATATCCTCTTATTAAAACAAAAGCAAGGCATCAATTAAGTGAAGATGTGTATGATATCAATCAATAAAAAATCACCAAAATTTCAACTAAACAAATACAATTACATTCCAAAAAACTTGTAATCGAAAAAAGTAAAAAACAAATACCTGATTTCTGTAAGGATAAATATACTCAGAATTAAGTTCAGTGTATTTGCACTTCATAATGCCGGCAGGACCACCTTTGAAGCCATACAATGTGCTTCCACTTGCACGTTGTTGAAGATAATCTAAAATACAAAAATCAAAATCAAAACCTACTAAAGACAAATACGCATGAATATCTACATCTATTATCTACAACTATAACGTCATGCTAATAACTTTCTTAAAGGAAATTTTGTAATAAACCGATCAAAAGAAGTTCTGTTTTGTAAAGTAATAAGTATATTTCTTTTTTATTCAAAAGTTACTTTTGATTATCCATTAACCAATGCCTAAATTAACATTTTTCTTATCTATAAGTATACATTGATTGATTGATTAATTTGGATTGAAATCCATCATTACCGTAAATTCCAGGTATAACATTGTGACCTCCGGGAGCCTGTCCACCGGAGAGAACAACGCCAATCTTCAACTTCCGATGAGGAAGCGCATTGACTGAATCAGAAGGCACCAAAGAGAAAAAGAGAAAGTTATCCAACTAGCAAAAAAACATTCAACAAAAGAAGAAACATAATCAATAAAACACACATGCCTTAGAAATGTCTTTATTGTAGGACCACCCAATTCAAATTTCAAAGACTTCAAAATTTCAGCCTCCATGCTCAAAACCTTCCATCAAAAAAAAAAAAAAAACACCATCCAAAATCAGCAAGATCCAAAAACCAAACAAACCATAAACAAATACACAGAAACACAAGAAAACCATAACCACAAAATTCACCTCTTCCTTGGAGTACGTATTATCAGTAATGTAACAAAAATCCTCTACTTCCGGTGGCTTAATCTCCTCATATTTTCTACTTCCAAAACAAATCAACCAATTAACAAACACAAACAACAAACAACAAATAAACCACAAATCAAAACAACAAATACTAACACAAAAGTAAGTGGAAACTCACGAAGCAATCAACATTGAAGAAACACCAAGCAATTGCAACTTCTGTCTACTTAAATCATTCAAAGATAGAAACCTATCTATGTATGAAATCGAAAAATAAAGCGTATCAGAAACAAGTTTGTACTCTTCAACAACTTCAACTAACCAATCCACAAGAACACCTCTCATATTCGCATTAATATCCCTCTGAACTTTCTGTATATAATCAGGTAAAGGCCTTTTACTAAGATCAACCTAAAAAACACAAATAAAACGACTCTGTCACAAAAAGCCCCAAATTAGGGAAAAACAAAACCCTAATTAAATTTCAATTTTAAAATTAATTAAAAATTACCTCCAAATTACGAAGATAATCGTGAATATCAGAAACGTAGGGTTCACATAACTGAGGATCTTCCAATTTCTCCGGTACAAGAGATTTAGCGATGTTTCTCTTCTTCTTCCTCTGACTGTGACTGTGAGAATCGGAAACAAGTTTCTCGGTATCTGAAACAACGTCGTTGGTTATATCACCGAGAGCGACGCGCTTTCGTTTTCGCTGTTCACAAAGTGCAGCTACTGCTCTTTTCTTGGCTTCACGTTGAGGGCGGCGCGTGGAGTTATCTTGGTCGGCCATGGAGAAGTTCTAGAAGGAAATGAAAAAATCGAAAGAACGTTGAATGAGAAAAGAGGGAAAATAAGAACATGTATTTAGTGTTTAAAAAGCACATTGCCACCAAATTAAGAAAATGCATCCCAAATTTCTGATGAGAGCAAGAGAAATGTATTTAGTGTTTATAACTACGGATTAACCACTAAAATAATCTATAGCAAATTTATGATAGCTAATTTGATATTTTCTTGTAGCGCAATACTAAAAAACTGTTCTAAGTAAGATACCATTCACCATAAGTAAATAAATAAATAAAATTAATCAATGAAAGGCATCTGTTGAAGTTTGTCAAAAAAAAAAAATTATAGAAATGACAAACCTATATCACAAATTAGGTTAAATCGTTAACCTTTTCCATACACCCAAAACTCAATTAAAATATTGTTTACATTAAAACAATATGTATGGCACACATAAAACCAAAATATGCACATAAAAATAAGCCATACAGATAGCATGTATGTACTTTGAAAACTATGTTCTTCATCACTTAATTTCAAAATAAATGCATGATTGATCTATTGTTGGCACATGGCAATGAATATTGTACACAGTGATTCTTATTCACTGTCGTCTCAAAATGAGTATTCAAAATCCCACTTTTAGCAATTTCAACATTACAACCTTTTCCTCCTTTTAGCAAATTTCAGAATTCTATTTCAAAATCTTATGTGATTTTACATATTTACCCTCACCTCACCTAATCTGTAATATGATCATGGTCCCCTTGCTTTCATTTTTCATGTCCCCCACAACATAAATCTTCCTCGTACCTACACATGAAACATTGACTGTATTCTCAACACAAAATGACTTTTCTACCCTTTATTCATCTCTTATTTCAGTAAAACAAATCATGGTAGTTTTGTATTTTCGCTGCTAGTCTTGAAAAATAGCTTATATAGTAGTACTGTTTTATTCTTTCACTGCATTCTCATCACAGTTTCTTCTCAAAATCAGTTTTTCATCAAAGAAAAATAGTGTAGCTAGCTAGGGTTTGGAATTTGAAAGATGGGTCGTGGAAAAATAGAGATCAAGAGGATCGAGAACACTACAACAAGACAAGTTACATTTTCAAAACGAAGAACAGGATTACTCAAGAAAACTAACGAACTTTCAGTTCTTTGTGATGCACAAATCGGTCTCATCATTTTCTCAAGCACTGGAAAACTTTTTCAGTATTGCTCTCAACCCTATAGGTATGTATATATATTTTATATACATAATATTTTTATACTTATAATTTTTTTTAACAAATCTTTCTCTTCTTTTTTGAAGAACCCTAGTTTGAGATTTGGACAGTTGGTTTAATTTTCTGAGTGATGCAGATTTGATGATTTCATGTAATAATTTCATTTTTGCAGAAAACCATGTGATGGTGATTAATAATATTTCACTTTCATATAAAAAAAAAGTTTCATGTCTGAATCAAATAATTATTACTTTCATATGTAATAATAATTATGTGATTTTTTTTGTTTGTTTAGGATGGATCAGATTATTGAAAAGTACCAGAGATGTTCTGGTAAACGAATTATGGGGGAGCATGATCATCAGATTCAGCATAGGGTATGTATGAGTCACATTATATATGCTAACTTTTGGTAAATTAATGAGTACCTAATTTATTTATTTCTTGGTTTATAGGAAGAAATGTTTCATGACATGGCAATGCTGAGGCAAGAAAGTCTTCGTATTGAGTTTGGAATTCAACGATATCTTGGAGCTGACATAAACTGTTTAAAGTATGATGATTTGACTAAACTTGAAGAGGAATTAGAGATTTCTCTAGCTAAAATTCGATATCGTCAGGTTAATTAATTAATTAATCATGATTGATATCTTATTATGTTATATTATGTTATGTTATATGTTATATTTAATTAATTAATGACTTGAATTTAAATGCAGAATGAGCTTGTGCAGCAGCAAATGGAGAATCTGCGAAGGAAGGTAAATACAAATACATAATTAATTAACATTCTTTAATTAATTAACATGGCTTAATGATTTTATTAATTATGCATCTTGTTGTGATTAATTTAGGAAAGAATATTGGAAGATGAGAACATAAACTTATCTAACTGGGTGAGAATATTTACTCCTACTACTAATGTTAGCACCTTTTTTGAATTTGAATTCATGTATAAAAATAAATTAAACCATGGTTCTGAATTGTTGATATTACATTTTCAGGAACATAGGGCAATGATGGAAGAAAACAAAAGAGTGCAAGAACATGTAATGGACCAGTTTCCATTTTTTGAAGACCAACCTTCTAGTAGTTTTCTTCAACTTGCTGCACCTGACCTTAGTCCTTATCTTCAGCTTGCTCAGCCAAATATTCAAGATTATTTGAAGGCTAGGGACCCTGATCAGCCATAATTATTATTAAATGATTATGTTACGTTATATTATATTCACCTAGAAGTCAATATTTTAGTTATCTATATATTGGTATTAACGGTAGTTATATTAATCTAGCTACTATATACATTGTGGTTATAGCCACTGGCCAGACTCTAAAGAATTAATGTGTATTTTCAAGTTAATATTATAGCATCTCAGATGAGTTAGACTGTTAGAGTATTCAAAATTAGCTAGCTGACCTATTTTGCTCATGCATAAACAATGCTCTGAGCTTTATTGAATCAAGCGAAATTGTCGAATCAAGCTCAAGTATGTCTTGTGTGGCCTTTGGGCTTGGTGGGCCAGACCATCAGTTTTATAAAAACTTCTAGATTATTATAAAAATGCTCAAAATGCAAAATTCTCATACAAAATGCATAAGGGCATTTCTTAATGCACCACCCAAGTTTCTTAGGCACCACGTGAAATTATTTTTTTCCCCTATATTCCGGATGTGCACATTCGGACGCACCAAATTTTTAAAAAACACTGAAGTGTTCCGGATATGCATATCCGAAAACAATTCTGATGTGCACATCCGGAAGTATTTCTTATTAGTTCGCGCCAGACGTTCTTCCCCCTCATTATTCACCTTTCCATTTCCACTCCTTCTCAAACTCTCTCAAACTCTCAAATTTTCAATCACCACAAATCTCGATTTTTCCACTCGAGTTCGGCGCAGAGCAACTACTACAACGATCAACACACTCCAAATCCTCCGTATCACATTTTAATCGGTAAGTTTTCAAATTTTAGAGTTTCGGAGTAATTTTCGAGTAATCGATTTAGAGTAGATATTTAGGTGTAGAAATTGTTAGGTTGTATGAATAACATAGGTTAGAGACAATGTAGGTCATTTTTACTGCTTCAAACGGACGATCAGGGCATAAAATTGCCCTTTTGGTTGTTACAGTGGCCATGAGTGCCGTTTTTAAACTTCAAAATACGTACCGGATGTACAGATCCGGAAACATTGAAACGTTTAGTGTTTCCGGATGTGCACATCTGGAAATACCTAATGTTTAAAATTCTGAGTCCTTCCGGATGTGCACATCCGGAAGAATTTTTTTTTTTTCCTTTTTAATTTTGCTTGTTTGTTTGTTTTTGTTTAATTATTTTTAAACAAAATTTAATTTATTTATTATGCTTTGCAGATTACATGGCTGACAGAGACGATCGTACCATACATGGACGGACAGCTCAGCACGCATCTGTCCGACGTGAGCGGATGCAGTCTACAGCCCAGGCTTCCGACGCAGAGGGAGTTGGGGTAGCCCCTACAGCTGAGGGACATCCTACACCACAGGTTCAGGCCACTTCCACACCACAGGTTCAGGCCACTCCTCCGTCAGCCGCCGATTCTACATCTCGGAGGCGTCGGGATTCTATTGCTAGTTCATCAGGGTCCCAGCCCGCACGCAGGCGTCGTCGGGAGACTCCAGCTCCATCAGCTGCTCCTCCTCGTTCCCCTGTTCCTGTTCCTGTTCCAGAGGGTGATCACCCAACACATGAGGGTGTTGACGATGATGACGATTTCGATGAGCTGGGCGGTTACCCCGGGGGACCGTCTAATATGTCCCTACTCGCGGGGTACTCTGAGCATACTGCCAGATTTGTCTGGCTAGGACAGGTAACCTTTCTCGGTTTATTTATAGAATTGTATTTGTTGAAAATATGTTCATTTGTAACATTGTTTTATTTGGAAATTTTCAGGATAAGGATTCACAGAAGTTCTATAACCATGGGGGCAAGGTTATGGACACGATTGAGATGCTGCCTACAGCTGAGTGGTTCACGTCTGCAGTTGTGGAGTCTGGTCTTGGAGGCCTGTCTAGGATTGGGTATTCCCAGATCCAGTACGGTATCCTGATGGCATTTGTTGAGAGATGGCACCCTGAGACATCCTCATTCCATCTACCGTACGGCGAGATCACGATCACGCTAGACGACATCTCGTGCCTCTTACATCTACCGATCACAGGTACCCTTCTGAGTCACGGTAGGATGACGAAGGCGGACGACATAGAGTTGTTGGTTACAGAACTTGGGGCTAGCCCAGAGAAGGCACATGCGGAGGTGTACCAGTTGAGGGGCGCACACGTCCGGTTCTCATTTTTGATGGATAGATTTACTGAGGCGCTTGCAGAGGCAGAACGGGCAGATGGTGATCCAGCTGAGGTGGCGATCCACAGGACGCGTGACCTAAGGTGCTACTACTTGTTTTTGCTAGGCACGCAGGTGTTTGTGGACACCAGCGCCTATTATGTTGATATCGTCTACCTCAGGTACCTTTCGGATCAGACAGAGATCCATCAGTACAACTTGGGGGCTGCTGCGCTGGTATTCACCTATTCTAGGCTCTCTGATGGTTGCCGCTGGGCAGCCAAGACTGTGGCAGGCAGCTGTACGCTATACGTGGTAACAATCTAATATTCTAAGTGATTTTTTCATTTCTTTTCTTTCTGTATTCATTATAATGTTTGACACCCATGTTATGTTTTCCATTTCAGGCGTGGATTTTACAGCACTTTCCCTATATTACTGGTTGGGGGAGTGCCCAGGGGTACACTGAGGATATGCCACGTGCTGCTGCATTTGTCCTGCTCAGAGGGAACCAGGCGCCGGACCCCTTCAGAGTGTATCTAGATCGGATTGCTGCTGAGGACGTTTTGTATTGCCCCTATGCCGATCACCGTGTGACGCGCTGTTAACCCTCATTTTTCGACGCTAGGAAAGAGCAAATGTTGGTTCAAATTGTTAAAAGATTGTTTTTAACTAGAAGAGGGTTTTAGACCAAGTCCTGAATAAAGCTTGAGTCGAAGAGAGTACGCTGAAACCCCTCAAAATGGTTAAGTGTTGGAAAGTCTTTCGACCGTGGGGACGTAGAATACGCGCTGCAAGGGCTGGAGGGAATTTCAGATATTTGAAATTCAAATAAGGGCAGTTGTGAGCGTGGGAACAGTTGAGACCAGGAGGAAGGCGCCAAGAAGGGACACGTTGGAGCAGTAACTACTACTTAGCAGTTATCCCTTAGCACTATAAATAGGAGTTAGATTTATGTAATAGGGGTGTTCATATTTTTGTACTTGTGACTCAAAGAAACTCAAAGTACCCGCGTGTAGAGAAACGAGTTCGCGAGAATGTACGTAATGTAACACCACCTCTTTCTTCAGCAATGCAATTTGTTTTCTTCATCATGTTTATGTTTCAGCACTTTACATTTTCTTAAGTTTAATCTTTCATGTCTTATCTTGTCCTTTGAACTGTATTTTCAATCAGCCTTATGTTACACTGCAGTTGCACTTTCCTTTAGAAGCCTTCGACATCTATTTTTCTGCACATTTTACATTCAAAGTCTTTTACTTTCAAACCTCTCCCTTTACTGCATTTATTTTCAATTACCTTTTTATCTTCAAGAACGTGGAGTTCATTGCACTTTATTTCCAAAAGCTTTCATCTCCCTGCATTACTTTCGACAGCCCTTTACATTTGCCAATATTTACTTTTCAAAGAACGTGGAGTTCGAGCATTTTCTCTCATTATTTACTCTCGACAGAACTTTACATTTCCTGTATCTTTATTTCTCAAAGCTCTTTACATTTCTGTCTTTTACATCCGACGTCTTTAAAGTTTTTGCATCATTTACTTACAGCCCTCTTTTTAAGCTTTTTACTTTACTGCGCAAGTAGTCGAACGTGGAGTTCGTGTAGTCTATTTTACTGTCGAACGCGGAGTTCATTTTACATTTCTTACATTTATTGTCGTCAGTCACATTTTCCCTTAAAACTTAGTACATGCCCTAGGATTTGTGTGATCGATCCTGCAAGTTAAATCAATTTGCGTTTAGATTGATAGATCAGAGGTTGTTTACCAAAATTCACGGCAAACACGCGCCCGTTCGATGAGGTTTGTTTGTTCTCAGGATGGCTGACATGCAGTTCGACTGTTACTGCCCGATACCTGCCAGAGCACGTCTTGCGTCAGTTCGGTTACACGCAGACGATACCCAGGATGCCTCATGAGTCTGCTCCTCTAGGCTTGACCCGCAGGCAGATAGATGAGCTATATGCTGACTACCAGTCCCACATGGTACCGGAGGAGGCTCGGGCGACCAGAGCGGAGACAGACTGGAGTGTTGCTGCCGGGTACATCGTGTGGTTCTACACCGTCTCACACCCATGCATGGTGCCCACTGCTGAGGGATCGCCACCCAGACCTGCTCATCAGGAGATATTAGAGGAGCGGCAGTCTCAGCTGGACCACACTCAGGATGTCCTACCACGCTGTCGTGAGATAGAGCAGATAGCGCGACAGGCCATTGCGGACGGTCACCTCCCTGAGGGCTCTAGTGCCAGACTTGCCGTGGACAGGATTATTGCGATTGCTCAGGGGGCACTTCAGTACCGCAGACATCGATCCAGGATGGCGGGTAGGGGCAGAGGGGGCAGAGGAGCAGGGGAGCCAGGAGAGATCCTTCGCCATACGCAGTAGTTTTTTGTTTGATGTATTATATTTATATTAGATGTATGCACTGTATTTTGACAGAGATTTATTATATATATATATATATATATCATTTTATTTTATATATGGATGTTGTCAAATGTATATTAAATTGCGACGATTTATTAACATATGCGACCAAGCAAAAAAACCGATTTTTAAAAAAAAAATAATGTTCTGCCTTTTTTCCGGATCTACAGATCAGGAATGTTTCCGGATGTGCACATCCGGAAAGAATCAGCGTTTTTAAAAAAATTGGTGCGTCCGGATGTGCACATCCGGAATCAGGGGGCAAAACCGAAAATTCAGATGGTGCCTAAGAAACAAGGGTGGTGTGATAAGAAATGCCCAATGGATAATTCTTACAAAATTCTTGCAAATTTCTTACAAAAAGTCCGACATAACATATTCTCATACAAAATGCAAAAATCTACACAATTATTATATGTTTCAAATTCTCCAGCATTTCACATATCAACTATTTTTTAGGTATTATTTAATTATATGGGCTTATGAGTGTTACTAGTGGTTTAAGCTAGCCTAAATTTAACATGACTTCATTATACTAGGTTAAAAATTAAAAAAAAAAATAGAGTTTCTTAATTTACATCTTAAATTTATTAGAATAAACTAATAGAACCTCCAAATTTCTCAACTTACATTCTTATCAGATAAAATATGTTAAAACACACTATTGAAATCCCTTACATTTTAGAAAACGGAGTGAAAACTCCTTAAAATTTGGTCATAGTTTAAAAGTTTAAACTCAACTAGTGGGATACCCGTGCGGACGCACAAGTTCCGCAGCGGACCTTTGAAATTGGACCAATATATTTTGACAGGAAAAACTGTAAATTCACAATTTGTAAAGGATCGTGTTAATAAAAAAAAATGTAATATCAAATATTGATAAGTCAGAAAAGAATAGTGGACTGCGGGATTTTCTACCAGTTAGATTATGAAACTCAAATAATAAATACAAAATATTTAAATGTAATGTAAAAAAAAATTAACATAAAGTAGTAAAAGAAAAAATATAAGTCAATCAAAGAGAAATATTGAAATGAAAGACATATTTATAAAAAATAAAAAATTTAATCAAATTTCCAATTTTTAAAAGAAAGAGAGCATTAATATATATTTCAATTATTCATATATTATCTTTAATAAAATTGTATGTTAAATTAAAAATAATTTCAAAAAAACAATATTAAATATCAATGCGTTTAAACCGATTTTGCCCCGGTCGTCACCCGCGTTTACACGGTACTCGTGTACTACCCGTGCGTTCACAAAAATTTTGCCATGGGAACCCGTGCATTACGACACGGTACTTATGTGTTACCCGTGCATTTGGTCTGGATACTCGTGCGTGCACACGGTATTGGTATAATATACGTGCGTTGCCACGGTACCGGTGTGTTACCCGTGCGTTCACAGTTATTTTAGTCTGGTTACCAGTGCGCTCATACGACACAGGTGTGACCCGGTCTTTCGCACGATACGTGTAAATCCGGTAGGGAGGCTTGTGTTTTGAAAATATAATTAAATTGTTAAAAAGAAAAGCAAAAATAATTTACAAAAATTCTTAATTATGTATAAAAGAAAGTAAATTTTTTAATAAAATATATATTTATAAAAGAAAGTCAAATTCTTAATAAAATTTAGTTAAGAGTTGAGTTCTTAATAAGATATAATATTATTTATAAAAGAGAAAATTAAAATGCTGCTAAGTCTTCATCTGTATATAAATATATCTTAATCAACAATAATAATAATAATAATAATAATAATAATAATAATAATAATAACAATAATAATAATAATAATAATAATAATAATAATAATAATAATAATAATATCATCATTGAATTTATTTGTCCCTTAAATTTAAAATAAGATTTTCTAATGTTTTTTGTATGAATTTTTGTCCAAATTTACATTTCCACGACACTATCTGTCCGGTTTCCATTGTTAATGGCCTATATGACAAATCACTCAATTGGAAGGTGATATAATGTGGGATGTCATAATATATATTATAGCATAGTTGTAACAGGATGTAAAAACATGATTCAAAACATCATTCAAAACATATAATCCAATGTCATGTGCGGGTAGAAAAAATGATTGAGCAATTTGTGTTTAACATTGTCAGTTTGTGTCAAGCAGCCTGTCACTACAAACATTACCCCAGTATTATATGAGGGTTGAACATCAGCACTCAAAACATAAACGAAATTGGAAAATAAGTTGCAAATTTAATCAGAATCTCTAAATCTCCAGGCAGACATAGAGTTGTCCCATGTGTAGTCCCGCTCATCGTCATCGTCAGAATCAACCGGTTCGTAGTTGCGTTCTTCGGCTTCATCAGAATCATGAAATGTATATTTTCTCAGATATCTGGATGCTTTTGTTTTTCTTTTCCTCTTTCTTCTGTTACGTACTGCACGGGTGACATGTACCTGAAGAAGAAAAGTAGTTTATGAAAAGTGTAAACATTGAAAACACAAGGGACCGTCGACTAAAGTCATCATAATACATTAACGTTTAGTGAGAAGAAATCTGTACCAGTCGCACCTGCAGAAGTGGTTGAAACTGGGGAGGCTGTTGGCCGGGTTCAGGGGGGGGGGGAATTCCGTAGCTGGTTGAACATCCGAAGGTGTTTGGTTGTCAGGAAGGGCTTCATTATCGACAACAGGTTGAATAATTTGTTGGGTCTGTTGATGTTATGTACATAAAGAGTTAGTGATTAAGTACTGCAGACATAGATGTTTTGATGAACAAAACGTGCACAATTTGTAAATTCCAAACCTGTAGAGGCCGTTGTCCCTCAACACGATGATCGTTACCATCTGGTAGTTGGAAATCGGGTGAAGGTTGCAGGAGAGGCGGTGTATGGACATCAGTAGCCTCTGGTGGCAGTTTCTGAACAGCAGCAGGCATCGGTGCATTGATACTGTGGTTGGATGCCATAGAGTAACTGATTTATTCTTCAACTTTGGTGTGTTATATAGAGTTTAAGAGGCATGAATATATAATGAGGGTTGAGACCCTACACCTCCCCCTACATTGGAATTGGAAATGAATTAATAGTTTAGAAAATGTAAAGTTGGAATACTCAGAGGCAAATTAATAATGAGGAATGATGGTTAAGCATACCATGCAGTTCGTAATACAATGTATAGAATTATTGGTCATTAAATGAAATGAAAAGTAACCATGAAGAATTAATTTGTAACGTAAAATGAGATGTAAACCATTTGACAAACATAGTACTCATGTTCTTACTAAGCATGCTAGAATTAATTTGTCGAATAACAAAAGTAATCAACATGGAGGAGAATGGTGCAAAATATGGAAAAATAGGCATAGTATTTGATGTTTTACCTTAGGTGTGCAAAGAGATTGTCATTTCGACAGGGTTTTCTCAAATGATTGTGGAGTATCTGTGCCAGTTTCAGTTACCAGTGATACTATCTGAAGATCAGTGGCCAAGGCTGCTGGTTTAAACTCATTTGAATGTGGTAGAAACACCGGCACTGGTAACCTACAGCAAGCCCAACAATTCAAGGGCTGAAATAGCAACAATTTACCATGGCTCAACAATATACACTGAAAGAAAGCAGACATGTACACAAAATATCATTTGGATGAAAAACAATCAATACAAATGGGAGTCGTACCTTTGAAGGAAGAAACTCCACTTCCGGTGACGCAAGATGAATATTGACACAAACACTGGTTTTTGTGATCCATTTGAAGTTCGGTTGCAGCAAGAAGATATAGTTAGCTCAATCAGGCGGTCCTGTGCTTTCCTCCTGCAAGAAAAGATATCAAAGTATAAGTTCACCAATAAATATGAAACACCAGTTTGAGACTCATGGGTTCAAACCTCTGCTGTCATGGTCCAAAGTGAGCTCAGCAAAAATATGAAACACCATATTCATGCATTTGGTTGCATATCCCGCATTCAGTAATTCTATACCACAACCAATGATATCATAATTTAATACAACATTAAAAAAAGTGATGGGTAACAATGCAAACTAACTTTCTATCTCTATGTCAGAATCAACACTTAACTGTATTTTCTTCTGCTGGTTGGGGGAGAGGTGGCAGAAGATCCAATATTACGCTTCTAGTTGGAAATAGCTCACTCCGAGAACAACCAGAGTAACATCACCACAATTTCCAACGTCTTGATTGGCTTATCTGGTTCTGTTTTTTAACTTGTACAAACAATGCCCAAAACCATAACAAAGTAAAGAGAAAACATGCTTAACAATAGAACAATGTTCTTAGTGAGAAAGAACACACCATCATAATGAAAATGTTAGACTATACATATTAGGAGATTTTGAACAATGTGAGGATTTGGACCTTGAACATCATACAGGGAAATATAGTATTAAGTTGAATGTTACAAGCTATGTTGCAAAACTAACCTGGCAGATTGTTCTAAAAAATCTGCCATTATTTGAACATTCTTTTGGTCCACATCTG
This sequence comes from Lathyrus tuberosus, assembly GCA_022829125.1. Lineage (NCBI taxonomy): Eukaryota > Viridiplantae > Streptophyta > Magnoliopsida > Fabales > Fabaceae > Lathyrus > Lathyrus tuberosus. The sequence goes on along the minus strand of JALAZF010000250.1, from coordinate 1,610,211 downwards.
TTAATACTGTCATAAATCCATCTTAGAATCTGCTACCACTTTTCTTTAAGCATTTTAGAAAGATTTAGTTAGAAAAGATATCAAAGTATATGACCTTTGTATAAACAATAAATCAAATGAAATCTTCAACCACTTTTATATCCATCATCAGCCAAATATGTAATAACTGAAACTAAAATAAGTTTCTACAAAGTTTCAAATAACACATCTCCAGAATATTCCTCAGCCAACACGTTATTCCTTAACCACCAGCGAGAAACCCACAACGGCACATCAAAGGATTCAAGAACGAAAGTTCATAAACCTTCCATATTTTAGAACATACCTTTGACAATGTACGAAGCGGCATCTGTAGGATGAGTTCATGGCCTTTTCAGTTTCCGGTAGGGCTTTGTAAGAGATTATGTTGAGAACAGATATGGGTTTTTCGGATTAGTTAAATATTAGTTAAAAAACCTAAACAGATCATATACAATAGAATAAGTTAATAACAAAACCTAAATTGAAAATGTCAAAAAGAAACCTTTTCGAGTCAGACCACCACCACAGACCACCACCACCCACCACCACACTCATTGTCGAAAACCCGTTGCGACGACCCCAGATCTAAATGTATCTTAACTGGGATCTTCCACAACTCTTTGCGAACGTTGATATCGCTGATGATTTTGAAAGGTATGGCCATTGTTGAATTGTTTGTAGACGGTGTCCCATCTCATGATGTCGGAGAGGCGAAGTTGGACGGATCCCTTCTCACTACCAGTTCCATCACCATCTCAATCCTCTCAGCTTTCATCACCTCTGATAGTCTCTTTCTCTGCATTCAGACAATTAGAATTAAGTATAGTTCTGTCAAGAGCAAACAACTTATGTTCTTACCAAGCATTTTAGATATAATTTACAAAAACTAGAACATGGATCCTCTAATGTTCATCTAACAGTTGCACAGAATACAAATTTGATTATGCACATGAGCAGTGGAGTATCAGTGCCAGTTTCAGTTACCAGTGATACTATCTGAAGGCAACAATAAGAAACATAAGTTCACCAATAAAAGAAAACAACATGCACTAAATATGTTTCCATTCAACAAATGAAAAATGAACAACATATTAAAGGGTATGTTGAGAGAATTAAAATACCTTTCAGATCCACCAAAACCAAATCTTGCAGCAAATCGGCAATCACTACTACATCCATCCGCCAACACGTTATTCCTCAAACACCGGCGATATAGTTCAAACCTGCAAGAAACCTCCGAAAGGAGCCAACTCAGTGGCAGGACCTATCACGTTGAATCAATTTAGTCAACAGCATATTGCAAAAAATATAATTTTATTGAAAATCTTCAGTTGTGTCACCTGGTTACTTCACTCCTGCAACATACATACACATATCAAGAATAACCGCATATTAAATTCTCTCTGGAAATTTTAAGCTTAAGATAATGTTTATTTTCAAGATGAGACACCACTCACTGTGTGTGATGAAACAATACCAGTGGATCCATGGTAGATCTCACCTTTCACAAAAACCAGAAAAATTGATAAAATAATCAAAAACACAAAACCTAAATTACCATAGAATACTAAGATATGAAATGAAGAAAAATTGAACACAAACAAAAAGTATGATTTTTTAAACTGATATGAAAGGAAAAACAGAAAAGGTTTGAACTTTTCACTAATATATGAAAAACAACATGTAGCAAAACAAAAAGAAAATCGCCGCCACACTTCTCACCGGAAAACTGCGAATCTTGACCACCACACGTTCCTCACGAATCCATCACCACCACTAAAGTACCCTTTCGTCCTCTGCTCGCAAGTTTGCACCACCGTGGCCGCCGATTTTTCCCCATTTCTGATTGATATTCCTCCATTTTCCAGTTTTCGTTTTTGCATACAAAAGAAAGAAGAAATAAGAGGAAGAGGAAAATAACGAAGAAGACGAGAAAAGGTTTGATTGGGGAAAAATCGTTGTTGTTTTCCAGATTTTTCAAAAATTGAAGTGATAGACGTGAGAAAACATTTGAGTGACAATTGAAAGAGAAGTGGAAAGAGAAGAAAGTTTGAATTGGATAGATTGTTTTGGAACTAAACAACACCAAATGACATCATCAATACATTCAAATCAAAATAGCAAAGGCATAATACACAAAATAGATAGTTGGAATTCAACAATATGACACAATTGGTTGCAAAAAGTAATTTTAGGACAAAAATTATCCTTAGTTTGGCTATGTGGCAAGATTAGAGGGAAGGGCAGAAATGGATTTTCCAGAGCCTCAACTTTTCTTATATAGTAAGATATTATCTCGAGTTTTGGTTAAAAAAAACCCACCAATCACATTTAACATTAAAGCCCACACAAACTTCTGCCAAAGAAATAACAAGGCTCACAAGAAGCTCCTCATATCAAATAGACAAACCACACCTCCACTTGAAATTCAACACCCAAGCACCTTCCACCCATAATATTATTCTCTTGATTTGAGATTAAGAAAAACCTCCAAAAAGACTCACCCAGGTAATCAGACCTTGCCACACATCCTCCCAATAATCTAACAACACCCTCCCCAAACCAATTTGAAATACTATTCCCTTTGGAACCTAGCAAAGAAACCACTCTCCACCATGGCAAGACACATTAAAAACCATAACACAACCTCCTAAAGAAAAAGATACATCACACACACACACACACCCCATACCTAGCCACCAAAAGATGCCTATAGAGAGATGAAAAATCCTGAAGAGTCCTCCAACACCAGATATTTAAGAGGGCAAGATTAACAAGTCTCAAATCCTGGACCCCAAGACCACTTAACTCCTCCTGGTGTTTACAAATAACCTCCTATCTCGCCTAAGAAATATTCTATCCCTTATCTAGCCACGTCCCAAAGAAACCTCCTATATAAACAACCAATATTCCTCCAAACTGAGAAATGCATATTCATAAAGGATAGAAAAAACATGTATTACACTAAAAATTTAATTAAGAAGAACCACCATCTCACGAATCCAATTTATTAGAGAGAAGCTTAATTATGGGTTTCAAGTAGACTCCTTCCGAGGATTCACCCCTGCCGGTAGTCCAGAATACATAAAAGGGAGATAACCCACCTACAATGTAGAAAACTCTATGCCAAATCAATAAAAATAACCTCTACATTAATACCAAAAAGGGAGCTTTAGGAGAAGTTGGCTCTTAACTAAGAAGCCAACTAAAAGCTCACGTGGACAATCTTAATCGCCCAAAGACTAGAAACCAATGGTTTTTCTAAAAATATAGTATCATTATCGTACTTGAGGTGCAAGACCACTAAACGCTCATCCCCGACCTTAAACATAGGGAAAACTCTAAGCTCTGAAGAGTTCCTCATTACATCATTATTCATGGGGTAACCATTAACCATAACATAGAGATTCCCCTGAAAATCACACACTTTAATCCTAGCCCTCCACCGATTTTCAAACCCAAACCTCCTCAACATATAGTCCGTAAAAGACTAATTAACTCAATCAAAGGGATTTTCAAAATCCACCTTGTTTTGGGTCGTCTGTACCGAAAATCTTAGTGCACCACATCAGAAGTCCAATCACCAGTCCATTTATAATTGTTGGTTCCCTCGTTGAATAATGGCACAGTCAATAAGAATCGACTTTTGATTTCTACAAACTTTAAAAAGAAACCTTCATTCTTACGTCTAAGATTCGGATCTCATATCTTCGATCGTCAAACCATTGACCTCATGACCTAAAATTAGAAATTTAACAACAATTACTATGGTCAATTCCAAGCCCACTAGATCTCCCAAAGCCGCCGAATTATCGATGGAAGCAAACAGAAAACCTCCTCCAAGATCAGATGATCCAATATTCGTAACTTTGCTATTAGATCCAATTGTCTCAAACGTGATTCCTTAGAGAGTCATACAAGGAATATCCTAACCTCTTATAATTTTCCAACCTAATCAACCCAAACCACATAATTAACCTCTACCTCATCCTTTGATGGTTCAACCTGAGATGTTTCACAGTCTCCAACTATTTCATGATCTCCAATTGATGAATAACATGTATGATATGATGCAACAAAAAAACTTCTCAACTCATGACGTAAAGGATTATGAGATTAGAAGAAGACATACAACTCGCTCCTCCTCAGGGAATCACAATACACAAGGAGACTTCACGAGGTTGTCTTGCAGTCATTTTAGATCCAACCCTGACCAGGGTGCCTATAGAAAACAAAGAAGTTCAAACATCTCTTAGGCCTCACATGAGTGAGATACATTAAACATCTCTGAAACTATCTGACTATGACGGGGTCGGAGATCCTGATGAACGTATCAAACATGTTGATAACTTGCTGGATTATTATTATGATGAAGAATGTGTCGAGTGCAAAGTCTTTTCCCTAACCCTCGCAGGAGCTTCCAAGAAGTGGTACAAGTCCCTTCCAGACTGGAGCATAAACTTGTGGGTTGCAATACGCTCACCTCTCAATTTACCGCTCGGAAGAAGTAGTCGACCATGATGGTGGTACTTAGTGGAGTTATGTAAGTCAAGAAAGAGACCTTGTGATAGTATATTGAAAATTTCACCAAAGTGGTTGTAGTAATAGAAGGCAGGGATGCCGACTTAGCGTGTTGGATCTTTAAGAAGGCTTGAGGGAAGATTACATGTTTACGAGGAGCAGGCAACATGAGTGAATTACTAACCATACATAAATTAAGAGGAAGAGCTCCTAGCCGATCAAAATATCTCGGAGGAAAAATCAAGTGTATGATAAATATTTCGAGAAAAATGCTTACCATCAGAGAGATGATGAGGAGTGGGGGTCCCGATCGAGGGGTTCCTCTTATACCCCTTTGAACACTCCCACATAAAAGATTTTGTGTGAGTGCGCCAATACCAAATTCAAAGAGGTCGAAATCAAACTTACCTATCCTCTTAAATAGTAAATAAAACAGACAAATCAAAATACTTTTGTTTCACAAAAGTCACGGCCATAACACTAATGACTACATCCAGCTGAAGGATGTTATTGAAGAGTTAATAAAGAAGGGATGTCTAATCAAGTACACCCGAGACATCTAATACTAATGTTTTAATTGAAATAGATTTTCCTCATAGACCAAAGTATTATCACGACCATAATCTATTGCGAAACATCAGGATATTATTGTTGTTGTCGTTTGTTTTGATATGACTAATGGGCAAAGAGGGAGGATAGACAAATTGGTTATGGGTTGTGAGAGGGGAGGAAACTATAAGATCCAGAAATCATTTCAACTCACTTGTAGTAGAGGAGTTAAATTCCTATTTAAGTCGAGAATAACGCAAAGCAATATCGGTTGATTATGTTATGGATCTATGGAACAAAGTCATGTATTCAAATAGTGTGTTCGAGTTTGAGCAACACTTACAGAACAAGAGCATGTTACGGATCTATGAAACAAAGTCATGCATTCAAATAGTGTGTTTGAGTTTGAGCAACACTTGCAGAACTTTGAGGTAGTATGTTCTGATATCCCTTCATTTATTGATTATGTGTACCAAACACGGTTGACACCCTATAAAGAAAAGTTTGTTGCTGCATAGACTAACCAAGTCACTAATTTAGGGAACTCGACAACAAAAAGGTACATTTTACATCCTTCTGAGTTTAATATCATTACACAGATATTTATCAATTTATTTATTACATCTTTCTCTAATATTGTTTAATAAGGTTGTTTTGTTTATTGGAGACTCAAAAACATGTTGAATATTAGTCGAGGAGATTTTTCCATATGTTAGGAAGTTGTCAACACCAAGTTGGACCTGCAATTAGGTGAAATTAGAGCTCCGTTTCAAAAAAGTGTTACCAGCATTAAGCATCAGTATATTACTCCATTTTACTCAAGATTTCACCACTTCATCTCAAGACAATGTATACAACACATTGCAAAGGAGTGGGAGAGGGTAAAAAGGAGTGTTTACAATATTGCATGTGGTTTCTTTATTAGGACAACACATGGGTTACCTCGTGCATGTGAACTCGCAGGTCTTTGTAGCGCGCGATTTTTGTCGGTGACGCGACCACCTTACCGCATTGGTTGGAATTGGGTGCTACTTTCTGTTTTCTCATTTTGGGTGATCCAAAGCTGGATTTGTAGGTCTTGCTACACTCTACAAAAGCTTCAACTACCTCCAACTCTAATTCTTTATGGATTTTAAGTTATGGAGTGATCAAAATCACAAAAACATGAAAATGACACTTTTTCCAACACTTAGTGAAAATCTGCCTAAGTTACCAGCCTTGAACATCAATGTTCATGAGGATTTTTCAGTTGGATCCAAATAGTTTCAAAACAAACTATGGTCACACATGTTTTGTATCATATGGGGGCTTTCTAAAAAAGCACAAGAGCCTCCCATAACTCAACCTGAGCAGGGAGATATGAATCCCTCAAAATCACCATTTCCAACTATCCCAAGCAAGGAAGATTTTGTGCATTTGCTCGATTTGGAAAATTTGGACAACTCCAAGCCTTATCATCCATTTGGACACATCTGAGGATAAAACAAAAGGAGAATGATCTGATCCCCAATCCTCCCAAGTCCAAGAATCTACATATAGCCATCCCAAATCTAAAAGAGCTAAAAAGTGCCAAGACTCCAATTTTGTTTCAATGCATTCAATGGATGCATCAAGTTGGCATGAACTGAGGCAAGCTTAACTGAATGAGTCAAGCCTTATCTTTGAACCAAAAGACCATAGGCCTGTGCTTTAACCTCAAGTCAATGGCTAGAGGAGACTTGAGATCCATTTGATCCACATTGGCCACAAACCTGTTGCAGTTGCCACACACTATTGCTGCCAAAACAAACTTGACACACTATAAATAGAGCTCATTTGTGATCGATTTGAGTACACCAAAGCACCCAAACTGATGTTTTCCCCAAAATCTCTCTTTCACTCCAATTTTTGCCTTCTAACTCAAGTCACCATCGGGTTTTAAGATTGAGAGTGATTCCAACAAAACCAACCACACACACACACCTCATAAACATTATGTATGAGTGATCCATAACACAAAATCACATCTGGAACAACAAATTCACAAAATCACCAGCCAATTGCTCAAGTTCTTGACAGAGTTGCAGTTGAGGTACCACAACCAGTTCCAGCTCATTTCAATCCACTCCAAGCATTCAAACACACTCCTTGGCACCTAAGGAAGCTGTCCAGATCATTGGAACCTAGCTGTAACACCTCCATCACCAAACTCGATCACCAGCTGCAAGAGGTAAGTCTGACACCTTTAAACACTATGTTCCATGCATCATAAATGAATTTGTGAGTTACCATCTTGTTCCTACATATATATAGAGTAATAACCCTCAATCAATTGCCATGAATCAATCGTGTATGGAATTTCTTTATGTTCATACTGAAACTAGGGTTCTTGAGGTTTCTTCTGATTTCTTTCTCCATGCTTAATATAAATGCAATTAAACTATATGGTTGTGATCTTTGTTAAAAAACGAACAAGATTGATACTTGAATCGTGCAAAACCATTGAGAAATCATGGAGAATAGTGAGAAAACGCAAATCTGCAAAAATAGAGGGCGCGGGCAAGAACCAAGTGTTCTTGGCGCCATAATTCAAAATTTTGAATTTTAGTTATTTTGTTTAATTGATTCAAAAATTAATTTCTCTCTGAATATTTATGTTTTTGAATTGATTATTTTTCTCAAAATTCACTAAAATGATTAAATATTTTATTTTACAAAAAAATCCAGTTTATATTATTTATTTAATATAGTTAGAATTTTTGTAATTAATTTCATTTTTATTGTTTTTAAACATTTTAAAAATGAAATTCCCACTTTGATCTTTCAAAACCAATTGAATTTCAAGCTTTCATATGATTAAACATGATTTTTCAAAATATTTTTCAAAGTGTACAACTTGTTTTTGAATATATTTGATATTTTATCATTTATTATTTAAATTTCCTTTGAAAAATGACATTTTAATTTAAAATTAGGGTTTCCTCTCAATTTTAAATTTTCAAACAATTTTGGGCCTCTATTAGAGTGTAAGACTCATTCCCTTTGTAAATACACAATTTTTGGGGCCTCAGTCATTGTATAAGTCCCTCTGTGGTTTTCAAAACCGCGACGCGATCGTCGCCTTTTCAAAATAAATCATTTGGGCCTCTCCTTGAGTTGTAAGCCCCATCACCTGTGCATAAAATAAACTTTGGGCCTCTAATAGAGTGTAAGACCCAACCCCCTTTGTACATAAATAATCTTTGGGCCTCAGACATTGTATAAGCCCCTGTACAATCTTCAAAACAACAGTACAATTACTGTTTTTCATCTGGGCCTCTCCTTGAGTATAAGCCCCAACAACTTTTTCAAAAACAACTTCCCTTTTGATTTAGGTTCAAATTCATAGTTGTTGTCAAAACTTTCTTTAATTTCTTGAACAACTAACCATACAGTTGTTACAATGGAAGCTTGCTCGCCTGTGAGTTTTATCAGCTTTCTTTACATGCTTTCATATATATATATATATATATATATATATATATATATAACTGTATTGCTGGAAGCTTGCTCACCTGTAAGTCCTTCTTTCATATCCTTTTAAATACTTGTCATATATCAAATGTATATATACTTGTATACCTACTTAGAGTTTTCCCCGGCAACTAGGTCTAGAACTAGGTAAAGCTAATTGGTCACTCTTTCAATACAGTAAAAACTAGTTCCCCATAGGAATTCCAGATACAGTCTTGCCTTCTCTTGGGCTTAAACAATATGGAACAAAGAGAAAGGCATTATTCCCAGTGAAACTTTTCTCAGTCTGTCACTATTAGAAATTGTCAAAGAAGTTCATTTCCCCAGAGAGGATTAATTCTCGGTGAAACCTCTCTTGAATTTCTTCAAACCCCAAAACTGTTCACTAAAGAAAAGATTATTCCCGGTGAAACTTTTCTTGGACTCTTCTTAGGTTTGGACCCACAGGCTTCCTAAAAGCATACCAGCCTCCTCTTGGGCTTTGTACAAGGACCCTCCGACTTCTTAGAAGTTCTCATGCCTTCTCTTAGGCTTAATACAAGGACCTTGAAAACCTCTTAAAGGTATAGGACAGAACTTAGTCATCCTTTGCTAGAGCAGTCTTTCCAGAGTCAAAAGCTCCGACTAATGTTAGGGTTAATACTCATCCCTTAAAGCATCTGCCTCCTCTTGGGCATCATACAAAGATAAACTCTTCCATACCAGTAGACTTGGACAGTCTAATATCCTCTTAGATTTAAAAGACATTCTCAAGTTCCCTACGAATACGGGAAAAACCTTGATTATTCGATCAATCTTCAGTATGAGTCAAAAATCCTCACAGGATTTAAAACTCAGTCTTTTATCCTAAAAATCCCCAACTAGGGTCAGCTTATCATCAGAACCTCAAAGCATCTGACACCTTAACTCTTTTGTAAACCCTCAACCAGAGTTGATTCCTCGATTTGGACCTGCCTCTGGATCTCAATAATCCTCAGCAGAAGTCAGCCTCCTCTTAGGCTTTGTATAATGATTTCTCCAGCTTGTTCAGCCACAATCTTGGGCTTTATACAAGACAGATAAAAGCACTCTCTTGTTGAGTCAATCCCTTTTAGCCTCAATCTTGGGCTTTGTACAAGACACAGAAAGATACTCTCTTGTTGAGTCAATCACCTTAGACCACTCTCTTATTGAGTAGTCATCTCTCTCAGCCTCCTCTTAGGCTTTGTATAATGATTTTCCTCAGTAGAGTTAGCTTCAAAAGTACTCCCTTGTTGAGTCAATCCCTTTTTCAGCCCCCTTTTGTTGAGTCAATCTTCTTTCTTAAAGCACTCTCTTGTTGAGTCAACCCTTTTCAGCCACAATCTTGGGCTTTGTACAAGACACCATAAAAGCACTCTCTTGTTGAGTCAACCCTTTTTAGCCTCAATCTTGGGCTTTGTATAAGACACCATATAAATTTCCCTAAGCAGAGTCAAACCTCTTTCTAGCCTCAATCTTGGACTTTATACAAGACAAACTATACTCTCCAATAGAGTCAATCTTCTCCCTTTCAGCCTCAATCTTGGGCTTTGTACAAGACACCTACAAATATTCCCCAGTGGAATCAAAAAATCTTCTTTCAGCCACAATCTTGGGCTTCGTACAAGACAGATAAATACCTCCCCAGCGGAGTCGATTCCTCCTAGCCTCTTCTTAGGCTTTGTATAATGATATCCCCAAAGAGTCAGTCTCTTTTTAGCCTCAATCTTGGGCTTTGTACAAGACAGATAAACACTCTCTTGTTGAGTCAGCCTTTTCCAGCATCCTCTTAGGCTTTGTATAAGGACTTCCCCAATAAAGTCAATCAATCTCTTAGCTTCAACCATGAGCTTTGATCAAGGCACACAAAAAACCAAAATCCCCTCAGAGGAAATCAAAATCTCTCTGCAGGAAAGTATTTCTCTGTATATCACTACACAAAACAGATAAATCAAAACAAACCCTAATCCCAGATAACCGCAGTAAGTGGCACACTTGTTGATTCAAATATCCAAGCTGTAGTCCATCTATTATCCTGGTAAAACTCCATCTTTCATCTAATTGTTGTAAGCGGTAAGCCTCTAGATTATTTACATCCATGCCACTGTCCCTCTCTTACGATGAAAGACTCCTAAGGAAAAATGGCATTGCTCAACACTAGGTTAAAGTTTTCTCCTTCAGGACAAATCCCCCATAAAGGAAATTATGGCATTGCTGGAATCACGTATACTAGTTAAAGTAATTCTCCTTTATAATCAATCGCCCAACAAATGTGATAAACAGACGAGATATCTCCCTTTAGAGATGACAAATTCTCTCTCAGTCAAACCTTTTAGCTTCAATCTTAGGCTTTGAACAAGACACAAATACTCATTTAGTTCAATCTTGGGCTTTGAACAAGACACCAAAACATCATCCTTTCCTCTCATAGAATAGGAGGAACTACGATTGCTCTGATTTCCCTGTTTATCTTTAACGGGAATACGTAGGCATAAGATTGCGAGATCTTAGCGAGCATACCAATAAAAAACCTTAGGTCCAGTATCTTCACACCAATCAAAACTGAGGTCCAGTACCTCGCCAAAAATCATCAAAAATTCTCTCTCTCTCTCTCTCATACTTTTCCCAACCCATTTACAAACAAACACCATCAAGTACAAAGCAGAACCTAAAACTATCAACCTGTGGATAACCACATATAGGATGGGTAATTGACAAGTCCCTATTATATAACCTGACCCCGAACTCCCCGAATCTCTCTCAGCGTTTGTTCAGTTAAACATTCGCGTGCAAGGGTAGTGCGGATTTAGTAGACATTAACCATGTGGCCATTTGGTAGTGCGGTAGCTATCGGAAATAGTTGACACGTGATACTATACTCAATTGAGATTACCCTAGGATGCTACAGCTCGCTCGGGTGAACCAGCTTGCTGTTGTTATCTCTAGGGGGGTCAATGATTTTGGGAACTTTTAACCCGTTCTACAGGTTAAAAAATTCACCAAAATACAACCTTTGGGGATGGGTAGAGCCATCACTCCATGCTCGTGACGTTGAACCTTTGAACCCATGTTTTTTCAATGTTTTTATGTGTTGCATTCATGCATTCATTTAAAAAACTCTTAAACAAAAAAACATCTTCTTTTCTCTTCTCTCTTTTTCAAATTAAACTAAAACAATGATTGCAAATATCAGAGAAAAGGATTGCGTTATGGATTTTGGTAGAAGAAAGATGCACAAGTACACCTTCAAGACTCCGAAAATAAAGGATTTAAAAGGGCTGGCAAGGATGATCACCAACCCTGATGCTTTCAGAGCTAAATATGGAGGACTACTGTCTCTGTTAAGGGTCCACGTAGTGGAAGGAATCTTGTTTACGTTAATTCAGTTTTACGATCCGGTTTATCACTGCTTCACATTCCTAGATTATCAACTAGCACCAACGCTAGAAGAGTACTCTCATCTGACTGGTTTACCTATCACTGATCGAGCTCCATTTTCTGGACTAGAAGAAATTCCAAAGGATCAAACCATTGCAAGAGCAATCTATTTGGACGAGTCAGAAGTCAGGACTCACCTGAGCATTAAGGATCGAATCCAAGGTTTACCAGCCAAGTTTTTGGTAGAGCAAGCCCTATACTTTGCCATTGTAGGAAACATTACTACTTTCGAGAATATCTTTGTTCTACTCATATATGGGCTTTTCCTTTTTACCAACATTGATAACTTCGTTGATATCAACGCTGTTAAGATATTTCTGATTGGGAACCCCGTACCAACCTTGCTCGCAGATGCTTATCATTCTGTACACTTAAGGAATCTGTACAGGGGAGAAATGATCACATGCTGTGTACCCTTGCTTTACAAGTGGTTCACTTCCCATTTACCCAAGTCTGCTGCTTTTTAGGATCATAAGAGTACTCTACGTTGGTCACAGAGAATCATGTCTCTTACCAACTCTGACCTAGACTGGTACAATAGGATTTATGAAGGGGTAAGGACCATCCATAGATGTGGAAACTTCCCTAATGTACCCCTCGTAGGAACTAAAGGAGGAATCAACTATCATCCAATTTTAGTTCGCTGTTAACTCGGATACCCGATGAGGAAAATCCGCATAATGTTCATCTGGAAGGTCTTTTCTTCAAGGAAGGAGAAAATGACAGAGCACTAAAGAAGGAAATAGTGCATGCCTGGCAACACATTCACAAGAAAGGAAAAGAGTCTCTAGGAAGACCAAGATGTACCTCTGTGGAACCGTATCTCCGCTGGGTACAAACTAGAGCCCTCAAACTGAAGATGCCTTACCCTCGTCAAGAAGTTCTTCCATTAAAGGAATATGTCCTTTATTTTATGTCTGATACCGAAAAACTTCAGGTTGCTGTTGGTTGCAGAATAGGGCAAGCAAGCAAAAATATTTATTTTCGGAAAGAATTCCCTCCGGGATTTATGTCGTGTCCACAGAGATCGGTTCGAGGGAAAGAATGTCGTTCGACAATCTCTCGCGTTTATGAGTTTGGATTAAAATGGTTTACAAGTAAAAACAAACAGAAAAGTAAAGATGAACATAAAAAGAGTACATTCTTTGAAGAGAAGAAACCTATCAAGCATGAATATACACTACTCAGAACAAACGTAAACCTATCAATCGGTCGCATTCAACATACAATACTCATCAAAATCATCACATATCGCTCACAACAAAGGTTACGTCTAACGCACAGTTGAGAGAGCAACCGTATTACTCTCGTCGACGCTCTCGCGCACGACGCCTCGAAACACGGAAGACATTAAGTTCCGACACCATAAAGATTATTATCTAAATCTATCTCTAGAGTCTAGACAATAGATATCCATCCTTAATCAAGATTCATGATGTTTATCTCTAACACAACACAAATCCAAACATAAATGCAAAAAGATCAAGGAAGACATCGATAATGATTTGTAAAGCATCTATATTATACAACCATGATCAATACATGTACATAGGTTTAGAGTAACAATACAAACATAACCCACAAAATAGAGAAATACATAGAGAAGAAATGGAGAAAAACCAAACATCTCAAAAGTTGCCGGCTCCGATTCATGAAGGATCCAACTCCGGATCATCCTAATTCATGCTCCAATGTGTTTTCTAGCCTAATTCTGGTCAAAAAATGCTATTGGATGGATTTGGAACTAAAAATATCAAACCCATAACTAAAAAATGATGAAAAATGGCTTAAATGGGCAATTCTGCTTTTCCAGGTTCGCCTAGCGAGTCCCCGTTCACTAGGCGAACGTAAACCGCCTTTCTGTTGAGTTTTTTCACGATTCTGGAACTTTCTGTTCGCCCCGGTTCGCCTAGCGAGCAAGCTAGCGAGTGTTCGCTACGGGGGCTCGCCTAGTGAGCATGACAGAAAACCAGAATTTGTTTTCGTCATAACTCTTGAACCGTAACTCCGATTGACGCACGGTTTGAAGCGTTGGAAAGCTTATTCAATGCTCTTTATGAATATGGAAACATCCCATTGCTGGAACACCTACAAAAATAAATGAAAATCGATTAAACTCAATGATATTTACACGGTAACGCACTATACTCCGAAAACGTAAAGTAAACGTATTTACACACAAAGTGGGGTTTATTCAACCAATTTTAACACAAAGTAATGATAAGTGCAACAAAACTTATATACAAAAATAAGTACAATTTGCACTTATCAAACTCTCCCCAACTTACATAATTGTTTGTCCACAAACAAGAATCAAACAAACTTGAAAATGCGCAAGAAATAACCAAAGAATGACGAATCAACAGGTTTTGAAAAACGGAAACGAATGAATGGTTCAAATGAAAACGGTACACACAAAAAGTAAATACTTACCACTAAACTGCAACGATAACATAGTCACGAAACAAAAGCAAAGTACAAAAGTCATGCCAAAAATTTTAAAACAACACAAGTTCAAATGTGAATCACACCTAGCAAAAACAATCATCGGTAGATGAAAAACACAAAATGAGGTTCTTTCACTCACACAACAATCTTGTAAACAAAAGACTAAATTATGCATACATCCAAAAATCATATTGAACATACAAAGGCAAGAATCACAAGGACTTTCAAGGTTGTAACGTGGTCGGGTAAACTAACAAGGGGCATTTTCTAAAGGTAATTGAAACAAAAACTTGCCTAAACCTAAGGGAGTGAAAACTCACAAAGATTCACACACAAAATTTCAACCAACTTCTTCCAAAATCCCAAGTGCTACACAACACACAATACTTATTTAGCACAATTATTGCAACTCTTTTTGTTTCCTTTTTCAAGGATTTTTCTTTTTCTTTCTTTTTCACTTTTTTCTTTTCTTTTCTTTGTCATATTTTCTCTTTTTTCTTTTCTTTTTCAATCCTCATAGAATTCAACCAATGAGTAAACAACCATTCTCTCCCCAACTTGAATTCAACCGCACCATCATGTGAATACTCCCTACTTTCTAAGGCAAGGAAAAAATCCATACAATAACACAAAGTTGAGGTCCAAGAAAAAACAACAAAATCCATTCAAAAATAAGTGAACTAAATACTCATAGACAAGCATTAAGTTCAAATAAAAACATGGATAAAAAAGCTCAAAGGGGTTACGAATTCTCACACACTCACAAGGTGAATTGACTATTTGGCTAAGGTAGTTGTGCTCAAAATGAAACAATTGCCTTGATCCTTTTCATGCATTCATAAACTCAACACAAACAAAAGATTCAACATAATAAAGTCCAGTTATAACAAGAATGTTGGTTCTCCGCGCATATATGAACAATGGAAAGCCGCCTCACAAAAAGGTTGGGAACTAAAGTGATTCACAATAGAACAAGTATACAAAAGAATGGATGGCATGGAAGTTTGTAAAATGCCTAAGTATCATGAATATGCTAAAGTATAGAAAGCGATAAATACATACCTCAAACGTGTACAAAACTTAACAAAATCATTACCATACATCCGCAAGTTGAAACGAACCAACTTGGAAAATCACAACAGCATCCTCAAGTAAGTCAATCAAAATCTGTGAGCAAACAACAACCAAAAACATTCGAAAAGAAAAACTATAAAACATGCTTGTTTTACGTCGTAAGCTCGACGCCTTTACGGTGCTTAATTAGAAACTTCCTTCATTCATGCCATGGTGATGTCTCACCGCGCAACCAAAAGCAAGCGTCCTAACCAAACACTTGAACAAACGTCAAAATGTACAAGTATCAATATAAACAAGTGAAAATATACAACATGTACGATATCTACAAAACTCAAAAACAAAGAAACTATCGCAATGCGATTCAATATCAAAACCAATCCCCGGCAACGGCGCCATTTTGTTGGTTGCAGAACAGGGCAAGCAAGCAAAAATATTTATTTTCGGAAAGAATTCCCTCCGGGATTTATGTCGTGTCCACAGAGATCGGTTCGAGGGAAAGAATGTCGTTCGACAATCTCTCGCGTTTATGAGTTTGGATTAAAATGGTTTACAAGTAAAAACAAACAGAAAAGTAAAGATGAACATAAAAAGAGTACATTCTTTGAAGAGAAGAAACCTATCAAGCATGAATATACACTACTCAGAACAAACGTAAACCTATCAATCGGTCGCATTCAACATACAATACTCATCAAAATCATCACGTATCGCTCACAACAAAGGTTACGTCTAACGCACAGTTGAGAGAGCAACCGTATTACTCTCGTCGACGCTCTCGCGCACGACGCCTCGAAACACGGAAGACATTAAGTTTCGACACCATAAAGATTATTATCTAAATCTATCTCTAGAGTCTAGACAATAGATATCCATCCTTAATCAAGATTCATGATGTTTATCTCTAACACAACACAAATCCAAACATAAATGCAAAAAGATCAAGGAAGACATCGATAATGATTTGTAAAGCATCTATATTATACAACCATGATCAATACATGTACATAGGTTTAGAGTAACAATACAAACATAACCCACAAAATAGAGAAATACATAGAGAAGAAATGGAGAAAAACCAAACATCTCAAAAGTTGCCGGCTCCGATTCATGAAGGATTCAACTCCGGATCATCCTAATTCATGCTCCAATGTGTTTTCTAGCCTAATTCTGGTCAAAAAATGCTATTGGATGGATTTGGAACTAAAAATATCAAACCCATAACTAAAAAATGATGAAAAATGGCTTAAATGGGCAATTCTGCTTTTCCAGGTTCGCCTAGCGAGTCCCCGTTCACTAGGCGAACGTAAACCGCCTTTCTGTTGAGTTTTTTCACGATTCTGGAACTTTCTGTTCGCCCCGGTTCGCCTAGCGAACAAGCTAGCGAGTGTTCGCTACGGGGGCTCGCCTAGCGAGCATGACAGAAAACCAGAATTTGTGTTCGTCATAACTCTTGAACCGTAACTCCGATTGACGCACGGTTTGAAGCGTTGGAAAGCTTATTAAATGCTCTTTATGAATATGGAAACATCCCATTGCTGGAACACCTACAAAAATAAATGAAAATCGATTAAACTCAATGATATTTACACGGTAACACACTATACACCGAAAACGTAAAGTAAACGTATTTACACACAAAGTGGGGTTTATTCAACCAATTTTAACACAAAGTAATGATAAGTGCAACAAAACTTATATACAAAAATAGGTACAATTTGCACTTATCAGTTGCTCTCAACAAAGTTCAACGGGAAAAGAACTCTTGGAAGAACAAATACCGCATTCCCAATGTGGAGTGTACCAAGATTCAGGAACTATTAAAAGAAAAGGATTCTCTGATCGAGATTCTAGAACACTGTGCTATAGAAGATCAAAGGAGCTTGCTCACTCCTTTCACTTGGAAAAAGGCTGACATCCCGACAACAACTGAAAAACCCCGGTTAAAGAAAAGGAAACTACCGGAACCAGCATCTGAGCTCTCATCAGAGAGGACTCATGATCCATGAACTTAGACATTCCCTTTTACAACACTTTGTAAAAAACTGTATTTCCCTTTCTGTAATATTTCAAATTCAATAAAATGGGGTCTCCTCACTGTATGATATTTGCAATCTGTTTGTTGAAGTTTCTTCTTGATTAAAGCAAAAATTAATTAATATATATCATTGCATATCATTCATCATTCTCACATAACGCATTCTTCTTACCTTCGAATCTCACGTATGTGTCACGATTCTAGAGTCAAACTGTCTCACTCGTACAATACTCGGGCCAATCGACAAAAAGAAAATGGACGATCTCGAGGAAGAGAACAGAGAGCTGAAAGAAGAAATTGATGCTCTAAAGGAAGATCTGAAAAAACTTCACAGTGACATGCAATCCCTAGCAACAGCTCAGAGGCAACAACAAAGGACTGTGATCTCGGAGATCACATCTACACCCATAATGGAGACATATGATCCTCGGTATAACGTGCCTAAAGATCGTCCCTGGGGCATGCCTATCAACTTCATCCCTGAAGGGTACATTCCGCCGGTCACTGAAGACCCAAGAACTGTAGCAGGAACCACTGGGCATGAAGGTTACAAACTTCAGGAAAACAAAGACGTAAGAGTGATGGTAGCAACTCCTGAAGTTTACAAACTTTGGGGCATAGAAGAACCAAGAGTCACCGTCGTAATGACTATACCACAACCTGTGGTACACACTGTCCCAGAAGGATAGATTCCACAATTACCTTCTGGTGGAAACGAAGACGTATACGAAAGGATGAATGAGTTCCAGGAACAATTCTTGGAAATGCAGAAGGAACTGCATGCTATTCGAGGCTAGGATTTATTCGGAAAGGACGTCGCAGATCTTTGTCTGGTCCCTAATGTGAAAATCCCGCACAAATTCAAGGTGCCTGACTTTGAAAAATATAAGGGCAACTCTTGCCCTCAAAGTCATTTGGTGATGTATGCTCGAAAAATGTCAACTCAGACTGAAAATACACAGCTACTGATCCATTACTTCCAAGATAGTTTAACCGGCGCCGTACTCAAATGGTACATGGGTTTAAACCGCACCAAGATCAACACTTTCAGAGATCTCGGCGCTGCCTTCATTCAGCAATACAAGTATAACCTGGACATGGCACCAGACAGAGATCAATTCAGAGCAATGTCGTAGAAGGACAAGGAAACTTTTAAGGAATATGCTCAGAGATGGCGTGAAATTTCCACCCAGATCTGTCCCCCTCTTGAGGAAAAAGAGATGACAAAGATCTTTTTGGAGACCTTGAGCTGATTCTATTACGATTGAATGGTCGCCAGTGCTCCCAGTGACTTCACTGAAATGGTGAACATGGGGGTTCGCCTTGAGGAAGCAGTCCGAGAGGGACGTTTGGTAAAAAATACAGAATCATCAAGCGGTACCAAAAGATACGGTAGTGCTTTCCAAAAGAAAAAAGAGCAAGATATTGGTAATATCTCTCTCAGAAAGCAAAGGCGAAGGTATCAGCCAGTAGCAGCGGTAACTCCCGCTATCAACCCTGCGCCTGTTCCAACGTATCAACCTCATGTTGCTCAAAGCCAACCAAGTCAACAACAGTATCAGCAAAGGACACGCCAACCTCTTCAGCAGACTCGTCCACAGTACAACAACAATCGTACAACATGACCACCAGGGTTCGACCCTATACCAATGTTGTACGCAGAACTATTTCCACTCTTACTGGGCAAGGGGCACGTCCAAACTAGGTCTCCTCTTACAGTACCGGAAAATCTGCCTTTTTGGTTCAAAGCGGATCAAACTTGCCCTTATCATCAAGGAGGACCGGGCCACAACATAGAAAATTGTCTTAGCTTTAAGTCTGACGTGCAGAAGCTTGTCAGGAACGGGGTCCTATCTTTCAAGGATACAAATCTGAATGTTCAGACGAACCCGTTGCCTCAACATGGAAAGGCTGCAGTAAATTTGATAGAGGAAGAATTTAACCGCAGTTGTCAAATTCACGAGGTACTCCTATTAGGAACCAATCTGGTCAGGATGCATTGCAGACAGAGCAGATACAGTCATGTACCGTCTCACTTTTATCACCAGTATGATATCTGCTCAAAGAATAATCAAGGATGTTCCGTAGTGCAATCAGATCTACAAGAACAGTTGGATCTCTGATGGATCCAAGATCATCAAATCCGTGAGGTCAATATGGCTCACTCAAATCCCAACATTGTCCAGAACCACAAAATTCTGGCAATGAATGTCAACTTGGTGGCATGCACTCAAGGCAAAGCCAGCATCATGATCTTCCACGACACGATTACAATTCCTGTCCGATCTGCTCAATAAATAATCAGGGATGCTCTTTCGTACAAGAGGCCCTCTAGCGTCAGATGGATCTCGGATGGATCCAGGATTACCTTGATAGAAGTAGCCATCAAGTTAATATGATTCAAATCTTTGATATTCGCTTGGTGAATACCAGTCTGGTAGAATTACACGCTAAGCAAGTCAGGCTCGGTTTTCTGGCTTCACATGATTATCAAGGGTGTAAAGTGTGTCGTGAAGACGACCAAGGATGTGAACTTGTCAAAAGAACACTTCAACCATTGTTGGACCACTGGTGGCTTCCAATATACTTGGATGAAGCTACACAACATATCAGTATGGCTGACGGGAATCCCACTAGACATCAAAGTCTGGATATTCGCTCGATGGAAACAGATCTAGTAAGGTTGCACTGCATACAAATCGGATGTGGCCGGGTGCCACCACACAATTATGAGCGCTGTAGAGTTTGGTCAGAGAACAACCAAGGATGCTACCTCGGACGAGCGGCTCTTCAAAATCAGTTAGATCGGAAAGAGATCCGTCCATGTTCAAGTTCTGGATCGACCAACGAGATACTCGACTATCTCCCGGATCAAAGCAAAGACACTGTCTTAATCTCTAATCATGAAATGGCCAAAGACGTATGCACCATAATCCCTCTACTCCATGAATCAAGAGTTCCTCTTGATAGTAGAAAGATTCTCAACCTCGTACCAATTGAGGCTGCCTACGATGGTCAGAAAAATCAGAAAGCTCATGTGATTATCTATCTGCCGGGATCAATACCATATGAATTCAATAAGGCTATCCCTTACAAGTACAATGCAACAACAATCGAAAATGGAAAGGAAACTCTGTCGTAAACATTGGCGATATTAGTCGAGTCACGCGGAGCTGCCGAATCTTCAACAGAGGAGTTGGAGAACCCACCAGAGAAAAGGAAACTCAAACAGAAGTTCCCAATCAACCATCCGGGCAATCCAGTAATCCCGACCTTTCAAAGAACAATGATGAGATGCTGAAGCTCATCCAAAAGAGTGAGTACAACATTGTAGACCAACTGTTACAAACTCCTTCGAGAATCTCTGTGCTATCTCTCTTGCTCAGTTTCGAAGCTCACCGGGAAGCTCTACAGAAAGTCTTAGAGCAAGCCTTTGTGGAACAAGATGTGACGATAAGATAATTCGATAGCATCATCTCCAACATCATTTCCTGCAACAATTTAGGATTCAGTGATGAAGAACTGCCGAAAGGAGGCAAAAATCACACCATGGCGCTTAACATTATAGTCAACTGACAGGACGATGCTTTAGCCAGCGTACTGGTAGATAAGGGCCAACTCTGAATGTTATGCCAAAATCTACTCTAATGCGACTATTATTTCAAGGATCTCCGATGAGAGGCAGTGAGGTCATTGTCAAAGCCTTTGACGGGTCCAGAAAAATAGTTATCGGCGAAGTCAACCTTCCCATAACTATCGGTCCTCACACTTTCCAAGTCACTTTCTAGGTCATGGACATCCCGGCAGCATACAACTGTATATTAGGAAAACCTTGGATACACGAAGCTGGGGAAGTCACTTCGACACTTCACTAGAAGCTGAAGTTCGTCGAGAATGACAAGCTCATCACAGTCTGTGGAGAGCAGGCATTAATAGTGAGTAAATTATCATCATCATCCTTTGTGGAACCCGAAGAGGTCGTTGGAACTCAGTTTCAGGCACTCTCGGTGAGCAATGAGAATCGATCAGAGAGAGGGACGTCGATTTCCTCATACAAAGATGCTCTTGAAGTAATCAAAAGTAACGACGCAAAAGGATGGGGACAGCTTGTTATTCCTACTGATAACAAGATGAAGAAAGGTCTTGGTTTTTCCTCAACCTGTACTCAGACTGCTACTAACGATGAAAGTTTTCATCCCATTCAGGACTTCTTCCACAATGGAGGTTTCCTTCACCCAGTGTCTCAAGAAGTACATGCCATCAATGAGGGTGAATCCTCCGATATAGATGAAGAGTAGAAGTTCTATCTCAACGAGGACAGTTATATATCTCAGGAAGAAACGCATACACCATTTTGCTATCCCAAGCAGAGTCCGAGATATATACTAAGATCAGATGTCAAGATTATGTATGGAGATTATGATCCAGAAGGATGTTGTGCTCCACCCAACTCATTAGAGGAGGACACTCTGATGAAAAACAACTTTGACTATGATTATTATGATCCCTTGGATGACTTGCCTATCTGGAAGCCGTACCCAGAAAACTTGGGGCAAAAGAGTCAGCCAAACGATGCCTATCAGCTGAGCATCATCGGAAAGAATATCTGCATTCCCACCAAATCATGGGATCATTACTTAGGGAATTCCAAAGATATCCAGCCCAACGATGACTCTGCAAAGATTATAGGACAAGAGTTCATCAACTATGCTTTTCCCGAGGTCAACGTCATCGAGAATGATGACTCCTCCAGTTCCACCGAAGTATAGGACACTTTAGGACAACTGAGTGGCAAGTACGACTTCTTGGTCAAGTAAACCGCTCCTGAAAGCTCTCGTATCAGGCTCGAAGACATCTAGCCAATTGGATGGGGAGATCCGCCTGAGAATGAAAACACTGTGCAAGATACAACAGAAGAGTTCGTTTACAACAACTCTGCCTAGGAGGAAGACTCCAATGATCCTGCTCTGCCAGAAATCAGCGTCATTTCTAATGACAAACCAAGAAAGAAGGTACCAGACTTTGCACCGAGGAGTTCGTCGCCAATGGGTTGCTGTCGATGGCCCAAAAGTCGTCCATAAGTCTAAGTAATTACTGTCTTTGTTTTAACCTTTCACCTTGCCCAGGTGAAACAGATGTTTTTATAGGGCCCACTTTTATGTAAATGTCCCTCTTCGCTTTGCACAAAGCGACAGAGTTTTGTTTTATAGGGCTGTAGTTTCAAGAATCGACTAAATCATAAATAAACGTCATTCAGTAACTTCCGTATTTATTGTTGTTTTCACTTTTTGCTTTTTCAAAAAATGGTAATCCTAAAAACAACACAAAAATAAAAACAAGCATTTTTCGGAGAATACACTGCATACACTCTTGCATTTCTCTCTATCTCTTCTAAAAAAAATCATCACGTCATGCAGATTGCTTATTTTAAACCCCATTGAAACATACGATTCAATGCCTTCTCCTAAATTTGAATTCCCGGTATTTGAGGCTGAAGAAGAAGAGGACGAAGAAATTCTAGAAGAGATCTCTCGATTACTCAGACAAGAGGAAAGGTTCATCGAACCTCACAAAGAGCCGTTGGAAACGGTCAAGTTGGGTTCAAAAGAAGTCAAGATTGGAGCACTGCTCAGTCCGACTGTCAAATAAGATTTGATAAAAATTCTCAAAGAGTTTCTCGATGTATTTGCTTGGTCCTATCAGGACATGCCAGGGTTAGATACCAGCATCGTGGAACATCATTTACCATTGGAATCAGAATATCCTCCGGTAAACAAAGACTAAGACGGACTCATCCAGACATGGCCATCAAAATCAAAGAGGAAGTACAGAAACAGATTGACGCGGGTTTCCTCGCCACCTTAGAATATCCTCAATGGTTAGCCAACATAGTACCAGTTCCGAAAAAGGACGAAAAAGTCTGAATGTGTGTAGATTATAGGGATCTGAACAAGGCTAGTCCAAAGGATGACTTTCCCTTACCACACATAGACATGCTGGTTGACAGAACAACAAAGTTCAAAGTCTTCTCCTTCATGGATGGATTCTCGGGCTATAATCAAATCAAAATGGCGCCGGAAGACATGGAGAAAAATTCATTCATCACCCCATGGGGCACCTTCTGTTATAAGGTAATACCGTTCGGTTTGAAGAATGTCGGGGCAACCTATCAAAGGGCCATGACTACTCTGTTTCACGACATGATGCACAAAGAAATCGAAGTATATGTCGATGATATGATTACCAAATCTAAAACAGAAGAGGAGCATGTGACCTACCTGTCCAAATTATTCGAGCATTTGAAAAAGTACAAACTCCGCTTAAATCCCAACAAATGTACGTTCAGTGTTCGCTCAGGGAAATTTTTAGGGTTCATCGCCAGCCAGAAAGGAATTGAGGTTGATCCTGACAAGGTCAAGGCCATTCAAGAAATGCCTTCACCAAAGACTGAGAAACAAGTCAGAGGATTCCTGGGACGTCTGAATTACATTTCCAGGTTTATATTCCTCATGACCGTGACATGCGCGCCAATCTTCAAATTACTCAAAAAGAATCAGGACTGCGTATGGACGGAAGATTGCCAAATAGCGTTCGGCAGTATCAAAGAATATCTGTTGAATCCGCCTATTCTGTCACCTCCAGTGGAGGGAAGACCGCTGATCATCTACCTAATAGTCTTGGAAGACTTAATGGGTTGTGTACTTGGCCAATAAGACGAAACAAAAATAAAAGAGTTTGCCATCTACTATCTGAGCAAGAAGTTTACCGACTATGAAACTCGGTACACTATGCTTGAGAAAACTTGTTGTACTCTGGCTTGGGCAGCCAAACGTCTTCGCCAATACATGATTTGCTGCACTACTTGGTTAATCTCCGAAATGGATCCGATCAAGTACGTCTTTGAAAAGCCTGCTCTTACGGGAAGGATCGCCCGTTGGCAAATGTTGTTATCAGAATATGACATAGAGTACCACGCTCAGAAAGCCGTCAAAGGATGTATTTTAGCCGATCATTTGGCTCATCAATCGATTGACGATCAGGAATCAGTCGGGTTTGACTTCCCAGACGAAGATGTCATGTACTTGAAAATGAAAGATTGCAATGAACCGCTACCCAGTGAAGGGCCAAAACCAGGTTTCCAATGGGGACTAATCTTTGACGGAGCTGTCAATCATTATGGAAATGAAATTGGGGCAATCATCATAACACCTCAGGGTACCCATATTCCTTTCAATGCCAGGCTAACATTCAAGTGCACAAACAACGAGGCCGAATACAAAGCTTGTATCATGGGTCTCGAAGAAGCCATTGACCTAAGAATTAAGAATTTGGATGTGTATGGAGACTCAGCCCTGGTTATCAATCAGATTAAAGGAGATTAGAACACATACCAATCAGGACTGATTCCTTACAAAGATTATGCGAGAAGGTTGTTACCCTTCTTCAACAAAATCGAGTTTCATCATATCCCTCGTGAAGAGAATCACATGGCTGATGCATTAGCCACTCTCTCTTCCATGATTAGTGTAGGTCAATGGAACAACATACCTAAGATTGACATAATGCGCCTTGAACGGCCCACTTACATCTTCACGATTGAAGTAGTCATAGACGATAAACCATGGCATCACGATATCAAATGCTTCCTTCAGAAACAAGAATACCCACCTGGGGCATCCAGAAAAGACAGAAAGACCCTTAGAAGCCCGGCTGGCAGCTTCTTCCTAAGCGGTGATACACTTTATAAGAGAAACTTTGACATGGTGTTGCTCCGATGCGTAGACAGACCAGAAGCAAACATGTTAACGAAGGAAATTCACGAAGGATCCTTTGGCACTCATGCTAATGGACACACAATGGCGAGAAAAATTCTGAGAGCAGGATACTATTGGTTGACCATGGAATCCGATTGCTATAAGTACACGAGGAAGTGTCACAAGTGTCAGATATACGCTGACAAAATCCATGTACTGTCAACGCATCTCAAAGTTCTCTCTTCTCCATGGCCTTTTTCTATATGGGGGATCGACATGATTGGCATGATCGAACCCAAGGCGTCGAGCGTACATCGATTCATCCTGGTAGCCATTGACTATTTCACCAAGTGGTCGAAGCAGCGTCATACGCCAGTGTAACACGACAAGTCGTGGTCCATTTTATCAAGAACAATCTCATCTACCGTTATGGTGTTCCGAGCCAGATCATTATTGATAATGGATCTAACTTGAACAATAAGATGATGAAAGAGTTGTGCACTGAGTTTAAGATTGAACACCATAACTCATCTCCCTACTAACCTAAGATGAACGGAGCGGTAGAAGCGGCTAACAAAAACATCAAGAAGATTGTTCAAAAGATGGTTGTAACCTACAAAGACTGGCATGAAATGCTACCCTTTGCTCTTCACAGTTATCGCACATCTGTCCACACTTCAACATGGGCAACCCCTTTCTCTCTAGTATATGGCATGGAGGCAGTGCTCCCCACAGAAGTAGAGATACCATCAATCAGGGTATTGATGGAAGCAAAGCTAACAGAAGCTGAATGGTGTCAAAGTCGACACGATGAACTGAACCTAATAGAAGAAAAGCGAATAACGACACTATGCCATGGTCAGTTGTATCAACAAAGAATGAAGAAAGCGTTTGACAAAAAGGTCTGACCTCGCGTCTTCAGAAAAGGAGACCTTGTGCTCAAGAAGATACAATTATTCCTCACTGACTCCTGGGGAAAATGGACTCCGAATTATGACGGCCCTTATGTGGTCAAGAAAGCCTTCTCAGGCGGCGCCTTGAGACTCGCAACCATGGATGGAGAGGAATTTTCCTACCCCACTAATGCTGATGTAGTCAAGAAATACTTCGCCTAAATTAAAAAAAACGTCTCGGTGGATTGAAAACCCGAAAGGGCGGTCCAGGAAAAAATTAGAGACATAAGCAAAAATCATCCCGATGGGTTGGAAATCTCAAAAGACAATCCAGGAAAAAATTAGGGATTCATGGCAAGTAACTACGTCCGACAAGGTTAAATTCCCAGCGGTAATACCATCCGTCGAAAAACTTCCAGTGAAGGTCATCTTCGACAGAAGCTTAGAATGTCCAAAATTCAAAGTTGGTAGAAGGATATCGGTCGTTATGTTTCAATGTATCCCTTTTCCCTTAAATTACCATTTTCTAACTTTGTAAATACTTTGTGGGATCACGCGCTTGGCTAATTTCCATCCTATCAATAAAATTTGAGCCCTAGTGCTTTTGTTTACAATTCTCATTTGTTTTAGCTTTATAGAATGACATTTTAACATGGTCAACGATTCTTGAAATAAAACAAAAATGAATTTACTTGTCAAAATTTTTCTGCTTTTAAAATAAAGATGGCAATTCCTATTGACTGGTGAACTTCAAAAAGAACATCGATAGCTTCTTTGAAGGTGGTTGAACCTCAAAATACAGAATCAAAGTACTCCTTCTAAACTAGTACATCTGAATGAAGGATCAACTGTTTCAGATGTAATGTTCCATCTGACATCCCCGACAGAGTTCGTAACTCCTAAGACCGATTGACAATTCTTTCTCTCCGCAGGGATCGTCTCTCCTAAGCAAGGCAGGATTGCTATTTTGAACCAGTGATACTTTTCATCTCCCACTGTGGGCAAGTATCCTGTCATTAGTTTGTATGTCGCGTCAGTTTTGTCAGCATAAACATACATACATCATGCATTAGTGATTCATATTCATATTGCATCACTATCACTCTAGTCGGTCTCGTTCCCAAGTGATAAAAGTCCTCTCAATCGAGTTGTCAGTCCTTTCCTCGTTAGGAAATGTGCCACCTAAACAATCTCTCCCAGTTTATTTCTAGATTAGAGCCCGTCCTCGACCACTTTGATAACTTGAACCTCTGAAAGGCAAGGAGGCATTCGACAAACGTCACTCTTCACCATCGAAGGTGATATTTTCCGCTTCCCGGATTAAGGAAAATCCCCAGAGGAAGCCTTTTAACCAAAGACTCTCGGTAATACAACAGTCTCTCTCTGAAAATTTACTGTCAATAGGGTCATCAGCACCTCCAAATTGGATTACATCACACAATATTTCTCCGAAAATGGTCTCGAAGAAAAGTATGATGTAGTATCCCCAAACTGAAAAGCAGTCTATCAAGAGACTCCTTTTTCCCCAGTAGAGTCAACAAATGGCGTCTTCAACAGAGAAGTTTGCACACCTCTACAGCTCAGACAAATGGGTACTCCCAGCAAGTTTGAAATAAAAACTTTTTCAATCAAATGGCATCTCCCCAGTAAACTCGCCGAGAAGTTTGATAAAAACCGCTACACATAGCGTCCTTTGTCAAGGAAGAAAGTTGGAAAAAAAATTGAGACCAGTTCCTTGGCTGAAGACCAGGATCGGGGGAAGTTTATTGACAAAAGAAACTGAGACCAGTTCCTTGGATGAAGACCAAGATCGAGGAAAGTTTATTGACCAAAGAAACTGAGACCAGTTCCTTGGCTGAAGACCAAGATCGAGGGGAAGTTTATTGACAAAAGAAACCGAGACCAATTCCTTGGCTGAAGACCAAGATCGAGGGGAAGTTTATTGACAAAAGAAACTGAGACCATCTCCTTGGCTGAAGACCAGGATCGAGGGGAAGTTTATTGACCAAAGAAATTGAGACCAGTTCCTTGGCTGAAGACCAAGATCGAGGGGAAGTTTATTGACAAAAGAGACTGAGACCAGTTCCTTGGCTGAAGACCAGGATCGAGGGGAAGTTTATTGACAAAAGAAACTAAGACCAGTTCCGTGACTGAACACGCGGATCGAGTGGAAGTTTTGCCCTTTTCTAATAATACTGCTTAGAAAATGAAGATGGATGGGAAAACTACCATTCATAACCACTGTCAAAATTTTGGATATTCTGATATTTAATCCTCTTGCACCCCGAATGCCCGAATACCTTCGCCATTCACACCTTCGGGTCCAAGAAGATTAAATAGGGGAATCTGTCATTCCCCAAATTTTGACCACCAAGGTTTCCCATCATTGTGAAAATCATTACCACAATATGGATGTACCATCATGCCTCATCAATCTCCTCAAAGATGGGTGATCATTCACCACAATCAAGAATTAGGGTTTTGAGCCCTCTCAGAGCACTTAGACAAAAGATCAATCAAGGAATGACACGATCTTCAACTTGTCTAACCTCTCAAATACCTATAAAGGATCAAGAGGACTTCCACATCAAGAATCAAGCACAAGGTTGCAACATTCCAAGTGGATCAAGCCTCAAGGTCGCTAGTGTCACTAAATTAGGGTTTTGGTCGACCAAGGCCTCCAGATGGAATTTTTCCTCTGAGCATGAGCCAATGCTTTAAAGCACAACCCAAGATACTCCAAGGGACCTCATAGACCCAATCATCAAGTCATTTTAGCCTCAGGGGATGCATTCATCAAAAATAAAAAAATTAGGGTTTCTTGACCTAATTCACCCCTAAGTTGACTTTTGAAGCAAGATATGAGCCAAGACCTCAAGATATGATTTGAGGGCCTCAAATACACTACATTGATCCATTTGCAACAATGGATTGATCCAAGAAGCTTGATTCACAAGTTTCATTTTCATCTGGACCACAATTAGGGTTTTGAAGGGAAAAGTCAATTGTACCTTTGACTTTTGACCAGGACATGCTCCCAAACCTCGGGACATGATTCAATACACCCTATATCACCTATGGAATCCATCCATTGGGTTTTATTTAGGTCAAGAACTTGATTTCACAAAGGATTGCACAGTTTGGATTTCATCCGATAAAAAGTCAACTGTGCACAAAATCAAGTTTGACTTTTTGGAATTTTTCACAAATATGGTTCCCCTAAGTCAACAATAATGTTAATATGTGATATTGATCATCATTCATCAAGAAAAATCAAGAAAATTGGGGTTTCTTACAAAAGGGGAAACCATAAGAAACAAAAAATTTTCTAAGTTATGGAACAAAAGTGATTTTGGTACCAACTTCCAAGGATCATAACTTGAGATCCAAGCAACCATTTTGGGTGATCCAAAGATGGATTTGTAGGTCTTGCTACACTCTACAAAAGCTTCAACTATCTCCAACTCCAATTCTTTATGGATTTTAAGTTATGGAGTGATCAAAATCACAAAAACATGAAAATGACACTTTTTCCAACACTTAGTGAAAATCTGCCTAAGTTACCAGCCTTGAACATCAATGTTCATGAAGATTTTTCATTGGATCCAAATAGTTTCAAAATAAACTATGATCACACCTGTTTTGTATCATATGAGGGCTTTCTAAAAAGCACAAGAGCCTCCCATAACTCATCCTGAGCAGGGAGATATGAATCCCTCAAAATCACCATTTCTAACTGTCCCAAGCAAGGCAGATTTTGTGCATTTGCTCGATTTGGAAAATTTGGACAACTCCAAGCCTTGTCATCCATTTGGACACATATGAGGATAAAACAAAAGGAGAATGATCTGATCCCCAAGCCTCCCAAGTCCAAGAATCTACATATAGCCATGCCAAACCTAAAAGAGCTAAAAAGTGCCAAGACTCCAATTTTGTTTCAATGCATTCAATGGATACATCTAGGTGGCATGAACTGAGGCAAGCTTAACTAAATGAGTCAAGCCTTATCTCTGAACCAAAAGACCACAGGCCTGTGCTCTAACCTCAAGTCAATGGCTAGAGGAGACTTGATATTCCATTTGATCCACATTGGCCACAAACCTGCTGCAGTTGCCACACACTATTACTGCCAAAACAAACTTGACACACTATAAATAGAGCTCATTTGTGATCAGTTTGAGTACACCAAAGCACCCAAACTGATGCTTTCCTCAAAATCTCTCTTTCACTCCAATTTTTGCCTTCTAACTCAAATCACTACACAAAACAGATAAATCAAAAGAAACCCTAATCCCAGATAACCGCAGTAAGCGGCACACATGTTGATTCAAATATCCAAGCAGTAGTCCATCTCTTATCCAGGAAAAACTCCATCTTTCATCTAATTGTTGTAAGCAGCAAGCCTCTGGATTATTTACATCCACACCACTGTCCCTCTCTTAGCATGAAAGACTCCTAAGGAAAAATGGCATTTCTCAACACTGAGTTAAAGTTTTCTCCTCCGGGACAAATCCCCCATAAAGGAAATTATGGCATTGCTGGATTCATATATCCCAATTAAAGTAATTCTCCTTCATAATCAGTCACCCAACAGTTGTGATAAACAGACGAGATGTCTCCCTTTAGAGATGACAAATTCTCTCTCAGTCAAACCTTTTAGATTCAATCTTGGGCTTTGAACAAGACACAAATACTCATTTAGCTTCAATCTTAGGCTTTGAACAAGACACCAAAACATCATCTTTTCCTCCCATGAACTACGATTGCTCTGATTTCCCTGTTTATCTTTAAAGGGAATACGTAGGCATAAGATTGCGAAATCTTAGCGAGCATACCAATCAAAAACCTTAGGTCCAGTATCTTCACACCAATCAAAACTGAGGTACAGTACCTCGCCAAAAATCATCAAAAATTCACCCCCTCTCTCAAACTTTTCCCAACCCATTGACAAACAAACACCATCAAGTACAAAGCAGAACCTAAAACTATCAACTTGTCGATAACCACATATAGGATGAGTAATTGACAACTCCCCATTGTATAACCTGACCCCGAACTCCCCGATTCTCTCTCAGTGTTTGTTCAGTTAAACATTTGCGTGTAAGGTTAATTTTAGATAGCTTCCATTTCCCTTCCAGCTTCACGGGATAAATAAGAAATCAGAAAGTAGCACCCCTTCCCTACCATTGCGGTGAGGAAGAACCCATAGCAATAAGGTGGTCGCGTCACCGAAAAAAATCACGCGCTACACTCTTCCATATTGTTTGTGTACTCAAACATCAAAGTTGCCATAAATGGTATATGAGAACCATG
This sequence comes from Lathyrus tuberosus, assembly GCA_022829125.1. Classification (NCBI taxonomy): domain Eukaryota; kingdom Viridiplantae; phylum Streptophyta; class Magnoliopsida; order Fabales; family Fabaceae; genus Lathyrus; species Lathyrus tuberosus. Next base: position 1,578,670 of record JALAZF010000250.1, on the reverse strand, counting down.
AGGAGTGATAATGATTGTCCCGATTCCTTTTCAATAAGCATTGACAGCTTCATCAAACACTAAACCCCAACGAGATTCAGGATCAGGTCCTTCTTCAGATAACGGTTCATCACAATCTTTGGCTTTTAGATACATAACATCCTCATCAGGGAAGTCAAACATGATAGATTGATAATCATCAATCGGTTGGTGAGCCAAATAATCAGCCAACACACTTCCTTTGATTTCCTTTTGAGTATGATACTCAATGGCTTATTTAGATAACATCATTTTCCAGCGGGAAATCCTCCCAGTTAAAGCAGACTCTTCAAAAATAACTTGATTGGATCCATTTTGGATATCAACCAAGTTATATGATTTATCATGTACTGACGCAAACGTTTAACAGCCCATGCCAAAGCACACCATGTCTTTTCTAACATTGAGTACCGACACTCTCAATCTGTGAACTTTTTACTCAGGTAGTATACGGCATATTCTTTCCTACCAGTTTCATCTTGTTGACCGAGAACACTGCTCATAGACTCTTCTAGCACAGTCAAATATATAATCAATGGTCTTCCTTCCATCGGAGGAGACAAAATAGGAGGTTAAAGCAGATATTCTTTGATACTATCAAAAGCCTTCTGACAATCCTTTGGTCATACGCAACCTTGATCTTTACGTAGAAGCTTGAAGATCGGCCCACAATTGGCCGTCATATTAGATATAAATCTGGAGATGTAATTCAAACGTCTGAGAAATCCTCTGACTTGTTTTCTGTTTTGGGTGCAGGCATCTCTTGAATAACTCTGACTTTATTAGGGTCTACTTCAATACCTTTTTGGCTGACAATAAAGCCCAACAATTTTCCTGAACTGACACCAAAAGTGAATTTATTAGGATTCAAACGGAGTTTATACTTCCTAAAATGCTGAAACAACTTCAACAGATACTCAATATGATCTTCTTCAGTTTTTGACTTACAAATCATATCATCCACATATACCTTTATTTCTTTATGCATCATATCATGGAACAGAGTGGTTATGGCTCTCTGGTACGTTGCACTAGCATTTTTCAAACTAAAGGGCACCACTCTGTAACAGAATATTCCCCAGGGTGTAATGAGTGTTGTTTTTTCTATATCCTCGAGTGCCATCTTAATTTGGTTAAAGCCGGAAAAACCATCCATAAAGGAGAAGATATTGAATTTACCAGTATTATCTACCACTATATCAATCTGTGGCCGTGGAAAATCATCTTTCAGACTAACCTTATTCAAATATCTGTAGTCAACGCACATCTAGACTTTACCGTCTTTCTTTGGAACTGGCACAATATTGGCCACCCATTGAGGATATTCAGCAGTAACAAGAAAACCAGCATCAATCTGCTTTTGAACCTCCTCTTTGATCTTAACAGCTATGTCAGGTGAGTTCTTCTCAACTTCTGTTTAACTGGCGAACATTCTAGCTTTAGCAGAAATCTGTGCTCCACATTATCAGTATCAAGACCTGGCATATCTTGATAAGACCAAGAAAAGACATCCACATACTATTTAATAAGCTCTATCATCCTCTTCTTAACATCTGACTGAAGTAGTGCCTCAATCTTGACTTCTGTTTTATCTTCCTCTGAACCCAAATTAATTACCTCCACCGACTCTGTGAGGTTGAATGGTCTTTTCCTCATGCTCAAGCAACCGAGAAATCTCATCGGGAATTTCCTCAACATCCTCTTCTTCAGCTTCAAACACAGGGAATTAAAATTTGGGAGAGGGCATAGGGACATTTTTTCAATGGGTTCAACAATCAATCTGCACAATGATATATGCTTGAATTTAGGAAACAAATAAATGTGCAAGAATTATGCAGATATTGAAATTATTATTATTTTTGGATTTAGGTTACCATTTTCCAGATAAGAAAGCAAAAAAGATAAAAAAAACACATATGGATAAGCAAAATAACATTTTATTCATGATAATAAAGTTTGACACAAACCCCTCACAAATTCACTTTCACCTTGGGCAGAGTGAAATGATATTTGAAAAACACAAAAAAAAATTACTTTGAAGAGTGAACAATAGAAGGAATGTCGACAGCTGTCAATTTTTGGCAGACCACTCCGTGAGTCATGAAGTTTGGTATGTCATCTTCAGAGTCATCTTCAATGATTGCTGCGGCAATTTGATCTCCAGCATGGATAAACCCAGCACTGTGAAATATATCTTGATAGCGTTTCAATTCCCTTCTAGTCGTACCAGGGACGTGCTAAGAATTCCAATTTGAAAGAAGCACCCTCTTAAGTTGAGGGTGTATATGGTCGAGCTAAACGACCTTAAACAAAGCGTTTTATGGGAGGCAACCCACACTTTTTGCACTAATTTGTTTTCTTGTTGTTTTATTTTGTTCTTCTAGTTAATAAAAAGTTCATGAAGGAGGAATAAACAACACAAAGAGTAGTCTTGGATGATGTTCAGGCAATGATGCAACGCCTCATGTTGCGGTTCCCACCTCTCGAGTGAGGTTCTTATGAGTTATATTCCCTCTTGCTTACGCCAAAACATTGAGGACAATGTTTAGTTCATGTTTTTTTGGGGGGGGGGGGGGGGGCGTACTTATTTATTTTCTTGCACTTTTATTTCTTACATTTTTATGTTCATGTTTCTTTCTTGATTTCTAGTTTTCGAGTTTGATTGATGCATTAAACTCTACTTTTCGTTGTTTTCCCAATACTAAGACTGTGGAAAAAATTTGAGAGTTTTGATTTTGAGGGATGTTGAGAAAGTATATAGAGTTTGAGGAAAGAGAGGCTAAGACTAGGGACATTGGGAAAGCTTGAAAACTTATGTATGACCCGAACATCTTAGGTTCCTCGGAGTAAGGACGTGAGTCCAACGTTTAGATTTGTGCCATAGTACTCGGAGTTGAGAAGTATTTTCCGATTAGTTTATATTAACAGTTTGGCACGATTAGAAAGACTTACATGTATGTATGGTTGGTTGAGAAAACGAATAATTTGGGCTCCAAAAGTAATTAAATAAAGGCAATAAAGACAACTAGTCCTTCTAAGTTGGGTAACCTCACCCAGTAATTTAGCCTAACGACAGTTGAGTCTCAATTGTCGTCCTAAAGTAGACTAACAAACGGTAATGTGCGTAAAAGAAAAAAATAGTAAAAAGTTGCCTAGAAAAAATTTCTTGATCAATCTTGTGCATGTGAGGGAAAAATAATTGTAAATGCCTTAATATGATTGTCCGAATGAAAGGGGAAGAAAATTGAAAAAGAGACTTAAACCCAAAGCATAGTTGAAGAGGTGACTGAAAGAGAGACTTAGATTCATGGTTTTACCGCGGTGTGTGTTCTTGTAATACTTTCGTTCAGGGATGATTACCAAGAGAACTAGGACTGGCCAATCGGAACAAAAGCTCGTGTATGAGAATCGACACGCTTTATTTTCACAAGCGCTTTCATTTGAAGTACACCGCTTAATCTAAAAATTCGCTATGAAGCTTTATTGCATAAGGACAAGTAACAATCTAAGTTTGGGAGAGTTTTGATAAGTGGTTTTTATAACACTTTTATTAGTTGTTTTTATATCGTTTTTTCATTGCCTTTGTTTACTTTCCTTTTGATTTACTATGTTTTACGCTTTGGTATGGTGTTTCCCTTGTTTTCAGGTCATGATATGCATTTCAAGTAAAAAAAAAGGACGATAAGTGGGAAAAACACAAAAAAAAGGAAAAAATAAAAAAAAAAACTCAGTACAAAATCCATAGGTCTGCTACGGGTGTCCGTAATAGCTATTACGGCTCGTAAAAGGAGTGGCCCTCAAACCCTAATGGTTAGGCGCCCAGTACAAGATCCAAAGACTTATTACAGGTGTCCGTAACAGGAGGACGAGTTTTCCCGATTTGTTTCCTTTCTGGCCTAATTCCCTCCACTTCAAGGCTATTTGTTTGCTTGGATCTGATCTTAATCACTTGTAATTGGCATTAAATACTAGGAAATTCTTACCATGTTTAGTATTTTATATAAAAAATCATAGGTAGTATTAAGTTTTATCCAGTTTTTAATTCCCATTTTTGATTTTACGCTTCTTCTTCTGCAATTTTATATAAGTCTCCATTGGAGCAGTTGGATCAAATTTATAATTCAAGCATTACTTTTTCATTAATCAGGTTCCCAATTATTATTTTAATTACTTGTTTATCAATTATGTCTTTATCCGTAATTATTGTTTTGATTGGACTGTTCCTTACCATGAGAGAGTATTCCTCTAGGGACTAAGGGTTATGAACCCTATCATCTGATTATTCACATGACTTAAGCTAATTGTGGGAATTCCAACCTTTTTACTTTAATAGTATGAGTTTTATTCAAAATTTTCTATGAAAGTAGGAGTGTGGTTTTTAGGTATTTGACTTGCACCAAAGGGTAGAGGCAATACCGTAAAGCTGGTTTTTAAACAGTCAAGTCCGAAGTCACGAAAGTGATCGGATGAAATTGATAAAGGCCTCACTTTTAGAGGTAGAGACCAATAATGAACGTTTTTGCAAGTGCAAAAGCCGACAAGCGTCCTATTTGTTAGAGGTGTGGCAATAAATGTGCAAGGGTAAAAATCACTAACAAACATTTATGCACGAGCGAAAGCCAATGTGTGTCCTCTTAAGTCATGTGGAAAAGTCTAGGATAGGAGTCATAACCCTAGGTTCTGCTTGTTTTATATATTCTTTACACATTTTAAGCTATTCTTCTAAAAGTGTTTTTTTCTTTCTATTTTACTCATTGAAAACCCCAATTTTGGTCGCTCTAGCTTTACACCGATAAAATAGAAATTGGTACTTAACCATTGGTCTCTGAGGTTTGATACTTTTTACTACTCTGACATTAGTTGTGCACTTGCGGCGTGTCATTTCACAAAGCTATTGTGAGGATGTAGGTTAAACCAGACAAAGTGAGGCACGATGTTAAACCAGATGAAGTGAATGATGATGTTAAACTTGGTGATCGATTGGTTGTTGTCAAGGTAGATGTTCATGCATAATTTAAAAATAAACAAGAGTTTATGGTTCGTGAATATATGCTGCAATGGGTCCGCATGGAAGCCGGAAAATTGGGGCTTGGGATTGTAATCGGAAGGTCCAATAATGGTTCAGATAAAAGACAAGCATTTGCAACAATGATATACGAAAGAAATGGCACGTACCAACCACTGATTTGGAATTTGAAATGAGATGACACTAGATCGAGAAAATGTAAGTGTCCATTTAAATTGCACGGATACCTTATGGCGGATGACACATGGAAACTTAATGTAATTTTTTATATACATAATCATGCCTTGAGTGGCAAGCTAGCCGATCATCCCATTGTATGTCACCTTATTCTAGAGGAGAGGGAACTTGTTTTGGACATGACATTAAACCTAGTGGCGCCAAAAAACATACTTGCATATTTGAAACAAAAAAGACCTCTAAATGTTTCAAATATCAAGAAAATATACACCGTGCGTGCTCAAAACTACAAAGTGGTAAGTGCACCAATATCTAAGATGCAACAATTGTCGAAGCTTTTGGAAGATGACCACTATGTTTCTAGGTACAAAGTATGTGAGAATAAAGTCACTGTTCGATATTTTTTTAACTCATTCTGATTTCGAAAAATTGTTCAACACATTTCCCACTGTGCTCATAATTGATTCAACATACAATACAAACAAGTATAGACTACTACTTCTAGAAATTATTGGTGTTACTTTTACGGAGATGAAATTTTTAGTCGGTTTTGCCTTTTTGGAATGCCAAAAAGAGGACAATGTTATATGGGCTTTGGAAATGTGCAAGACTATGTTGAAAGATCAAGAGAACATGTTGCAAGTAATAGTCACTAATCGTCACATAACACTAATGGATTCGGTTGCAACGGTGTTTCCTACATCGTATGCATTACTTTGTAAGTATCACTTAACCAAAAATGCGAGAAGTCAACTAAAACTTATGATTGGAACCAAATAAATGAAGGGGAAAGATGGAGAAATGGTCAAACTTGGGGTGGTGGTGGAAAATATAATAGATTCATGGAATGGCATGTTAAATTCTTCCTTGGAATAATTATATGCCGAATCTATTATGAATTTCAGGACAATGTGTACGAGATATCCAACTTTCCTGAAATATGTTGAGACTACTATTTTGGACCAGGTGAATGAGAAAATTGGTCGTGCTTAGATCGACCCTGTTAGACATTTTGGCAATACAACAACCATCAGGGTTGAATCTACACATGCCACACTGAAGAATTGGTTGGGAAACAGTAAAGGTGACTTTGTCGAGATTGGTATTCTATGAACCAAAAGCTCTGAAACCAACATAATGAGAAACAAACATCTTTTGGTTGGAGAATTACTTTGTTAGAACACCGATTTAAAGACAACATCTTTTATTCTCAATTGGTTGGCAACATATCTCGGGCGGATTTAACTTTATTTTTCATGAAGCCAAGCGAGCAGATAAAACAGGTTCATATAGTGCCAAGTACAGTTGTACACATAGGAAGACATATGGTCTTCCATGTGCGTGTGTAATTGCAAAGCAAATGATGGTCAACACACAGATACATATGGATAAAGTTTACACTCACTAGAAAAGGCCCTGGTTTGATAATGATGGTGTGATGGAGGATGATAAATCAAACATATCTATCATTACAGAGTGAGAAGTGATCCAAGAGAGATTCATGAAATCCGATGACAACATGAAATTGAACATAAGGAGCAGTTGAAGAAGACTGCCTATCCGGAAATTACAGATTTGAAACCACCCTCAGAACATATTAAAATGAGTGGTGCCCCAAAAAGGTCAAATCGAGAGAAAATAACAATTCTACGAGACATTCTACTTCTTACTTTGAACATGTTGACTCATATTTTTCAGATTCTAAAACTCCTATATCTAAATAAATTATTTTCAAGGGTGCTTACATTAGCAACCCCCCCCCCCCCCCCCCCCCAACCGCCGTAACCAAAAATCATTTACATTGAAGAGACGCCACTTTTTACACTAAGCGAAATGTAAATGCTAAAGGTAATGGCAACTGTGGTAAAGGAGAAGAGGACCACCAATTAGTTTGTCATCAACTTATACAAAAGATGATGATGCATATGAATTCATACACAAAGCTATACGAGACAAAAGAAAATTACGATGCAATTTTCAATGCTCTTGTTCCTTGTCTTAGTGGGACATCTTATTGTAAGTTCTTATGATAGGGTGTTTATTGATTTAGAACGATATAGTTTCACATAAACATTTTTTCCACTTGTGAGTAGGCTATCTCTAAATCCATCCAGACAGATCATGTGTATTGGTTGTCTCTCAAAAACACAAAATTTTGTTCAGGTTTATTTGAAATTGGGTTGTCCTATACCAAAGGCATCACGGATTGGACAACACATTTCATCCAAGATGCTGAAATTTGGCCGGATCACTTTCTAGAAAGGATGGAAGAGTTCATATAGTTGAGCGACATTAAAAGAGAAACAAATAAGGAAAGGTCAAAAAAGGAACCACCAATAGATTTAGATAGTGATACATGTTTTGATACATTTTAGTTTTAATCTAACAATATAACTTATTTTTTATTTTGTATGTAATGTTGTCCATAATGTTATAAAATTGGGTGGTAATATTTGGACAATTTTTGTGTTTCTAAATTCTACACTGCATAATACATTAGTTTTGTATGAACATGGTTTGAGTGGGTCTAGAGATGCATCTCCGGACAAACCTTTTAATTATTAAAAAAACAAAATTAGGGACTATACGGATGTGCATCTCCATAAAGACTCTTATTTTTAAAAAAAGGCGTATTCGGAGAAACATCTTCGAAACTTGTCCTGTTGGTATGATAGGGTTTGTAAGGTCCTAATTGATCTATAAATTCTATAAATATAGGTTTCTCTTTTCATGTTCTTTAGAAAAATCAGAATGAATACCTATCCTTATCTTGTATTTGTGTATTTCAATGGTGCAAATCACCCACTTCAATTTAGGCGCAAACCCCCATCTCCAGACATAAATTTTAACGAAATAAGGGTTTCTCACCAATTTTCCCTGCTTAAAACTAACAGGACCTCTTATTTGTCCTATTGGTATGATGGGATTTGTAAGGTCCTAAATGATCTAGAAATTCAATAAATATGGGTTTTCTCATTCCATGTTCTATACAAAAACCAGAATGAATACATATCCTCATCTTACATTTGTCTATTTCAATGGCAGAAATCCCCCACTTCAATTTAGACACAAATCCCTATCTCTGAACATAAATTTTAATGAAATAAGGGTTTCTCACCAATTTGCACTGCTTATAACTAACTAGACACAATCCTTAGATGAATCTCTGGACCATTATGGGTTTATACGAAGATACATCTCTGGATAATTTTTTTTAGCAAAATAAGGGTTTTTTATCCATTAGGGCTAAGAAGTGTGTAAAAAAGGAACATCCGGATATGTATCTCAAGACGCTAGGGGTAATTGTAACTTTTCACGATGGAGGGACATCACCCATATGGGTGAAAAGAGTAACCCCCTAAAATGTAGGGCTGTTAATTGTACCCTTAGTATTACTCTCAAACATTGCGAAATTTTCGAAAATGTTCTTGTCTAAACTTTGAAATCTAAAAGCACCACATATTAACAAATTTCAAATTCACTTAAAACACATCCAATGCAGAAATATCTTTGCCCGAATTTTAAAATTCGGGCACACCACTCATTACAATAGATCTCAAGTTCACCCAAAATGCACCTAATGCACAAATAACTCTGCTCGAATTTCAAAATTCGAACGCACCACATATTACAAGAAAACTCATGTTCACCTTTTTTTCCAAAAGGCAATGATATCATTAGAACTGGCTGCACAAGGGGTGCAACAACCCTTACAAATACACAATCAAGAATGCAAACAAACCAAAGGAACTGTAAACCAGTCATAAAAAGAATAACAACCCTGAGGGTAAGCTACATAAAACCACTTCCAACTATAAATTTTTATGGAATTTAAGAGATCCAGAACAGACTTAAACTTGTTATTGAAAACAACACTGTTCCGCCCAAACCACAGGAACCACAAAGTCGTAGACCAAATAATTAAACTAAGGTTGTTACCTGAGTTCTTCTTGAAGTATTATGCGAAACCCAACATAGAATCTATCCAATTATTATATATGTTACTGTCTTTCCCCAACTATCTCTCAACTCCTTGCCACACTGCTCTAGCAGTAGGACACTCCAATAACACATGCTTCAACGATTCCTCCTGATGGCTGCATAACCTACAACCAGAATCTCCTAAAGGGATGTTTATATGCCTCTTCATCAGCTGGTCTTTAGTTGGAAGCCTATTTCTCACCATTCTCCATAGAAAAATTTGAACTTTCGAAGGAATCTTCATATGCCAAATTTTCTTGAGACAAATCAACCCTTCCTCTTCAATACTTGTAACAGCTCTATCAAGAGAAATGCTATTGTAACAGGATCTGACCGAGAAACCCTCTTGCAAAGAAAAATGGGAGTTCTGACTTGCCCCCCAGAGATACTCATCTTCCTTCCCCATTATAGTAGTGGTAGATTCGAACAGCTCCATTAAGTCCTCTCTTTCCCTCTCCATCACTGAACTAATGGGAAAATAACTAAACTGCATCACCTAATTCCACTCGTCCCCTATCCTCTCTCCATGATCTGCCACTGAACAATTGGAATTCTTATAAAAAAGAAAGAGATTAGAAAATACTTCCTTAAGAGCAATGTCCAGGGCCCAACAGTTATGCCAAAACGAGATATCCTTCCCATTTCCCAACTTGCACCTCACATTCTTCCCAAAGACATTCCTGTTTGAAACTTGATCTACACCAACACCCAACATATCTCTCCACCATATCGAATCTAACCTCTTCCCTTTCCCCTCTACACAACTATTAAGAACAATATTAATATCATTTCCATATCTGCTCTTCAGCAAGGCCTTCCACACACTATCCTCTTCTTTCAACAATCTCCACTTCCACTTCATGAGGAGGGCCATATTGAAACTGGTTAAATCCTTAACTCCCAGTCCTCCCTTATCTCTGGGCTGACAGATTGATGACCAATCCACCCAGCTAATTCTCTTCCTCTCTTCATCTCTATTCCACAAGAACCTCCTCTGAATCATTTGAAGAATATTAACAACTCCTAGAGGAACCTTATAAAAAGAGAACAAGTACAAGGGCAAGGAACTTATAACAGAGTTAAGAAGGACAAGCTTCCCTCCTATAGATAAATTTCTCCCTTTCCAATCAGCAAGTCTATTCCTAACTCTATCAATTAAACTCTTCCAAAGATGCTTCCTCCTAGGGCTTTCTCCTATTATTACCCCAAGGAAAGAGCAAGGAAGCTTTAGAATGTCACAATGCAAGAAATTAGAAGCAGAATTCAAAAACTCAGGGCTCATATTAACACCACCAAGTCTGCTCTTGAAGAAGTTCACTTTAAGACCAGTTAACATTTCAAAACCTCGCAAAATTGCCTTGACACTCCAAAGATTACTCCAATTGACCTCTCCTAATAACAACGTATCATCAACAAATTGGAAGATGTTAACCTGAACCTCAGAGTTTACCCTAAACCCTTTGTCCATCCCTTCAAACTCAACCTTCTTAACCAAATGAGTAAGAACTTCCATGATTAATATAAAAAGGAAAGGGGACAGGGGTCCCCTTGACGCAAACCTTTACCCACACCAAAATCCTGAGATGCACTTCCATTCACAATAACAGACATAGAACCTCTACAAAATAAGGACTCAATCCAAGACAGTCATCGCAGGTCAAAATTTATCTTGATAAGCATACTTTTAAGAAAAGTCCACGACACACAATCGTAGGCTATCTCAAAATCTATCTTGACCATCATACAACTCTTTCTCCTCCTCTTAGCAAAGTCAAGCACCTCATTAGCAACTAAAACTCCGACAAAAATGCACCTACCAGGGACGAAAGCCATTTGTTCAGCAGACACAAGGGGACCAACCACCTTTTTTAACCTACCAGCAAGCAATTTGGACAGAATTTTTTGATAGCAACTCACTAGACATATTGGCCTATATTCCTTCAGGGATTGGGAATTTTTGACTTTTGCTACAAGTGCGATAAAAGAGGCTGTGGCAGCCTCAATACAGGTTTGTCATAAAAATCTAAAATGAACCTGTAAACGTCTTCCTTAACAATCTCCCAGAACCCTTGGAAAAACGCAAAAGTGAAACCGTCCGGGCCCAGGCTCTTACCTCCATTGCAATCCCACACCGCTTCCTTGATCTCCTCTTTTGAGAAAATTGCTTCCAAACCACTTTTGTCTTCATCAGTAAGTTTCTTCAACCCCACTCCATCAAACGAAGGACGGTTAACACAAGGTTCCCTGAAGTTCTCCTCAAAATATTTTCTGACTTCATACTTTACTCCATTGACATCTTCAATTTTTCCTTTATCTGTGTTGACATATCAAATGTTGTTCCTTCTCCTTCTCCTTCTAACTGCCAAGTGAAATAATGTCGAATTACTGTCCCCTTCCTTCAATCAGAGATCTCTAGCTTTAAGCCTCAACAAGTCTTCTTTCATATTCAAAGCTCTCCAAACCTCTTCTGCTGCATTGGACCTTTTACTTGCCATTTCTTCAAAGTTTTTAAATCCTAGCCTGCTGACTTCATCATCTAAATCATTAAGGTCGATTATAGCATCTTCAACTTTGACATCAACCCACCCATACACTTCTCGACTCCACTTTTTGAGCTCAGCTTTCAATCTACCCAATTTGGTCTTGAGCACAAAATCGCCCCCCCCCCCCCCCCCCCCCCCCCCCGACCTCCTCAGCCTCCCAAACATATTTGACAAAAGATAAAAAATCAGGCTGCTTCTTCCAGCTGTTATTAAAACGGAAAGGTTTAGGTCCCCAGTCATGAGCATTAGACATCAACCACACAGGGCAGTGGTCAGACACCTCTCTATTCCCTATGGATTGACCTCTAATCTTCCAATCCTCTATCAGATTCTTAGTAAGCAGAATTCTATCCAATCTACTCATCGAATTCCCAGATTTGTTAAACCAAGTGAACTTGCCTCCTTCACACGGGACATCTATCTTAAACACGCCCAAAATTCGAAACCTTATTTTTTACATTTCGTGCGTCCGAATTTTGAAATCTTGAAATCTGAATACTATGATAGAGACATTTTTTGAAATTTAAAATTTTGAGAATAGTATTAAGGATCTAATGAGTCAACTTTATATCACTCTTTTTTTTACACCATTACTTTTTTTTTAATCCTTAAGATATTTTTTTATCACTCTTGTAATGTTATTATCACACATGTTAAGAAATAACAACTTAATATCAACGCTAGACTATAGGAAAGAAGATGTAAAAAAAAGGCCAAATATGATATAATTCAAAACCTATGTACAAAAGCAAATAGAGCCATGTCAAGAAAAAGCAAAGATTCAATTTGTATATATATTACAATTTTGGTTTTGATATCCTAAAATCCATTTTGGTTTTGACATTACAATTTTTTTGTTAAGCTGTTTGAATTGGCGTTGACATTGATACCAATCTCAAGTTTTCAACCACATAAACCATCATGTAAATTTGACTACAAGCCTCTTTGAGGACATGAAGCAAAATCAAAACAAATATGCCTCCAAAAACAACAACTCTCAACATTACTCTTTCTTGTGGTAAATTTACCATCAAATAAACACAATCCAAACTTATTAAAACCCAACTAAACCTTTCCATCAACACTTTAATCCTAGACACAAATTTCCCAACATTTTCTCCATATATTTTACATATAATCCTCAAACAAAGAACACCAACAACAAAGAATGTTGTCATTGACCAACCTTTGTACTTCACTAATTTACCTCCAACAACCAAAGCTTCTTTCCTACACACACATGTTGCACACTCACCCAAAAGTGTCGAAGACATCAACGCGTCGAAACCGGTATAATAAGGTAACACGATCGAATCCAAATATAAACTTGCATGCAAAATTCCAGAAACGGTTGATGCTGCAAAAAAAGTGTACTTAATATCATTATAATCATCTTCATTATCAAAGGATAATGAAGAAATCAGAACCAATAGAAGAATCGCCGGACCGAAACAAGAAAGTGGGAAAATTGTGTTGATTTGATGACCCTTTGCAAAGATTAAGATTATAAGTGGGAGAGATATAGGACCAGAAGGTAAAAGAAACCTTTTTGATTGAATCAAAAATATGTTTTCTTTTCTTGAGATGATATTCATGATCACAATTACAAGAGTGAAAAAATAAGAACATGTTGTGAAGAGAAGGACTAAGATATCAACAAAAAGAGGGTAATTGGGAGGGTAGGTTTTGTCACATACATAATGGTAAGGACAATTGATTGTGTCAAAATTTTCTTCCATTTGCCAACTTATGCATTTGAAAAATGTTGCATGAATTTCTTCTATGTCCCATCCAGGTTGGAATGTTGGGTTTTTTTGGCGCAAAATAAAGCTATTCATCATTACATGTTGTAGGATAAATTAAATTTTGATCATATAAATAAGAATCTTATTGATATTATTGTTGGTTGGGGCATTCAAGTAGAAGTTTTGAATAGGATGAAGAAAGACCAACTAATCAATTTTATTTACTTTCTGTTTGCAATTTTGCAAGCTAAATTTCTTTCAATTAGGAATTATGTTTCTGTTTGAAGTAAGTATATTAGGTAGTTGAATGGAACAAAAATTTGTAAAGCATGTTGTTGGCTTTGTAAGTGAAGAAAAGTTGTATAGTAAGTTATAGGCAACGTGATTACAAAGGGAAAGGGATGCTATTAGGTGAGTGATGGATGATTTTTGATTTCATGATGGGGTGCCAAATTGATAGTATAATCTTTTCCAACTATGCAAACGGTGAAAAGGTGATAAGTGACGTAAATAGTGAACAGTGAATCAACAATGTCATGAACAGTGTCATTCGTGTGAATAATATCCGTATACGGTACCTTCGTGAACAACGTATAAACAATTATTTTTAGTAGTAAATTAAAGTAGGTTAATAAAATGTAAAAAAATTTATTAATGAAATAATGAAGTTGATTAATAAACGCTCAAATATTAAAAATAATTTTCAGTAATAAAATAAAGTTGTTTAAAAAAATATAAAAAATTGATTAATAAAGTTATAAAGTTGATTAATTAAACGCTCAGATATTAAAATTAATTTATAATAGTAAATAAAGTTGATTATTGAATTATATTGATTAATAAAATTATGAAGTTGATTAATCATTCAATTTTATATAAATACCTCTTAATCCTATATATATATATATATATATATATATATATATATATATATATATATTAAAAATATTTTATTAATATAATATTATACGGTGAAAAATGAAATACAATATAGTATAATTTTTACTGTAAGAATAATATTTTTCAATATTTTTAAAGACAAAAATTGGTAATACCAACATCAAATGGAGAATATAGCAATGTATATTGTGTATATGATTATTTTGTTTGTTTCTTCATATTTTTTTTATTTTATTTTTCACTAAATAAATAAAGGATACCCCAATGCTAGATGAAAGAGAAGCACCAACCACATTAATAATTTATGTATATTTAAAAACGGCATATAAGGTCAGATTCTTTGCTCTCAATCACAAGTCATTTGTTGAGTTTCTTCTTACTAGTCGATGGGAAACACACATTGGGTGCCTTTTAAGTAAGATTGTTTAAGAAAATCAATGAATCAACCATGGAACTAAATTGAATTGAAGTTAAAATAAATTAATCATTAATTATATAAGTGAATATAGAATCTGTATTTATGAACGGTTTTATGACCAAACCAAACAGCCATTAACCAAACTTAACTAAATCATAACCGAACAATGATTATTTATTAATTAGATTTTAAATTTTAAATTTCTAATATTTATTTTTCTTTTAACATCAATATTAAATCATGAATAGTTGAAGAATAGAAAGATGATCGATAAATCTTAACTTACATTAGTGATTCAACAAGGATTTATATTAATGTTGTAAGCTGCATTTTATCATTCACGCATTTTTTGAAATTGAATAGGGTTACTATTCATCATCTTCCTTCCTCATTCTTCTTTCCAATTTTCTCAAGATTTCTCTTCATCCAAACCATCATCTTCATAATTTTTAATAAAATATCAATGGGTTCCAGCACAAATTCAAAATCAAACAATTAAAGTTGTGGATCATTTGAATTTGTGGCCATAAGAAACAAGAGGAGTGAGTGTTAATTCAAGAAAAGTGTGTTATTCGTACCATTACAGATTTGAACAATGTGAATGTTGAAAAAACATTTTGGAGTTTTAGGAATTACATAAATCAAATGGAGAAGCGATGCAATTTTTTCAATTGGGTATAGGTGATGAATTTGTTGATGGAAGGGATTTGAAGATTGAAAAGCAAAGAAGAAAATTTTCAAGTTGGAGAATGAGGTTGTTCACACAAGAGAAATGTTGAAAATTGCAATGATATTTGGCATTATTAGTTTATGGTTGAACGTAGTGTTTTTGACCATGTATTTCAAATAGGGTTATGCTCAAAACAATATGTAATTTTCACTACTACGAAAAAACATACAATTGTGGTTGGCAAAGATATATAATCACGGGGGACCAGCCATTGTTAAGTAGTGTATGGTTGTATATGCGTTACTTACAATCACGGTCTAGTGCTCGTTGTAGAAAACTGGAATGCACGCAACCTATAACCACAATTATGATACATAATCGTTGTGAAAAGTTTAAAGATCATTGGTTTGATTCTCATCAACGCCATTTTGGATATTTAAATTATTCTGGATAACGTTCAACATATAACCATCTTTGAAATTAGCAACCGTGGTGAAATCACTTGCTTTTTTTTATATATATTTATGCTTTTATACATTTTCTCATTTTTTAACTTGTATTTTTGTGAATCATATCATACCAGTAATAGAAACACGCAAATGTGTTCTAATTATTAAAGTCGTTTCGCCTCTTATTGTTAATGTGCTAAGAGAATATCAGAGTTGCGTTGAGAGACTCTGACTTGCGATACATCATTCAGACAGTGCGATGCATAAAGCATAAGCAACAAGGAGAATCTGAATTAGCGATGCATGATTCAGACTTGCAATGCGGAAGCTTATCAGAGTTGAGTTGCAAGGTTCTGATTTGCATATGTAAGGTTCTGATTAACCGATACAAAAACATAAACAATAAATCAAAGCATAAGCAAGAGTAAAGAACACATGATATATCCTCGTTCACTTGAGCAACTCTCAAGCTAGTCCAGTCCACCCTTCCAAGGTGATTTCACCTTGAGCACAAGGACTTAATCCATTATAATCAAAAATTGATTACAGATGCACGGGCTAACGCCGGTGACTAATAACCTGCACAACCGCAGCCGTGACTAACCCACAATGAACTGTTCAGTGATCCAAGTAAATGGATATAACGAACATTGACCTAACAGAATCCAATCTCGCAAGATCTCCTATCAGGATTTTCACAGCTAAACGTTCAGTGATCCGAGTTAACGAATATAATGTTTACTGACCATTCTTCCAGGATTTTCAATGAGTTCTATCAGTGATCTCACAAGATTCTGACTCACAATTGGTCCTCTTTGAGATATGACTATCATTGACCATATTTCAGGATTTCCACAATGACACGCAGCCATTGTCCTCTCAAGTCTCCGATCACACTGATCACTTGAGGAATCCTAATTCACATAGAATTAGTTGTTTTGGAGATTACATTGATTGCTTCTAAATAAGCTGATAAACTCCTAAGTTTAAGTACATATGAACACAAGAGTGTTCTAGCAAGATATGAGCAACAACTCCTTGCTATTTTCAGATTCTACAAAGATGTATGTTGATTTGACAGTTGATGTCATCTTGTAGATCTTCTTCATCTTCTTCGTTGAGCAAGTTTCGAGCAACAACTCCTTGCTTCAGCTCTTCAATATAGCTCAGATGATGAACTGGTTGATGACTTGATTGTTTTCCAACAATGTCTTAGTTCATCAACTTCTGTACTTCCTGATTGTTGTTGTGTTGAAAGATGATTCTTTATGTTTCAACAAAAATAGTCGTGTTTACATTTTAACAGCAACAGCTGTGTTTGACGATGGTGATCTTGATCGTGAAAACAGACTTCGATGCACACAACCCACGACTTAGAAGCACTTCCTTCTTTCTTTTATATAGCCAAGTGAAAAATAGAGCCGTTAAAGAGTCGTTGACTATTTAAAAAGATTCGTTATGCAATGATGAAAGTTGTACTGCCATATGATAGATTTTTTTTAGTACGGTGTACAATCATTGCTAACGGTAACATTTGTCTTCAAATCTTCAGAGGCTTCTGATGGTATTTAGTTGAAGCATGAGTAGAGACTTTAGTTGGGTCTTCAGAATCTTAAGTCTTCTGTCTTCATTCTTTAGTACTTACTAATTCCGGGTCTTGTCTTCAGAACTTCAGCACTTGTCTTGAAACCCTTTATCTTCATAGCTTCAAGTCTTCAGAGTCTTCAGAACCTTGTTCACTCAGAATGTGTCTTCAGAGTCTTCAGCACTTGATCATTTGAATCTTAATCTTCAGAACACTTCAGTCTTCAGAGTCTTTCTGCACTTGGTCTTCAGAGCCTTCAGCCTTCAGAACATCAAGTCATTAGAGTCTTCAGCACTTAGTTCTTCAGAGTCTTTCTTCAGGAGCTTTGCTTATCTCCAGAGTCTGAAACACCTTAAGAACAGAATCCACAAGAGCATTGCAACAACAATATCGACATCCTTGGATCTTTCTGCATGTTACCAGATACAAAAGCAAGCTTGCTTCTTGCGACTTGTGTTACACATAATAACTCGCATGTAATCTTTTACGCACATCTTTGCACATGTTTGTTTGATCTAATATCTTCAATAATTATGATCTACACAGAAACAAGCATTAGAACATAAAATAGTTCTTTCACAAATACTCATTGTTATCATCAAAACATAGAGATGACTTGCAGAGATAACTCTTGTTCTTACACGTGTGTTGGGTAAGAAGGAGTAGAAGGAATATCAAAACTTTCATAACTACGAGGAATGTATCTTCCTTAGAGAACGATTGGCCATCTCCCCAATATGTTTGAAGGGTCACTCACATAGAAAAGTTGTTTTGCTTGAGAAGTCATGATGAATGGTTTGGTCATATAAGTTGCCATGCCAAAGTCAACCTGTGTGAATCCTAAGCCATCAGTTTGTACACCATTATTATTGGGAACCCACTAGAATTTAAATATAGGCACTTTGAAAATAACATAATCAATCTCCTAAGTGACACCATAGAATGCTCTAGATGCCAATATAAGATTCTAATCTTTTAAACTAGAGAAATACATGAATTTGTCCTTAACCATAACCCCACTATTTTGCATTGTACTACGATCATCTTTTGATTTTGTATAAAAGGAAAAATAACCAATGTTGTATGCAGTCCAAGTAATCACATTAAAATTTGGCATGTACGAAAACCATTTAGGTGTCTCGGATGCACAATTATCGTTAGATATTTCTTCATCAAACTAATAAATTAATTTCTTGTTATGCTCTGCCAATAACAACTTGTTATTTATTCGGGGATTTTTTTTCTTCACAAGTGTTTTGTGAGTAGCTATGTTAAGTTGAACTTCGTCAAGATTATTCAATATATAGAAATGTGCTAGAAGAATTACACCCAAGCCATTGACTTAACATTTAAACCTTGAGTACCTTTACCTTTATAGCTGTCAGTATGACGAGACTTTGGAATTCCTATAGACTATGCTTCCGACAAATAGTTTGTATAAAACTCAACAACTTCTTTTGTGATGTACCTTTCAACAATTGAAGCTTCCGGTCTGTGATGATTCTTCGTATATCCTTTAAAGATCTTCATGTATCGCTCTATTGGATACATCCTCCTTAAATAAGTTGGACCATAAAATCTAATTTCTTTGACTAGATGAACAAGTAAGTGAACCATAATGTCAAATAATGTTGGAGGAATACATCTCTAATTGACACAAGATTTTGGAATCTTCATCTTCAAATTCATCAATTTTTTTGAAATCTAGAAATTTGTTACATATAGCATTGAAGAATAAGCACAATCCCATTATAGTTACTCTCAAATTTTTTAGTAGGATGCCATGAATAGTGACTGGTAGAAGTTGTTGCATCAAGACATGACAATCATGAGATTTTAAACCAATTAACTTGAGATCTTTCATTGCTACAAGTTTCTTGATGTTTGATGAGTAACCTTGGGGAACTTTGATACCATGCAAACACTCGCAAAAAAATTTCTTTTCCTTTTTAGATAGAGTGTGACATGCCGGAGGCAGATAAGTTCTTTTTCCTAATTCTATTGGAGCACCCTGTTTTCGTACACTCATCGCCTCCATATCAAGACAGGAATTCCTACTACATTTAGTCTTTCCTGGAATGTCTAAAAGTGTTCCAATCAAACTATCACACACATTTTTCTCCACATGCATCACATCAAGATAATGTCTTACATCGCAACTTGACTAATATAGAAGATCAAGGAACACATACCTCATTTTCCATATATTTTTCTTAACTAGCCCTTCTTCATTTTCTCTCTTTCCAGCGGCAACATTTAATGTGTTTCTGTTATTGATAAACTTCATCCCCGGTTAAGGGTTTAGGAGCCATATAAAACTCATATTCTCCATTAAAAGTTATTGTGAATCAATATCATCAAGAACAAACCAAAATATGAGAAAAAAATTGAGTTTCTTGAATAAACACAAGAAACCCTATTAGGTTTTACAAAAGATAGAAAATAATGAAGAAGAAGACTAAGAATTGGTTAAAACAGTTTTACTCATATGTGTGTGGTCCTCTCCTGATGTGATTGATGTCTTCACTAAGTTCAAAACCATGGGGGAAAGAAAAAATGGTCATAAGATCAAGACTCTGAGGATAAATGGTGGTGGAGAATATGCGTCAAAAGATTTTGACACACTATGTGAAAGAGATGGAATTGTGCATGAGGTGGTGCCACAATACACTCCTCAATAAAATGGTACAGCTAAAAGGATGAAACAAAACCATTATGAATATGGTGAAAAATATGTTAAAGGGAAAACACTTACCTAATGAGTAATGGGGGTGAGGCTCTGCCCACATCAACTTACATACTGAACAAATGTCCAACAAAGAGGCTAAAAGGTATCACACCAGATGAATGTTGGTCTGGTGTCCAACCTAGCCTAAGCCAATTGAAGGTGCTTGGATCCATAACACATAGTCATGTGCCTGATCAGTTAAGAATGGAACTTGATGATAAATCAAGCCAGATGATCATGATAAGATATCACTCAACTGGTGGATACAAATTGTTCGGCCTAGTGAACAAGCAAGTTGTGATAAGTAGGGTTGTAATCATAGATGAGTTTAAGGAATGAGACTGGACTAAAAACATCAAAAAGGATTTAGTGAGAATCTTATGTGATGAACCAACTAATGAAGCTAACATAGAAGTTAAACAAGAAGAAATCAGAGGTCAAGAAGGCATAAGCAGACCTCAAAGAACAAGAAACATGCCTGCAAAGTTGCAGGAATGTGTGATCACATCAGATGATGTGGTAAATGATGAAGGTGAGCTAGTAAAATATGTATTCTATGTGGATACTGAGCCAATTAATGTACCTGAGGCATTTAAAGTCTCAACATGGATGTATGTTATGGTGAAAGAGTTAAAATCCATAAAAGACAAAAAAATCTTGTCACTAGTTGAATTGCCACAATGTAAGAAGGAAATTGATGTGAAGTGGGTGTACAAGTTGAAGTTGAATCCAAAGGTAGAAGTAACCAAACATAAGGCAAGTTTTGTAGCAAAGGAATTTCTCTAGAAAGAAGGAATTTACTATGATGATGTTTTTGCCCCAATTGGTAGGATCGAAACATTTAGGTCGGTTGTTAGTCTAGCAAACATTAATAACTGGTCTATGTGTTAGATGAACGTGAAATGTGCATTCCTAAAAGTCCTTCTAGATGAAGAGGTTTACGTAGCACAACCAATTGGTTTTGTAAAGCAAGGCCAAGAAAGAGACATATACAAGCTGCATAAAGCCTTGTATAGACTCAAGCAAGCTATAAGAGCTTGGAACAAGAAGATATATAACTTCCTAAGGGAGAAAGAGTTTATAAAGGGCACGATTGAGCATGGTGTGTATGTCAGAAGAAGCAGAAGTGAGCTACTTATACTTTGTTTCTATGTAGATGACCTGTTAATAACAGACAGTTGCAAGAAGGAAATCAAATAATTCAAACATGACTTAAGCAAGGAGTTTGAAATGTCTGAATTGGAAATTATTTCATATTTCCTTTGAATAAAATATTATAAGGGTAGTAGAGGATTGATGTTACACCAAAGAATATATGCAAGCGAGATAATCAAAATATTTTAGAGGGAGGATCGCAATGCAACTTCGACACTAACTGAACAAAGATTGCAACTGATGAAAGATCCAACTGAAGATGACATCGATCCAACATAATATATAATACTTATTAGATCATTAATATCTAGCATACACTACAGGTATGGTGAGTAAATTCATACAAAGGCCAAAGGTATCTCACCTTGCAGCCACCAAGAGGATACTAAGGTACCTCAGAGGAACACTAGATTATGACATTTTATTTCCTGCAGTAGATGAAGGAAAATAGTGCAAACTTATTGTTGCGGTGAGAATCGGATATCAAGTTATTAATTAACTTGAATCATAAATTATGAAGTTCACCACCGAACTTTGATTTATCCAAAGGAAAGGGTAAAGATCAAAAAAATCCTAAGTGCGCTATGTAGGAACACAACTAAGAGATCTAAGGTTCGGGGGTTGGTTATACCTAGGGAAGGTGTTAGCATCCTAGATATCTGTAGTACTCTACAGGAACCTCTTGTTAGTATTTGTGTTATGCTAAAGTTTGCTTACTAAGGGAATCTGCTAAGGTAAAGACCTAGGGGTATATACACTAAGTTTGCTCGCCAAGACATCGCATCTCGTGCCTACGTATCCTGACGGGAATGGAATCAGAGCATTCGTAGTTCCCCTCACTAGGGTAAAAGGGTGAGAAATAGAAAGGTGGAAAAAGAAAAAGGTAGAATCCAAGAAGGCATTGGATGTAAAGGAAAAAGGTGGAAAAAGAAAAAGGTAGAATCCAAGAAGGCATTGGATGTAAAGGGAAAAGATGGAAAAAAAAGAGGTGGCTCGCTAGGATCTCGCAATCCTATGCCTACGTATTCTCAAGATGAAATTGAGAAATCAGAGCATCCGTAGTTCACCTCAATGGGGTAAAGAACTCTTGACTGTGGTCAAGGTTCCAAGGGAAAGTAGAGTCTGACAGCAAGACACCTACGTGGAGCGCGGCGACTCCAAACTTAAGGTTAGGTAAAACAGTGAATGAAGTGTCCACGGAAAGTAGGGTCTGCCAGCAAGACACCTACGTGGAGTGCGGCGAGAGATAATGAAATGATGGACTAGGCTCTGTCTGGAATGACATGGTAGTCAATGGGAAGGGTCATTTCCTTTGGAAGGGTGTTGAAGAAAATGTCGAATGAAACAGGCGACCACAATCATAACAAAGATAGGAGGGTCCTCCACAAAGCCTCATCTGAAAATATTTACAAGTCTCACCAAAGAGAGGAATGAAAAGTTAGTAGTCCAATTAAAATTGAAATGAAATGGAATTTACAATGGTCTAGTCTTAATCAAAATTTATCAATAAGATTGACAACCATGATTCTTGACTTTCATCGACCAAAAATGAATGAAACTGAAAAAATAAAGTGGTCTCATATTGATCAAAGTTTTGTCGCTTTAATGAGATCAACCAAACCATGAAGTTTGTTATATCATCGACCAAAATAAAGAAGATGGAATCGAAATGAAAAATAAAGTTGGTCTCATCTTAATCAAGATTTACATCGATAAATCGATGATCTTTTGATGAGACTTTCATTGACCAACAAAAATAAAAATGGCCTCATATAAATCAAGATTTTTTAGTGATTCGAATAAATCAACTAAGTCATGATTTTTATATATCATTGGCCTAAATATTGAAAATCAAATGGAATCGAAAATGAAATCATAAAGGTAATTGGAATCAAGATGGAAATAATAATAATAATAATAATAATAATAATAATAATGATAATAATAATAATAATAAATATAATAAATAAATAAATAAATAAAATAATAATAATAATAATAAATAATAATAAAGAAGAAAATAAAGAGAGAAGGATGGCCCCTCTCTCACTCTCAGTTATATGTTTAGAAAAATAGTCTTCCAAGTCAAAATTGAATCATTAAAACAATCTCTCCCTTTCATTGAGTACATGCAGGAAAGGAAAACTGAAACTGAAACTCTCCTTCTCTCTTATGTTACTTCCATCACTAAAAACAACAAATTATAATACCATACAAAACTTCACTAACAATGATAATTAGAAGCTGACAGTATTAAAACAAAACAGATTATATAATAAATAGTAAAAAATATTTCAATAACAGTATAAAAAAAACTGAAACAAAGTATTGTGGAGAAAAAGTTAACCATTATGCTTGGGGATTATCACATCCAGAATTACTCTCTCAATGCCTCTTCTTCCATTGAAATGTTTGAGCATCGGCTTCAACCTCAAAAGTGGAAGACATGTCAACCGAACAAAAATCCATGCTTGGTGGGAAAGGTGGAGATGGGGATTGAGTGGGTGTTGATGTTTTGTTGAAGCTTTGTTGATGTAGGTTGCAGATTGGTCGAAGGATAAAGAGGGAAAAGATGAGCGGAGGTTTCAGTGATGAATGGTTTGAGGAATTGGAGAGAAGCTTGTGTGTGTGATGGAAGAGGTGAGAGGTGATGACTGTGTGTGTTTAGATTTAGTGGCTTGTTTGGGTTGTGTTTTTCCGCAGCACCATCTTTTGCGAAGATGGAGGAGTGGAAAAGAAACTATCTGAAAGTAGTGAAGTCCTCCCCCTTGTAGAAAACTGAGATCCTGTTATAAGAAGAGGTCCCCCCCTTTTCTTGTTCAGTTTTTCCTCCCTTTTTTAGTTCCCTACCCTATCATGTTAGGGTGGCTTCAAAGCCGGATTTCATGGGATTTTTAACGTGTAGCGGGCTGATTGCAGCGTTGGGATGTGTTGTCATATGAAGTAGCAGACAGTTTGTACAAATTGGTGCTGGTTTTTTGGGGTTTTAGGACTGGTGCAGGAAGTTTCCTTGTGACTAAAAAAACATAAAAATAAATATAATCATAATAATCATAATAATAATAAGAAAATAATAATGAAAATAATAATAATAAGTAAAATAATAGCAATCATAAGAATAGTAATGAAAAAAAATAGTGAAAACAATAATAATAAAAATGATGAAATAACAAAAAAATAATAATAATAATAATAATGACAATTATGATAATGAAAATAATAACAATACTAAAATAATAATAATAGAAACAAATGACTAAAAAATATATTGAGAAAAAGAGAAGAAATAAATTATAAATTAAATTAGTGATTTTAAAAATAATAAAAAATAAAATTCTAAATTAAAAGAAAAAAAAATCTAAAATTCATAAAACAACTGAATAAATAAAAAAGAAAGGTGACGAAAATTAAACAAAATGCACAACTATGATTAATGGACCACAGGACTGCAAAATTGAAAAAACATATAACCTAAAATGATATGACAATGATCAGAGGATCTGAGGGTAAAATTTGGAGTACAACAGTTGCCCCTATTTAAATAGCTTTATCGGATGGCACGAGGAATGGAAATCCTCGGGGCATCAAGGTGAAAGGTGTTTAAATATAGAAAACCAAAATTTTTGCCCTTAGATGGAACGCAGATGCTATGGACAAGCAGCAGACATGCAAATGCTGACATGCTATGAACTTTTAGTATGATGATATGATGTCATGATATATGCAAAGGTGCAGGCAAGCAAAACACCAAAGATAAAGAGCAAACCACTATAGAGAGCTTACTGGGAAAGGATGAAGGTTAGTATCCATGAGGAAAACTCACTGGGGATACAGACTAACCAACATAAGAGACTCAATGGGGAGACTCTGAGGAAACACTGGGGAAGATAAAAGCACACTCTTTACTGGGCATGGAACCAGAAAGAAGACATGATCTCTTCTGGGGATCAATTTGAAATAAAAGGATAGACATCAACAAAAGATTTTCTTGGATTTTCTTATAGTGAAGATTTCAAACGGGGTCTTCAAGAAAAGCCAGAAAAGACAGAGAAAGGCACATCCAGAAAAATATCAAATGGCAAAAGAAACCAGACATCCAATAATGGCTTTAAATGAAAGGTACAAATCACAATATCTAATAATAGGTTTAGATAAAAGTGAATAAAGTAGGGATCCAAGAAAGCATTGGATGCAAAGAAACCAGTTATCCAATAATGGCTTTGAATGAAGGGTACAAATCATAATATCTGAGAAAGCATCAGATAAGAATGAGATAAAATGTTAAATCTGAGAAGGCATCAGATGAAAGTGAGCAAACAAGGGTAATCCAAGAAGGCATTGGATGCAAAGAAAACAATCATCCAATAATGGCTTTGAATGAAAGGTATGAATCACAATATCTGAGAAAGCATCAGATGAAAGTGAACAAAGGCTTGATCTGGAAGAACATCAGAAAGAGGGACACATCCGGAAAAGCATCAGATGGTAAAGAAACCAGACATCCAATAATGGCTTTGAATGAAAGGTACAAATCACAATATCTGAGAAAGCATCAGATAAACGTGAGAAAGGTAGAGATCCAAGAAAGCATTGGATAAAAGGACACCAGACATTCAATAATGGCTTTGAATGAAGGGTACAAATCACAATATCTAATAATGGATTTAGATAAAATTGAACAAACCGGGGTCCAAGACAACATTGGATGCAAAGAAACCGATCATCCAATAATGGCTTTGAATGAAAGGTAAACTTATAATATCTGAGAAGGCATCAAATGCAAATGAGACAAAAGGTGACATCTAAGGAGGCATTGGATAAACCACAACGTCCAAGAAAGCATTGAACGAATATGAATGAGGAGATATCCAAGAAGGCATTGGATGAAAAGAAATCACAATATCCAAGAAAGCATTGGATGAATGTGAACTAAGGTGAAATCCAAGAAAGCATTGGATAAAAGGAATCACAATATCCAAGACATTATTGGATGACTGTGAACTTTCAGGAATGATACTGAAAGTAAGAAGGAAAATCACTATACTCAGGAATGGTATCGAATGATAGTTGAAAGGAAATTTGCGATCTAAACGTAGCGGAAAACAAAAATTTCCCTTTAGAGATCCTTACGAAAGATCATGATCTGTGATAGAAAGGTTACCTCTTGTGGCGATGAAACCTTTGATTCCAAATCTATGGATGATCACGAGCGTTGTACGATGAACAACGCCTCTACTCAGTCCACACGAACAGCTTCCTTCAGTCACAGTGCTAGCTGATTACGATTGAAGTTTTTGAGTAAGGGAGAGGAAAAATAGAATACGGCCAGGGTTTCAACAACAACAACAACCTTTGAGCTTCTGCACAAGGGTTCTATTTATAGAACTACTTGTGTGGGCTACAAGCTAAAAAGCCCAACTCAATAATAATATTATTATATTATTATAATAACTATTATTATAATAAATATAATTTTATTGTTATTATATTTTATAACTATTATAAAATTAATAATAACTATTATTATATTACATGGTACCTTACCATATTCCGTATTCCATTCAAGTGCACTGTACCTTACGGTGTTCCTTATTTACTGTATCTCTTCTCCAACTGTCCTTATGTGTGTGACCCTGTTGGATTTCGCGACGTTGGAAATTATATTAAATCATGTATTTAACATAATAAACAGTGAGCGGTATCTAGCAACACATCACTGCTACCCAAGTCACAAAATTGTCATGTGATCTGACAAAACCTTTTGTGATAGTACTTGTGTGTACAATTACCCTTTTGCCCCTATGTCTATATTGAACACAAGGCATATACCGTGTCATCCTTGTCCAGTTCAATATTGGGCCCTTAGACATTTATCCTGTTATGCAGGATGGACAAATTCCATCTAGGCTACTCATGTCCCTCAGCATGCTTTGTGAAGTACCCATCAACTGTCTTTATGATCATCCAGTTACGGACAATGTTTGATCAGCAATAAAGTACTTGACTCTACATCTAGGGTACATAGTAGTTTCAGGTCGAAGGGTGGTATACACCACTATCACCATGAGAGTAACTTATGACACTTTGCATAACATTCTATGTAGTACTCTCATAGTGGGTCAATCCAGTATAAATATTACTCCTAATATTCATACCTATGTCATGACTTGATAACTCCTTATCCATGATCCATGAGATGTGATCATCAGTCTATCTACATAATAGTCTTAATGCTTTAAGGCTATCCCATTTCACATTAAAGCTCGACTATGGATGCTTTAAGAATAGTGTCCTTATGTTTAATGGAATCTCATGATTAAGTCATACTTAATGTTTCATTAAACGAACTAGCTATTCTAGGGACTTTATCATTTTGGAAAAACAAACATAATAAAGAAATGCCTTTATTATTAATAAATAATTTGATACAAGTACCAAAAGTATTGGCCTCTAGGGCTTACACCAACAATCTCCCACTAGCACTAGAGCCAATCAGGCATACCCCTAATACCCATAGATCTAGTATGACCATCATGCTTCAGCTGCACAAGAGATTTTGTTAGTGGGTGAGCAATATTGTCAAGTGTAGGTACTCTGCATATCTTCACATCTCCACGATCTATTATCTCTCCAGCAATATTGTCAAGAGGTTTTGTATGTGTTTGGATCGTTGGTGAGATCTAGGCTCCTTAACTTGTGCGATAGCACCATTGTTATCACAATAGAGATCAATGGGGTCCACAATGCTAGGGATTATGCCAAGTTCACTAATGAACTTCTTGATCCAAACAGCTTCCTTCGCTGCATTTGAGGCAGCAATATACTCGGCCTCGGTTGTAGAATCAGCAACTGTTTCTTGCTTTGAACTTTTCCAGCTCACAGCGCCACCATTTAGGCAGAACACATAACCAGATTGCGATCTAAAGTCATCCTTATCTGTCTGGAAGCTAGCATCGGTGTAACCAATTACCGCGAGCTCTTCCTGACCTCCATATATCAAGAATGAGTCCTTAGTCCTTCTTAAGTACTTAAGGATTGTTATTTCGTTGATTTTGTGGTTGGCATTTATTTTGCTAAAACTATTCTACAGCAAGATGTTGTAACAAGATGTTCTAATTTGCTGCATTCAACATGTGGAATGAAGATGTCCCATATTGGCTCATAGGACATCGCGTCTGAATTCAGTTTAAAAGAAGATTCTGTTGCTGTTAATTGTTACTGAATATTCTGTGAATATTTGGTTATCCTATGTGGCATCCAAAGTATTTTTGGATTGTGTTTTTGTGTTGGTTTTCGGATTTTCAGCGCTTTCTAATTATGGAGACATATTAGGAAACTTTAGATTGAAGACCTATTTTGTTGGAGTTTATTTTGCAGATTTGTGAGCAGTCTCTTTGCTGCGTTTTTGAAGCCCAATCCAGTCCAGATTTAATGCTATATATTGACTGGTGTAAACCTAGTTTAGGTGTGGAACTTACGTGTGTTTTTGTTAGGGTTTCGAGTGTATTTTGTGAGCCTAACTGGTATCATTCTGATAACAGTATAAGGACTGGTTTTTGTGTTGTAAGTTCTGTCAATTACTCATAAGCTTTTAAGCATTGAGTTTCTTGTGTGTCAATTCTCATAAGCTTTGAAGTATTGAGAATTGTGTGTTTTGAAAGTGTGACTTTCGTTTTGTTACTTGTGTTGAAAGGAACCAATCACGGGTTGTGGTTGTAGAGGGATTTGAGGAGGGCCTCATACCTAGGTGAGTCTTAGGTAGAAGTCATAGGAAGGGTAGTGGTTAAGTGAGCAGATTATAACAGGGATTAGTTATTGTATGATCTGTGAATTGATACTATCGTATATTGGTTTCGTCCCTGGCTTGGTAGCCCCCAGAGTAGGATTGTTGATCCGAACTGGGTAAACATATCACTATCTTCTTTACTTTCTGCACTGTTATTATTGTTATCCTGTTCATTGTGTTGGATATCAGTGTCTTAACATCTGTGTAGGACATCTGATATCTGTGCCAGAATTTCAATTGGCATCAAGAGCTTGCACCCTTGTTTGGTTCTGGGTGAGATTCAGGGAAGGTAATTTCTGGTACAATGGACAAGGATGGAGGATTTTTGAACAAACCACCTCTGCTTGAAGGTTCCAACTATGACTATTGGAAACCAAGGATGATAGCATTCATAAAATCCATGGATGATCAAGCATGGAAAGCTGTTATAAAAGGATGGGAACCCCCAAAGGTTAAAGATGGAAAAGGTACCCCTATTGATGTGGTGAAGGAACAGGAAGACTGGGATAATGCAGACTACAAAGGGTCCGTGGGAAATTCCAAAGCCATGAATGCATTGTTTAATGGTGTCAATAAGAATATCTTCAGGTTGATTGAACATTGCACCATTGCAAAAGAGGCATGGGAGGTCTTGAAGGTTGCTCATGAAGGGACTTCAAAGGTGAAGATGTCAAAACTTCAGCTTCTCACTAGCAAGTTTGAGAGTTTGAAGATGAAGGAGGATGAGAGCATTCATGATTTTCACATGAACATTATTGATATAGCTAATGCCTCAAGTGCCCTAGGTGAAAAGATGTCTGACAGCAAACTGGTCAGAAAAATCCTCAGATCTCTACCTAAGAGATTTGACATGAAAGTGACTGCCATAGAGGAAGCTCACGATATAGACAAGATGAAAGTGGATGAACTTGTGGGATCTCTTTAAACATTTGAATTAGGGATCAGTGAAAAGTCTGAAAAGAAGAAGAGCATAGCTTTTGTGTCAAATGCTGGTGACTCAAAAGATGAAGGTGACCTGGTCAGAGATGAAGGGGTGTCTAAAGATCTGGTATTGCTTGGAAAACAATTTAACAAAGTGTTGAAAAGGATTGACTGGAAGTCGAGAGCAAATGCTCATAACAAGTCACTCGACATCCGTAAAAACCAGGATGGAGGCAGAAGGTCCAGAACTGAAGAAGACTCCAATCAAGGGAAGAGAGTTCAGTGTTTTGAATGTGAGGGATATGGGCACATAAAGACTGAGTGTCCCACGTATCTCAGAAGGCACAAGAAGGGCTTATCTGTGTCTTGGTCAGAAGGAGAGTCTGAGAGTGATCTTGAAGAAGAATCAACAAAATTGGTGACAGCCTTGACCGGGATATGTAAGGCTGATGGAGAAACTACCTGTGAGTCTGACTCTGACAAAGAATCTTATATTGGAGAACTCACTAAGGAAGAAGTCTTCACCGGGTTCTCAGAGTTGTGTATCAAGAATGAAGAAAGGTGCCAGATAATATTAGAACAGAAGGTTCTGATAGCTCAACTAGAAGCTGAGAAGGAAGAACATCTATCAATCATTGCTGATCTGAAAGAGGAGGTTGTATGGCAAAAGTCAAAACTTGACAATATGACCAAATCTATAAGAATGCTGAACAATGGTACCACGCAGCTGGATGAGATTCTTCAGACTGGGAAAGATGCTGGAAATGTGCAAGGCCTTGGTTTTAACAATCAAGCAGAGACCTACAAGAAGCCTGTATTAAAGTTTTTCCCTCAGAAAATAAAGCAAGAAGAGGGGATGTCAAATCACATGTTTCAACATCAGATGAAGCATCAAAAAAGAGTTTGTAGTTCAAAGTATAAACCATGGAGATGCCATTACTGTGGAAAGATTGGTCACTTAAAGTCCTTTTGCTACAAGTTGCACGGCTATCCCAAAACTGCTCATCAACAAAATAAAGGACAAAGTTGGGCTAAAGTGAAGAGAAGATGGACTCCTAGAAATATTATGGTCGGTCTCATAGCACATACCTCTCTTAGAGCATCTGCAAGGGAAGATTGGTACTTTGACAGTGGTTGTTCAAGACACATGACTGGTGTGAAGAAATTCTTGTCAGATATCAAGCCTCACTCCACCAATTATGTCACTTTTGGGGATGGATCAAAAGGTGAAATAAAAGGTGTTGGAAAGCTGGACTACACAGGACAACCAAATCTGGATCGTGTTCTATTTGTCAAAGGGCTGACCGCAAATTTGATCAGTATAAGCCAACTGTGTGATGTAGGACTCAAAGTAAATTTCACAAAATCTGAATGTCTAGTAACCAATGAGAAAGATGAAGTTGTTATGAAGGGAACCAGGTCTAAGGATAACTGCTATCTGTGGAATCCTCAAGAATCGGAAAGTTTGTCTACCTGTTTGATGTCAAAGGAAGATGAAACCAAACTATGGCATCAGAAATTGGGTCACTTACACTTGAAAGGGATGAAGAAAGTTATGTCAAGTGCAGCTGTTAGAGGTATTCCCAAGCTGAAGATTGATGAGGATAGAATATGTGGTGAATGTCAAGTTGGGAAGCAAACAAGGGTGTCACACAAGAGGCTTCAACATCTTACCACAACTTCTAGAGTTCTGGAACTGCTTCACATGGACTTAATGGGACCTATGCAGGTTGAAAGTCTTGGTGGGAAGAAGTATGCCTATGTTGTCGTTGATGATTACTCCAGATTCACCTGGATAAGCTTTATCAGAGAAAAGTCTGAAGTATTTGCAGCCTTCAAAGAGTTGTGTCAAAGGACTCAACGGGAAAAGGATTGTGGTGTTGTTCGAATCAGAAGTGACCATGGGAAAGAATTCGAAAATAGCAGGTTTGAAGAGTTTTGATTATCTGAAGGAATCACTCATGAATTCTCATCTCTGATCACTCCTCAGCAGAATGGTGTGGTGGAACGCAAGAATAGGACTATACAAGAGTGTGCAAGGGTCATGATTCATGCCAAAAAGCTTCCATATCATTTTTGGGCTGAAGCCATGAATACCGCTTGCTATATACACAATAGGGTGACTATCAGATCAGGTACTTCTGTCACTCTTTATGAGCTATGGAAAGGTAGAAAGCCAAATGTGAAGTATTTCCATGTGTTTGGGAGTAAGTGCTATATCTTGGCGGATCGTGAGCAGAGGCGAAAGATGGATCCTAAGAGCGAGGAAGGGATATTTTTGGGATACTCTACAAACAGTAAAGCATATAGGGTATTTAATTCCAGAACTAAGGTGATGATGGAATCCATAAATGTGGTGGTTGATGACTCTGGGAAAGATGAAGATGTCCCAGATGATGTTGGAGCATGCCTTCTCATGAACAATGAAATCTCACAAGACATTGAGTCCGTAGAAAATAATGCTTATGAAACCGACACTAGACCTGAGAATGAAGAGGTAGAGGATGCTAACAGGGAACCCTCTATAAGGATTCAGAAGGATCACCCTAAGGAATTAATTATTGGAAATCTGAATGAAGGTGTAAGAACCAGAACGAGGGAGGCTGTGTCAAATGCATGCTTTGTTTCAAAGATTGAACCAAAGAATGTCAAATAAGCATTGACAGATGAGTTCTGGATAAGTGTTATGCAAGATGAGCTTTGTCAATTCAAGAGGAATGAAGTCTGGGAACTGGTACAACGACCAGCAGGAACAAATGTGATTGGAACAAAATGGGTTTATAAGAATAAGTCTGATGAACAAGGAGTTGTTACCAGGAACAAAGCCAGATTAGTTGCTCAAGGATACACACAGATTGAAGGAGTAGACTTCGATGAAACATTTGCTCCTGTGGCTCGATTGGAATCCATCAGATTGCTGCTAGGAGTGGCATGTTTGTTGAAATTCAGATTGTTACAAATGGATGTCAAGAGTGCCTTTCTGAATGGCTATCTTAATGAGGAAGTCTATGTTGAGCAGCCTAAAGGGTTTGTGGATCCAAATTTTCCTGATCATGTTTTCAAGCTAAAGAAGGCTTTGTATGGGTTGAGGCAAGCTCCACGAGCTTGGTATGAAAGGCTGACTGAGTTCTTAGTCAACCATGGATACAGGAAGGGTAGTATTGATAAAACATTTTTTGTCAAGGAGAAGGATGGGAAACTAATGATTGCTCAGATTTATGTTGATGATATTGTGTTTGGTGGGATGTCGGATGAAATGGTCCAACATTTTGTCAACCAAATGCAGTCTGAATTTGAGATGAGCTTGGTAGGTGAATTGACCTACTTCCTTGGATTACAAGTCAAACAGATGGAAGATTCCATTTTTATTTGTCAGAGCAAATATGCGAGGAACATTGTGAAGAAGTTTGGACTGGATAATGCCAAGCATAAGAGAACTCCTGCTCCTACTCACTTGAAGTTATCCAAAGATGAAAAGGGAGTGAATGTTGAACAAAGTTTATACAGAAGCATGATTGAAAGTCAGCTGTATCTTACAGGAAGTAGGCCAGACATAACCTTTGCTGTTGGCGTGTGTACAAGATACCAAGCAGAACCCAAGGTCAGTCACATCAATCAAGTTAAGAGAATTCTTAAGTATGTGAGTGGTACATGTGATTATGGGTTGTTGTACTCCCATGACTCAAGTCCCATTTTAGTAGGATACTGTGATGCTGATTGGGCTGGAAGTGCTGATGATAGGAAGAGTACCTCTGGAGGATGTTTCTTTTTGGGAAATAATCTTATTTCATGGTTTAGTAAGAAGCAAAATTATGTTTCTTTTTCTACAGCTGAAGCTGAGTACATAGCAGCTGGAAGTAGTTGTGCACAACTGGTGTGGATGAAGCAAATGCTATCTGAGTATAATGTCACACAAGATGTCATGACATTATTTTGTGACAACCTGAGTGCTATTAATATTTCTAAAAATCCTATTCAACATAGCAGGAATAAGCACATTGATATCAGGCATCACTTCATCAGAGAACTTGTGGAGGACAAAGTCATAACTCTTGAGCATGTGAGCACAGAAAATCAGCTTGCTGACATATTTACCAAGGCTCTAGATGTCGTTCAGTTTGAAAACCTGAGGAGCAGACTTGGGGTTTGTATTCATGAGGAACTATAGCAATTAATGTTCCTTCTGGCTGCCAGATTGGAAAGATTAAAGGAGGTTCTGGTAGTGCAGCGTGTGCATGAGGTTATAAAAGGGAAAATACTGAAGTTTGTACATGACACTTGGTCGTGTGATGTGGTGGGCATCTACTCTCTGATGCTGTTTATTCTGGTCTATGACTTGACCATTTCTCAAATTTTAATAACTGTTCTACTTGCCTTTGTCATATTTCTGGCTAAAAAGGGGGAGTAGTGTGCTTGTGTGTGTTGTGCTTGTGCTGGTGCTGCAGCTGAGGGGGAGAATGTGGAATGTTTGTGTTGCTGCAGTTGAGGGGGAGTTTTGTGTTTTTTTCGCTGCTTTGTGTTGAAAGGGTGTTTTTTTTCGCTGCTTTGCTGGATTTTTTTTACTGCTGTTTTGTTGTGTGTTGGTTTTTCACTGCTGTCTCTGATATGGATTTTTTTTGCTTGTGCTTCTTTGCAAGATTTATTTGGTGTGTAGTTTTAGCCAAAATAAGCCAAAGGGGGAGATTGTTATTTCGTTGATTTTGTGGTTGGCATTTATTTTGCTAAAACTATTCTAGCAGCAAGATGTTGTAACAAGATGTTCTAATTTGCTGCATTCAACATGTCGAATGAAGATGTCCCATACTGGCTCATAGGACATCGTGTTTGAATTCAGTTTAAAAGAAGATTCTGTTGCTGTTAATTGTTACTGAATATTCTGTGAATATTTGGTTATCCTATGTGACATCCAAAGTATTTTTGGATTGTGTTTTTGTGTTGGTTTTCGGATTTTCAGCGCTTTCTAATTATGGAGACATATTAGGAAACTTTAGATTGAAGACCTATTTTGTTGGAGTTTATTTTGCAGATTTGTGAGCAGTCTCTTTGCTGCGTTTTTAAAGCCCAATCCAGTCCAGATTTAATGCTATATATTGACTGGTGTAAACCTAGTTTAGGTGTGGAACTTACGTGTGTTTTTGTTAGGGTTTTCGAGTGTATTTTGTGAGCCTAACTGGTATCATTCTGATAACAGTATAAGGACTGGTTTTTGTGTTGTAAGTTCTGTCAGTTACTCATAAGCTTTTAAGCATTGAGTTTCTTGTGTGTCAATTCTCATAAGCTTTGAAGTATTGAGAATTGTGTGTTTTGAAAGTGTGACTTTCTTTTTGTTACTTGTGTTGAAAGGAACCAATCACGGGTTGTGGTTGTAGAGGGATTTGTGGAGGGCCTCATACCTAGGTGAGTCTTAGGTAGAAGTCATAGGAAGGGTAGTGATTAAGTGAGCAGATTATAACAGGGATTGGTTATTGTATGATCTGTGAATTGATACTATCATATATTAGTTTCGTCCCTGGCTTGGTAGCCCCCAGAGTAGGATTATTGATCTGAACTGGGTAAACATATCACTGTCTTCTTTACTTTCTGCACTGTTATTATTGTTATACTGTTCATTGTGTTGGATATCAGTGTCTCAACATCTGTGTATGACATATGATATCTGTGCTAGAATTTCAAGGATATTCTTGACAGCTACCCAGTGAGCATCACCAGGATCAGATTGGTACCTACTCGTTGCATTTAAAGCATACGAGACATCTGGTCGAGTACATAACATGGCATACATGATAGATCCTATTGCAGATGCATATGGAATCTTATTCATGCGATCCATTTCTTCCTTTGTTGAAGGGGATTGTGTTTTTGATAGACATAGGCCATGTTGCATAGGTATGAATCCTTTCTTGGAATCATGCATATTAAAGCGTCTCAACACTTTGTCTATGTATGTACTCTGACTTAGACCAAGCAGCTTTTGTGATCTATCTCTATAGATCCTGATTCCTAATATATAGGCTGCTTCACCAAGGTCCTTTATAGAAAAGCATTTCCCTAACCAAGCTTTTACTTGTTGCAAGGTAGGGATGTCGTTTCCAATGAGTAATATGTCATCTACATATAATACTAGGAAAACAATTATGCTCCCACTAACCTTCTTGTAGACACAAGGCTCATCTTCATTCTTTATGAATCCATATTGTTTTACAGTTTCATCAAAATGAAGATTCCAGCTTCTGGAAGCTTGCTTTAATCCGTAGATTGATCGTTGTAACTTGCATATCTTTTGGGCTTCTTCGGGTATGTCAAATCCTTCAGGTTGTGTCATGTACACATCCTCAAGAAGATTCCCATTAAGGAAAGCAGTCTTGACATCCATCTGCCATATTTCATAATCATGATATGTAGCGATAACAAGTAAAATCCGAACAGATTTAAGCATTGCAACTGGTGAAAAGGTTTCATCATAGTCTACACCATGAATTTGTTTATAACCTTTAGCAACCAGTCTTGCCTTATAGGTATGTACCTTACCATCCATGTCAGTCTTCTTTTTGAAGACCCACTTGCATCCTATAGGATTAATTCCTACAGGAGGCTCTACCAAGGTCCAAACCTGGTTTCTGTACATGGAATCCATTTCAGATTTCATGGCTTCTAGCCACTTCTCAGACTCAGGACCAGTTATGGCCTCTTGATAGGTTACAGGCTCATCTTGATCCATGAGTAATACTTCACCTTGATTATTTATGAGATATCTATATCTCTCTGGTTGGTGACGTATCCTGCTCGACCTACGCTGGTCTTGTTCTACTTGAGCAGGTTGCTCTTCCACAACTACTTGTGGTTCCTGCTCTAATTCCTCCATAGGTGTATCAATGCTTTGTGATTCTTGAATTTCTTCAAGTTCTACTTTCCTCCCACTGATTCCTTTAGAAATAAAGTCCTTTTCCAAGAAAACTCCAGTTCGAGTGACAAACACTTTGCCCTCAGAAGGAGTGTAGAAGTAATACCCTCTTGTTTCTTTAGGATACCCCACAAATAAGCATTTGTCAGATTTGGGCTCAAGCTTAGTTGAAATTTGTCGTTTTACATAAACTTCACAACCCCAAATCTTCATGTAAGACATATGTGGTTTCTTACCACTCCATATTTCATATGGTGCCTTTTCAACCTTTTTGGATGGAACACGGTTAAGTGAGTAAGCTGCTGTCAGTAGTGCATGTCCCCAAAAGGAGTTTGGAAGATCGGCATGACTCATCATGGATCGGACCATGTCTAACAAGGTTCGATTTCTTCTCTCAGATACACCATTCCATTATGGTGTTCCAGGAGGAGTGCGTTGGGATAGAATCCCACACTCTTTTAGATGGTCATCAAACTCTAGGCTTAAATATTCACCGCCTTGATCTGATCAAAGAGTTTTAATATTCTTACCTAGTTGGTTTTGTACTTCATTCTTAAATTCCTTGAACTTTTCAAAGGATTCAGATTTGTGTTTCATTAAATAGACATAACCATATCTACTGAAATCATCGGTAAATGTGATGAAGTATTGAAACCCTCCTCTGGCTGGTATGTTCAGTGGTCCACATACGTCAGTGTGTATGAGGGCCAAAAGATCATTAGCCCTTTCACCTTTTCCTGTGAATGGGGACTTTGTCATCTTTCCAATTAAACAAGATCTGCATGTATCATATGATTCGTAATCAAAAGAGTCCAATAGTCCATCTTTATGGAGTTTGGAGATGCGTTTCTCATTTATATGGCCTAAGCGACAATGCCAAAGGTAACTTGGATTTAACTCGTTAGGTTTCATCCTTTTAGTATTAATGTTATAAATTGGCATTTAAAGATCAACGACATATAATCCATTGTTCATTTGTGCAGTAGCATAGAATATATCATTCAAATAAATAGAGCAACAATTGTTCTTTATTATAAATGAAAAACCAAACTTGTCCAAACAAGAAACGGAAATAATATTCCTGCTAATTGCAGGTACATAATAACAGTTCTCTAAGTGAATTATTAAACCACTAGGTAAAGTCAAAACATAAGTTCCTACGGCTAAAGCAACAACCTTTGCTCCATTTCCAACTCGTAGGTCGACTTCACCTTTTGCCAAATCTCTACTCCTTTTTAGTCCCTGTACATTGGTACAAATGTGAGAACCACATCCAGTATCTAATACCCATGATGCAGAAGTAGATAAATTTATTTCTATAACAAAAATACCTGAAGTCGAAGTCACCACTCCATTCTTCTTATCTTCCAGGTACTTTGGGCAGTTTCTCTTCTAATGTCCAGTATTACCGCAATAGAAGCAAGTGCCCTCCTTTGATATACCTCCACTAGGCTTCAAAGCAAGGGTAGTATGTTTGGGTTTGGCAACTTCCTTGCCTTTCCATTTACCAACCTGCTTGGTGGGCCTTTTGTTCTGTTTCTTTCCATTACTGACCATCAGAATGGATTTCCGTTTTGTCTTCAAGTTTTGCTCAGCAGTTCTTAACATGCTTAGCAATTCAGGAAGAGTTTTGTCCATGTCATTCATGTTGAAATTAAGGACAAATTGACCGAAGCTTTCTGGCAACGATTGCAGGATCAAATCAGTCGCAAGCTCCTTTTTCAGGGCGAATCCCAATCTTTCAAGATTCTCCACATACCCAATCATCTTGAGTACATGGGGACCTACTGGGGTTCCCTCAGAAAGCTTGGCTTGAAAAAGGGTTTTGAAACTTCAAACCTTTCATGCCTTGCCTGCTCTTGATAGAGCATTTTCAGATGTTCGATCATATCGAACGCTGCAATGTTTTCATATTGCTTTTGCAATTCAGAATTCATGGTAGCCAGCATGAGGCAAGCAGTTTCATTGGCATCATCGACATGCTTTTTATAAGCATCTCTTTCAGCCTTAGGAGCAGAACTAGGAGGTTCCTCATCAGGAACAGGTGTCTCTAAGACATACAGCTTTCTGTCATGTTTGAGGACAATCCTCAGATTTCGGTGCCAATCCAGAAAATTTGTCCCAGACAATTTTTCCTTATCCAGGATTGTTCACAACATGTTATTAGATGTGTTTGTTGTCATGGTAATCTACAAAATGGAATGGAAAAATATAAGTATCATAACATATTAAATTAGGCCTTTAATTAAATATGCTCCAACTATTTTACTCAAACCAAATGAACCTCATCATTTGATTAGGAAAATCCCGTTAGAAGATTTTCTAGTGGATCGAGATCCATATTTCACTTTGTTTTAAGTCAACGTTAGGCTGATTACACAAAACTTAGCTATTTAGGTAGGAACTCCTTCCAATTGTATCCAATACAATTCTCGAATATTTCAGTTGGGTGAATAACTCCTTATTCCAATCCATCATATGGACTATTCCCAACTCTTGCTTCTAAACGCATATAATCTTATTATATTTTGTTTAGTTAAGTTTGACCCATTATTTTAGAAATTGGATATAACAATTACCCCATCGCACCTTACTAATATGGAACATGTACCTCGCGTTAGGCGAAACCTACAATATTCGATACTAGTCTTGATGAGTTCTAAAACTTGGAAAGCAAAAACTTAATATTTAGTTTTGAGAGATTTTTAATTAGTTTGATCTCACCGGCTTATTTATCATATAAATCGTTCCTCACACATGCATCAACATACATACAATATATATCAACATACATACATACAAATGAAACAGTTATGGCCCCTAGCGCAATTGTTCTCCCAAGCCAATGAAAGAACTTAAGCTAAACCTAATAACGATCTTCACTTCTCTAAGCAAGATCTCTAAGGTTGTCCTTCTTTGTTTTGTAGTCTTCTATTTCTTTATAATAATACATTACATAAAAGAAACTCATTTTACATACGAGGGAGTGAGATGAGAAAAGAAGTTACATGATGAGAATAAGAGAGAGGCATGACACGCAGGTCGTATTTATAAAATCCAAAACAAAGAAAAATAAACTAAGGCCATAACTGATCATCACAAGAAAAATAATAAATAATTTTTATTATTATTAATTTAAATCCTATTTATTAAATAAATCAAATTAAATTTTCGGCGAATGCATGACCTAAAGCGCAGACTGCATTGACGCAACATTTGCACCGTCATACTGCCTGTGACGACCGTCATAGTTTCCATGGCGACCGTCACACATCAGCCCATGACGACCGTCACAAAGCTATGACGACCATCACACCTGAAACTATGGAGACCGTCACGCTAACAGAACGCGTGAATTTTGATACCTCTTTGACGGCGCACCCTTGTACCGTCATAAACCTTGATGCAACAATTTTATACCATCAAAACACCATGATCAATAATTCAGTATGATTGATCTGTATGCTATCGCTTCACCATACTAAAGTCGAATTACGAAGCAGATAACCACAGATCGCTCAATCGAATGATAATCATTACGTGATTTGAACTAACGAAATAAAATAGTATATCCAATATACCATCTTTGCATCAAAGTTAGTCATATCACATATGAATTAGATCGATCATATATGTGTAACTTATGGACGATTGACATATCGCTGTTTCACCATACTATTGTCGGATTCCGAAGCATAGTCAATATCAATCATCCAAACCGTACACAATTTGATGCCAAAAAATTCAATATATGGATTTGATTTAATTTTTACGTGTTTTAATCCAATTAAAAAAAAATGACAGAAAATAAACAATTACCAGACTCATGGTTTCGTAAGTGGCTCTGATACCACTGAAGGGAAATTTGCGATCTAAACGCAGCGGAAAACAAAAATTTCCCTTTAGAGATCCTTACGAAAGATCATGATCTGTGATAGAAAGGTTACCTCTTGTGGCGATGAAACCTTTGATTTCAAATCTATGGATGATCACGGGCGTTGTACGATGAACAGCGCCTCTACTCAGTCCACACGAACAGCTTCCTTCAGTCACAGTGCTAGCTGATTACGATTGAAGGTTTTGAGTGAGGGAGAGGAAAAATAGAATACGACCAGGGTTTCAACAACAACAACAACCTTTGAGCTTCTGCACAAGGGTTCTATTTATATAACTACTTGTGTGGGCTACAAGCTAAAAAGTCCAACTCAACAATAATATTATTATATTATTATAATAAATATAATTTTATTGTTATTATATTTTATAACTATTATAAAATTAATAATAACTATTATTATATTACATGGTACCTTACCATATTCCGTATTCCATTCAAGTGCACCGTACCTTACGGTGTTCCTTATTTACTCTATCTCTTCTCCAACTGTCCTTATGTGTATGACCCTGTAGGATTTCGCGACGTTGGCAATTATATTAAATCATGTATTTAACATAATAAACAGTGAGCGGTATCTAGCAACACATCACTGCTACCCAAGTCACAAAATTGTCATGTGATCTGACAAAACCTTTTGTGATAGTACTTGTGTGTACAATTACCCTTTTGCCCCTATGTCTATATTGAACACAAGGCATATACCGTGTCATCCTTGTCCAGTTCAATATTGGGCCCTTAGACATTTATCCTGTTATGCAGGATGGGCAAATTCCATCTAGGCTACTCATGTCCCTCAACATGCTTTGTGAAGTACCCATCTACTGTCTTTATGATCATCCAATTTCGGACAATGTTTGATCAGCAATAAAGTACTTGACTCTACATCTAGGGTACATAGTAGTTTCAGGTCGAAGGGTGGTATACACCACTATCACCATGAGAGTAACTTATAACACTTTGCATAACATTCTATGTAGTACTCTCATAGTGGGTCAATCTAGTATAAATATTACTCCTAATATTCATACCTATGTCAAGACTTGATAACTCCTTATCCATGATCCATTAGATGTGATCATCAGTCTATCTACA
This sequence comes from Lathyrus tuberosus, assembly GCA_022829125.1. Classification (NCBI taxonomy): domain Eukaryota; kingdom Viridiplantae; phylum Streptophyta; class Magnoliopsida; order Fabales; family Fabaceae; genus Lathyrus; species Lathyrus tuberosus. The sequence goes on along the minus strand of JALAZF010000250.1, from coordinate 1,536,677 downwards.
TAATAGTCTTAATGCTTTAAGGCTATCCCATTTCACATTAAAGCTCAACTATGGATGCTTTAAGAATAATGTCCTTATGTTTAATGGAATCTCATGATTAAGTCATACTTAATGTTTCATTAAACGAACTAGCTATTCTTGGGACTTTATCATTTTGGAAAAAGAAACATAATAAAGAAATGCCTTTTATTATTAATAAATAATTTGATACAAGTACCAAAAGTATTGGCCTCTAGGGCTTACACCAACAAGTGAGAGAGACATCCAGGAATGTCACTGAATGAACAGATAAGACTTTCAGAAATGACACTGAAAGATATCCAAGCAAATTTGATGAGGATTACAGAAAAGAGGCAAAACTTCCAAGAATAGCACTGGGAGAAACAAGAGGAACAAGATATCCAGGAATGACACTGGAGATCACAAGAGACGGACATCCAGGAATGGCACTGGAGTGAGAGAATATAAAGATCCAGGAATAACACTGGAATGAAAGAAGATAAACATCTAACAACAAGACTAGATGCTCAAGGAAACGACAACATTCAGGAATGACACTGAATGAAAGGACAGGTAACGTTTTGGTAAGGTAAGACGTGGATAACGACACGACCTCGAGAGAAATGTAAATGAAGATGAAACACTCATGATATGCATATGTATATGAATTATGCAGATGATATATGATCAAATGCAAATGCAGATGCTGACGACACATCTCAACTCTTTTGGAGAGAAGACAAGATTGGAAGACTGATTCCTCAACACGGGGATCACTGTCATTCTGCTTGGGGATTAGAGATGCTATTACTGGACACATCTCTGCCACACTGGTAAACTGTATCAATTGATGCTCTTTGTAGGAAGGATGAAGGGTTGTTTGGGGATTCTTCAAGTAAATTGCCCCCAACTAGCTGACTGTTGTAGATGAGCTGATCATTGCTTCAGCTTGTCTGATTCTTGAAACGACTACTTTGTTGTACACTGGGAAAGCTTGCCCCAGTCTGAGTCTTGAAAGATGATTATTTTACTGTACACTGTGAAAACTTGCCCCAGTATGAGTCTTGAAGAGTCTTATGGGTAAACCAAATCTGAGAAGGACTTGCCCCTGAACAACAAGTCTTGAACTGATTCTTCAATAGTATTTGGAAAGAACTTGCCCCTAATAAGATCACCGACCAAGTTTCTTAATTGTTTGAAAATTCCTTGAGAGGAAAGCCAGTTTGCAAGCAAAAGTATTTGTACGAACATGGTAATTTTAGAGTTCATGCAACTTTTGAAATCAAATCATTTTTTGAAAGATGCAAAACAAAATGAGTCATTGGTCTAAACACGGTGATTCAAGACATTTAAAAGTGAAAGGTGAAGCACAAGTGTAGTGACCTGCAAAGATCGTTGGGAGTCAGTTTACGCAACCTTGCTGTAGTATGCCTTCAAAATAACCTTGCTTCAATTAGGTCTTTTGAGGGTTGTAACGTGACCTAGTTCACGGTTTAAGAAACAAAGGATAAAGGCTCAAAATTTATTTGTGACCCACCCAATCTACGTGATGAACTTCATTCCTATGCTCAGTTAATTCAAACTATGCACTCAGGTTCCCACATGTTAGGAATTGCACCGATGATAGTAATGATGATGGTTCAGAAGTCAAGGGACTTCTGAAATGGCGGTCACTAATTCCTTACAAAGTTTGTCATTGAGGACTTTCAGGATGAAAATTTAAAGGTTTCCTCTTTTTGGATTGTCATACAAACTTTTCTTTATTCTTTTTTTTTTCTTATTTTTTTATAAGGCAAGGTCATGAGCTTCCCATCTTTCTCAACTTTTGCCTTGAAAGGGACTTGGCTCATTCTTTGGGTAAGGAGTGTGACTAAACAACTTAATGATTTCAGTGAACCATCATTGGTATTTGACTTGAGGGACATCTTCAACACTTGCTTGCTGTGTGCGAAGGAAAATTTATGAGTGCAAATTTTGCTTGACAGGTGTCTTGCATGAAACTCTTATATTTGAATGCACAATCAAGTTACTGAGAACTACCCTGCCCCAGGTTAAGGTTGCGGGTTTTTTTTATTTGTAAAGAAAAGAAAAATCCTACTTCAAGGATCAAAGGGATTTACGAGGGATTATCTTCCTTATTTCTCCAGTGTTTAGGGGAATGTGAAACAATGCCTTACATCGTCAGCAAAGTTTATTTGAAAGGATACCACGACAATTATGGGTATAATGTTTTCATCATCCTCCCTCCAACCTTTGCATAATCAAAAAACACATTTTGTAAAAGAAAGCATAAAGATATAAATAGTGGATAAAATGAATTGAATCAAAAGTTACAATGCTCATTTCATTAATCACGAAAGTACAAACATAATTTGAAGGCAAACAGCCAGTACAAAATTAGGAAAATGCAAACAACAAGAAACAAGGCCCAGTGACTAGTTAAACACAAGGATGAGATGTCCTGTCTTTAAGAAGTAGCTGAGCTGAAGTCGACTGAAGCTTCACTTGGCGTGCCTTGGCAGATGATTGCTCTGAACATTGGGATCGTCCTTAAAGGAGAGGATTTTGTTTCTCATCAATTCTTGTACTTTAGCCTTCAATGCAAAGCAACCTTCCAAGTTATGGCCTACACCACCTTGATGGTATTCACAATGAAGATCAGCCCTATAGCCGGCTGGAAGAGGATCTGGAGGAGGAAGCAAAAGCCTTGTGGGAATCAAACCTTGTTGAACCATACTAGGATAAAGCTCGGTGTATGTCATGGGAATAGGATCAAATTGATTCCTATTACGGTACTAGTTATGTCCTGCAGTTGACGTTGGGAAGCTTGAGCTAGTCGTGGAGCAGTAACCACGGGGGTGACAACAGCAACAGTAGGGTGAATAGCATACTGGGGTTGGGGACGAGGCCTTCTCACTTCAAACATTACAACATTAGTCTGATCTTCTCTTTTCTTTTGGAAGTTTCCATAAGATTTCTTCACAGCATTGGAAGATTCAGCAGCTTTTGACACTTTTCCTTTCTTAAGTCCTTCCTCGAGTCTCTGACCGATAGTAACAATCAGTGAAGTTGGAGGAAACACTTCCAATCATCTTCTCCCAATAGAATAGAGACAAGGTATCCATAAACATTCCAGTCAATTCTTTCTCAGCCAAAGGAGGTTCAACTTGGGAAGCCAACTTCCTCCAGCGCTGAGCATACTCCTTAAAAGATTCCTTCTCATGTTGAGTCATATTTTACAGCTGACGGCAATCAGGGGCCATGTCAAGGTTATATTTATACTGCGTTATGAAGGCATTCACAAGATCTTGGAATCAGTGAATGGAGTTTTGCTCTAGACCCATATACCATTTGAGGAGTGATGCTCCACTCAAACTATCTTGAAAACAGTGGATAAACAGCTTCTGATTTTTGGTATAAGCAGCCATCTTGCGAAGATACATGACCAAATGAGCCCTCGGACAAGAATGGCCCTTGTACTTCACAAATTCTGGAGTTTTGAACTTAGCAAGCATAACAAGATTAGACACCAAGCACATGTTGTCTGCATCCACATTAAAGAAGTCATTACCCTCAACGGCTTTAAGTCTTTTGTCTAAGGTCTGAAACTGCTCACGGACAACTTCAGGTTCAACAAAGTCTTCACAGTCTTCACCCTGAGCACTTGCAGCATTGTACTCAAAGAGGGGATTCTCAAATGGAACTCGAACAGTCTGTGAAACGGCCTGGACCGCAGGTCTGGGCTCGGGGAAAACAGGAGCTTGAAATACAGGCATAGCAGTCTGACCAGCCATAGCAGTAGATACATTCGGTGGAGAATAGTTAGGAGGTAAACTGAACTCTGGCCAAGTTGAAGGTGGCATTTGAACCGGTGGAGGTTCAGCACTTGAAACTTCCTGGATGACTGTTCTTTGGGGTTGCTCTCCTCTAGAAATCAAGACTTGGAGCATCTCAGTGAGTTTAGTCATACTTGATTTGAGGTCATCCATTTCCCTTCGGACCTCAGCATTGTGTGCCTCTTGCTCTGGCATCTTGTGTCTGTAGTTAACTCTAGTCCGGTATCGGTGTCGAGGAATTAGCTTGACGAATCACAGGTGACACTGGAAGATAGAGACCACTGGAAATGAGTTGTTGGACAAACATATGCATGTAATGAATCATCCAAAGATGCAAATGATATGCAATGCGATGCAAACAAGATGCAAAACACATGTAACAGGATCAAGGGTTCGAGATCACAGCATGGAGTCTGGGTAAAGAACCAACCATAGGGTGTGTACTAGGGTTATCGTATCCGTAGAACCGGGTTCTAAAGAGTTCTCAGAGTCAACAACCCATCTTTTGGATATTATCGATTTCCCAATTACTTGGTAGTCAATAGTATTCTCAAGAGAGTCTTGTCTGAGTGTAGTATCACGTATCAACCATTTTGGGATTACTCCTTCATAGTCATCGCACTACGTCCTAAGAGGCCAAGTGGGTTAAAGGTAACTAATGGTCATCAGTTTCACAGGCACCTAGGTCGAAAGTGGCAATGCATTCACGATAGCTCGTTCAACATATACCACCCTCAAGAGGGCCTCAACTGAGTGTGGAATCTTAAGTCAACTTCTTTGGAATTACTCCCTCGAAGTCTCCTTTACTACATCCACTATCCTATCATAAGTGTACAACACTGCACACAGAAAAACCCAAGCACAACAGGTATATATACAGATATGAATATGTACAGATATACAAGCAAGCAAACATGTAATATAACACAAATACAAACAAGATAGGCTTAACCCTCTTAGGGGATTTCCCCACTGAAGTTGTCATTTCTGTTGCGGTGAGAATCAGATATCAAACTATTAATTAACTTGAATCACAAATCATGAAGTTCACCACCGAGCTTTAATTTATCCAAAGGAAATGGTAAAGATAAAAAAAACCCTAAGTGCGCTATGTAGGAACACAGCTAAGAGTTCTAAGGTTCAGGAGTTGGTTATACCTAGGGAAGGTGTTAGCATCTTAGATATCTGTAGTACTCTACAGGAACCTCTTGTTAGTATTTGTGTTATGCTAAAGTTTGCTTGTTAAGGGAATCTGCTAAGGTAAAGACCTAGGGGTATATACACTAAGTATGCTCGCCAAGACATCACATCTCGTGCCTACGTATCCTGACGAGAATGGAATCAGAGCATTCGTAATTCCCCTCACTAGGGTAAAAGGGTGAGAAATAGAAAGGTGGAAAAAGAAAAAAGGTAAAATCCAAGGCATTGGATGTTAAGGAAAAAGGTGGAAAAAGAAAAAGGTAGAATCCAAGAAGGCATTGGATGTAATGGGAAAAGATGAAAAAAGAAAAAGGCGGCTCGCTAGGATCTCGAAATCCTACGCCTATGTATTCTCAAGATGAACTTGTGAAATCAGAGCGTCCGTAGTTCACCTCAATGGGGTAAAGAACTCTTGACTGTGGTCAAGGTTCCAAGGGAAAGTAGGGTCTGACAGTAAGACACCTACGTGGAGTGCGGCGACTCCAAACTTAAGGCTATGTAGAACAGTGAATGAAGCGTCCACGGAAAGTAGGGTCTGTCAGCAAGACACCTACGTGGAGTGCGGCGTGAGATAATGGAATGATGGACTAGGCTCTGTCTAGAATGACATGGTAGTCAATGGGAAGGGTCCTTTCCTTTGGAAGGGTGTTGAAGAAAATGTCGAATGAAACAGGCGACCACAATCATAACACAGACATGAGGGTCCTCCACAAGGCCTCATCTGAAAATATTTACAAGTCTTACCAAAGAGGGGAATGAAAAGTTAGTAGTCCAATTAAAATTGAAATGAAATGGAATTTACAATGGTCTAGTCTTAATCATAATTTATCAATAAGATTGACAGCCATGATTTTTGACTTTCATCGACCAAAAATGAATGAAACTGAAAAAATAAAGTGGTCTCATATTGATCAAAGTTCTGTCACTTTAATGAGATCAACCAAACCATGAAATTTGTTATATCATAGACCAAAATAAAGAAGATGGAATTGAAATGAAAAATAAAGTTGGTCTCGTCTTAATCAAGATTTACATCGATAAATCGATAATCTTTTGATGAGACTTTTATTGACCAACAAAAATAAAAATGGCTTCATATAAATCAAGATTTTTTAGTGATTCGAATAAATCAACTAAGTCATAATTTTTATATATCATTGGCTTAAATATTAAAAATCAAATGGAATCGAAAATGAAATCATAAAGGTAATTGGAATCAAGATGGAAATAAAAATAATAATAATAATAACAATAATAGTACTAATAATAATAATAATAAATATAATAAATAAATAAATAAATAAAATAATAATAATAATAATAATAAATAATAATAAAAAAGAAAACAAAGAGAGGAGGAGGGCGCCTCTCTCACTCTCAGTTATATGTTTAGAAAAATGTTTAAAACAAACAATGCCATCATCACACTACTTGTGGCATGGATCAATAATAATAAAAAGTTTTTAACTTTCTCTCTCTCAACATCAACAATAACGTGCAGTTTTAAAAGATAGAGAGAGAGTATTATTAAAATTTGTCACTTAATTTCATTAATTAAGTCAAAATAGTCTTCCCAGTCAAAATTGAATCCTTAAAACAAACTCTCTCTTTCATTGTGTACATGTAGGAAAAGAAAAATGAAACTCAAACTCTCCTTCTCTCATATTTTACTTCCATCATTAAAAACAACAAATTATAATACCATACAAAACTTCACTAACAATAATAATTAGAAGCTGACTGTATTAAGACAACACAGATTATATAATAAATAGTAAAATATATTTCAATAACAGAAAAAAACTGAAACAAAGTATTGTGAAGAAAAAGTTAACCATTATGCTTGGGGTTTATCACATCCAGAACTACTCTCTCAATGCCTCTTCTTCTATTGAAATGTCTGAGCATCGGCTTCAACCTCAAAAGTGGAAGACATGGCAACCGAACAAAAATCCATACTTGGTGGGAAAGGTGGAGATGGAGATTGAGTGGGTGTTGATGTTTTGTTGAAGCTTTGTTAATGTAGGTTGCAGATTGGTTGAAGGTTAAAGAGGGAAAAGATGAGCGGAGGTTTCAGTGATGAATGGTTTGAGGAATTGGAGAGAAGCTTGTGTATGTGATGGAAGAGGTGAGAGGTGACGACTGTGTGTGTTTAGGATTTAGTGGCTTGTTTGGGTTGTGTTTTTCCGCAGCAGTATCTTTTGCAAAGATGGAGGAGTGGAAAAGAAACCATCCGAAAATAGTGAAGTCCTCCCCTTGTAGAAAATTGAGATCCTGTTATAAGCAGAGGTCCCCCTTTTCTTGTTTAGTTTTTCCTCCCTTTTTTAGTTCCCTACCCTATCATGTTAGGGTGGCTTCAAAGCCGGATTTCATGGGATTTTTAACATGTAGCAGACTGATTGCAGAGTTGGGATGTGCTGTCATATGAAATAGCAGAGAGTTGGTACGAATTGGTGCCGGTTTTTTGGGTTTGGGGACTGGTGCAGGAAGTTTCCTTAAGACTAAAAAAACATAAAAATAAAAATAATAATAATAATTATAATAATAATAAGAAAATAATAATGAAAATAATAATAATAAGTAAAATAATAGCAATAATACGAATAGTAATGAAAAAAAATAGTAAAAACAATAATAATAAAAATGATGAAATAACAAACAAAACAAAAAGAAAATAATAATGACAATTATGATAATGAAAATAATAACAATACTAAAAAAATAATAATAGAAACAAATGACTAAAAAATATATTGAGAAAAAGTGAAGAAATAAATTATAAATTAAATTAGTGATTTTAAAAATAATAAAAAATAAAATTTTAAATTAAAAGAAAAAAATTTAAAATTCATAAAACAACTGAATACATAAAAAAGAAAGGTGACGAAAATTAAACAAAATGCACAACTATGATTAATGGACCACATGACTGCAAAATTGAAAAAACATATGACCTAAAATGGTATGACAATGATCAGAAGATCTGAGGGTAAAATTTGGGGTACAACACTTATGAGATACACCGACTCTAGTTGGTGTGGTGATGCTGAGGATAAAAAATTCACAGTTGGATACGTGTTCATGTTAGGTGGTGCACTGTTTGTTTAGAGTTTAAGAAAGGAATCTGTTGTAGCACTATCATCATGTGAAGATGAATACATAGCTACCTCTCTACCTGCACGCCAAGCAACATGGATGGTGAATTTGATCGAACAAATTACAGGGAAGAATCATGAAGCAATGACCATGAAGATCGACAACATGTCTGCTATCAAGAGCATCGAAATGAGATTCCATTATCTAAGAGAACAAGTACAAATGGAAGCTGGTTTGGTCTGGAACACTGCAGATTAGAGAATCATATTGCAAACATAATGGCGAAGGTTGTGCATGTCGACTTGTTTAAGAGATTGAGAACAATGATGAATGTAGATAGCTTAGACATAATGAGTTAGATGGTGTGTTAAATATGTAATTCTTTAGGTTAAGTAATATTGTATTCAACAAGTGTCAAAGTTTGTATGAAGACTGAAGTTGTCGAAGAAATTTACTTCGACAGAGTCTAAGAATGCCTATATTCAACAGAGTCGAATCAGCTAGAATTTGACAAGTTGAACTTATAATTTTGCGTAACAGTTGAGTTAGTTATTTTGAAATTACTTGGAGTGCAATTAATCTCATTATAAATAGAAAGAGACTCTATGTAGTTATAACTAATAGATCACATTGTAATCACTTTCAGCAATTCAATTCATCGCAGTTGCATAATGCAATTCATTCTTCTTCTTCTTCGAAAGTTTTGTATTCTCTAAAATCTGAATTTATCTTTTCTTTTCATCTCTTCAAATTTATGATCAAAGTAGAATCATCTTTCAATTAATATGTGGTTGATTCACTCAAGCAATAGATGAAAGCTAAGAGTCGCGGCCAATTAAAAAGATTCATTCTTATTATCTCTAAAATCTAGATTAATTCCAACTATTTAAAGATTATTCAGGCACACCAATGACGATATTTTGCTTCGTGAATTGGCAATATTAATGAGCATATACTTCCTTTTTCTATAATGCATTTTCTCTCTTTCTCATTTTCTAAGAATTGACATGTTGTCCTTGTCAATAATACAACTAATTTAATAAATAAACTACTTACAGTAGCAATTCAAAAGATTCTATTCTAACAAAATGTAGACCATGTCATTTCTGTCTCTACTTTCTTATTCTCTTTTATGGGGTCAATTATGTTTCTACTATCTAATGATGCTTAAAGCCACATGCCCAATTATTATTTATACAAGTAATTCATAAGAGTTAGGTTTATTGGTCTTAAAATTAAGACTTGAATCAAACAATATGAATCATGTTTCTTAGGATTCTAGAGAAGCTAATTCTGATTGAATTGATAATATTATATAAAATGATTAAGATGCCAACTCTTTATTCTGGTGATTTAATAAATCGACAGAAAATCTCAAAGATATGTATCAACCTATAATGAACCGTTGACTAGAAGTACTTATTGGAATACTTTCAATAACTTAATTTACAAAGATATCATTTCACTCAAACTTAGACTTTAAATTCCTTTATTTATGATGTCACATTTCCATTCTTGTCCTTATGTATGTTTGATGCGTGACCATTGGATTTGGTCTTTCATTTGAGGCTTAAAGTGTTACAAATTAGGCCAAAAAACACCCTAATGTCATATGGGCTACATGACTACTTCTCATTATTCAATATAAGAACACACATTTCTGTTCACTTATGCCTTTGAGGCCGCTATATTAGTGAAAATCAGTAAACTCCAACGGAGAACCTTACATCATTGGTTTTCAGTTAAAAAAAAAGGCAAAATACCCTTTTTGGTCCCTTAAGTATATCCTCTGGTTCACTTTGGTCCCTTAAATTTTTTTCGTGTCAATTTGGTCCTTTAATTGTATAAACGTACTCACGTTAGTCCTTCCATTAATGGAACGTTAGAGAATTTTTAAAAATAGCCTCCAGCTGGCAGTTTGTATGCTTAGGTGGATAAGTGACTTCCAAGATTGCATTTGACCACAAGTGATACAAAAATATGTTGAAGCCACTATTGTCAAATTAGTTGCGAAGAAGACGAAGGAGCTGCGAAGTGGAAGACAAAGGAGCTGCGAAGACGAAACAAGTTTGAAGAAGAATGATCCTAGGTTGAAGGTTAAGGATATAAAAGAAAAGGCTTTAAGGAAGTGGAATGTGGGGGTAAACAAGACTAAGGCAATAAGAGCAAGAGTGGCTGCCAGGGATTAGGTTGATGGGTCTTTCTTAGGGGATTTTACTAGGATATACGACTATTGTCATGAACTCCTGAGAGCTAATCCAGGTTCAACAGTTAAGACGAATGTTGAGCCTGTTCCAGAAGGTGTTGCTGACCAAAGACCACATTTTAAAAGACTCTACATATGCTATGCAGCTTGTAAGGAGAGTTTCAGACTTTCTAGACATGTTATAGGGCTGGATGGTTGTTTCTTGAAGGGACTTTGTGGAGGAAAATTTTTGGCAGCTATAGGAAGGGATCCAAATGATCAGATGCTTCCTATAGCATTTGCAGTGGTGGAAGGTGAAAATAAGGAAAGCTGGACTTGGTTCTTGGACTTATTGATTGCTGACCTAGGTGGTACTACTGAGTGTCTAACATACACTTTCATTTCAGACCAACAAAAGGTACTTGTATATAAACAGCTTGTAAACTTGTTATTTATGTTGCTATTTTCTGTTTTGTAAACTTGTTAATTGTGCTACATTGCTATTGCATGGGCTGTTACCAGCCATGGATGAGTTGTTGGCCAATGCTGAACAACGTTTTTGTGTTAGACATTTGTATAACAATTTCAGGAAATGGTTCCCTGGTAAGCTGTTGAAGGAAATTATCTGGAAGGCTGCTAAGTCAACCTATGCTCAAGCTTGGGAAAGAGAGATGAGGAGAATGAGTTGACAAATGAAGAAGCATATCTCCATATGATGAAGACACCACCAAGATTTTGGAGTATAGCATATTTCAGGACATCCAATAAGTGTGATGCTGTGTTAAATAACATGTCTGAGTCATTTAACAGTGTCATTGTTGACTCTCGAGGAAAGCCACTTGTGACAATGCTGGAGGAGATCAGGACTTACATTATGGAGAGATGGGCAAAAAATAGAATGAGGTTCCAAGATGTATCTGGTAATGATATTTTACCCAACATTAGAAAGAAACTTGAGATAACTAGCAATTTTACAAACTTTTGGCTGGTCAGGTATTGATGACATTTTAGTATTGGTTTTTGACTTTCATGAGAATATACAAAGTTATGGCTTATCGTTATTGATGGGCTTCTTGTTATTGTAGAATGGCAGATGAGCATATATTTGAGGTAAGACATTTGGAAAATCCAGCTGAGACATTCACTGTGAATTTGAAGGACTTCCAATGCTCCTGCAGAAGATGAGATCTAACAGGACTTCTTTGTGTCCATGCAATGGCATCCATGAAGAGTAGGAACTTTAAAGTTGATGACTACATTCCTGAATATTATAGAATATCTACTTACAAGGCACTGTACAAGCCTGTTCTATACCCTGTGAATGGATCCAATTTGTGGGTCAAGACTCCATATCCAGATGTTCAGCCACCCAAGTATAGGAGGATGCCTGGGAGACCGAAGAAAAGGAGAAATCTTGGGCAAGGGGAGATTGATGGAAGTGACAAAAAAATGAGAAGAAATGGTTTTGTTGTCAAGTGCTCTAGGTGCAAAAAGGTATGCAATAACAAATTAACCTACAAGGACATTACCAGTCAGGCCACAACTAGCAATGTAGCACCATCTCAGGCTAATGCCAGTCAGCCCATAGCTAGCAATGTTGCACCATCTCAGGCTTATGCCAGTCAGGCCACAGCTAGCAATGTAGCAACATCTCAGGTAAATGCCAGTCAGACCACAACTACCAATGTAGCACCATCTCAGACCAATGCCAGTCAGCCCACAGTTAGCAATGTAGCAGCAGCTCACACCAATACCAGTCAGGCCACAGTTAGCAATGTAGCAGTAACTCACACCAATGCTAGTGAATCATCAGCAACACAAGGATACAAGGCTGCCACCAAGTCTTCTAAAGGAAAGGCTGTATCAGGACAGTGCTCAAGGCCACAGAAGCTTGGTGTAAGAAGGCCATTTGTAGCACCAGGACCAACAACAAGATTGTCTGCTTCAAAGAATTTGGTTTGTCCGACAACCAGAAGGACAACCCCAACCAAGACGATCACATCAAGGAGAAACATCTAGTATTAATTAGGCTTAATTTAGAATGTTGTTTTAAGTTGTTTTGAACCATTTGGTATTTTGTAATGTTGTTTTAAGTCGTTTTGAATTGTATCTGGTAGTGTATTTTGAAGTCAGTTTGAACATGTCTATGTAACATGTAACTACATTTTGGAACCTCTGTAAAACTATCTGTATGTTTTTCTTTGACTGATACCAATCAAACTCGGTTTGTGTTCATCTTTGACTAATGTAATCATTTTTGCCAATTTGATATATGTTTGACCAAAAATTGATATCAACCAAATAACATGGTGCTAGAAATTAACATATACCAAACAAAACAACTCATAACATTCATTAAATTGTCATCTGTTACAAATTTCAATACAGCCTATATGTCACAAAGACACATAACAATACATCCTAGATTCACTTCTAAAGCATCCTAAGAAACCATACACATAACATTACAACACACAACATTTTCCACCACCACATATTGTTCAGTTCAACTTGAATTTCAGTCACAACCTTTCTTAGTTCTTCATTTCCACACTTCAATTTTTCAAAATCCTTTGATAACCTTTCCAATCTATTCACCAAAACATGATTTGTGTCTTCCACTTTTTCTTCATGGAACCAAATGAAAAAACCACATCCTCTTTGCAACGACCCCTGCAAAATAGATATGGATCAAAATCATATTTTTACCATAATTTAACTCAAACAACATTTAGGGTTTACCTTATAATTGGGACAACCCCAAAATTTCTTTCCGAAATTCTTCTCAGTGTTTGCCCTGCGAAGCACTGCCTCGTCTCCACAAAGACACAATGGTACATCTCGCGACGAACTTTGCACACAAGAATGCCCACTTTCAGATTTGTTCTCCTTCAAAATAGACTGGCCATGGCTAACATTCATGTTGAAGCAATTCAAGCGGGAACAAGAAGTAGAACAAGATGAATGGAACAATGGAGAAGATGAAGATGAATGGAACGATGAACAAGAAGAAGACGAATAATAGAGGGACGAAGATGAACATGAATGATACTGAAAACGGTGAAGGATGAAGATGATATAAACATGAGCGTGCCAGCTCAGAAGCCAGATGGACAAAACAAACGTCCGTCTGCATCGAATTGACGGAAGTGGCTATTTTGCAACTTTTATACAATTAAAGGACCAAATTGGCACGAAAAAAAATTAAGGGACCAAAGTGAACCAGAGGGTATACATAAGGGACCAAAAAGGGTATTTTACCTAAAAAAAATCATTTCTAAGACATTCCCCAAAAGTAGAACGACCATGAAATAAAAAAAGTGTCATTTCTAAAGACTTTAAAGTATAGGACTCGGTTCTATGAAGGTAAACATTAGACAGGGTGTTAGTGCCAATGCACTTGAGTGAGGGAAGAATGAGAGAGAGAGAGGAGAAAGAATGAATAATAATTGTATTGAATTGTTAAAATTGAATTACACGATACATGTATATATACAAGTAGGTTACTTGTAACTCAAGTAATCAATCATAACAAACTAACTAATTTATTAACTTAGATTATATCACAACATACCCCTTATAATCAAAGTTGCTAAACACAAACTAATCGATCTGAACTATTCCTAATTTCTTTCTCAAAGTTATGAATCTGTCAATCTTCAATCATTTGGTGAAAATGTCGATCAATTGTGTTTCCCTCGAGCAACGCCTCACTTCAATGTGCCTACTCATTGCATGCAGAACTGGATTCTTTGCAAGATTGATGGCAGAATTATAGTCGATTTGCAACACCAGATGTTTCTTTACTTTGACGTATATCTCATCCAGCATAGATCTGATCCAGATTGCTTGACAAGCAGCATATAATCATGTTGCATACTCAGCTTCACACGATGATAATGCCACCACAAGTTGATTTCCTAAGTCCCATGAGATTGGGGCACCAATACTTGAAAGAAATAATTGTTGCGGTGAGAATCGGATATCAAGCTATTGTATTAACTTGAATCACAAATCTTTGATGTTCACCACCTAACTTTAATTTATCCAAAGGAAAGGGAAAAGATCGAATAAAAACCCTAAGTGCGCAATGTAACAACAAAACTAAGAGATCTAAGGTTCGGGGGTTGGTTATACTAAGGGAAGGTGTTAGCACCCTAAGTATCTGTAGTACTCTACAGGAACCTCTTATTTGTATTTGTGTTATGTTATTGTTTGTTATTGATTGGGAACGCCATAAGGTTTTCCTAAGTATGCTCGGCAAGACTTCGCGATCTTGTGCCTAAGTATCCTAACAATGATAGAATCAGAGGATTCATAGTTCACCTAACTACGGGTGAGGAACTCTTGATAGTGATCAAGGTTCTAAGGGGGGAGGTAAGTGTCCATGATAATGACACCTACATAGAGTTAACAAACTATATCCTAAAGTTAAGTTGAAAGGGTAGGGACTCTAGCAAGGTCCAAAGGGGAAGTAGATGTTCATGGCAATGACACATACATAGAGTTTACAAACTCTATACTAAATCTAAATTGAAAAGACTAAGGACTCTAACAAGGTCCAAAGGGGAAATATGTGTTTATAGCAATAACACCTACATAGAGTTTACAAACCCTACACTAAGTATGAGTTGAAAGACAAAGGACTCTAACAAGGTCCAAAGGGGGAATAAGTGTTCATGACAATGACACTTATATAGAGTAGACAAACTCTATCTTAGAGAAAGTTAAAGAGGGGAAATGACTTTAACAAGGTCATATGTGTCGCTCCTGAAAGATTCGCATCCAACGGTACAAACGCGAGAGTGGCGCGGAAAACACAGAGTCGCCAGCAATGTGTATTTATCCCGAGAGAGGGAAAGGAAACACTGCATAAACCTGAAGAGAAGGGGGGAAAGACATGGTCATCGCAACCATAGTCCAGGTTCGGGAGTCGGTTATGCGAGGGGAAGGTGTTAGCACCCCACGCATCCATCGTACTCGATGGGATCCACGCTTGTTGTCTAAACGGAGGGTGAGCTGTCCTACTATCTATGGCTGAACAAAAGAAAACGGGGATGGGGGTGACTAAGACGGACTCGGTAGGACATATTTGATGCCCTAGGCCTACGTACTCCCTCAGTGCAATGGGAAAGTCAGAGTCAACGTAGTTCGGACGGGAACTGTGGGGGAAGGTTGGTCGCCAAGACAATCGCTGTCTTGTGCCTACATATCCTCAATCGGACGAGATAGAGGTATCAGAGCTAATGTAGTTCGTGGGTACGACCACAGATGGGTAAGTGTTTTTTATGAGCGACGTTAGATTTGCGTCCGGCAGTTAGGGTCGATGCCTATTTGCGACTCAGACGGAAGGTAACGTGCCCTTTTCTGAAAATGGTCTGGAACCAAACAATCCCGAAGGATAAAAAGATTTGAATTTGTTTTGTGTTTTTTAGACGGAAGTGTTTTTTAAGTTAGTTCATAACTTGCATTGCACCAAAGTCTAGGGCACAGGGACGAATACTTAACGAATCGTCCCAAGACAGGACGCCCGCTAAGCACTCTAGAAAGATGAGAGGAATCCCCTCATTTCTCATTCCTCACGCTTAAGGCTCGTGCGCAATACATTTTATCTTTATTAAGTGTTTTCAAGAAGTTTTGAGTTGAGAAGAGAGAAGACACAAAGGAAGCTCTAAAGGGAAACTAAGAGTCCTAATGTTATCATGCATGGGTAACCTAGGGTTAGTGAGGTTTAGGAGAGACGACTACCTAATATTATCACGCTTGGATTGCGAGCCTAATGTCTATCCTACTCCGAGCTTAATCAGAAATTAAGTCGGACTAGGAGCCTTAAGGGAGCATGTGAATACAAAGTAAACAACAAGTAAACACCAGACAACTCAATCACAAGGAGAAAATCAAACAAGAGGCAATCAAGTATTTAATCAGGAATTAAACAGAATAGGCATAAAAGACAATTAGTCAAAAATATCCAAATTAAAAATAAAGTGCAAATTAAAAACAAGATTAAATTCTAAGTAAAAAATATTAGTCTAAAATTAAAACTAATTCTAAAAATTAAACCTAGAATTACTTCAAGTTAATTTCTGAAAAAAAACTAATTCTAATTAATCTAAATCAAAATTTAATTCAAAACAATTAACCAAAATTAAAAAGTTAATTAAAAAGAAACAAGATTAATTCTAATCTAATATCCTAAATTAATTAACTAAAACAAAAATTAAAACCAATTAACCAAATATTAAAACAAAATCTAATAACCAGGGGGCGGACAGTACAACAGGGGTGTCAAAAAGAAAGTCAGGTGTGTGGGCTGATGGCAGTTTAAGGCCCAAGAACTTTAAGAAGTCATAGGGGGTACAGTAGTTGGGAGGTGCGGACAGAACCAGGCATATGGGTTTTACACGTTGGGCCCAAGGTTTTTATGATTCACATCCAGGGGGTGCGTGAGTGTTCAGTGTGTGGATAGTAAACAAATGGTTGTGGAAAGGAAAAATTGAGAGACATGGGCTTAAGAGCCCGATCCGGTCCAGATGCAAAACGTAGAAACCCTAAAAACTAAAATCAGCTCTCAACTGACCTCAACATCTAAATTTCCTCTTCCCCTATTTCACTCACATCGCTGCTCCCCTGTTTCACCGTCCTCCTCCTTTTACTTCATCCTCGTAGCTTCTCCTTCGTCGACTCTCTTACTCTCTCCCATGGATTCGTCGCCATCTCCTTCACCGCAACTCCGCCCTCACTCGCTTCCTCTCTCCGTCTCACTCTGCTCTCATCTCCTTCTTCCCCTTCAATAATTCGCGACATCCACCATCACCGTGCTCTCTTCTCGCACGACACGGTTCTTCAATCAATCGACCAAGTTTAAAACTCACACAAAAACAAGATTCAAGAATGAACCTCAGAAAATTAAATCACAGTGATTCAAAGGTTTATCTCATCAAACTTCACATTAATCAAACATAATGGAATCACACTTGCGGAAGTCTAAACCAGACAACAAATAATTCAGCCAAATCGAACACAAACTAAGCATCACAAACAAGCAGTGAGAACACGAACAAGTTAATGCGTGAACAGAAGCAAAAATCACGAACACATCGCCATAAGCACCAGATCGAACCGATCTCAAATTCAACACCAGAGCAACATCACCGTAATTGCGCGAACAAAAATATATCGGACAAATAGAGCTTACCTACCGGAGAAACGTCTGGTGCTTCTTTGAAAGCGAGGTATGTGTGTTGTTCAACTTCTGCACTCTATCGCAACTTCTAATCGTGAACTCCTTCCTTTGCGTACTTGTTCTTGTTGTTGTTGTTAATCGTTGTTAAACTGATGCGTGCGTGAATTCTTCCTCTGCGTGTGTTCTTGTGATATGTAAGTCTGCTGAATTCTTGAGTTGCAGAACCTGACTGAGTTGTTTTAAATTTGGTTTCAGGTTTTTTTGAATTGATTATGGTGATTTGAAGATGAAGGAATTGAAGGTTGGAATTGTACAGAGAATGATGAAGAATTCCTCAATTTTGTTGAGATTTCTTTGGCTGGTTTTTTGAAGTGGAAGAGTGAGGTGTCCTCTGCTGAATGAAGATTTGCAGTCTCTTATAACAGAACTATGGAGGGTATGATATGTATTTTGAGTGCAATTCTGTTAGAGGCATTTGCTGTGAAATTCTGTTGTGAAATTGTAGTGGAATTGGTCACGCGTTTTGCACTGCTTTTGTAACTTTTCTCACTTTTTCTGTTAAAATCTTTTTGCTGAGGTGAATTTTTCCCTTGCGTTTGGTAGCTTTGGTTCATGAGCTGTGATGTGTGATTTTTTCACGTGCAGGTATTTTGGAGGCAAGGTTGGGATTAATACATGATTTGGCCAGCTTGTTTCAAAAAGGTTATGCACTGTGTGATGGTTTCATGATTGACCAATTGTAATAACTTTTGGTATTTTGAAATGGATACGACATAAAGGGGAACTTAAAAAATGGTTTGTTTTGAAATTGAAATTGATATGGATATGGAAAATGAATTTACAAATGGATACTATGGTAATTGAATTAAAAAGGATATGGATAGAAATGGATGAATGGGTTGGATATTAAAAATGAAATGGACAAGATGAAAATGATTTGGATAAAAAGTAAAAATGGATATTTGATTGGAAACAAAATGAATATGGACAAATTTAGATAGGAAATTGGATCAAAATGGTTAAAGAAAAAAATGGAAATGAATAATGGGTTTTTGGTATAAATTTGAATTGGACATGGATATGATATGGATTTCAAGCAATGGATTTTTGGATTGGTTTGGAAATATGGATATTGAATAGTATTCAGGAAAATGGAGGTTTAGATGGTTTAAAATGGATACCTAAGTGGATAAAAATGGATAAAGAAAAATGGTTAAAAATGGATATGGAAAGGTAATGGTTATGGATATTAAAAAAAGAAGATTATGAACTCGGTTTAGAAAGTGGATAACCAAACAAAACCAAAACCCATCCCAAACATTTCCACAAGCCTCTGATAAAGCGGTCACAGCTAACACTGAAAAATCTTGCCATTGAAACAAAACATATGAATCAAACATTCTCTGAATCTCTGATCAAATGAATCCACACCTCCACTGAAGAATCTCAACCGATAAACAGTCCACAAGCTCAACCTTGAACAAGAACCCTAAATATCCTTGAGACATACCCCTTGACTCACACTAATGAACACCTGACCCAAGGCCTTTGATGGATACTCTGAATAGAAAATTACAACGAGCAGAATTCGACCTCTTGCTCCAGCTTAACCTGAAATAGAAACCGACTGAATCACCTCTGAATAAGGCCAACAAGAAAATCCTTTGATCCCATGTCTTAGAAAACCAATGCAATGATATGATTATGAGTCATGACCTAATGAAGATGAAAATGAGAGAGAAACATAAGCCAGTTAAGGTTAGAAAAAAGATAGGGCAAATTTTGGGGTGTTACAGCTGCCCCTATTCAATCGACTTGGACCTGAAGGGATGATAGCAACGGTTTTCAAACATTCAAGGTAGAAGGTGATTGAATACAAAAAGAACCCAGAAATTTGCAAACTGGTGGTAATGAAAATGAAAACGAGCACGGCCGAAAGCGGACTCGAAAATGATAAACGAGTACGACCGAAAGAGGACTCGAAAAGGGTGAACGAGTACGACCGAAAGCGGACTCGAAAAGGATAAACGAGTACGACCGAAAGCGGACTCAAAAAGGATAGATGAGTACGACCGAAAGCGGACTCGAAAAGGATAGACGAGTACGACTGAAAGCGGACTCGAAAAGAAAGACCGACCGAAAGCGGAATTTCAAACAGCAGACGAGTACGACCGAAAGTGGACTCACTGGAGATATGAGAGTAAACGGGTACGACCGAAAGCGGACTCGAAAAGAAAGACCGACCGAAAGCGCTCTTTCGACTACCACATGAGTACGACCGAAAGCGAACTCGGTAGGGGTACAAAGGCAAATGAGTATGACCGAAAGCAGACTCGAAAAGAAAGACCGGCCGAAGACGGAAGTTCAAACAGTAAACGAGTACGACCGAAAGCGAACTCGAAAAGAAAGACCGACCGGAAGCGGAATTTCAAACGGCAAACGAGTACGACCGAAAGCGAACTCGAAAAAAGAAAGACCGACCGAAAGCGCTCTTTCAACAACGGTTATACCATATAGGATACCATATAGAGTTGTGGGGATAAAGAAATAACAAAGAGTGCGAGGACGGCCGAAGACGAACTCGAAAAGAAAGACCGGCCGAAAACGGACTTTCCAACCCAAGATAAGTAGAATCAACGGATCTACAAAGATAAATCCGCTGGGGAATAGAGAAATCTAAACAGACAACTCTGCGGGGGAGCGTAGGAAAGACCAATAAGAAGGACGAATCCACTGGTTGCGGTGTGATGTTTGAACAAAATCTCCTGACTCACGTCACTTTCTGCTAGGGAAAGGAACTGGTAAGGCAATCAAACCTGGCTTATGCTTCGAATGCATATGTTTGAATTTTGCCGTAATGCTCCACACGAAGTGGAAATGCTACGCGTTTGGGAGGATGCCATGCAAGAATGCTTATGCAATGCAAAAGAGGTACCTCAGCAAAATAAATGCTGAAGGCGAAGGCAAACTCCACCGGGGATGACAAAAATAAATTGTCCTCCAAAATAAGAGACCCTGCTGAGAAAGACTTCACTCTGCTGAGGAAGACTTTGATCATAAATTCTGATGGAGATGAAAGCTCTGAGAGAAAACCCACTCTGTTGGGGATAGGAAGATCAACAACTCTACTGGAGATGGACGAAACTCCGAGAGAATACCCACTCAGCCGGGGAATATCAATATCAACAATTCTGCCGGAGATGGACGAAACTCCGGGAATATACCCACTCAGCTGGGGAGGGAGATGAATACTGAAGATGGAAACTCCTCCGCCGGGGATCACCAAATACTTCAGAACCTGGATTTGACGTCTGCCAAAAACAAATGGACTCAAGACCTGCTGGAGATACCATTCACCACCAGACTCTGCTTGGGGATGTCGGTGACCTTAATATGCTGCTAGGGAAATAACTTTACCCTTACCCTGCTGGGGATTAGATCAAACCGTTGTCGGTGAGAATAAACTTTCTAACCAACTGAGGAAAGTAGACCCCAAGACTTTGTGGGGATAATAACATCTTTGTCCACGAATCTCCTGCTGGAGATACAACAACATCCAACTTAGAGCAATCAACCTATGAATGCTTGCTGGGGAATAATAATCCAAACACAATCTCGGCTGGGTATACAACCTTCTACACTCCTGCTGAGGAAAGATGAGCCAAATCACAACTCTGGCTGAGGGTAAGCCTCTTATACCCTGCTGAGGGGGATGATCCTCAAAGGCTCCACTTGGGAAATCACTTATTTATACTCTGTTGAGAAAGACGATTCTCGATACTCTGACTGGGGAGAGTATCAAACTGCTGAGGACGATCAGACTTCAAAGTTGGGGAGCAAAGCTCTACTGGGGAGGTACCAATGAAGATTGGACTTTGAATTACTTGAGATGACTAGATCTGACCGTTGAGGAAGAGAACACTCTGACTCCTCATCGTCTTCTTGACGATATCCTATCGTCTTACCTTGCTGAGAGTGAGGATTCCATCTGTACTGCTAGAGATAAGAAACCTTCATAAAAGCCCTTTTCGAACACAGGACAATTCTCTGCTTGAGGAAGAATAACAATTCCCACACCTTGCTGGCAAAAGATACCATCTGGCTCTTTGCTGGAGGGGAAAGACTCCAAAAGTCCCACACTGGGAACTACTCGGTGCTTCAAGTTTCTGCATATTGATTGTCTAGAGCGAAACACAGTTCCTTTAACTCTCCACCTTGCCCCAGACCACAGGGTCTACTTGAAGCAATCATCTTAAGAGGATTTTACAGAAAACCTGGCGTTCAACAATGCCCCAGGGTCTTCAAACTCTTAGAGATGTATCCGATCTGGACATAACTGTCCCATACTTCATGATTCATGAAGTAAACCACCTCGAGAGGGTTCGCAATGACCTGAAATGTTCTGCCACAGTATTATGAACCTTGCAGAGGTGCTATTGATTGATTGTGTTCTGAAGAGAAAAACTTCTCCCGCCCTTGTAGTGACCTGCCCTAGTACAAGCCTTGCAGTACATTTGTCTCTGACCGATTAGTCTTCGAGAGATTTACCGAATCTCGACATGATTGCCCCAGTTTACACGCTTGTGGAGAGATTTATCGGATCTCGACATAATTGCCCCAGTTCGAAGAAATTTTCTCAACATGAATGCCCCATGGTTGATTGTACTCTGAAAAGACCTTCTTAACTTGAATGCCCCAACTTGGCTACATTTTGAAGAGATTTCCCGGTGTGACCATCCCAGATTGGTTACATCTCAACACAAATGGCTGGGAACGCCTTTTTCCCACATAATCTTTCAGCAACATGTCCTCTGGAGTCTCAGGCACCTCAACTTGGACAGTTTAAGCTTCTCGACTGATGTTTATCGTGTAAGCTTCTTTGATGTCAAACAAATGTATGCAAGCAGAAAATATTTATTCTGAGAATGATTATTCAAATGCAACACATATGTTAATCTTGAAGTCCTTATTGAAAATATGTCACATAACCGAGTTACGACACTTATTTTTGAAAGGAAAGCAATACGCACATGCAACACCAACAAAAATCTTATTAGCACAACTCATGGGAGTCAGGAACGCTATCTCGTTGAAGTACGCCTTCAGACTAAACCCTATTTCAATTAGGACTTTTAAGGGTTGTAGCGTGGCCTGGTTCGCGGTTTGAGAAAAAAGGATTTATGGCTCAAAGTTTATTGGTACCCACCCACTCTTCATGATATTCTCCAGTCCTATGTTCAGCTAATTTGACACAAGCGCTCGTCTCTCAAAAGGTTTCCCAATTTCTAGGGAATCCATGTAACTGATGATTCGGCACCTGACGAGACTTTGGACTAACAGTCGCCCCTTTTGTCTTTTGTGTCTATAGTCACACGACTTTGTTCTTATCGAGGATTTTCTTTGTAATCCTTTTGGCTTTTCGCTTTCCCATTCTTTTGCTTTTTGTTCCCTAATTTTTGCATGGACTGACTCTTTTGAGTTTTCAATTTTGAAGTCCAGCGGGATGCCTTAACTTTTGCCTAAGTCACTTGCTTTCAAGTTTTTTGACTTAGCAGGCTTTTTCTTTTTCTCTTTTTTCTCTTTTTCTTTTTGAACAAGTCGTGTGACACCGTTTTGCCTGACTTGTTTGAAAGGGCTGTGACTGTTTCACTCTTCGGTTGGTGAGGAGTAACCATTGTGGTTCTACACCTCTTAACCTCTTGATAGTGGAATGGAAGGTAATGTATCCTCAGATGTACACTCCTTCTGAAAGTTGAACACTTGGTCAAACTAACTGACGCCTACCCTGCCCCTGGGTTAAAATTGAGAGTTTTTTGTTTTCAGAAAGAACTCCTACTACTAGGCTCAAAGGGGTTGACAAAGGTCTATCTCCTTATCTCTCTAGTGTTTATGAAATGGAAACAATGCCTGTACATCCTTAACAGGGTTTTATCCAAAAGCGTACCATTAGAGATCTGCGTTCTTATTTCGTCATCCTCCCTCCAAGAGTCTAGGCAAGAAAGATAGTATTGCAGTGCATATAAACATGACATGAGTGCATAAAAGTAAGATACTTCATGAACAACACATCATTGCATTAAAATTAACATTCAAACACAAACAAGTTTTTACATGCAGACAATGTTTAAACAAACAAAGGAAAGCTACATATGAAAATGCAGTAAAGGAAGCTGATGATTGCCATTGTTGAGGAGACTTGACTCCGTCTGGACTTATTGCTTCTGATGACGCTCTTGCAATCTGGTGCTTACTCTGACAAAGAAGCTTCAATCCAAAGGGGTACCATCTGGCGTGATGACCTTTGAGTCGATCAAGTCTTGCACCTTGTGCTGGAATGCATTACAGTCGTTAATTGTGTGCCCAAACGTTCCCGAATAGAACTCACAACTAGCGTTCATGTCAAAGTCCGGAGGAATAGGGTATGGCACTGGCGTGGCACTCCTCGTTTGAATCAGAGAGTTTTTGAGCAGATGAGCAAACAACTGACTATAAGGGATAGGAATAGGATCAAATATCCTCTTGGGCCTTCTTGGTCTCGGTTGCCCCTTCTGCTGATAATTCTGCTGTCGATGCTGATTTGGGCGCCTCACCTGCGCTTGCACTTTCCTTTCCACATTTGGCTGAGGCACAAACAACGGTTGCTGTCGTAGAGCTTCTGCAGCGAAAGGTTGTGGAGAAAGTCCATGACATGAGGTGGATCCTGCAAAGAGGGGAGGAGTCTCCACTTCTGATGAGAACTTGATTGCCCCTGAATCAATGAGTTCTTGGACCTAATGTTTGAACCTTGTACAATTCTCAACATTGTGACCAGGTGCCCCAGAATGGAAGTCACACCAAGCATTCATATTGGAACCCAAAGAAAACCCTATCGGAGTTGGTCCTAGAGTGACACGCCGAGCAGATAAGGAAGCAATTGCCCATACGGCATCGGAGGGGGATCAAACTTCCTCTTAGGCCCCTCTGACTTAGGATCCTCTTGAGGAGCAGGAAATGATTGCTGATGAGAAAGCTCTGAAACCTCAGTTTGTGGAAGAGATTCACGAGGCGATCCACGATCTAGAGCAAATCCCAAAGAGATGGGAGGAGTAAGGTCCTCTGTCGCGGAATCGAGCACATGATTGTTTTCCTTCTTTAACACCTTGTTCAAGATTTCCATGACCAGGCCCATTTGAGTCCTCATCTGATTGACTTCCTCTCTTAGCAATTTCTTTTCTTGGGACATGACCAGCATATCTTCCCCAAATTGCCTCATTTGAATCTTCATTTCAGTCACCTCTGCGCGGAGTTGTTCCATGGCTATCCTCTGGTTATCACATGCTGAGTAGAATACCGATGAATAAGTTGGTCGACAATCCTGTCTGAAGAAAGGAGAACCTAAGAAGACCAGAGAAACCAAGATAACCTGCAATGCAAAATGAGATGATTATGCAAATGCAAACATGTATGAACATTATCAAGGCGATCTATCCCTTGATTCCAGTTTTAACAACAGAAGAGAACTGAATTCCTGATCATATAAAGAGAAAAAAAAGCAGTCCAATTCCTCTCCTTAACATGTATACAAGCTTGATCAAACAAGAACTTCAATAAGAAACCCTTAGCTCCTTGTTTCTCCACAATATTACTGCTCAGAGCGGATTCACCAATATGGAGAGCAATGGCCATCTCTTTTATCCTGGGACGTTCTTCAGAAAAGAATACTATGTCATGCCTGATGGGGATTCCCAAAATAAATGAGAACTCCTCCAACGTTGGAGCCAAGATATAGTATGGGAAAGTGAAGCAACGCAAAGACGGATCATAGAACTGAAGCAGTGTATGAATGTCATCCTTCTCATACTTGGAGATATTGTAGACGAACTTCAGAAGTCTCCCATACCCTCCACTAAACTCTGTACGAACTCCGGGACCAGCCATACTAATTAGCTTGTGAATCAACGTCAAGGTCGGGTCTGGGAACGAATAAGCAACAATCTTCTTTCTCTGGACATCCATGTTAAGGCACCCTCAGAAAACCGGAATCATGAGTAAGATGCAAGCCCTGAAAAATGTCAAACATGTTAGAATGAAAGAAAAATGATATGCACATGCAAGCATGGGATCAAGGCACCACTGCTGGATGTGCTGTACTGCTAACTGAATGAGAACCACAACCCAGAAAACCAGAATTCTAGAATACCGAACCACTGAGATAACCAGAAACCCAGATAATCAAGCACTGATGAGAAATCCAGAAAACCGGGTAGGTTGAAGGTTTCGGTTACCTGCAAGCCTGCAAACACCCATCCCCTCTCACATGTGGGTTCTAGAAAGGCGAGGATCCTCAATATCCTGGGCTCTCAGGTCGAGAAATTATGATACGTTCACCATTTCTGGTTTGGCATCATCATCAATCGAGGAGGCCTCAACTGATTCCCCTAAAAAAATAAGGTTATCCTATGCGAGTCCCTCAGCATTGGGTCCTCGGATCGAGAATGTGCAATGGGTTTGCCACGGAACGTGGTCTGCCACTGTCACATCTCGGGAGGAGAGGCGCAACTGAGGTATCGGAGAAACGGTCACCAGAGTCGACAGCTCTCTAGATCAACACCCTAACATGCGCAAGACATACACGTCAGAATGCGTCCCAAGATAGCCTCGTCTGGTTGTGAATTTCGTGAACACACAAACATACCAAGCGGGCACGTAGGTCCCACTACTTTCCACTCTAGTCCTAAGGTGTACTCAAGCCCGGGTATTGGGCTTATCTCTCAGAACAACCCAGCCTGCCAAACAGAAACCAGCCAGCACAGCACAGCGATATCCAGTATGACAGTAATAAAATGAAATATAATGCAGTAAAAACTGTAAAACAGTAATATACAACATAATAAAGCACAACAAATAAACACCCAACAAAAAAAACAAACAAGCGCTAGGATCGACTCGCTAAAGGGGATGGACCAGCAAGAGGTCAACCAGAGTCCCCAGCAGAGTCGCCAGCTGTCGCTCCCGGAAGATTTGCATCCAACGGTACAAACGCGAGAGTGGCGCGGAAAACACAGAGTCGCCAACAATGTGTATTTATCCCGAGAGAGGGAAAGGAAACACTTCATAAACCTGAAGAGAAGGGGGGAAAGACATGGTCATCGCAACCATAGTCCGGGTTCGGGAGTCGGTTATGCGAGGGGAAGGTGTTAGCACCCCACGCATCCATCGTACTCGAAGGGATCCACGCTTGTTGTCTAAACGGAGGGTGAGCTGTCCTACTATCTATGGCTGAACATAAGAAAACGGGGATGGGGGTGACTAAGACGGACTCGATAGGACATATTCGATGCCCTAGGCCTACGTACTCCCTCAGTGCAATGGGAAAGTCATAGTCAACGTAGTTCGGACGGGAACTGTAGGGGAAGGTTGCTCGCCAAGACAATCGCTGTCTTGTGCCTACATATCCTTAATCGGACGAGAGAGAGGAATCAGAGCTAATGTAGTTCGTGGGTACGACCACAGATGGGTAAGTCTTTTTTATGAGCGACGTTAGATTCGCGTTCGGCAGTTAGGGTCGATGTCCGTTTGCGACTCAGACGGAAGGTAACGTGCCCTTTTCTGAAAATGGTCTGGAACCAAACAATCCCGAAGGATAAAAAGATTTGAATTTGTTTTGTGTTTTTTAGACGGAAATGTTTTTTAAGTTAGTTCATAACTTGCATTGCACCAAAGTCTAGGGCACAGGGACGAATACTTAACGAATCGTCCCAAGACAGGACGCCCGCTAAGCACTCTAGAAAGATGAGAGGAAGCCCCTAATTTCTCATTCCCCACGCTTAAGGCTCGTGCGCAATACATTTTATCATTATTAAGTGTTTTTAAGAAGTTTTGAGATGAGAAGAGAGAAGACACAAAGGAAACTCTAAAGGGAAACTAAGAGTCCTAATGTTATCATGCATGGGTAACCTAGGGTTAGTGAGGTTTAGGAGAGACGACTACCTAATGTTATCACGCTTGGATTGCGAGCCTAATGTCTATCCTACTCCGAGCTTAATCAGAAATTAAGTCGGACTAGGAGCCTTAAGGGAACATGTGAATACAAAGTAAACAACAAGTAAACACCAGACAACTCAATCACAAGGAGAAAATCAAACAAGAGGCAATCAAGTATTTAATCAGGAATTAAACAGAATAGGCATAAAAGACAATTAGTCAAAAATATCCAAATTAAAAATAAAGTGCAAATTAAAAACAAGATTAAATTCTAAGTAAAAAATATTAGTATAAAATTAAAACTAATTCTAAAAATTAAACCTAGAATTACTTCAAGTTAATTTCTGAAAAAAAACTAATTCTAATTAATCTAAATCAAAATTTAATTCAAAACAATTAACCAAAATTAAAAAGTTAATTAAAAAGAAACAAGATTAATTCTAATCTAATATCCTAAATTAATTAACTAAAACAAAAATTAAAACCAATTAACCAAATATTAAAACAAAATATAATAACCAGGGGGCGGACAGTACAACAGGGGTGTGAAAAAGAAAGTCAGGTGTGTGGGCTGATGGCAGTTTAAGGCCCAAGAACTTTAAGAAGTCATAGGGGGCGCAATAGTTGGGAGGTGCGGACAGAACTAGACATATGGGTTTTACACGTTGGGCCCAAGGTTTTTATGATTCACATCCAGGGGGTGCGTGAGTGTTCAGTGTGTGGATAGTAAACAAAAGTTTGTGGAAAGGAAAAATTGAGAGACATGGGCTTAAGAGCCCGATCCGGTCCAGATGCAAAACGTAGAAACCCTAAAAACTAAAATCAGCTCTCAACTGACCTCAACATCCAAAATTCCTCTTCCCCTGTTTCACTCACATCGCCGCTCCCCTGTTTCACCGTCCTCCTCCTTTTACTTCATCCTCGTAGCTTCTCCTTCGCTGGCTCTTTTACTCTCTCCCATGGCTTCGTTGCCATCTCCTTCATCGCAACTCAGCCCTCACTCGCTTCCTCTCTCCGTCTCACTCCGCTCTCATCTCCTTCTTCCCCCTTAAATCATTCGCGACATCCACCATCACCGTGCTCTCTTCTCGCACGACACGGTTCTTTAATAAATCGACCAAGTTTAAAACTCACAAAAACCAGATTAAAAAATGAACCTCAGAAAATTAAATCACAATGATTCAAAGGTTTATCTCATCAAACTTCGCATTAATCAAACATAATGGAATCACACTTGCGGAAATCTAAACCAGACAACAAATAATTCAGCCAAATCGAACACAAATTGCTACGAACAACACAAACTAAGCATCACAAACAAGCAGTGAGAACACGAACAAGTTAATGCGTGAACAGAAGCGAAAATCACGAACACATCGCCAAAAGCACCAGATCGAACCGATCTCAAATTCAACACCAGAGCAACATCACCGTAATTGCGCGAACGAAAATATATCGGACAAATAGAGCCTACCTACTGGAGAAACGTCCGGTGCTTCTTTGAAAGCGAGGTATGTGTGTTGTTCAACTTCCTTTGAATTTTGTTATGCTCTTTTATCCATCTTCAACTTCTGCACTCTATCGCAACTTCTAATCGTGAACTCCTTCCTTTGCGTACTTGTTCTTGTTGTTGTTGTTAATCGTTGTCAAACTGATGCGTGCGTGAATTCTTCCTTTGCGTGTGTTCTTGTGATATGTAAGTCTGCTGAATTCTTGAGTTGCAGAACCTGGCTGAGTTGTTTTAAATTTGGTTGCAGGTTTTTTTGAATTGATTATGGTGATTTGAAGATGAAGTAATTGAAGGTTGGAATTGTACAAAGAATGATGAAGAATTCCTCAATTTTGTTGAGATTTCTTTGGCTGGTTTTTCAAAGTGGAAGAGTGAGGTGTCCTCTGCTGAATGAAGATTTTCAGTCTCTTATAACAGAACTAGGGAGGGTATAATAGGTATTTTGAGTGCAATTCTGTTAGAGGCATTTGCTGTGAAATTCTGTTGTGAAATTGTAGTGGAATTGGTCACGCGTTTTGCACTGCTTTTGTAACTTTTCTCACTTTTTCTGTTAAAATCTTTTTGCTGATGTGAATTTTTCCCTTGCGTTTGGTAGCTTTGGTTCATGAGGTGTGATGTGTGATTTTTTCACGTGCAGGTATTTTGGAGGCAAGGTTGGGATTAATACATGATTTGGCCAGCTTGTTTCAAAAAGGTTATGCGCTGTGTGATGGTTTCATGATTGACCAATTGTAATAACTTTTGGTATTTTGAAATGGATACGACATAAAGGGGAACTTAAAAAATGGTTTATTTTGAAATTGAAATTGATATGGATATGGAAAATGAATTTACAAATGGATACTATGGTAATTGAATTAAAAAGGATATGGATAGAAATGGATGAATGGGTTGGATATTAAAAATGAAATGGACAAGATGAAAATGATTTGGATAAAAAGTAAAAATGGATATTTGATTGGAAACAAAATGAATATGGACAAATTTAGATAGGAAATTGGATCAAAATGGTTAAAGAAAAAAATGGAAATGAATAATGGGTTTATGGTATAAATTTGAATTGGACATGGATATGATATGGATTTCAAGCAATGGATTTTTGGATTGGTTTGGAAATATGGATATTGAATAGTATTCAGGAAAATGGAGGTTTAGATGGTTTAAAATGGATACCTAAGTGGATAAAAATGGATAAAGAAAAATGGTTAAAAATGGATATGGAAAGGTAATGGTTATGGATATTAAAAAAAGAAGATTATGAACTCGGTTTAGAAAGTGGATAACCAAACAAAACCAAAACCCATCCCAAACTTTTCCACAAGCCTCTGATAAAGCGGTCACAACTAACACTGAAAAATCTTGCCATTGAAACAAAACATATGAATCAAACATCCTCTGAATCTCTGATCAAATGAATCAACACCTCCACTGAAGAATCTCAACCGATAAACAGTCCACAAGCGCAACCTTGAACAAGAACCCTAAATATCCTTGAGACGTACCCCTTGACTCACACCAATGAACACCTGACCCAAGGCCTTTGATGGATACTCTGAATAGAAAATTACAATGAGCAGAATTCAACCTCTTGCTCCAGCTTAACCTGAAATAGAAACCGACTGAATCACCTCTGAATAAGGCCAACAAGAAAATCCTTCGATCCCATGTCTTAGAAAACCAATGCAATGATATGATTATGAGTCATGACCTAATGAAGATGTAAATGAGAGAGAAACATAAGCCAGTTAAGGTTAGAAAAAAGATAGGGCAAATTTTGGGGTGTTACAATATGGGATAGGTAAGGTATGCTAAACTATCTTAAGTATGACATAAGTCAATCATTTTCCTTTGGATTTAATCACAGGCAATCATAACATCAATGGATTATAGAGAAAAGCCTCAAGTATCACAACTAAAATCATGAATGAATGGCAACATGTGTAGAGCAATATTAAAGCAACTAATCAACTCATGAGGTAAGACATTATCAATTAAACATGTAACATGTTATGGAAGATGTCAAACAAGCAAATGTATCCTAAAATGCTAACCAAATATCATTATCTAACACAAAAAGACAAGATGAACCAAATAGGATAAGAACTCATACAAGTTAGTAGCTACACTATATCATGTTCAACACACTTCAAAGATT
Organism: Lathyrus tuberosus; assembly: GCA_022829125.1. Lineage (NCBI taxonomy): Eukaryota > Viridiplantae > Streptophyta > Magnoliopsida > Fabales > Fabaceae > Lathyrus > Lathyrus tuberosus. The sequence goes on along the minus strand of JALAZF010000250.1, from coordinate 1,505,546 downwards.
TAGAAATTATCACAAGAACATCAAACATGCATCACATCATTAGTCACACACTTGTCAACAACAAGTTCATAAGAAAAAAGTCAAAGATGATTCAAACATTGAGGTTAAAGCATGAAACCAAGATGAGGCAGTAGCAATAACAAACATTTCAACTCATAAACAACACCATGATATCAAGAAAGTTCTACAAGTATCACATTCAAAATATGAGCAAACAACTAAGCATGCATCCATCAATGTCATCCACAAAAGGAAGCAAACATCCAATGCAAGTAAAAGAGACAAATAAGCAAGAAATAGACATTGAAACAATGGAAGTCAGAAGCTCAAACATGGTATTCAAGTCATACAAAAGCACCAAGCATCAAAGAGATTCACACAAGAAGCACATTCAAAAACTAGGTCAAAGACAAACTAACATCATACTCAACACAACTCTAACTTGAAGCATAATAAAAAAAATATTAAAATGGACAAATAAATACAAGTTAAAGGCTTTATCTCATGGTAACACACTCAAGAATGTGTGAGGAAATGATCTCCAAAAGAATAGCATAAGTGCACAAACAAAACCAATCAACAAGTTCAAGATACCTTACTAATCGAGCATGAATCGAGGCTCCACAAAATCAAATGGAAAGTAATCAAACAAGTATCATCAAAGCGCAACAAAACCACTCAAACATCAAATGTTCAAGTGTCAAAAGATGGTAAAAGATTGGCTCAAGAAGGCATGTTCAAACTATCAAAAACAAAAACCCTAGTTCAAAGATAGTTTAGTAAAACACTCTTCACAAATAAATAGAAATAAAATTGGAAAATAATTAAAAACTAAAAATAAAAATTATTATAAAATTCTTAAGATGTTAAGTGACCTAAAAAATATTTTTATTAATTTTTGTGGTGAAAGGAAAATTAAAAAATAAAATCAAAATTGAAAGGAAAAGAAAAAGGAATAAAATAAAATAAGTGAAACAAAGGGGGTGTAGGAGTAAAAATCAGAATGAACTAAAGTTACTTCAATATGCGTTTGGGCCAGAAATAAGGGGTGTATGGAAAGAAAAAGTGTTAGGCCCATGATCCTTTTAAAACAAAAGTTCAGAAAATAAACAAAAAGGAATGCCACGCTAGCTTCATTAAATGAGGTGACAAACACCTCAGCGCCACACAAGTTCCACGCAAGCCAAAAGTCAAGGGCTGACCTTGGATGTACAGTCAGACACCGGAGCCCTAGCTCTAGTTGTCTTCTCCGGCGACGGCCATCGGAGTTGACTGTAAAACGTGTCAAAACAAAAAAAACTAAGACATGTTTCCACTCGTTTTTTCGCGCTGAACAAGAATCCAACATTATTTTTCTCATTTGAACACTGTATCATCTTATAAATGGCCACTAAAATTTGATGCATATTATGGAACTTCAACAAAACATAACAACAACAACATAAACATCATCCACATGCTTCTAGAACTCAAAATGCAACAATCATGAGTCTAAATGAGCATTAAAGAGTGAGAAAAAAGTTGGAGAAAATGTTACCCACGTGAGAGCTTGATAGCTTCTGTTCTTGTGTGAACACCTCACAAAACCTCTCCAAATGCTTCCTTGAGCCTTAAGGATGATGAAATGAATGAGGAAATGGAAGGAAAATCTTAGAAAAATAAGATTCGAAGGAGAGTATTTTTTTGAGAAAGAGAGAGGATTCTTGTCCTGAGTTTGTGTGAGAATGAGGTTGTGTGCTCTTTCTAGGGTTTTTAGAATATATATGTGAGAGCTTTGTGTGGTTAAAATGAAAATTTACTGAGGTTAAACTTAGTTGTGGTTCTCTTGCACCAATTTGGAAAAAAATGAAGGTTATGAGCATGGTACGATTATGTATGGTTTGTGGGTTGTTTTGTTGTCATTTGGGAGTGGAAAAGAGAGGGTCAGAATGGAGCATGAATTGTGGGGCATGGTGTAGCATTCTTGGTGAGCAAGTTTGTGCTTTCTCTTTTTCGCAAAATGTTGAAAATGGGTGCATAAGGTTGTAGCGTCGGGTTTTTGGTGACGCAACCACCCGCATTTGGTGCTACTTTCTGATTTCTGTATTTATCCTATGAAACTCTAAAGGAAGGGGAAGATATCTTAAACTAACCCTGCATGCAAGTGTTTTCTTTAACAAATGCTAAGAGATCGGGGATCGGGGTTTGGTTATACAAAAGGAAGCTATTAACACCCAGAGTATCTATAGTAATATATAGGAACCTTCTTTTGCATGTATTTCTACTATTTAAAATGATTTCTTGTGTTTATCTGCTATGGATTGGGAAGGTTTCTCCTTTGGGAGGGTTAAGAGAATATTTTTGTTGTTTTCGGGCTTTTTATTGTTTTTGGGAAGGTACTGGACCTAAGATTTTTGATTTGTGTGCTCGCTAAGATTTTACAATCTTATGCCTACGTATTCCCGTAAAGAGATTTGGGAAATCAGAGCAATCGTAGTTCCTCCTATTTCTGTGGGAGGAAAATGTTGGTGTCTTGTTCAAAGCCCAAGATGGAAGCTATCAGAGTATTTATGTCTTGTTCAAAGCCCAAGATTGAAGCTAAAAGGGTGACTGAGAGAGAATTTATCATCTCTAAATGGAGAAATCTCACCTATTCATCACAGATGTTGAGTAACTGGTTATAAAGAGAAATTACTTTAACTAGGATTTATGGAATTTAGTAATGCCATAATTTCCTTTATAAGAGAGATGTCATGAAGGAAGAATCTTTAACTCAGTGTAGAGCAATGCCACTTTTTCCTTTATGAAATTTTCATGCTAAGAGATGGACATTGGCTTGGATGTATAGAATCCAGAGGCTTGCCACTTATAGCTGTTAGATGAAAGAGAAGTTTTAGCCAGGATAAGGGAAGGACTCCAGCTTGGATTTTGAATCAACAAGTGTGCCACTTACAACAATTATCTGGAAAAAGGGTTTTGATTGTTTGTTTTGATATGTGATGTATAGAGGAAATATCCTTCTCCAGAGAGGACTTGTGGTCTCATATGAGGGGATGTTGTTTTTTGTGTGCCTTGTTCAAAGTCCAAGGTTGAAGCTGAAAGAAAATAATTCTTTTGGGGAGTGTTATATTTGTCTTATACAAAGCCCAAGATTGAGGATGTCTAGGAAAATCATTATATAAAGCCTAAGAGGAGGTTGACTCTTGCTGAGAATTATTGAAATCCAGGAGAAGGTTTAAATTGTATTTTGGGGATCCAAAGGGAAACTAACTCTTGCTATTGATTTGAGCAGAGTTGATTTACTAGATGCCATGAGGCTCTGATTCTGTTGGGGGATTTGTTGATGGTAAATTGACCCTGGCTGGGATTTTTAAGGTGAAAGTTAAGCCTTGTTGGGGGTCAGAGGGGCCTGAGTTTGAAAACCTTGGAGGTTTTAACTCTCTTGGGGATTAGTGTGTTGGTAAAATGATCAGGATCTATCCTATGCTTTTAGGAATCCTGAGGGTCTTTGTGTGAAGTCCAAGAGGAGACTATGAGGGCGAGACTTTCCAAGTCTACTTGTATGAATCCCAAGAGGAGGATGAGACTGTCCAAGTCTCTTAAGAAGAGGTAGACTCTGGTTCGAGAGAGATTTTTGTATGATGCCCAAGAGGATGCTGTTGGTTTAAGGGATGAAGATTAACCCTTGAATGATTGAGTATTCTAGAGTTTTGACTTTCCTGAGGATTGAACTTAGTAGAGATGACTGAATTCTATCCAATGCTTTTAGAAAGCCTGAGGGTCCTTGTGCTAAGCCCAAGAGGAGGCTATGATGCTTCTAAGAAGCCAGTGGGTCATTGTACTAAGCCCAAGAGGAGGCAGGGGTACTTTTAAGAAGCCTGTTGGTCCAAGCCTAAGAAAAGTTCAAGAAAGGTTTCACCGGGAATAATCCTTTCTTTGTTGAACAGTATCAAGGTTTGAAGAAATTCAAAAGAGGTTTCACCGGGAATTAATCCTCTATGAGTAAATGAATTTTTTTATATATGTTTCTAAGTTTTGACAGTCTTGAGAAAATTTTCACAGTAAATAACGCCTTTCTCTATTCCATATTGAATAAAGCCCAAGTGGAGGCAGACTGTATTGAGAGAAGTTTCCTATTAGGGAACTAGTTATTGACTAAGTCAGAAGTATCCTTTTGTTTGACCTAAGTGTAGACCTAACTGTTGGGGAAACTCTAGACAAATATGCACAAGTATATACAGATAAGTGAATTAATAGGTATATAAACAAGTATGCATTAAATTGAAAAGATGTTGGGTCTTACACTCTGAAAAGAGGCCCAAGTGTATTGTGATTGATTGTATTGGCTACAACTGTATGATTAGGGTTTTGAGAAATTGAAGAAAGTTTTGAGAAAACTTTGAACTTGAATTTAAAATAAGTGAGAAATGTGTTGTTATTTGAAAAGAATGTTTGGGGCTTATAACTCAAAGAGAGGCCCAAGTGGTTTAAGGGCAGTTTCACCAGGAATAATGCTCCTCCTAGTACCAGTTTAAAATAGACATATGATTTTGAAAACACAGGTATGGGGCTTACAACTCAAGGAGAGGCCCATGGAGTTTGTTTATTGTTTAAAACAAAGTTTATGAACAAAAGGTTGGGGCTTATACTCAAGGAGAGGCCCAGATGATTTATTAGAAAACAGTGATCGCATTGCGATACCGAAAGACGTTGTGGGGTTTATACTATAGCAGAGACCCAAAATTTATTTATGTACAACGGGTTTGGGTATTTCAATCTATTAGAGGCCCAAAATGTGTTTGAAAAGAAGAAAAGTGGGGCTTATACTCAAGGAGAGGCCCAGATGTAAAAAATAGTAGACGCACCGTTATTTTTGAAAATCGCACTAGGACTTATACTATGACAGAGGCCCAAAATTATTTATTTACAAAAGGAGTTGGGTCTTACACTCTAATAGATGCCCAAAATGTTTCAAATGAAGTTTGAAAATTAAAAATCAAGGAAAAACCCTATTTTTAATTAAAATACAATTTTTTCAAAGAAAATTAAATAAAAAATGATATAAAATACCAAATATATTTAATGAACATGTTTTGAACTTTGAAAAATGTTTTAAAATAGATGTTTTAATTCACAAGATGATTTGAAACTCAATTAATTTTGAAAAATCAAGAAAAAGAATTTATTCAAAATGTTTAAAACAATAAAAAAAGAAATTCTTTGAAAAATTCAAAAATATATCAAATCTAAAATATTTATTTTATTTTATTGTGGAATTAAATATTAAAATGTATAAATGATTTATGTTTAAAAAATAAGTTGAAAAAGATTAAAAATGAGAGAGATATGAATTTTTGAAATCAATTGAAAATATTAAAAATATTTAAAAATTCAAAAATTTGAAAAATGGCGTCAAGGCCATCTTCTTCTTCCTCGTTCCACCCTCCATTTTCAAATTTGCAAACACTCCCCTATCTCACTGAATACACAATGAAATTGACTTTTGTAAACATGAAAGTTGCTCGTTTTTTAACAAGGATTTCAATGATACCAATTAATTGCATTTCTTTTAAGTGTAGAGTGAGAAATCATGTGAAGAACAGATGAACCCTAATTTTTGCAAGAACACTATGAAACTCCATACACGTTAGATACAAAGCAATTAATTAAGGGGAAACACTCTACATAAGTGCAGAAACATGTTGGTAATTTGAAAACACATTTATGATGCCTGGATCATAGAGTTCAAATTTGAGGAAGCTTACCTTGCAAGTGAGAATCAAATTCTACAATGTAGGCGTTACAGATGCAAGATGATAATCTGGACAGCTTCCTTGACCCCAAAGGATGATGTTCCAATGATTAGAATAAATTGAAAACCTCTGGATCACTTGGCTCGACCCTATCTGCAGCTTTGAAGAAAATTTTAGCAAAAGGATAATTACTTGGTGATTCTGATGTTACAGAAGTGTTTTGAGGTTATGGATCACTTCTACGATGCTTATGTGAAGTGTTTGGATGCTTGGTTTGAGTGGAATTGGACTGGTTTAAGAATTCCAAGTTTTCACTCTTGAGAACTTTGAATTTTGCAAGAAAGAGGATTTGTGAGAAAACAAGCATTGTGGTTGTTTTGGTGTGATTTGAATGAAGCAATGTGACCTCTATTTATAGGAGAATGGATTTGTCTTTGATGAACAACCTCAGATTGGAAGATAAGAACTTGGTTCAATGGTTTTGGAATGGTATCTTTACTTCTTATTGTCATACCCCAAATTTTGACCACTAAGATTTCCCATCATGGTGCAAATCATCAGCACAATACGGATGTACCTTTATGCCTCATCAATTTCCTCAAGGAATTGTTGAGCATTCTCTACAATCAAGCTTAGGGTTTCAAACCCTCTCAGAGCCTTTAGACAAAGGATCAATCAAGGAATGACATGATCTTCAACTTGTCTAACCTCTTAAACATCCACAAAGGATCAAGAGGACTCCCACCTCAATAATTGAGCACAAGAGTGCAACATTTCAAGTGGATCAAGCCTCAAGTTCATCTAATACAAAGTCAACTGACGCAGAAAGTCAAAGTTTGACTTTTTGGTCAACTTTGAGCTTCACAAGCCATTACACAAGAAAATATGATGGATGATTTAATTTGATCAAATTTAAATCAAGAAATCATGCAAAATTGTAAAATTGATCAAATTGAAAGAAACTTAGAAATTTTTTCTAAGTTAAAATCATATTCAAGTGCATAACTTTTCAAGGTTGTAACTATTGATCCAAGCATCCATTGATTTTGAGTAAGAGCTACTTTTAAAGAGGGTATTTGATACTTCAACATTGTAGAAGGAATCAACCCAAAATATCATAAGGATTGAAAGATATAAGTGATCAAAGTTGGGAATTCTTAATGTCCAATGTTCTGACATTGCATAGGGACATCATTAATATTTTTTCAGCAAGAATGCCCCAACTTCAAGGACGTTTTTCTCCATGATCCAAGTTGAACCAGGTCTGGAGTCAAACATGAAAGTTGAAGTACGTTGTCTCAGCTTTCCAGAAAGTTATAGAACATCCTTGTAGCATACTCGAGCAGGGAGATATGATTTTCGCAAGAAGCATTGATAAAGCAGAATTTTCATGACAGCTTTTAGGACAGATTTGACTACACAAGTTCAAGACCATTTTTGATGACTTTGCAAGCTGAACCAAGACCAAAGTCAAACATCAAAGTTAAAGTATGTCATTAGGGCTTTCCAAAATGTATAAGAACTCCCATTAATTCAACTTGAGCAAGGAGTTATGAACCTCACAACATGCCTTGCTCGAGCTGATTTTTTAGGACAGATTTTGCGCACTTTTCTTGTGCCACCCAATTTTCAAGCTTTGTCACCATGCAAGACAAGCATCAAAGATGCAATTCACTTCAATTCAAAATATCATAGTGGATTAAAATATATAATTGATTAAATTTTGGAATTATTAATGATCAAAGTTGTCAAATGTTTCAACATTTCATAGGACATCATTAATATTTTTCCAGCAAGAATGTCCCAACTTCAAGGATGTTTTTCTCCATGATCCAAGTTTATTCAAGCCAAAACTTGAACATCAAAGTTGAAGTACGTTGTCTCAGCTTTCCAGAAAATTATAGAACGTCCTTGTAGCATACTCGAGCAGGGAGATATGATTTTCGCAAGAAGCATTGATAAAGCAGAATTTTCATGACAGCTTTTAGGACATATTTGACTACACAAGTTCAAGACCATTTTTGATGACTTTTCAAGCTGAACCAAGACCAAAGTCAAACATCAAAGTTGAAGTACGTCATCTAAGCCTTCCAGAAAGTCCTAGAACGTCCATATAGCATACTCGAGCAGGGAGTTATGAATTTTACAACAGGGCTTGCTGCAGCTGATTTTTAAGACATGTTTTAGGACAGATTTGCACACTTCTTGTGCCACACGAATTTCCAAGCCTTGTCATTACTTTGGACACTTCTGAGGATCAAATCTAAAGGGGACAATCACTGAGCCAAGCCTCCAAAGTCCTTGGAACAAGAAGTAGCATGCTATTCCTAAAAATCCCTAAAAGAGAGACAAGACTCCAATTTTGGATTAGAGCATTTAATAGATGCTTAGAGGTGGCATGGACTGACACATTTGCAACTGAATTCAGTCAAGATTCCTCCAACAAGTAGGGAACCAAAGCTCTGTGCTCTAACCTCTAGTCAATGGCTAGAGGAGACTTGGATTTTCATTGGACAACATTGGCCAAACCTCTGCTGCAGTTGCCATTCACTATTGCTGCGAAAACATACTTGCTCTACTATAAATAAAGCTCATTTGTGTTCAGTTTGAGTACACCAAAGCCATCAAACAGATGCTTTCCTCAAAATCTCTTCTTTCACCTCAAATTTGCCTTCCAAAGCAAGTAATTCTGAGTTTTTGAGTTAGAGAGCAATTCCACTCAAACTAATCACACACACACCTCATATATATCATATGTAAGCTGTGCAAACTATCACAAGTGACCTGTAATCACAAAATCACAAAGTCACTTCTCAAAACCTCAAAATGGCACTTTTTTGCATTTTTCAAGCCATGTCTTGATTCAGTCACTTTCCAAACCAGATAAAACCTTAAACACACTCCAAATATCATCCTTGAACTGTCCCAAATGGTTCCCAACATCTGGAACACAATTTGAGAGAGTTGCTATTTTGGTCACTTTTAACCCCTTTTGCAAGAAAGGGACAGTTTGTGATTTTGCAGGTACCAGTTGATTCCAATCATCCTAAAAGCTTCTAAGGGATCATTTGAGTGTGTCTAAAGCATCAAATCATTTCTAGAACAAGAGGCTTGACAGATTGCACAAAAACTCCAAAAAAGCTCAAAAAGAGGTAAGCATCACAACTTGGAATCCTTGAAATCATGCATTGCTTTGAAGTCCACTGATCATACACATCTCATACATGTTGTATATGTTGCGTTTGGGCTAATTCACCATGTAATCCATGTCTGTATCAAAGTGTAGCACAGAAAATGCAATTATAGGTCCTTTTCAAAACCACTATCGGGTTTTGAGGAGAGAGTGTGTTCTGAAAAAACTACCACCACCATTGGATTCCTTGTGAAATTCTGGGCCAGATGCATATAAATTTTGTCTCAAACCATTGAGATTTGAGAAAGTTATGGGTGTTGGAAGTTTGATAAAAAAGATGTTGAAAACTCATGAGTGATGTCTCATGAGTGATGTTGTGACATCACATTCCTCTTTTTCTTAGTTTATCTTCAAAACTCAACCAATTTTTTCACATAGCAAAAATTATCATTTTCCAAATCTGTTTTACACACTTGTTATTCATACTCCATAATATTTTAATCCACAAAAAAATCACAAAAAATATTATTATTTGATATATTTTTAATATATTCAAAAATATTGTTTTAAATTGTTTTAAATGCTTTTAAACTGATTTCCTTTTCTTGATTTTTAAAACCAAAATGATTTTAAATATTCATGTGGATAAAATACTTTTTCATAAACCTTAATCACTGTTTATAACATGATTACTGATTTTATTTGATATTTTTTATCATTTTTTACTTGATTTTTCTTTGAAAAGTGCTCTTTAAAAAATGAAATTAGGGTTTTTGATTATTTCAACCCTCATCAAACTTTTTCAAACACTTTTGGGCCTCTAATAGAGTGTAAGACCCAGTCCTTTTTTTGACCAAATCATTTTTGGGCCTCAGTGTATTGTATAAGTCCCGATATCGTCAAAAACCAACGGCGCGATCGTCACCTTTTGAAAAATAACCATGGGCCTCTCCTCGAGCTATAAGACCCATTCAAAACCTTTGGGCCTCTATTAGAGTGTAAGACCCAACCCCCTTTTAACCAAAATTATTTTGGGCCTCACTTATTGTATAAGTCCCTCGGCGTTAAAAGAAAACCTCGGCGCGATCGCCATTTTTAACGAAAAATCAACCCTGGGCCTACCCTCGTGTTATAAGCCCCACTCTTTTTCTTTAAACTGTTTAGGCCTCTTGAGAGAGTGTAAGACCCATCCCTTTGTATAGAAAACCTTTTTGGGCCTCAGTCACTTGTATAAGCCCCTCTGTACAAATTCAACAGTGCGCTCACTGATAAAACCCTGGGCCTCTCCTTGAGCTGTAAGCCCCAAATCTTTTTATTTCAAAGCACTTTCTCCTTTGATTTTGAATATACTGTTGTTTTTAATCTTTCTTTATTGAACAACTAACCAAACAACATGGAAGCTCTATAACCGAGTAAGTGTTTACCCGCTTTCATTTACCGCTTTCATATGTATATAACTGTATTGTGGGGATGTTTCGCTGTAAGTCTCCTTTCATAAACTCATATATATATAACTGTATTGTGGGGCTGTTTCGCTGTAAGTCTTCTTTCATAAACTCATATCAACTGTGTAATAATAGTATAGATATTTAGAGTTTCCCCGACAACTATGTCTAGAACTAGGTGACGCCGTTTCGTTTATTCATAGAAATAGATTCCTAGATCCCCAAATAGGATCACCAGATACAGTCTTCTCTTCGGCTGTCCTCATTAGGAATTGTCAAGAAACTCTACTCCCAAAGATGAATGTATTCTCCGTGAATGGCATCTTTGAGTTTCTTCCAAATTCTCGAACTTTCTTGACTTTGATCTATTCTCAATGAATAGCATTGCCTTGAATTTCTCGGGGTTTGGGGATCCACGGGCTTCTTAAAAGCATCGGCCTCCTCTTGGGCATCGTACAAGGACCCACAGGCTTCCTAAAAGCAACCCCGCCTCCTCTTGGGCTTAGTACAAGGACCCGTCGGCTTCTTAGAAGTATCCACAGCCTCCTCTTAGGCTTCGTATAATGATCTCTTCCTCCGGGAATGATAGCCTTCTCTTGGGCTTCGTACAAGGACCTCTCGGCTTCTTAAAAGTTTCCAGCCTCCTCTTGGGCTTCGTACAAATTGTCCCGACGACCTCCTAGAGGTATAGGAACAGAACCTAGTCATCTTAATAGAACAGTCCTTTCAAAGAGTCTACTACTGTTTCTCAAAGCATAGTACAAAAGATGAAACTCTAGACTTGGACAGTCTAACTTCCTTGAGTCTCAAAGACATTCTCAAGTGACCCCTTTCAAAAATAGGAAGAAACCCGTAGACTCGGATAGTCTCAATACCGTTCGGATTTCACACTTCCTTAAAGAACAGGAATAACCCGGATCCTTGAATCAAATCCTTGAGTACAGTGTTGCTCATATAAGAACTGATTTTCTCTTTCAAAATCTGCATACTGGACCTGTCACTCAACTGAAACAGTCACCATAGCCTCCTCTTGGGCTTTGTACAATGATTCTCCCCAGCGCAGTCAAACAACGTTTAGCCTCTTTCTCGGGCTTTGTACGAGACACATAAGAGACTCCCTCGTTGAGTCAATCACCTTTTTCGCCTCCATCTCGGGCTTTATACAAGATACAAAAAGGTTCTTATTGAGCCAAACAAACAAACAATAGTCTCCATCTCGGGCTTTATACGAGATACCAAAAGACTCCCTCATTGAGTCAAAAACCTTTTAGCCTCTCTCTCGGGCTTTGTACGAGACACATATTAGCCTCCTCTTAGGGTTTGTATAAGAAAACCACTGGTTAATCCAATTAACCTTTTAACATCAAAGCTGTGCCTTGTTCACAATACACAAACATCAACAACTCCTTTCCCCTTCATCTAATCGCTGTAAGCGGCAAGCCTCTGGATCATCTACATCCACGCCACTGTCCCTCTTTTAGCATGAGAAATTCCTAAGGAAAGATGGCATTGCTCTACACTGAGTTAAAGTCTTCTCCTTTAGGTTAAAAATCCCCTATAATGGAAATTATGGCATTACTAGGATCCGCGTATCCCGGTTAAAGTAATCCTCCTTTATAACCAGCCACCCAACAGTTGTGACAGACAAACCCTTCTTTAGAGATGACAAATTCTCTCTAAAGTCGAGGTCCTTCAGCTTCACGTCTTGGGCTTTGAACAAGACACAAATAGACTTTTCAGCTTCACATCTTGGGCTTTGAACAAGATACAAATCACCTTTCGCTTCACGTCTTGGGCTTTGAACAAGACACCAAAACCACCATTTCCTCCCATAGACTAGGAGGAACTACGAACGCTCTGATTTCCCTGTTTCGGTAAACGGGAATACGTAGGAATAAGATTGAAAGAAAAATCTTAGCGAGCACACTAAACAAAAACCCAAAATCCCATATCTCCATAAATCAAAAGCAGTAATTCAAAAACATCAGTCCTAACATCCTAATCCTTGTTCCCAGCCAGAAAATCCTAGAAAGAAAGAAAACAGTATTGGCAAAAATACAAATAACCAGTACAAAGGCCCCCCCACATTGATAGCATCCGTAACCTAACAGGCCGCTGTTTAAACTCAGTATGCAAGCAGGGTTAATTGGAGACATCTATTTCCCTTCCTTATTCAGCTCACAATAGGATAAAAAATGAATCGACCTGTAGTAAGCTCAAACCGCAGAGAGCGACCAGCGCTTAAGAACCGCGTCCAAAATCACTCGCTACAGAAAAATGGCGCCCACCATGGTGCTAAATTCTAATTTCCTTTTTCTTCACTTATGTGAAAACCACAGATTGGGGCTTCCGCCGGGGAACCCATTTTCTCTCAGGAACTTAGTATTCTTAGCTTTATAAGTCTAGGATGATTAGGACAAATATATATACTGCTTTTCCTAATTGAATATGTGTTTATTTTTCTGCTACTGGGAATGCGTGTGATGCCGCATGTGGTGAGATTGAGTATACACTTAAGATAACTGATGGCGACGAGGTCGACCATCAACCTCAGTGGAGGCATCCTAACGTAACCATTCTCTCACCTAGACAATGGGTCGGTTGTGATGCCTGAGAAGCTGAGGAGCCAAACCCTTTCGTAGTGCGGAAACTATCGGAAATAGTTGTTACGTGATACTACCCTCATTTGAGGCTGGTGATCTATCTCGGTGAATGGTACTTACTCTAAGATTGCTCTACAACTCGCTGGCGATCCGCTTGTTGTTTTGCTTTCCTGGGAGGAGCTGATGATAATGAGTACAGGTACAAAAATCACCTTAGTATAAACCTTTGGGGATGGGTAGAGCCTTGACTTCATGACAACGACCCTTTGACCCCATGTTTTTTCTATGTTTTTGTGTGCTGCATTCATGCATTCATTTAAAAAAACATTAAAACATTCAAAAAACTTCTCTTCTAGTCTCTTTGTTTTTCAAATTAAACTAAGACTGTGATTGCAAATATCAGAAAAGAGGATTACGCTAATGGATTTCGGTAGAAGGAGAACTCATACGTACACCTTCAAGGTTCCAAAACTAGGGGATTTGAGAAGGTTAGCAAGGATGATCACTAGCCCTGAGGCTTTCAGAGCCAAGTACGGAGGTCTGCTACCACTGTTAAGAGTCCATGTGATTGAGGGAATCATGGACGCACTCATTCAATTCTACGATCCAGTTTATCACTGTTTCACATTCCTGGATTACCAGCTTGCACCAACGCTGGAGGAGTATTCTCATCTGATCGATCTACATATCACCGATCGAGCTCCATTTTCTGGACTGGAAGAAATTCCAAAGAATCAGACCGTTGCAAGAGCAATTCATTTGGACTAGTCTGAGGCCAGGACTCACATGACTACTAAGGGTGGCATCCAAGGTTTGCCAGCCCAGTTCTTAACAAAGAAAGCTCTGTACTTTGCTAGTATAGGGAACGGGACTGTTTTGAAAGCATCTTTGTTTTACTCACCTACGGGTTATTTTTGTTTCCCAACATCAATAACTTCGTCGATATTAACTCCATTAAGGTTTTTCTCATTGGAAACCCTGTGCCGACTTTGCTCGCAGATGCGTATCATTCTGTACACTTAGGAAATTTGTACAGCGGAGGGGAGATCACATACTGTGTACCTCTGCTTTATAAATGGTTTATCTCGCACTTACCCAAGTCTGCTGCTTTTTGGGATTGCAAGAGTGTCTTACGTTGGTCGCAGAAGATGATGTCTCTCACCAATTCTGATATAGATTGGTGTAATAGGATTTTTGAGGGAATCAGGATCATTGACCGTTGTGGAAACTTCCCCAACGTACCCCTCATAGGAACTAAAGGAGGAATCAACTATCACCCGGTATTGGTTCGTCGTCAATTTGGATACTCAATGAGGCTTGTTCCGCGCAACGCTCATCTGGAAGGTCTTTTCTTCAAGGAAGGAGAAAGTGACAGAGCACTAAAGATGGAAATAGTACACGCTTGGAAGCATGTTCATAAGAAAGGACGAGAGTCTCTAGGAAAACCGGACTGTGTCTCGGTGGAGCCTTATCTCCATTGGGTACAAACTAGAGCTCTCAAGCTAAAGATGCCTTATCCTCGTTACGGAATTATTCCACCAAAGGAATCTGTCATGTACTTCATGACGGAAACTGAAAGGCTTCAAGTTACTCTCAACAATGTTCAACGGGAAAGAAGGTCTTGGAAGAACAAGTATCGCACCCTCGACGTAGAGTGCGTCAAAATACAGCAATTACTGAAAGAGAAAGATGCTCTGATTGAAATTTTAGAGCAACATGCTGTAGAAAGTCAAGAAGACCAAAGGAATTTGCTCACTCCTTTCACTTGGCAAAGGAACGACAACCCGACAACGGTCCAAGAGCCCCGGTCAAAGAAAAGAAAGATATCAGAGTCAGCACCTGATTTCTCTTCAGAGAGGACTCGGGACCCATTAGCTTAGGTTTCTGTTTCTGCACCTTGTAATCTACTGTATTTCCATTTCTGTAATCCTTTGAATTCAATAAAAAGGGGTTTCCCCACCATTTGATATTTGCAATCTAATTGTCGAAGTTTATTTTGATTAAACCAAAAACAAATTAATATAATCATTGCATTCATCATTCTCACGTAACGCATTCTTCTTACCTACGAATCTCACGTTTGTGTCTCGATTCTAGAGTCAAACTGTCTCATTCGTATAATACTCGGGCCAATCGTCAGAAAAAGATGCATGACCTTGAGGAAGAAAACAGAGAGTTGAAAGAAGAGATCGACGCTCTGAGAGAGGATATGAGAAAGCTTCGTAACGACATGCAAGCCATGGCAGAAGCTCAGCTACAAAGAACTGTGATCTCAGAGATCACCTCAATGCCCATAGTGGAGAAGAATGATCCTAGGTATCAGATGCCAAAAGATCATCCCTGGGGCATGCCTTTCAACTATATCCCGGGAGGATATGTTCCGTCGATCACTGAGGATCAGGAATCACAACAGAAGCCGCTGGGCCTGAAGGTTACAAACTTCGGGAAAGCAAAGATGCCAGGGGCATACTGAAGACTCCTGAAGGTTACAAACTTCGGGAAACGCCAAGATTCGCTGCCGTAGTCACGGTACCACCCCCTGTGGTGCACACTGTCCCAGAAGGACAGATTCCACCAATACCTGCTGATAAAAAGGAAACTATGTTTGACAAAATGGAGGAATTCCAGGAACAGTTCTTGGAAATGCAGAAAGAGCTGCAAGCCATTCGCGGTCAGGATTTATTTGGAAAGGACGCCGCAGACCTCTGCTTGGTCCCCAATGTGAAAGTCCCGCACAAGTTCCAAGTGGCCAACTTTGAAAAGCACAAGGGTAACTCTTGCCCTCAAAGCCATCTGGTGATGTACGCTCGGCGAATGTCAGCTCAGACGGAGAATCAGGACCTACTGATTCACTACTTCCAGGATAGTTTAACCGGTGCCGCATTAAAATGGTACATGGGTTTAAACCGTGCCACGATCAGAACTTTCAGAGATCTTGGCATTGCCTTTGTCCAACAATACAAATACAATTTGGACATGGCACCCGACAGAGATCAACTCAGATCAATGTCGTAAAAGGACAAGGAAACCTTTAAGGATTATGCTCAAAGGTGGCGTGAAATTGCCGCTCAAATTTGTCCACCTCTTGAGGAAAAAGAGATGACAAAGATCTTCTTAAAAACCTTAAGCTCATTTTACTATGACCGAATGGTTGCCAGTGCGCCCAGTGATTTCACCGAGATGGTCGGCATGGGCGTACGTCTTGAGGAAGCCGTCCGAGAAGGACGTTTGGTAAAAGACACTGGATCGACGAGCGGTACTAAAAAATACGGTAGTGCTCTCCCTAAGAAAAAAGAGCAAGCTATTAGGAATATCTCTCTCGGAAAGCAAAGGCGTCGATATCAGCCGGTAGCAGCTGTAACTCCTGCTATCAGCCCTGCGCCTATTTCTACGTATCAACCTCAGGTTGCGCAGAGCCAACCTAATCAGCAAAGGACACAACAGCCTCTTCAGCAGGCTCGTCCTCCATATAACAACAACCGTGCAACATGGCCACCAGGGTTTGATCCTATACCCATGTCGTACGCAGAGCTGTTTCCATTACTGTTAGCTAAAGGGCACATTCAGACTAAATCTCCTCTTACAGTACCGGAAAATCTGCCTTTCTGGTTTAAAGTGGATCAAACTTGCCCTTATCATCAAGGAGGACCAGGGCATAACATAGAGACTTGTCTCAATTTCAAGTCCGACGTGCAAAAGCTTGTTAGGAGCGGGGTCTTATCCTTCAAGGATACAAATCCTAATTTTCTTATGAACCCGCTGCCTCAACATGACAAGGCTGCAGTCAATTTGATAGAAGGATAGACTAACAACGTCTATCAAATTCACGATGTACTCTTGTTGAAAACCAATCTGGTCAAGATGCATTGTAGACAGAGTGGATATGGCCACGTGCCACCTCATAATTATCATTAGTGTAATATCTACTCTAAAGATAACCAAGGATGTTCGGTAGTGCAATCAGCTTTACAGGAACAAATGGATCTCGGATGGATCCAAGAGCACCGAGTTCGTGGAGTTAACATGGTCTATACGAATTCCAACGTCATTTAAAACCACGAAATCCGTGCGATGAATGTCAATTTGGTGGCAATGCACTCAAGGCAAAGCCAGTATCATAATCTGCCGCGGCATGATTACAGTTCTTGTCTGACTTGCTCGGTAAACAAACAGGGATGCTCTTTCATACAAGAGGCCCTCCAGCGTCAGATGGATCTTGGATGGATCCAAGACTACCATGATAGGAATTCCTATCAAATCAACATGGTTCAGATCTTCGATATTCGCGTGATGAATACCAACCTGGTAGAGTTACATGCTGAGCAGGTCCGACTCGGATTCTTAATATCACATGATTACCAAAGCTGTAAAGCGGGTTGCGAAAATGATCAAGGTTGTACCCTTGTCCAGGAGGCATTTCAGCACTTGTTAAATCAGTGGTGGATGCCAATCTATATGGATGAAGATACTCAGCAGATTAGTATCAGTAATAGAAACCCCACTCGGCGTCAAAGTCAGGATGTCCGATCAGTGGAAGCTAACCTAGTAAGGTTACATTGTATTCAAAATGGGCGTGGCCAGGTGCCACCACACAATTATGACCGTTGTAGTGTCTGTTCAAAAAGTAACCAAGGGTGTTACCTTCTGAGAGCAGCTCTTCAGGGTCAGGTGGATCGTGGAGAGATTCGTCCATATCCGGGTTCTGGACCCATCAATTGGTCGCCGGACTACCTTGCCGATCAAGTTGAGGATGTTGTCACATTCTCTGGTCATCACAGGACCAGGGATGCTTTTACCATTATCCCTCTACTTGACAAATCTAAAGTTCCCAACCGGGAACGGATCGAGATTACTTATGATGGTCAGAAAAATCAGAAGGTTCCCATAGTCATCTATCTACCGGGACCACTACCGTATGAATCAACTAAGGCTATCCCTTACAAATACGGTGCAACAACAATTGAGAATGGAAAGGAAATTCCATTACCCTCCGTCGTGAATATTGCAGACATCAGTCGTGTAACACGGAGCGGTTAAATCTTCAACCGAGGGGTTGGGGAACCTAACAAAGAAAAGGAACTTCAGACAGAAGCTCCCGATATACCAGTCGGTCAATCCAGTAATCCCGACCTTTCGAAAAATGATGATGAGATGCTGAAGCTCATCCAAAGGAGTGAATACAACATTGTTGATCAACTGTTATAGACTCCTTCAAAGATCTTGGTATTATCACTGTTACTCAGTTCAGAAGCCCACAGGGAGGCTCTACAGAAAGTCTTGGAGCAAGCCTTTGTGGAACAGGATGTAACAATCAGACAGTTCGATAGTATTGTCTCTAACATCACTTCCTGCAACAATTTGGGATTTAGTGATGAGGAATTACCCGAAGAGGGTTGCCGTCATAACATGGCGCTCAATATCATAGTTAACTGCCAGGATGATGCTTTAGCCAGCGTACTGGTAGACACAGGGCCAACCCTGAATGTTATGCCGAAGTCCACTTTGATGCAATTATCATTCAAAGGCCCTCTGATGAGAATCAACGAGGTTGTCGTCAAAGCATTCGACGGATCTAGAAAAACGGTTATCGGTGAAGTTGATCTTCCCATAACTATCGGTCCTCACACTTTCCAAGTCACTTTCCAGGTCATGGACATCCGGGCAACATACATTTGTTTATTAGGAAGACCTTGGATACATCAGGCTGGAGCGGTTACTTCAACCCTCCACCAAAAGCTAAAGTTCGTCAAGAACGATCAACTTGTCACATTTTGTGGGGAACAAGCCTTGCTCGTGAGCAATTTATCGTCATCTACTTTTGTAGAACCCGAGGAGGTTATTGGGACGCAGTTCCAAGCACTGTCGGTGAGCAAGGACAATCAATTCAAAGGAGGAACCTCGATTTCCTCATACAAAGATGCTATCAAAGCGGTCGAGAGTACCGATACAACCGGATGGGGACAGCCTGTCATTCCCATTGACAATAAAACAAAGAAGGGTCTTGGTTTTTCTACAACCTGTACCCAGACAGCTGTCAACGATGAAAGGCTTCATCCCCTTCAAAACTTCTTCCACAGTGGAGGTTTCCTTCAACCAGTGTCTCAAGCAGTCCATGCTATCAATGAGGAAGATCCCTCTGACACAGATGAAGAATGGAAGTCCTACCTTAACGAGGACAGTTATATGTCTCAGGAAGAGGTGCCTATGCCTTTTTGCTTTCCTACAGAAAGTCCGAGATTTATACCCAGATCAGACATCGAAATGATCTATGGAGATTGTGATCCGGAAAGATGCCGTGCTCCACCAAATTCATTAGAAGAAGACACTCCGATGAAAGACAATTTTGACTACACCTACTATGGCCCAATGGATGGTCTGCCAATGTGGCAACCTTACCCAAGAAACTTGGGGCAAGAAAGTCATCCGAGTAATGAAACTCAGCTGAGCACCATTGAACAGAATACCTGTGTCCCCACCATGTCATGGGATCAACACTCAGGTCATTCAGAAACTACTCAACATGATGATGAATTCGCAATGTTTGCAGGACTTGAATTCATCAACTATACTTTTCCCGAGGTCAACGTCATCGAGAGGGATGACTCCTCCAGTTCCAAAGAAGTATGGGACACCCTGGGAAAACAAGTGGAAAATTTGATTATATGGTCAAGTACACCGCTCCCGAAAGCTCTCGTATCAAGCCCGAAGATATCCAGCCAACTGGATGGGGAGATACAGCTGAGAGCACAAATGCTATGCAAAATGCAACAGAGGAATTCTCCTACGACAATTCTGCCTGGGAGACAGATTCCAATGATCCTGCTCCACCAGAAATCAGCGTCATTTCTGAAGACAAATCAAGGAAGGTGCTAACTTTGTGATTCACCGAGGAGTTCGCCGCCAATGGGTTGCCGTCGAGGTTCCGAAGATCGTTCATCAGTCAAAGTAATTGCCATCTTTAACCTTTCACCCTGCCCAGGTGAAACGAATGTTTTGATAGGGCTCGCTTTCTGTAAATTTCCCTCTTCGCTTCGCCCAAAGCGACAGAGTTTTGTTTTATAGGGCTGTAGTTTCAAGAATCGACTTGTTCATTAATAAAATAACGTCGTTCTGTAATTTCCGCATTATTTGCTGTTTTCTCTTTTTGCTTTTTCAGAAAATGGTAATCCTAAAAAACAATTCAAAAATAAAAACAAGAAGTAAAATAAAACACTGCACACACTTGCATTATCTCTATCTCTTCTAAACACGAATCATCACGTCATGCAGATTGCTTGTTTTACACCCCGTTGAAACATACGATCCAATGCCTTCTCCCAACTTTGAGTTCCCGGTATTCGAGGCTAAAGAAGAAAATGACAACGAAATTCCAGAAGAGATCTCCCGACTACTCAGACAAGAGGAAAGGTCCATTGAACCTCATAAAGAACCGTTGGAAACGGTAAACTTGGGTTCAGAGCAAGAGAGAAAAGAAATCAGGATTGGGGCACTGCTCAATCCAACTGTCAAAGAAAGTTTGATAAAGCTTCTCAAAGAATTCCCCGATGGATTCGCTTGGTCCTATCTGGATATGTCAGGGTTGGATACCAGCATCGTGGAACATCACTTACCATTAAGATCGGATTGTTCGCCAGTAAAGCAAAGGTTGAGACGCACTCACCCGGACATGGCCATCAAAATCAAAGAGGAGGTACAGAAACAAATTGACGCGGGTTTCCTCGCTATATCTGAATATCCTCAATGGTTAGCCAACATCGTACCCGTTCCCAAAAAGGACGGAAAGGTCAGAATGTGTGTAGATTACAGAGACCTGAACAAGGCTAGTCCAAAGGACGACTTTCCTTTACCACACATTGATATGCTGGTAGACAGTACAACAAAGTTCAAAGTCTTCTCCTTCATGGATGGATTCTCGGGCTATAATCAAATCAAAATGGCGCCGAAAGACATGGAGAAAACTTCGTTCATTACCCCATGGGGTACCTTTTGTTACAAGGTAATGCCGTTCGGTTTGAAGAACGCCGGGGCAACCTATCAAATGGCCATGACTACTCTGTTTCATGACATGATACATAAAGAAATCGAGGTATACGTCGATGATATGATTGCCAAATCAAAAACAGAGAGTGAGCACGTTGAACATCTGTCAAAATTGTTCGAACGTCTAAGAAAATTCAAGCTCTGCTTGAATCCTAACAAGTGCACCTTTGGTGTCCGTTCAGGGAAACTACTAGGGTTCATCGTCAGCCAAAAAGGAATTGAAGTTGATCCTGACAAGGTCAAGGCCATTCAAGAAATGCCTTCTCCGAAAACTGAAAAATAAGTCAGAGGATTCCTGGGACATTTGAACTACATCTCCAGATTCATATTCCTTATGACCGCCACCTGCGCGCCAATTTTCAAATTACTCAAGAAGAATCAGGATTGCATTTGGTCAGAAGATTGCCAAACCGCCTTCGACAGTATCAAGGAATATCTGTTGAATCCTCCGATTCTATCACCTCCAGTGGAAGGAAGACCACTGATCATTTACCTCACAGTTCTAGAGGACTCAATGGGATGTGTACTTGGCCAACAAGACGAAACTAAACGGAAAGAGTCTGCCATTTACTATCTAAGCAAGAAATTCACCGATTGTGAAACTCGGTACACGATGCTTGAGAAAACTTGCTGCGCTTTGGCTTGGGCAGCTAAATGTCTTCGCCAATACATGATTCATCACACTACTTGGTTAATCTCCGAGATGGATCCAATCAAGTACGTTTTCGAAAAACCTGCTCTTACGGGAAGGATTGCCCGTTGGCAGATGCTGTTATCAGAATATGACATAGAGTACCACGCTCAGAAAGCCGTTAAGGGAAGTATTTTAGCAGATCATTTGGCTCATCAACCGATTGACGATCAAGATTCAATCGGGTTTGACTTCCCAGACGAAGATGTCATGTATCTAAAGATGAAAGATTGCGATGAACCGTTACCCAGTGAAGGGCCAGAACCAGGTTCCCGATGGGGACTTATCTTTGACGGAGCAGTTAATCATTACGGAAACGAAATTGGGGCAATCATTGTTACCCCTCAGGGTACCCACATTCCTTTCACTACCAGACTTACGTTCAAATGTACGAACAACGAGGCCGAATACGAAGCTTGTATCATGGGTCTCGAGGAAGCAATTGATTTAAGGATCAAAAACTTGGATGTATACGGCGACTCAGCCTTGGTTATCAATCAGATAAAAGGAGATTGGAACACATACCAATCAAGATTGATTCCTTACAAAGACTATGCAAGAAGGTTGTTACCTTTCTTCAACAGAGTTTAGTTTCATCACATCCCTCGTGATGAGAATCACATGGCTGATGCTTTAGCCACTATCTCTTCCATGATTAGCGTAGGTCGATGGAATGACTTACCTAAGATTGACATCATGCGCCTTGAACGGCCCGCTTACATCTTCACGATTGAAGCAGTCATAGACGACAAACCTTGGTATCACGATATCAAATGCTTCCTTCAGAAACAAGAGTACCCACATGGGGCACTCAGAAAAGATAGAAAAACCCTCAGAAGATTGGCTGGAAACTTCTTCCTGAGCGGTGACACTCTCTATAAGAGAAATTTTGACATGGTATTGCTCCGATGCATAGACAGACCAGAAGCAGACATGCTTATGAAAGAAATTCATGAAGGATCCTTTAGCACTCATGCCAACGGACACACAATGGCGAGAAAAATTCTGAGAGCAGGGTATTACTAGTTGACCATGGAATCCGACTGCTACAAGTACATGAGGAGGTGTCACAAGTGTCAGATATACTCCGACAAAATTTGTGTACCGCCAATGCATCTCAAAGTTCTCTCTTCCCCATGGCCTTTCTCGATATGGGGAATCGACATGATTGGCATGATTGAGCCCAAGGCTTCAAACGGACATCGATTCATCCTAGTAGCCATTAACTACTTCACTAAGTGGGTCGAACCAGCATCGTATGCTAATGTAACCCGACAAGTGGTGGTCCGATTTATGAAAAACAATATCATCTGCCGTTATGGTGTTCCAAGCGAGATCATTACTGATAATGGATCTAACTTGAATAATAAGATGATGAAAGAGTTGTGCGCTGAGTTCAAGATCGAATGCCATAACTCATCTCCCTACCGACCCAAGATGGACGAAGCGGTAGAAGCGGCTAATAAGAACATCAAGAAGATCGTTCAAAAGATGGTTGTAACCTACAAAGACTGGCACGAGATGTTACCCTTTGCTCTTCACGGTTATCGAACATCTGTTCGCACTTCAACAGGGGCTACCCCTTTCTCTCTAGTGTATGGCATGGAAGCAGTGCTCCCCATAGAAGTAGACATCCCATCAATCCGGGTATTGATGGAAACGAAGCTCACCGAAGCTGAATGGTGTCAAAGCCGACACGACGAACTGAATCTGATCGAAGAAAAGAGAATAACAGCACTATGCCTCGGTCAGTTGTATCAACAGAGAATGAAGAGGCCGTTCGACAAAAAGGTCTGACCTCGTGTCTTCAGAAAAGGAGACCTTGTGCTCAAGAAGATACAATCATTTCTCACTGATTCTCGGGGCAAATGGACCCCAAATTACGATGGCCCCTATGTGGTTATGAAAGCTTTCTCAGGCGGCGCCTTGAGACTTGCAACCATGGACGGAGAGGAATTTGCCTACCCCACGAATGTTGATGTAGTCAAGAAATACTTCGCCTAAAAAAAAAAAAGGTCTCGGTGGATTGAAAACCTGAAAAGGCAGTCCAGGCAAAAATTAGAGACATGAAAAAATCATCCCGGTGGATTGGAAACATCATAGTACAATCCAGGCAAAATTAGGGATAATGGAAAGTAACTATGTTCAACAGAGGCAGGTCCGTCAGCAGCAGTTACATCATCCGTCAGAAAATTCTAGTCAAGGTCATCTTCGACAGAAGCTCAGGATGCCCCGAATTCAAAGTTGGTAGAAGGACAATGGTCGTTATGTTTCAACGTAGCCATTTTCCCTATAAATTACCATTTTCTAACTTTGTATATACTCTTTGGAATCACGCGTTTGGCTGATCTCCATCCTATCAATAAAATTTGAGCCTTTGTGCTTTTGTTTGTAATTCTTATTTATTTTAGCTTTACAGAACGACATTTTAATATGATTAACGATTCTTGAAATAAAACAAAATGAATTTACTTGTTAAAACTTTTTCTGCTTTTAAAATAAAGATGGCAATTTCTTTTGACTGTTGAACATCGAAAAGCATCGATTACGTCTCCAAAGGCGTTTGAACTTCGAAGTGCAGAATCAAAGTACTCCTTCTAGACCATTACGCTTGAATGAAGGATCAACAATGTTAGAGACCATGTTTCGTCTGACATCTTCGGCCGAGTTCTCATATCCTAAGCCCGACTAGCGTCGCCTCCAACAGGGACCGTTTCTCCTAAGCAAGGCAGAATTGCTATCTTGAACCAGCGATATTTCTTCCACGCCTCGCGATGGCCGAGTATCCAGTCATGTTCATCTTTTAGTTTGTATGTCGCGTCAGTTTTGTCCGCATATACATACATACATCATGCATTATTGATTTGCATTCACATTCATATTGCATCACTATCACTCCCGTCGGTCTTGTCCCCTAGTGATAACAGTCCTCTCAATCGAGTTGTCAGTTCTTTCCTCGTTAGGAAAGGTTGCGTAGAACAATCTCTCTCCTCCAGTTTATTTCTGGATTGAAATTGGCCCTTGACCACTTTGATAACTTGAACCTCTGAAAAGTCAGAGAAAACTTTCAACAAATGTCGCTCTTCGCCATCGAAGACGATATCCTTGCTTTCCCAGATTAAGGAAAATCCACAGAGAAAGCCTCGTAATTAGAGATTCGGCAGCGCGCCAGTTTCGCTCCGAAAAAACCACTGATGAAAAGGTCATCGGCACCTCAAAATTGGATCCCATCATATGGCATTTCTCCGGAAAGATCCCGAGAAAAGTATGATGTAAGCCCCCAAACGAAAACAGTCTCTCAAGAGACTCGCTTTCCCCAGTAGAATTGACAAATGGCGTCTCCAAAACAGAGAAGTTTGTGTACCTCTACAATTCAGACGAATGGGTTCCCCAACAAGTCTGACATCAAAATTTTTCCGTCAAATGGCATCTCCCCATGAAAATTCGGCGAGAAGTTTGAAGGAAAACCGCTACTAATAGCGTTCCTTGTCAAGAAAGTTTATTGACAAAAGAAACTGAGACCAGTTCCTTGGTAGGAAACCAGGATCGAGGGGAAGTTTACAAAAGAAACTAAGACCAGTTCCTTGGTAGGAAACCAGGATCGAGGGGAAGTTTATTTCAAAAGAAAACTGAGACCAGCTCCTTGGTTGAAGACCAGGATCGAGGGGAAGTTTACCTTTTCTAAGCATCTTCGCTTAGCTAAAGAAGATGAATGCGTAAGCTACCATTCATAACCACCATCAAAATTTAGGGTATTCCGATATTTAATCCTCTTGCACCCCGAATGCCCGAATACCTTCGTCATTCACACCTTCGGGTCCAAGAAGATTAAATAGGGGCATCTGTCATACCCCAAATTTTGACCACTAAGATTTCCCATCATGGTGCAAATCATCAACACAATACGGATGTACCTTTATGCCTCATCAATCTCCTCAAGGAATTGTTGAGCATTCACTACAATTAAGCTTAGGGTTTCAAGCCCTCTCAGAGCCTTTAGACAAAGGATCAATCAAGGAATGACATGATCTTCAACTTGTCTAACCTCTTAAACATCCACAAAGGATCAAGAGGACTCCCACCTCAAGAATTAAGCACAAGAGTGCAACATTTCAAGTGGATCAAGCCTCAAGTTCATCTAATACAAAGTCAATTGACGCAGAAAGTCAAAGTTTGACTTTTTGGTCAACTTTGAGCTTCACAAGCCATTACTCAAGAAAATATGATGGATGATTTAATTTGATCAAATTTAAATCAAGAAATCATGAAAAATTGCAAAATTGATCAAATTGAAAGAAACTTAGAAATTTTTTCTAAGTTAAAATCATGTTTAAGTGCACAACTTTTCAAGGTTGTAACTATTGATCCAAGCATCCATTGATTTTGAGTAAGAGCTACTTTTAAAGAGGGTATTTGATACTTCAACATTGTAGAAGGAATCAACTCAAAATATCATAAGGATTGAAAGATATAAGTGATCAAAGTTGGGAATTCTTAATGTCCAATGTTCTGACATTGCATAGGGACATCATTAATATTTTTTCAGCAAGAATGCCCCAACTTCAAGGACGTTTTTCTCCATGATCCAAGTTGAACCAGGTCTGGAGTCAAACATGAAAGTTGAAGTACGTTGTCTCAACTTTCCAGAAAGTTATAGAACGTCCTTGTAGCATACTCGAGCAGGGAGATATGATTTTCGCAAGAAGCATTGATAAAGCAGAATTTTCATGACAGCTTTTAGGACAGATTTGACTACACAAGTTCAAGACCATTTTTGATGACTTTGCAAGCTGAACCAAGACCAAAGTCAAACATCAAAGTTAAAGTATGCATTAGGGCTTTCCAAAATGTATAAGAACTCCCATTAATTCAACTTGAGCAAGGAGTTATGAACCTCACAACATACCTTGCTCGGGCTGATTTTTTAGGACAGATTTTGCGCACTTTTATTGTGCCACCCAATTTTCAAGCTTTGTCACCATGCAAGACAAGCATCAAAGATGCAATTCACTTCAATTCAAAATATCATAGTGGATTAAAATATACAAGTGATTAAAGTTTGGAATTATTAATGATCAAAGTTGTCAAATGTTTCAACATTTCATAGGACATCATTAATATTTTTCCAGCAAGAATGTCCCAACTTCAAGGATGTTTTTCTCCATGATCCAAGTTTATTCAAGCCAAACCTTGAACATCAAAGTTGAAGTACGTTGTCTCAGCTTTCCAGAAAGTTATAGAATGTCCTTGTAGCATACTCGAGCAGGGAGATATGATTTTTGCAAGAAGCATTGATAAAGCAGAATTTTCATGACAGCTTTTAGGACAGATTTGACTACACAAGTTCAAGACCATTTTTGATGACTTTTCATGCTCAACCAAGACCAAAGTCAAACATCAAATTTGAAGTACATCATCTAAGCTTTCCAGAAAGTCCTAGAACTTCCATATAGCATACTCGAGCAGGGAGTTATGAATTTTACAACAGGGCTTGCTGCAGCTGATTTTTAAGACATGTTTCAGGACAGATTTGCACACTTCTTGTGCCACACGTATTTCCAAGCCTTGTCATCACTTTGGACACCTCTGAGGATCAAATCTAAAGGGGACAATCACTGAGCCAAGCCTCCAAAGTCCTTGGAACAAGAAGTAGCATGCTATTCCTAAAAATCCCTAAAAGAGGGACAAGACTCCAATTTTGGATTTTAGCATTTAATAGATGCTTAAAGGTGGCATGGACTGACACATTTGCAACTGAATTCAGTCAAGATTCCTCCAACAAGTAGGGAACCAAAGCTCTGTGCTCTAACCTCTAGTCAAT
The DNA here is from genome assembly GCA_022829125.1 of Lathyrus tuberosus. Lineage (NCBI taxonomy): Eukaryota > Viridiplantae > Streptophyta > Magnoliopsida > Fabales > Fabaceae > Lathyrus > Lathyrus tuberosus. The sequence goes on along the minus strand of JALAZF010000250.1, from coordinate 1,478,081 downwards.
GGCTAGAGGAGACTTGGATTTTCATTGGACAACATTGGACAAACCTCTGCTGCAGTTGCCATTCACTATTGCTACGAAAACATACTTGCTCTACTATAAATAAAGCTCATTTGTGTTCAGTTTGAGTACACCAAAGCCATCAAACAGATGCTTTCCTCAAAATCTCTTCTTTCACCTCAAATTTGCCTTCCAAAGCAAGTAATTCTGAGTTTTTGAGTTAGAGAGCAATTCCACTCAAACTAATCATACACACACCTCATATATATCATATGTAAGCTGTGCAAACTATCACAAGTGACCTGTAATCACAGAATCACAAAGTCACTTCTCAAAACCTCAAAATGGCACTTTTTTGCATTTTTCAAGCCATGTCTTGATTCAGTCACTTTCCAAACCAGATAAAACCTCAAACACACTCCAAATATCATCCTTGAACTGTCCCAAATGGTTCCCAACATCTGGAACACCATTTGAGAGAGTTGCTATTTTGGTCACTTTTAACCCCTTTTGCAAGAAAGGGACAGTTTGTGTTTTTACAGGTACCAGTTGATTCCAATCATCCTAAAAGCTTCTAAGGGATCATTTGAGTGTGTCTAAAGCATCAAATCATTTCTGGAACAAGAGGCTTGAAAGATTGCACAAAAACTCCAAAAAAGCTCAAAAAGAGGTAAGCATCACAACTTAGAATCCTTGAAATCATGCATTGCTTTGAAGTCCACTGATCATACACATCTCATACATGTTGTATATGTTGCGTTTGGGCTAATTCACCATGTAATCCATGCCTGTATCAAAGTGTAGCACAGAAAATACAATTATAGGTCCTTTTCAAAACCACTATCGGGTTTTGAGGAGAGAGTGTGTTCTGAAAAAACTACCACCACCATTGGATTCCTTGTGAAATTCTGGGCCAGATGCATATAAATTTTGTCTCAAACCATTGAGATTTGAGAAAGTTATGGGTGTTGGAAGTTTGATAAAAAAGATGTTGAAAACTCATGAGTGATGTCTCATGAGTGATGTTGTGACATCACATTCCTCTTTTTCTTAGTTTATCTTCAAAACTCAACCAATTTTTTCACATAGCAAAAATGATCATTTTCCAAATCTGTTTTACACACTTGTTATTCATTTTCCATAATATTTTAATCCACCAAAAAATCACAAAAAATATTATTATTTGATATATTTTTAATATATTCAAAAATATTGTTTTAAATTGTTTTAAATGCTTTTAAAATGATTTCTTTTTCTTGATTTTTAAAACCAAAATGATTTTAAATATTCATGTGGATAAAATACTTTTTCATAAACCTTAATCACTGTTTATAACATGATTAATGATTTTATTTGATATTTTTTATCATTTTTTACTTGATTTTTCTTTGAAAAGTGCTCTTTAAAAAATGAAATTAGGGTTTTTGATTATTTCAACCCTCATCAAACTTTTTCAAACACTTTTGGGCCTCTAATAGAGTGTAAGACCCAATCCTTTTTTTGACCAAATCATTTTTGGGCCTCAGTGTATTGTATAAGTCCCGATACCGTCAAAAACCAACGGCGCGATCGTCGCCTTTTGAAAAATAACCATGGGCCTCTCCTCGAGCTATAAGACCCATTCAAAACCTTTGGGCCTCTATTAGAGTGTAAGACCCAACCACCTTTTAACCAAAATTATTTTGGGCCTCACTTATTGTATAAGTCCCTCGGCGTTAAAAGAAAACCTCGGCGCGATCGCCATTTTTAACGAAAAATCAACCCTGGGCCTACCCTCGTGTTATAAGCCCCACACTTTTTCTTTAAACTATTTGGGCCTCTTGAGAGAGTGTAAGACCCATCCCTTTGTACAGAAAACCTTTTTGGGCCTTAGTCACTTGTATAAGCCCCTCTGTACAAATTCAACAGTGCGCTCACTGATAAAACCTTGGGCCTTTCCTTGAGCTGTAAGCCCCAAATCTTTTTATTTCAAAGCACTTTCTCCTTTGATTTTGAATATACTGTTGTTTTCAATCATTCTTTGTTGAACAACTAACCAAACAGCATGGAAGCTCTACAACCGAGTAAGTGTTTACCCGCTTTCATTTACCGCTTTCATATGTATATAACTATATTGTGGGGCTGTTTCGCTGTAAGTCTCCTTTCATAAACTCATATATATATATAACTGTATTGTGGGGCTGTTTCGCTGTAAGTCTTCTTTCATAAACTCATATTAACTGTGTAATAATAGTATAGATATTTAGAGTTTCCCCGACAACTACGTCTAGAACTAGGTGACGCCGTTTCGTTTATTCATAGAAATAGACACCTAGATCCCCAAATAGGATCACCAGATACAGTCTTCTCTTCGGCTGTCCTCATTAGGAATTGTCAAGAAACTCTACTCCCAAAGATGAATGTATTCTCCGTGAATGGCATCTTTGAGTTTCTTCCAAATTCTCAAACTTTCCTGACTTTGATCTATTCTCAGTGAATAGCATTGCCTTGAATTTCTCGGGGTTTGGGGACCCACGGGCTTCTTAAAAGCATCAGCCTCCTCTTGGGCATCGTACAAGGACCCACAGGCTTCCTAAAAGCAACCCCGCCTCCTCTTGGGCTTAGTACAAGGACCCGTCGGCTTCTTAGAAGTATCCACAACCTCCTCTTAGGCTTCGTATAATGATCTCTTACTCCGGGAATGATAGCCTTCTCTTGGGCTTCGTACAAGGACCTCTCGGCTTCTTAAAAGTTTCCAGCCTCCTCTTGGGCTTCGTACAAATTGTCCCGACGACTTCCTAGAGGTATAGGAACAGAACCTAGTCATCTTAATAGAACAGTCCTTTCAAAGAGTCTACTACTGTTTCTCAAAGCATAGTTCAAAAGATGAAACTCTAGACTTGGACAGTCTAACTTCCTTGAGTCTCAAAGACATTCTCAAGTGACCCCTTTCAAAAATAGGAAGAAATCCGTAGACTCGGATAGTCTCAATACCCTTCGGATTTCCCACTTCCTTAAAGAACAGGAATAACCCGGATCCTTGAATCAAATCCTTGAGTACAGTGTTGCTCATATAAGAACTGATTTTCTCTTTGAAAATCTGCATACTGGACCTGTCACTCAACTGAAACAGTCACCATAGCCTTCTCTTGGGCTTTGTACAATGATTCTCCCCAGCGGAGTCAAACAATGTTTAGCCTCTCTCTCGGGCTTTGTACGAGACACATAAGAGACTCCCTCGTTGAGTCAATCACCCTTTTCACCTCCATCTCGGGCTTTATACGAGATACAAAAAGGTTCTTATTGAGCCAAACAAACAAACAATAGCCTCCATCTCGGGCTTTATACGAGATACCAAAAGACTCCCTCGTTGAGTCAAAAACCTTTTAGCCTTCTCTCGGGCTTTGTACGAGACACATATTAGCCTCCTCTTAGGGTTTGTATAAGAAAACCACTGGTTAATCCAATTAACCTTTTAGCATCAAAGTTGTGCCTCGTTCACAGTACACAAACATAAACAACTCCTTTCCCCTTCATCTAATCGCTGTAAGCGGCAAGCCTCTGGATCATCTACATCCACGCCACTGTCCCTCTTTTAGCATGAGAAATTCCTAAGGAAAGATGGCATTGCTCTACACTGAGTTAAAGTCTTCTCCTTTAGGTTAAAAATCCCCTATAAAGGAAATTATGGCATTACTAGGATCCGCGTATCCCGGTTAAAGTAATCCTCCTTTATAACCAGCCACCCAACAGTTGTGACAGACAAACCCTTCTTTAGAGATGACAAATTCTCTCTAAAGTCGAGGTCCTTCAGCTTCACGTCTTGGGCTTTGAACAAGACACTAATAGACTTTTCAGCTTCACATCTTGGGCTTTGAACAAGATACAAATCACCTTTCGCTTCACATCTTGGGTTTTGAACAAGACACCAAAACCACCATTTCCTCCCATAGACTAGGAGGAACTACGAACGCTCTGATTTCCCTGTTTCGGTAAACGGGAATACGTAGGCATAAGATTGAAAGAAAAATCTTAGCGAGCACACTAAACAAAAACCCAAAATCCCATATCTCCATCAATCAAAAGCAGTAATTCAAAAACATCAGTCCTAACATCCTAATCCTTGTTCCCCGCCTGAAAATCCTAGAAAGAAAGAAAACAGTTTTGGCGAAAATACAAATAACCAGTACAAAGGCCCCCCCACATTGATAGCATCCGTAACCTAACAGACCGCTGTTTAAACTCAGTATGCAAGCAGGGTTAATTGGAGACATCTATTTCCCTTCCTTATTCAGCTCACAATAGGAAAAAAAATGAATCGACCTGTAGTAAGCTCAAACCGCAGAGAGCGACCAGCGCTTAAGAACCGCGTCCAAAATCGCTCGCTACACTTATGCAAGGTACAATGGCTCTCTCAAGTTGCATAGCTAACTTTTGACCAATTCCACATTCCTCAGTCATTTTTATTGTTTTTTATGTGAGCATCTTGACTGAGGAGTGTCCTTTTGTTGAATGTGCATTATTTCACATAAATTCCATTTGAATTCAAGGCATAAGAAGACAATTTTCATCATTCTAACTTGAGATTTTTCTTGATTCTTTGACTCAATTCTGCAGGTTTGGTGTGACTCACTCTAATCACATTGAATTGGTGTAGTTCCATGATCATTTCACTTGACAAAACAATCATGTCTAGCAAGAAATGACCAAAACTGTCTTGTAGACAGTTTACAGCAAGGCATGTTGATCACTCCATATCTCTTTGCTCAAATGGAGTTTGATGATGTTCTTTTACTCTTTGGAAAGCTTGCACATAACATCATACTTTAACTTTGATGTTTACCTTTGGTCTTGGATCATTATCGATCATGGAGAAAAATGACCTCAAAGTTGGAAAAAATGAAAACAGATTCTATCTCAAATTTTCACTAAGTGTCAAAGTGGAAATCCCACGAAACCCTAACTTTATGGCTTTATAACTCAAAATCCATGCATCTTTTGAATATGGGTCAGGAGGACACTTTTGTAGTATATAATGAGAGCTTTCATTTGAGCTTTGGATGGAAGAAAATGGTTGCTTGGATCATAAGTTATGGTCTTGCAAAGTTGGGTAAAAATCATCCTTTTTCCATAACTTAGTGAAATTTTAAGTTTCTTAAGATTACCCATTTTGCAAGTAACCTCACTTTTCTTGATTTTTCTTGTTGGATTATGATCCAAACCATAATTTAACATTGCTTTTTACTTGAATAAGTCATGTTTGTAAAAAAATCTCAAAACTCAAACTTGGTTTTCGACACAATTGACTTTTTATCAGATGAATTTCAAGCTTTGTGATCCTTTATGAAATAAAGTCCTTGGGCTAAATCAAACCTAATGGATGGATTCCATAGGTGTTTTAGAGTGTCCTGAATCATTTCCCAAGGTTTGAGATCATGTCTTGGTCAAAAGTCAAAGGTATGGTTGACTTTTCAACAAAACCATAGTTTGTGGCTCAGAGGGATTTGAATTCTTGCATTGTTTGTGAATCAAGTTCTTTGAATCAATCCAATCATATGAATAGAAGAATATGATTTATTTGAAATCCTTGAAACATATCTTGAGGTCTTGTCTCATGCCTTGCTTCAAAAGTCAACTTAGGGGTGAATTAGGTCATGAAACCCTAATTCATGATTTTTTATGAATGCATCCCCTAAGGCTAGTTTGAACTCATGATTGGATCCATGAGGTCCCTTTGAGCTTATTGAATCATTTTTTGAAGTATTGGCTCATGCCCAGATGAAAATTTCTCTCTGGAGGCCTTGGTCGACCAAAACCCTAATTTGGTGATACTGGTGATCTTGAGGTTTGATCAACTTGAAATGTTGCAATCTTATGCTTGATTCTTAATGTGGGAGACCTCTTGACCCTTTATTGATGTTTGAGAGGCTTGATAAGTTGAAGATCATGTCAATTCTTGATTGATCTTTTGCCTGAGTACTCTGAGAGGGCTCAAAATCCTTACTTCTTGATTGAGGTGAATGTTCAATAATCTTTGAGAGGATTGATGAGGTATGAAGATACCTCTACATTATGGTGATGATTTTCACAATGATGTAGAATCTTGTGGTCAAAATTTAGGGTATGAAAGATGCCCCTATTTAATCTTCTTGGACCTGAAGGTGTGAATGGCGAAGACGTTCGGACATTCAAGGTAAAAGAGGATTAAATATCGGAATACCCGAAATTTTGATTGTGGTTATGAATAGCAGATATTTTCTCATCCATTTTCTTTTGCTAAGCAATGCTACTTGGAAAAGGATAAAACTCCCCCTCGATCCTGGTCTTCAGCCACAGAACTGGTCTTAGTTTCTTTTGAAATAAACTTCCCCTCGATCCTGGTCTTCATCCACATAACTGCTCTTAGTTTTCTTTTGAAATTAACTTCCTCTCGATCCTGGTTTTCAGCTAAGGAACTAGTCTGAGTTTTTTTTTTGAAATAAACCTCCCGTCGATCCTGATCTTCAGCCATGGAACTGGTCTCAGTTTCTTCTTGTCATGTCCATTTTTCGACAAGGAATGCTATCTATCATTGTTTTCACCAAACATCTCGCCAGGGAGATGCCATTTGATGGAAAAACGTGTTTCATCATACTTCTCTTCGAAATTTCTTCGGAGGGATGTCATAAGATGAGTAAAGTTTTGATGCCAAACTTGTTGGTGAGGACCATTTGTCTGAATTGCAGAAGTGTGCAAACCTCTCTTGTGGGAGATGCCATTTGCTGGGTAAATTACATCATACTTCCTCCTTTCGGAGAGATGCCATGTGATGTAATCCAATTTTGAGGTGTTGATGACTCCATTGAAAGCATATTTTCTTTGGGAGAAATTGCTGTATTGCCAAGAGTCTTCTGTAGAGAGGCTTTCTCTAGGGATTTTCTTTAATTCGAGAAAGCAAAATATCAACTTCATTGGTGAAGAGTGAATTTCCAAAGTTGTATAACTAAATGGCTTCTTGTCTTTCAGAGGTTCAAGTTATCAAGGTGGTCGTAGACCGATTTTAATCCAGGAATACACTAGAGAGAGGCTGTTTAGACGATACATTTCCTGACGAGGAAAGAACTTAAACTGGGATTTTATCTTATCTGACATAGAAAGGAAGACTGACAACTCTATCGGAGAGAGAACGCTTATCACTTGGGGATAAGTATGACCAGAGTGATATTAATGCAACATGAGTATGAATATGAATCAATTATGCATGATGTATGTGTGGAATGCTGAACAGACAGATATGATATACGGACTGGTGATGAACACAACTGGATACTCGGCCACTCTGGGAGATGGGGTATCACTGGAAATTTTGAAGGTTGTACTTTTGTTTGGGCACGGGGATTCCTGCGTTTGTTCTGGTTTCTGGAGGTACAAACCTGCTTGGGATAGAAACCTATTCTTGTTTTTCAAGGGTAGATTCTACTGGGGTGAAAAACCAATCATTAGTTCTCAGAGGTAAAAACTCTACTGGGGATGACAGACGGGACATTCCATCTGAAACAATTGATTCTTTATTCAGGGTGTGCTGATCGGAAGGAGTATTTTAATTCTGCATTTTGAGGCTTGATCACTTCTGGAGAAGCCGTCAATATTCCCTCTTGTGCTCATTAATCTAAAGGAAATTGCGATCTTTATTTTAAAAGCAGAAGTAAATTTGAAAGCAAAAGTAAATTCATTTTCTGTTTCAAGAATGTTAATCAAATAAACATGTCATTTTGCAAAGCAGAATGAATGAGAATTGCAAACAAAAAGGCACAAGGGCTCAAATTTTTATTGATAGAATGGTAATCAGCCAAACGCATTATCCCATGGAGCATTACAAAGTTTAGAAAATGGTTAAAGGAAAAGGGGCTACATTGAAACATAACGACCGATATCCTTCCACCAACTTTGAATTCTGGGTATTTTCAAGCTTCTGTTGAAGATGACTTTGATTGAGAATTTCTTAATAGATGATGTTGCCTCTGAGGAACCAATCTTGTCGGATGCAGTTACTTGCCATAAATCCCTAATTTTTGCCTGGATTGCCTTTTCAGGTTTTCAATCCATCGGGATGGTCATTGTTTAGGTCTCTAATTTTTGCCTGGATCGCCCTTTCGGGTTTTCAATCCAATCAGATGTTTTTTTTTCATTCATTTAGGCGAAGTATTTCTTGACTACATCAACATTTGTGGGATAAGTAAACTCTACTCTTCTCCATCCATGGTTGCGAGCCTCAAGGCACCGTCTGAGAAGGCTTTCTTAACAATATAGGGGCCATCATAATTTAGAGTCCATTTGCCCCTGGAATCAGTGAGAAATGATTGTATATTCTTGAGCACGAGGTCTCCTTCTCTGAAGACACGAGGTCAAACCTTTTTATCAAACGCCTTCTTCAGTCTTTGCTGATATAACTAACCATGGCATAAAGCCAACATTCTCTTTTCTTCGATTAGGTTCAGTTCATCGTGTCACTTTTGACACCATTCAGCTTCTGTTAACTTGGCTTCCATCAAGACTCTTATTGACGGGATTTCTACTTCTATGGGGAGCACTGCTTCCATGCCATATACTAGAGAGAAAGAGGTTGCCCCTGTTGAGGTGCAGACAGATGTGCGATAACCATGAAGAGCGAAGGGTAGCATCTCATGCCAATCTTTGTAGTTTACAACCATCTTCTGAATGATTTTCTTAATGTTCTAATTAGCCGCTTCTACCACTCCATTCATGTTAGGCCGGTAGGGAGACGAGTTATGGTGTTCGATTTTGAACTCAACACACAACTCTTTCATCATGTTGCTGTTCAGGTTCTATCCATTATCAGTAATAATCTGGCTTGGAACACCATAACAGCAAACGAGATTGTTCTTGATAAATCGGACCACCACTTGTCTGGTCACATTGGTGTATGATGCTGCTTCGACCCACTTGGTGAAGTAATCAATGGCTACTAGGATGAACCTATGTCCGTTCGAAGCTCTAGGCTTGATCATGCCAATCATGTCGATTCCCCATATAGTAAAAGGTCATCGAGAAGAAAGAACTTTGAGATGCGTTGGTGGTACATGAATTTTGTCGGCGTATATCTGACACTTGTGACATTTTCTCATGTACTTGTAGTAATCAGATTCTATTGTCAGTCAATAATATCCTGCTCTCAAAATTTTTCTAGCCATTGTGTGTCCATTAGTATGAGTGCCAAATGATCCTTCGTGAATCTCTCTCATTAACATGTTTGCTTCGTGTCTGTCCACGCATCTGAGCAAAACCATGTCGAACTTTCTTTTATAGAGTGAATCATTGTTTAGGAAGAAGTTGCCAGCAAGTCTTCTGAGAGTCTTCCTATCTTTTCTTGATGCCCCAGGAGGGTATTCTTGTCTTTAAAAGAAGTACTTGATATCATGATACCATGGTTTGTCATCTATGACTGCTTCTACTGCAAATATGTAAGCAGGCCTATCATGGCGCATTATGTCGATCTTGGGTACATCGTTCCATCGACTCACACTAATCATGGAGGATAGAGTAGCCAACGTATCAGCCATGTGGTTTTCTTCACGAGGAATGTGATGAAACTCAATTTTGTTGAAGAAGGGAAACAACCTTCTTGCGTAATCTTTGTAAGGAATCAATCCTGGTTGATATATGTTCCACTCTCCTTTAATCTGATTTATAACCAGGGCCGAGTCTCCATACACGTCCCAGTTCTTTATCCTTAAGTCAATAGCTTCTTCGAGACCCATGATGCAAGCTTCGTATTCAGCCTCATTGTTTGTACATTTGAATGCCAAGCTGGCGGTGAAAGGAATATAGGAACCCTGAGGTGTTACGATGATTGCCCCAATTCCATTTCCATAAGCGTTGACAGCTATGTCGAATATTAGTCCCCATTGGGGTCCTGGCTCTGGCCCTTCGTCTGGTAGCGGTTCATCACAATCTTTCATTTTTAAGTACATCACATCTTCGTCTGGGAAGTCAAATTTGATTGATTCCTGATCGTCAATCGGTTGATGAGCCAAATAATCGGCTAAAATACTTCCTTTAACGGCTTTCTGAGTATGGTACTCGATTTCGTATTCCGATAATAATATCTGCCAATGGGAAATCCTTCCTGTGAGAGCAGGCTTTTCGAAGACGTACTTGATCGGATCCATTTTAGAGATTAACCAAGTAGTGTGAAAAATCATGTACTGGTGAAGACGTTTGGCTGCCCAAGCCAGAGCGCAGCAAGTTTTCTCGACCATAGTGTATCGATTTTCACAGTCTGTGAACTTCTTGCTTAAGTAATAAACGGAAAACTCTTTTCTTTTGGTCTCGTCTTGTTGGCCAAGCACACAACCCAGGGAATCTTCCAAGACTGTTAAGTAGATGATCAGTGGTCTTCCTTCCACTGGAGGAGACATAATCGGTGGATTCAACAAATATTCTTTGATGTTGTCGAAAGCCTTTTGGCAGTCTTCTGTCCATATACAACTTTGATTCTTTCTGAGTAGTTTGAAGATTGGGCACACATGTCGTGCTCATGAGGGATATGAATCTTGAGATGTAATTGAGACGTCCCAAAAATCCTCTTACTTATTTTTAAGTCTTTGGTGAAGGAATTTCTTGAATGGCCTTAACTTTGTCGGGATCAACCTCAATTCCTTTTTGGCTGTGAAATGGCTGGTTTACATCCTGAGTGAATCGCACACTCGAAGATAATACAGAGTCGCCACCGAACTTTATTTAGTCCCAAAGGACAGGGAAAATATTGATAAAACCCAAGGGGAAGAGAAACGGGAATGGGGGTCGGTTATGCGAAAGGAAGGTATTAGCACCTAATGCATCCGTCGTACTCGACGGGAACCATTTCGCTTGCTTCTAGGCTTGGATGGGTTATCTATCTAAAGGCTTCTAGCTAAAAGAAGAGGAGAGAGAGAGAGAAAGAAAAGGGAAAAAGAAAAGAAAAGAAGAAAGTGCTCGCGGAGGATTGGGGCCCTCGTGCCTACATACCCTCATAGTGCAATGAGGAAATCAGAGCGTCGCAGTTCATGGAACCAGGGGACATAAAGGAAGGAAGAAAGGGAGAAGGAAAGAAGGGTGGAAGTGTGCTCGCCAAGACATCGCGTCTCGTGCCTACGTATCTGACATTCGAAAGAATGCAGAATTAGAGCTTCCGTAGTTCGGGGAACCGGACGGAAAACAAAACAAGAAAGAAACAGGAAAACAAAAGAAGTGGTGTCAAAACCAAGAGCAAAGGTGAAAGAAAAACTCTACTGGGGAAGACCACACAGTAAGAGCGATTGCACAAGAAACTAGAAAAAGGAACGGTGTCAAAACCAAGAACGAAAGAAACTCCGCTGGGGAAGGAAAAAAGAACTTCTAGGAATAGAGTACAAGCGACCCGGCTGGGGATCCAAATAAAGGGATGGTGTCAAAACCAAGAGAAAAGGGAGACTCGGTATATTAACTGGATGGCAGTGGTTAACTAAAGAAAAGGCGGGTGATTAACCAAGAGAAGGTGATTAACCCAAGGAAAAACTCAGTGTTTTAACAGACGGACTGTGGTTAACTGAGAAGAAGTGCAAATATTGGTGTTTTAAGTGACAGGCAGTGATTAACCATGGGAGAAGAACCAAAAGAAGGTTGCGAACTCCGCAAGGGATTCGGTTGTAACAGGAGTAATGTGTTTAACCGAAGAAACAAAAAAGAGACTCTCCAGGGGAATAAAAAAAACAATGATTGACCGCAAGAAAAGAATAGGGTATTGAAACGAAGAAAGCTTGCTAACCCAATGAACAAAGGATCGTAACCAAGAAGGTGATTGATCAAGAGAGAGATCGAAAGAGATAAGAGTCATCAAAGATCGAAAGAGATTTCAAAGGGAAAAGAGTGATCAAGGATCGACTCGACGGGGAAAGAAAGCACACTACCGCCTCGAGATAGAGATGACTAAACCAAGCACAGGGTCATTCGTCCCCTACCTGAAGTAGTCAGAATGAGAGTAGGAATTATTCCTTCTCATTCCTTCTCTAACACACAGGGTGTAATGCGGAAATTGAAACAGACGACACAACAGCTCCAAGTTGTACAGTGCTCCCGCGTAGAGAAACGGACAGCGTAACAACGTCAATTTGTACAGTGCTCCGATGCAAGGTGAAGCGCGAAACTCCAACTCTATGGGGGAAAAAGAGAGAAAAAGCTCTAAAGGAAGCCTAAAGAGAGGAAAGGGGAAGATAAACTAATCGAAACATGGTTTCGATCAATTAATCAAAGGGAAAAACCACGCCAACAATTTTCCAAAGAGTGAAAAATCATTAAGGCAAAGGGTGAGAATTATTGATTGTACAAAATTAAGCTCATCCATGAAGAATGAAACTTAATGCAAAACCAAGGAAAGGAGTACAAAACAGTACCAAATGATCAACAAATATACAACACAAAGTCATGTTATGTGATCAAAGAGAAATGCAAGAATGATTATATTCACATGATGCCAAAATATGAACAATTTGAATAATCGAAAATGTGCATCGAAAGTTCATGAATAAGCTTCAAACAAAAGTTGAATGACACTTAAAATATCCATAAAAATCAATCATATCAATCCATGGAAGTTAGAGGAGGAAAGGATGTCAAACAAGCTTGAAAATGCAAGAAAATGGCACTCTGTTACAGTAGTAATCGATTACCCTAATCAGGTAATCGGTTACTCGCTTGAAAATAGCAGAATTTGGCAAAATTTGTGTAGAGTAATCGATTACTACATTTGAGTAATCGGTTACTCAGTTAAAAAAAATAGCGCTGATGCAAATTTGTGAAGAGTAATCGGTTACTCTCTTTGAGTAATCGATTACTACTGTAACAGTGGCAAAAAAACAGCCAAAACAGCTTTTAAAAAGCAACTTTCAACACATAATCACTTATCCAAACTACCACATGCTAGGACACGAATTTGTGCACGAAAAACCAAGTTTAGAAGCAGCAAATGATCAACAATAGAATCAATTAAACAATCAAGATCATGGATAAAGCAATGGTATAATCAATTCACATGAAAAATTATCAACTACATCGCGAATGATGCGAAAATGCTCGAAACAGAAAAATTAGTGAGATCCACCAACCTACAAGCCGGAGGTTTGGCTTGGTGAATGTTGCAAAGTGATCTTGAAGTAGAAAATCAAAGAAAACCAGAGGAATCTTCAATTCATAGACGAAACGTATCGAAACAGAGCAAAACCACGAAATTGCACCAAAATCGAACTTGCACCAAATTGAATGTTGTAGAACTTTTGGATTGAAGTAGAATGAGATGTAATTCCAGAAATCCAACCAAGAAATACCAAATGATAGAGGTTAAGCTCAAGAATTAATCACTTTTGATGTGAAAAGTGATTATCCTCCAAGAAATAAGAGCTTTTGGTGAGGTTTTGGAAATAAATTGAGATGAATATGAAGTAGTAGAGAAATTCAGAGAGAATGTGAGAGATTAGAGAGTGAATTGTGCAAAATGGTTGAAGGTCCTTGAAAAATGAGTGAAGGTGAGTCTATATAGATTTTAGGTTTGGAGTATGAGAGGTTTGGAATTTGGTTTGGACTTAGCTTTGGGTTTGGAACTAGGCTAGGAGTTAGTTGGACTTGACTCACTGAGTCAAGGCGGTTAACTCGGTTAGTTAGAACCAACTTGGTACCAATCCCAAGGTGAACTCTACCATCCAAATATCCACATTACTTGAAAAATAAGGGACATGGTGCACTTAATTGGAAGTGAAGCATTGGAGCAAATTAGAGTGAATTCTTGAAGACTCCAGAATGTTCCACATGCTACTAGACCAATGTAGAATCCAAGAGCAAAGTGTGTGAAAAGGTGCTGTCATAAAAAAGTTGCAGAATTTGCAAACTGACACAGAGTAATCGATTGCCCTATTTGAGTAATCGATTACTCTAGCCAATTTTACCCAATTTTGCTCAAAAATGGTGTTGTGGTCCTGGTTTCGATTTTCCACCTCCTGTTTTGACAAATAGGCATGGAAATCCTTATTTTGTGCTTATCTTGATGATGTGATGACCTTGTGAGGATATGATTAATCGGGCTTGGAAAACCTGAATATTCCTGCAATCAAAACACAAAAAGAAACGATGCGAATGCGTATACCAGTGATGCAAATGCTTATGCCCATGCAAAAAAGGCAAAAGGGGGAGGGCAAATTTCGGGTTATGACAGCTGCCCCTATTTAACCGCTTGGACCTAAATGTACGAATTGCGCCAGCTTTTCGATGATTCGAGGTAAAAGGGGATTAAATATAAGAGTAGCTCGAGAATTTGGCCGACGGCGACAATAGAAGAGTGTTAAGAGTGAACAGATAAGTGCAAAGTTTAGCTGAAAATCTGCTGGGAGATAAGTCAGGCGAAAGAGAGGGAGTATGATCGATGCATATTCTATGTATGCGTTTCTACATGATGATTGATATCATGCGATGCAAAGGCGCAAGGTAAGGCATAGTGTAAAGCGTTTAGGTAGAGATCGTAGCAAGACGACTTCGACACCCTCGGTCGGGGAGAGGACCCACAGATGACGAAAATCTCTGTTGGAGAAAAGAGTTCACACAGGATGATGATTCTGCCGGGGAAAGAAACCGAGAACATCTCAGGATTCAAAATCACCATGGCTGCCTCTGTTGGGGTTGAAAGAATCAAATCGATCCTTCCTACCAAGACTGGCTCTGCATGGGGAAATACATCCTTCCCAACCATGCTGACTTTGCTGAGGAGAAACCACTGTTGCTGGAGACAAATAGTTTCAAATAATTGGAGATGATACAACCCTTGCTGGGGAAAAGAGAGCAAAGTGTCTCTGCTGGGCACACTTCGGCAACCTGCCTAGATGTAGCGAGTGATTTTTGGATGTGGTTGCGAAGCACAATCGCTCTAGTACTACAACTCGATTCATTGTTTATCCTATTGAAGCTGATGAAGGAAGGGAAATAGATGTCTCCAACTAACCCTGCTTGCATACTGAGGTTAAACAGTCAAAACTGTTGGTTTACAGATGCTACAAAGATTCGGGGTCTCTCCTAGGTTATTTTCTCGAAAAGGGGTGTTTTAGGCTATCGGTTGAGATGTTAGGACGGATGTATGAAAGTATGGGATTTTGGGTTTTTGTTTAGTGTGCTCGCTAAGATTTTTATTTCAATCTTATGCCTACGTATTCCCGTTTACCGAAACAGGGAAATCAGAGCGATCGTAGTTCCTCCTATTCTATGTGAGGAAATGGTTGTTTTGGTGTCTTGTTCAAAGCCCAAGACGTGAAGCGAAAGGTAGTTTGTATCTTGTTTAAAGCCCAAGATATGAAGATAAAGAGTTTATTTGTATCTTATTCAAAGCCCAAGATATGAAGGTAAAAGGGTTTTACTTTAGAGAGAATTTGTCATCTCTAAAGAGGGGTTTGTATGTCACAACTGTTTATAAAGGAGAATTACTTTAACCAGGATTTGTGAATTCGGCAATGCCATAATTTCCTTTATAGGGGATTTCCAACCTGAAGGAGAAGACTTTAACTCAGTGTAGAGCAATGCTATATTTCCTTAGGAATTTCTCATGCTAAAAGAGGGACAGTGGCATGGTTGTAGATGATCCAGAGGCTTGCCACTTACAGCGAATAGATGAAGGGGAAGGAGTTGTTGATGCTTGTGTACTGTGAACGAGGCACAACTTTGATGCTAAAAGGTTGATTGGATCAACCAGTGGTTTTCTTATACAAAGCCTAAGAGAAGGCTAATATGTGTCTCGTAAAAAGCCCGAGAGAGAGGCTAAAAGGTTTTGACTCAACGAGGGAGTCTTTTGGTATATCGTATAAAGCCCGAGATGGAGGCTATTTGACTCAACAAGAGAGTTTTTTGTATCTCGTACGAAGCTCGAGATGGAGGCTATTTGTTAGCTCCGCTGGGGAGAATCATTGTACAAAGCCCAAGAGGAGGTTATTGTGACTGTTTCAGTTGAGTGACAGATCAAATATGCTGATTTAAAGAGAAAATCAGTTCTTATATGAGTAATGTTTGCACTCAGGGATTTGATTCGAGGATCAGGGTTATCTCCCGTTCTTTAAGGAAATGTGAAATCCAAAGGGTATTGAGACTGTCCAAGTCTGCGGAGTTCCTTCCTATTCTTGAAGGGTGTTTGAGAATGTTTTTGAGACTCAAGATAATTAGACTGTCCAAGTCTAGAGTTTCATCGTTTGTACTATGCTTTGAGAAACAGTAGTAGACTCTTGGAAAGACTATTCTATTAAGATGACTGATTTCTGTTCCTATACCTTTAGGAGGTCGTCGGGACAATTTGTACGAAGCCCAAGAGGAGGCTGGAAACTTTTAAGAAGCCGAGGGACAATTTGTACTAAGCCCAATAGGAGGCTATCATTCCCGGAGGAAGAAATCATTTATACGAAGCCTAAGAGGAGGCTGTGAATACTTCTAAGAAGCCGACGGGTCCTTGTACAACGCCCAAGAGGAGGCGGGGATGCTTTTAGGAAGCCTGTGGGTCCCCAAACCCCGAGAAGTTCAAGACAGGCTATTCTTAAAGAATAGATCAAGCCAGGAAAGTTCGAGAATTTGGAAGAAACTCAAGAGATGCCATTCACGGAGAAAAGATCATCTCTGGGGAGTAGAGTTTCTTGACAAGTTATTTTAAGAAGCCAGTGGGTCCCCAAACCCCGAGAAATTCAAGACAGACTATTCACAAAGAATAGATCAAGCAAGGAAAGTTCGAGAATTTGGAAGAAACTCAAGAGATGCCATTCACGGAGAAAAGATCATCTCTGGGGAGTAGAGTTTCTTTGACAACTTCTACGAGTGACAGTCTATGAAAGGGTTCACCGAGAATGCTGCCTTTCATCTCTCCATATTGTTTAACCCCAAGAGGAGGGAAGACTGTGTCTGGTAATCCTATGGGGATCTAGTTTTGACTATTTAAGAGTGATCAACGGGCTTAATGCTAGACGTAAATGTCGGGGAAACTCTAAATATCTATACTATTATTACACAGTTGATATGAGTTTATGAAATAAGACTTACAGCGAAACATCCCCACAATACAGTTATATGTATATGAAAGCGGTAAATGAAAGCGTATAAACACTTACTCGGTTGTAGAGCTTCCATGCTGTTTGGTTAGTTGTTCAACAAAGAAAGATTGAAAACAACAGTATATTTCAAAATCAAAGGAGAAAGTGCTTTGAAAAAGAAAGATTTGGGGCTTACAGCTCAAGGAGAGGCCCTGGGTTTTATCAGTGAGCGCACTGTTGAATTTGTACAGAGGGACTTATACGAGAGACTGAGGCCCAAAAATTGTTTTCTGTACAAAGGGATGGGTCTTACACTCTCTCAAGAGGCCCAAAAGGTTTAAAGAAAAAGAGTGGGGCTTATAACACGAGGGTAGGCCCAGATGATTTTTCGTTTAAAATGGCGATCGCGCCGAGATTTTCTTTTAACACAAAAGGGGCTTATACAATACCTGAGGCCCAAATTTGTTTTTGGTTAAAAGGGGATTGGGTCTTACACTCTATTAGAGGCCCAAAAGTTTTAAAATGGGTCATACTACTCGAGGCGAAGCCCAGAGTTTGTTTTTCAAACGACGATGATTGCGCTGAACATTTTGAAATACAACGGGACTTATACAATAAGTGAGGTCCAAAATAGGTTGTATTTACAAAGGGTTGGGTCTTACACTCTATTAGAGGCCCAAAAGTGTTTTGAAAATGATTTATGAGGGTTGAATTAATCAAAAACCCTAATTTGTTTTCAAAATCTGTTTTAATTGAACAAAAATTCAATTAAAATGATCAAAATTGTTTAACATATGGAAAACAAATTGTTATCTTGGATTAATGCTTTAAAAATTAAGTATTGACCTACAAAATAATTAAAAGGCATTAAAAGTTGCAAAATCAAGGTGGAAAAAATATTTAAAATGTCAAAAAATAATTAAAATATTAATTCTTTGCAAAAATATCAATTATATGAAATAAATAATATTTTTGGGTTTTTTTGGGAAAATAAAATATTTTTTTACATTTTTGTGAATTATTAAAAAAAGAATCAACTCAAAATCATTAAAACTTAGAGATAAATTAATTTTTGAATCAATTAAATAAAATCACAAAATTTAAATATTTGAATTTGAGAGAAATGGCGCCAAGAACAGCTGAAGAACACGTGCGTTTTTCAGTTTTGCCCAGATTTGCATTTTCTATCCAATATCACTGAATACTTGATCATATTATACAATCCACATACCAATCAACTCGTTTCAACCTCACGATCATGTCTATGGCAATTAATTTCATTTAAATTAAGCATAAAACAAGAAATCACGAAAAATCCTCCAGATGTTGTTTAAGTGTTTGATCAGCTCACATATGATATATATGAGGTGTGTGTGTGTGTGATTGATTTGAGTGGAATTGCTCTCTAATGAAAACCCGATAGTGACTTGCTAAGAAAGGCATTTTTGAGAATGAGAAGTTGATTTTGAGAAAGGCAAGTGTTGTAGGCCTTTGGTGTGCTTAAACTGATCACAATTGAGCTCTATTTATAGTAGAGCAAGTTTGTTTTGCAAGGAATAGTGAATGGCAACTGCTGAGTAGGTTTGGCCAATGTTGGCAAATGAAAATCCAAGTCTCCTCTAGCCATTGACTAGAGGTTAAGACACAGGCTGCTGGTCCCCTTGGTCTTGGATAAGTCTTGACTGAATTCAGTTGCTAATGGCTCAGTCCATGCCACCTTGGTGCTTCCATTGAATGCTCCAATCCAAAATTGAAGTCTTGTCCCTATTTTGGGCAATTCTAGCTTTAGCATGTTATTTCTTGTTCCAAGGACTTTGGAGGCTTGACTCAGTGATTGTCCCCTTTAGATTCAATCCTCAGATGTGTCCAAGGAGATGACAAGGCTTGGAATTGGCTGATTTTGGCAAATCGACCAAAAGTACAAAAATCTGCCTTGCCTTGCCAGATTTCAGCAAGGCAACTTGCCAATGTCATATCTCATGGCTCAAGTTGAATTTGGTGATGTTCTTGGCCATTTTGGAAAGCTCTTATATGATACAACTACTGTTTGATCATATTCGGTTTTGATACTTTTTGGATCCAAGTGAAAAACCCCCCTACATTTGGAAAAAAGAAAGGCAAATTCTGACTTAGTGAAATTTTCACCAAGTGTTGGAACAAAGTGACTTTTCTTGATTTTGATCACTCCATAACTCAAAATCCATGAGGAATTTGGACATAGATCAGTATGAAGCTTTTGTAGAGGGCAGTGAGATCTACAAATCAAGCTTTGGATGAGGAAGAATGGCTTTGTAGTTTAGGAGTTATGATCCTCCAAAGTTGGTACCTTTGTCACTTTTTTTCATAACTTAGAAAATTTTCTAAGTTTTTATGGTTACCCCTTTTACAAGTTATCCCATTTTCTTTTATTTTTCTTGATGAATGATGATTCAAATCACACATTAACATCATTTTAGGGTTAAAAATCCATTTTTGTGAAAAATCTCAAAATGTCAAAGTTGACTTTTGTGCACAGTTGACTTTTTGTCAGATGAATTCCAAACTGTGCAATTCTTCAGGAAATCATGTCCTTGACCTAAATCAAACTTTGATGGACATGTTCCATGGGTGTTATAGGGTATATTGAATCATGTCTTAGGGCTTGGGAGCATGTCCTGGTCAAAAGTCAAAGCTACAGTTGACTTTTCTCGGAAAACCCTAACTGTGGTTCAGATGAAATTGAAACTTGTTGCTCAAGTTTCTTGGATCAATCCATTGTTCCAAATGGATCAATATGGTATACTAGAGACCCTCAAATCATGTCTTGAGGTTTTGGTTCATGATTTGTCCCAAAAGTCAACTTAGGGGTGAATTAGGTCAAGAAACCCTAATTCCTGAATTTTGATGAATGCATCCCCTGAGGCAAGATTGACTTAATGATTGGGTTTATGAGGTTCCATGGAGCATATTAGGTTATGTTTTGGATCTTTGGCTTATTCCCAGATGAAAATTTCCATCTGGAGGCCCTGGTCGACCAAAACCCTAATTTGGTGACACTGTCGATCTTGAAGCTTGATCCATCTAGAAGGGAGCAACCTTGTGCTTAATCCTTGAAGTGGGAGTCTTCTTGATCCATTATGGATGTTTGAGAGGTTAGACAAGTTGAAGATCATGTCATTTCTTGATTGATCATTTGTCTAAGAGCTCAGAGTGGGCTTGAAACCCTAATTTTGATTGTGGTGAATGCTCAACAATTCCTTGAGGAGATTGATGAGGCATAAATGTACATCTATATTGTGATGAGGATTTACACAATGATGGGAGTCTTAGTGGTCAAAATTTGGGGTATGACAGATGCCCCTATTTAATCTTCTTGGACCCGAAGGTGTGAATGGCGAAGGTATTCGGGCATTCGAGGTGCAAGAGGATTAAATATCGAAATATACGAAATTTTGACGGCGTCTATGAATGGTAATTCACGCATTCATCTTATTTCGCTAAGCAATGATACTTAGAAAAGGTAAACCTCCCCTCGATCCTGGTCTTCAGCCAAGGAACTGGTCTCAGTTTTCTTTTGAAATAAACCTCCCCTCGATCCTGGTTTCCTACCAAGGAACTGGTCTTAGTTTCTGATTTAAACTTGCCCTTGATCATGGTTTCCTACCAAGGAACTGGTCTTAGTTTCTGATTTAAACTTCCCCTCGATCCTAGTTTCCTACCAAGGAACTGGTCTTAGTTTCTGATTTAAACTTCCCCTCGATCCTGGTTTCCTACCAAGGAACTGGTCTAAGTTTCTTTTGTCAATAAACCTTATTGACAAGGGACGCTATGCGTTGCGGTTTTCCTTAAACTTCTCACCGAATTTTCCTGGGGAGATGCCATTTGATGGAAAAAATTTTGATGTCAGACTTGCTAGGGAACCCAGTCGTCTGAGTTGTAGAGGTGTACAAACTTCTCTGTTGGAGACGCCATTTGTTGATTCTACTGGGGAAAACAAGTCTCTTGAGAGACTGTTTCCGCGCTTGGGGATATTACATCATACTTTTCTCGGGATCTTCCCAGAGAAATGCCATATGATGGGATCCAATTTTGAGGTGTCGATGACCTTTTCATCAGTGGTTTTTTCGGAGAAAAGCTGCTGTACCACCAAATCTCTGATTAAGAGGCTTTCTCTAGGGATTTTCCTTAATCAAGGGAAAGCAAGGATATCATCTTCAATGGCGAAGAGTGATGTTGAGTGAAGGTTATCTGGCTTTTCAGAGGTTCAAGTTATCAAAATGGTCGAGGAGCTAACTTCCATCCAGAAATAAACTGGAAGAGAGAGATTGTTCAGACGCAGCATTTCCCGACGAGGAAAGAAACGACAACTCGATTGAGAGGACATTTATCACTAGGGGATAAGACCGACTAGAGTGACAATGATGCAATGCGAATGCGAATGCAAATCAATAATGCGTGATGTATGTATGTTTATGCTGACAGAACTGACGCGACATACAGACTAATGGATGAACATGACGGGATACTCGGCCACAGTGGTAGATGTAAAGTATCACTTGTTCATGATAGCGATTCTGCCTTGCTTAGGAGAGATAATCCCTGTGGGTAATACCGTTAATCGGGCTTAGGAGATAAAGACTTTGCCGAAGATGTCAGATGGATTAGTTGCATCTGACACTGTTGATCCTTCATTCAGGCGCACTGGCGTAGAAGGAGTACTTTGATTCTGCACTTTGAAGTTTGCTTACTTCTGGAGAAGCGGTTGATGCTCTTTTGATGTTCAACAGTCAAAAGAAATTGCCATCTTTATTTTAAAAGTAGAAAAAGTTTTATAAGTAAATTCATTTTTGTTTTATTTCAAGAATCGTTGACCATGTTAAAATGTCGTTCTGTAAAGCTAAAACAAATGAGAATTACAAACAAAAGCACAAGGGCTCAAATTTTATTGATAAGATGGAGATCATCCAAACCCGTGATTCTAAAGAGTATATACAAAGCTAGAAAATGGTAATTTACAGGGAAAAGGGCTACATTGAAACATAACGACCACTATCCTTCTACCAACTTTGAATTCGGGACATCCTGAGCTTCTTGTCGAAGATGACCTTGACTGGAGTTTTCCTCCGATGGATGGTGTAACTGCTGCTGAGGGACTTGCCTCTGTTGAACATAGTTACTTGCCATTATCCCTAACTTTTGCCTGGATTGTACTGTGATGTTTCCAATCCACCGGGATGATTTTTTTATTTTGTCTCTAACTTTTGCCTGGACCGCCCTTTCGGGTTTTCAATCCATCGAGACGTTTTTTTAGGCGAAGTATTTCTTGACTACATCAACATTCGGGGGGTAGGAAAATTCCTCTCCGTCCATGGTTGCAAGTCTCAAGGTGCCGCCTGAGAAAGCTTTCGTGACCACATAGGGGCCGTTATAATTCGGAGTCCATTTACCTCGCGAGTCAGTGAGAAATGATTGTATCTTTTTTAGCACAAGGTCTCCTTTTCTAAAGACGCGAGGTCGGACCTTTTGTCGAACGCCCTCTTCATTCTTTGCTGATAAAACTGACCGTGGCATAAAGCCGTGATTCGCCTTTCTTCGATCAGATTCAATTCGTCGTGTCGACTTTGACACCATTCAGCTTCTGTCAGCTCAGCTTCCATCAATACCCGGATTAATGGGATTTCTACTTCTATGGGGAGCACTGCTTCCAATGCCATATACTAGAGAGAAAGGGGTTGCCCCTGTTGAAGTGCGGACAGATGTTCGATAACAGTGAAGAGCCAAAGGTAGCATTTCGTGCCAATCTTTGTAGGTTACAACCATCTTTTGAACAATCTTCTTGATGTTCTTGTTAGCCGCTTCTACCGCTCCGTTCATCTTGGGTCGGTAGGGAGATAAGTTATGGTGTTCAATCTTGAACTCTACGCACAACTCTTTCATCATCTTATTGTTCAAGTTAGATCCATTATCAGTAATGATCTGGTTGGGAACACCATAACGGCAGATGATATTGTTTTTAATAAATCGGACCACCACTTGTCGGGTTACATTAGCGTACGACGCTGCTTCGACCCACTTGGTGAAGTAATCAATGGCTACAAGGATGAACCGATGTCTGTTTGAAGCTTTGGGCTTAATCAAGCCAATCATTTCGATTCCCCATATGGAAAAAGGCCATCGGGAAGAAATAACCTTGAGATGCGTTGGCGGTACATGAATTTTGTCGGAGTATATCTGACACTTATGACACCTCCTCATGTACTTGTAGTAGTCGGATTCCATTGTCAACCAATAGTACCCTACTTTTAGAATTTTTCTCACCATTGTATGTCCGTTGGCATGAGTGCCAAAGGATCCTTCATGAATTTCTTTTACCAGCATGTCTGCCTCTGGTCTGTCGACGCATCGAAGCTAAACCTAGTCAAAATTCCTCTTATAGAGGGTATCACCACTCAGGAAGAAACTGCCAGCCATTCTTCTGAGGGTTTTTCTGTCCTTCCTAGACGCCCCATGTGAGTACTCTTGTTTTTGAAGGAAGCATTTGATATCGTGATACCAAGGTTTGTCGTCTATGACTGCTTCAATCGTGAAGATGTAAGCGGGCCGTTCAAGGCGCATAATGTCAATCTTAGGTAGGCCATTCCATTGACCTACACTAATAATGGAAAAGAGTGTGGCTAATGCATCAGCCATGTGATTCGCATCACGAGGGATGTGATGAAACTCGATTCTGTTGAAGAAAGGTAATAACATTCTTGCATAGTCTTTGTAAGGAATCAATCCTGATTGGTACGTGTTCCAATCTCCTTTTATCTGATTGATAACCAGGGCTGAGTCACCATATACGTCTAAGTTTTTGATCCTTAAATCAGTCGCTTCTTCGAGACCCATAATACAAGCTTCATATTCGGCCTCGTTGTTTGTACATTTAAACGTAAGTCGAGCGGTGAAAGGAATGTGGGTACCCTGAGGGGTAACAATTATTGCCCCAATTCCATTTCCATAATGATTAACTGCTCCGTCAAAGATTAGTCCCCATTGGGAACCTGGTTCTGGCCCTTCATTGGGTAGCGGTTCATCACAGTCTTTCATTTTTAGATACATGACATCTTCGTCTGGGAAGTCAAACCCGACTGATTCTTGATCGTCAATCGGTTGATGAGCCAAATGATCGGCTAAAATACTTCCTTTAACGGCTTTCTTAGCGTGGTACTCTATGTCATATTCTGATAACAACATCTGCCAACGGGCAATCCTTCCCGTGAGAGCAGGCTTTTCAAATACATACTTAATTGGATCCATTTCTGAGATCAACCAAGTAGTGTGGCAAATCATGTACTGGCGAAGACGTTTGGCTGCCCAAGCCAAAGCACAGCAAGTTTTCTCGAGCATCGTGTACTGAGTTTCATAGTCGGTGAACTTCTTGCTTAGATAGTAAATGGCAGACTCTTTCATTTTGGTTTCGTCTTGTTGGCCAAGTACACACCCTATTGAGTCTTCCAAGACTGTGAGGTAGATGATCAGTGTTCTTCCTTCCACTGGAGGTGATAGAATAAGAGGATTCAACAGATATTCCTTAATACTGTCGAAGGTGGTTTGGCAATCTTCTGTCCAAACGCAATCCTGAGTCTTTTCGAGTAACTTGAAAATCGGTGCACATGTGGCAGTCATGAGGAATATGAATCTGGAGAGGTAGTTCAAACGTCCGAGGAATCCTCTGACTTGTTTTTCAGTTTTCGGAGAAGGCATTTCTTGAATGGCCTTGACCTTGTCAGGATCAACCTCAATTCCTTTCTGGCTGACGATGAACCCTAAGAGTTTCCTTGAACGGACACCGAAGGTGCATTTGTTGGGATTCAAGCGGAGTTTGTATTTTCTCAGACGCTCGAATAGTTTCGACAGGTGGGTCACATGCTCCTCCTCTGTTTTAGATTTGGAAATCATGTCATCGACATATACCTCGATTTCTTTGTGTATCATGTCATGAAACAGAGTAGTCATGGCCCTTTGATAGGTTACCCCAACGTTCTTCAAACCGAACGGCATTACCTTGTAACAAAAGGTACCCCATGGGGTAATGAACGATGTTTTTTCCATGTCTTTCGGTGCCATCTTGATCTGGTTATAGCCCGAGAATCCATCCATGAAGGAGAAAACTTTGAACTTTGCTGTACTGTCAACCAGCATGTCAATGTGTGGTAAAGGAAAGTCGTCCTTTGGACTTGCCTTGTTCAGATCCTTGTAGTCGACATACATTCTGACCTTTCCGTCCTTTTTCGGAACAGGTACTATGTTGGCTAACCATTGAGGATATTCAGATGTAGCGAGGAAACCCGCGTCAATTTGTTTCTGTACCTCCTCTTTGATTTTGATGGCCATGTCCGGGTGAGTGCGTCTCAACCTCTGCTTTACTGGCAGACATTCAAATCTTAACGGTAAGTGATGTTCCACGATGCTGGTATCCAACCCTGGCATGTCCTGATATGACCAAGCAAACACATCGGGAAATTCTCTGAGAAGCTTTGTCAAACTCTCTTTAGCAGTTGGACTGAGCAGTGCCTCAATCCTTATTTCTTTTCTCTCTTTTTCCGAACCCAAGTTGACATTTCCAACGACTCTTTGTAAGGTTCAATGGACCTTTCCTCTTGTCTGAGTAATCGGGAGATCTCTTCTGGAATTTCGTTGTCAACTTCTTCTTCAGCCCCAAATACCGGGAACTCAAAGTTGGGAGAAGGCATCGGATCGTATGTTTCAACGGGGTTTAAAACAAGCAATCTGCATGACGTGATGATTCGTGTTTAGAAGAGATAGAGAAAATGCAAGTGTGTGCAGTGTATTTTTCTTTTACTGCTTGTTTTTATTATTGAATTATTTTTTAGGATTACCATTTTCTGAAAAAGCGAAAAGAGAAAACAACAATAAATGCAGAAATTACAGAATGACGTTATTTTATTAATGAACAAGTCGATTCTTGAAACTACAGCCCTATAAAACAAAATCTCTGTCACTTTGGGCGAAGTGAAGAGGGAAAATTTACAGAAAGCGAGCCCTATCAAAACATCTGTTTCACCTGGGCAGGGTGAAAGGTTAAAGATGGCAATTACTTTGATTGGCGAATGACCTTCGGAGCATCAACAGCGACCCACTGGCGGCGAACTCCTCGGTGAATCACAAAGTCTGGTACCTTCCTCGATTTGTCTTCAGAAATGACGCTGATTTCTGGTGGAGCAGGATCATTGGAATCTGTCTCCCAGGCAGAATTTTCGTAGGAGAATTCCTCTGTTGCATTTTGCATAGCATTTGTGCTCTCAGCTGTATCTCCCCATCCAGTTGGCTGGATATCTTCAAGCCTGATACGAGAGCTTTCGGGAGCGGTGTACTTGACCATGAAGTCGTACTTTCCACTCGGTTGTCCCAAGGTGTCCCACACTTCTTTGGCACTGGAGGAGTCATCCCTCTCGATGACGTTGACCTCGGGAAAAGCATAGTTGATGAATTCTAGTCCTGCAAACGTTGCAAATTCATCATCATGTTGAGTAGTTTCTGAATGACCTGAGTGTTGATCCCATGACATGGTGGGGACACAGGTATTCTGTTCAATGATGCTCAGCTGAGTTTCATTACTCGGCTGACTATCTTGCCCCAAGTTTCCTGGGTAAGGCTGCCAGATAGGCAGGCTGTCCATCGGGCCATAGTAATTATGGTCAAAGTTGTCTTTCATCAGAGTGTCCTCCTCCAATGAATTTGGCGGAGCACGACATCCTTCCGGATCATAACCTCCGTATATCATTTCGACATCTGATCATGGTATAAATCTCGGACTCTGTGCGAGATAGCAAAATGGCGTAGGTACCTCTTCTTGAGACATATAACCGTCCTCGTTAAGATAGGACTTCCATCCTTCATCCATGTCGGAGGAATCCTGCTTATTAATAGCATGGACTATTTGAGACACTGGGTGAAGGAAACCTCCACTGTGGAAGAAGTCCTGAATGGGATGAAGACTTTCATCGTTAGCAGTTGTCCGGGTACAGGTTGCAGAAAAACCAAGACCCTTCTTTGTTGTATTGTTAGTAGGAATGACAAGTTGTCCCCATCCTGTTGTATCGATACTCTCGACCGCTTTAATAACATCTTTGTATGAGGAAATCGAAGTTCCTCCTCCGGATTGATCGTCCTTGTGTAAAGAAAGCGCTTGGAACTGGGTTCCGATTATCCCTTCTGGTTCCACATAAGTGGATGACGATAAATTGCTGACGAGCAAGGCCTGTTCCCCACAGACTGTGATGAGTTGGCCGTTCTGGACGAACTTTAGCTTTTGGTGGAGGGTTGAAGTAACCGCTCCAGCTTGATGTATCCAAGGTCTTCCTAATAAACAACTGTACGTTTCCCGGATGTCCAGAACCTGGAAAGTGACTTGGAAAGTGTGAGGACCAATAGTTTTGGGAAGGTCAACTTCGCCGATAACCGTTTTTCTGGATCCGTTGAACGCTTTGACAATGACCTCGCTGGTTCTCATCGGAGGGCCTTTGAATGATAATTGCATCAAAGTGGACTTCGGCATAACATTCAGGGCTGACCCTGTGTCTACCAGTACGCTGGCTAAAGCATCGTCCTGGAAGTTGACTGTAATATTGAGCGCCATGTTACGACGACAACCTTCTTCTAGTAATTCCTCATCACTAAATCCAAAATTATTGCAGGAAGTGATGTTAGAGACAATGCTATCAAACTGTCTGATTGTTACATCCTGTTCTACGAAGGCTTGCTCCAAAACTTTCTGTAGAGCCTCTCTGTGCGCTTCTGAACTGAGTAACAGTGATAATACTGATATCTTTGAAGGAGTCTGTAACAGTTGATCAACAATGTTGTATTCACTCCTTTGGATGATATTCAACATCTCATCATCGTTTTTCGAAAGGTCAGGATTATTGGATTGACCGATTGGTGGATCGGGAGCTTCTGTCTGAAGTTCCTTTTCTTTGTTGGACTCTCCAACTCCTCTGTTGAAGATTCTGCCACTCCGTGTTACACGACTGATGTCTGCAATATTCACAACGGAGGGTAATGGAATTTCCTTTCCATTTTCAATTATCATTGCACCGTATTTGTAAGGGATTGCCTTAGCTGATTCATACGGTAGTGGTCCCGGCAGATAGATGACTATGGGAACCTTCTGGTTTTTCTGACCGTCGTACGTAATCTCGTTCCGTTCCCGGTTGGGAATTCTTGATTCATCAAGCAGAGGGATAATGGCAAAAACATTCCTGGTCCTCTGATGATCTGAGATGACGACAACATCCTCAATTTGATTGGCAAGGTAGTTCAGCGACCAATTGATGGGTCCGGAACCTGGATATGGGCGAATCTCTCCACGATCCACCTGCCCCTGAAGAGCTGCTCGCACAAGGTATCACCCTTGGTTACTTTCTGAACAGACTCCACAACGTTCATAATTGTGTGGTGGCACCTGGCCACGCCCACTTTGAATACAATGCAACCTCACTAGGTTAGCTTCCACGAGTCGGACATCTTGACTTTGACGCCGAGTGGGGTTTCTGTTATTGATACTAATTTGCTGAGTATCTTCATCCATGTAAATTGGCATCCACCAATGATTTAACAAGTACTGAAGTGCCTCCTGGAAAAGGGCACATCCCTGATCGTTTTCGCAACCTGCTTTATAGCTGTGATAATTATGTGATATCAGGAATCCGAGTCGGACCTGTTCAGCATGCAACTCTACCATGTTGGTACTCATCAAGCGATTGTCGAAGATCTGAACCATATTGATTTGATAGGGATTCCTATCATGGTAGTCTTGGATCCATCCAAGATCCATCTGACGCTGGAGGGCCTCCTGTATGAAAGAGCATCCTTGTTTGTTTACCGAGCAAGTCAGACAAGAACTGTAATCGTGTTGCGGCAGATTATGATACTGGATTTGCCTTGAATGCATTGCCACCAAGTTGACATTCATCACACGGATGTCGTGGTTCTGAATGACGTTAGAATTCGTATAGACCATGTTAACTCCACGAACTCGGTGTTCTTGGATCCATCCAAGATCCATCTGTTCCTGTAGGGCTGCTTGCACCACAGAACATCCTTGATTCTTTTTAGAGCAGATATCACACTAATGATAATTATGAGGTGGCACATGGCCATATCCACTCTGTCTACAATGCATCTTGACCAGATTGGTCCTCAACAAGAGTACATCATGAATTTGATAGACATTGTTAAATTCTTTCTCAATCAGGTTGACTGCAGCTTTCTCATGTTGAGGCAGCGGGTTCGTAAGAACATTGGGATTCGTATCTTTGAAAGATAAGAGCCCGCTCCTAACAAGCTTTTGCACGTCAGATTTGAAATTGAGACAATTCTCTATGTTATGCCCTGATCCTCCTTGATGATAAGGGCATGTCTGATCCGCTTTGAACCAAAAAGGCGGATTTTCCGGTACTGTAAGAGGAGACTTAGTCTGGATGTGCCCCTTGGCCAGTAGTAGCGGAAATAGTTCTGCGTACAACATGGGTATAGGATTAAACCCTGGTGGCCGCGTTGTACGGTTGTTATTGTATGGAGGACGGGCCTGCTGAAGAGGTTGTCGTGTCCTTTGCGAATTAGGTTGGCTCTGCGCAACCAGAGGTTGATACGTAGAAACAGGCGTAGGATTGATAGCAGGAGTCACAGCTGCTACTGGTTGATAACGTCACCTTTGCTTTCTGAGAGAGATATTCCCAATATCTTGCTCTTTTTTCTTAGGGAGAGCACTACCGTATTGTTTTGTATTACTCGATGATCCAGCGTCTTTTATCAAACGTCCTTCTCGGACGGCTTCCTCAAGACGAACTTCCATGCCCACCATCTCGGTGAAATCACTGGGTGCACTGGCAACCATTCTATCATAGTAAAATGAGCTTAAGGTCTTTAAAAAGATCTTTGTCATCTCTTTTTCCTTAAGAGGTGGACAAATTTGAGCGGCAATTTCACGCCATCTCTGAGCATACTCCTTAAAGGTTTCCTTGTCCTTTTGTGACATTGATCTGAGTTGATCTCTGTCCGGTACCATGTCCAAATTGTATTTGTATTGTTGGATGAAGGCAGTACCAAGATCTCTGAATGTACTGATCATAGTACGGTTTAAACCCATGTACCATTTGAGTGCGGCACCGGTTAAACTATCCTGAAAGTAGTGAATCAGTAGGTCCTGATTCTCCATCTGAGCTGACATTTGCCGAGCGTACATCACCAGGTGGCTCTGAGGGCAAGAGTTACCCTTGTATTTTTCAAAGTCGGGCACTTGAAATTTGTGTGAAACTTTCACATTGGGGACTAGACAGAGGTCTGCGGCGTCCTTTCCAAATGAATCCTGATCGCGGATGGCTTGCAGTTCCTTCTGCATTTCCAGGAACTGTTCCTGTAATTCATCCATTCTATCGAACATAGTTTCCTTCTTACCAGAAGGTATCGGTGGAATCTGTCCTTCCGGGACAGTGTGCACCACAGGGGGTGGTACCGTGACTACGACAGTTAATCCTGGCGTTTCCCGAAGTTTGTAACCTTCAGGAGTCTTAAGAATGCCCCTGGCATCTTCGCTTTCCCGAAGTTTGTAACCTTCAGGCCCAGCGGCTTCTGTTATGATTCCCTGATCTTCAGTGATTGGCGGAACATATCCTTCCAGGATATAGTTAACAGGCATGCCCCAAGGACGATCTTTCGGCATTTGATACCTAGGATCATACTTCTCCACTATGGGTGTTGAGGTGATCTCTGAGATCACAGTCCTTTGTAGTTGAGCTTCTGCCATGGCTTGCATGTCGTTACGAAGCTTTCTCAAATCCTCTCTCAGAGCGTCGATCTCTTCTTTCAACTCCCTGTTTTCTTCCTCAAGATCATCCATCGTTTTCTGACGATTGGCCCTAGTATTGTACGAATGAGACAGTTTGACTCTAGAACTGAGACACAAACGTGAGATTCGTAGGTAAGAAGAATACGCGATGTGAGAATGATGAATGCAATGATTATATTAATTGTTTTTTGGTTTAATCAAAATAAACTTTGACAATTAGATTGCAAATATCAAACAGTGGGGAAACCCCTTTTTATTAAATTCAAAGGATTACAGAAATGGAAATACAGTAGATTACAAGGTGCAGAAACAGAAACCTAAGCTAATGGGTCCCGAGTCCTCTCTGAAGAGAAATCGGGTGCTGACTCTGGTACTTTCCTTTTCTTTGACCGGGGCTCTTGGGCCATTGTCGGGTTGTCATTCCTTTGCCAGGTGAAAGGAGCGAACAAATTCCTTTGGTCATCTTGATTCTCTACAGCATGTTGCTACAAAATTTCAATCAGAGCGTCCTTATCTTTCAGTAGTTGTTGTATTTTGATGCACTCCACGTTGAGGGTGCGGTACTTGTTCATCCAAGACCTCCTCTCCCGTTGAACTTTGTTAAGAGTAACCTGGAGCTTTTCAGTCTCAGTCATGAAGTACATGACAAACTCCCTCGGTGGAAGAACTCCGTGACGAGGATAAGGCATCTTTAGCTTGAGAGCTCTAGTTTATACCCAGTGGAGATAAGGCTCCACCGAGACACAGTCGGGTTTTCCTAGAGACTCCCGTCCTTTCTTATGGACATGTTTCCAAGCGTACACTATTTTCGTCTTTAGTGCTCTGTCACTTTCTCCTTCCTTGAAGAAAAGACCTTCCAGATGAACACTCCGTGGGACGTGTCTCATCGGGTATCCAAATTGATGACGAACGAGAACTGGATGGTAATTGATTCCTCCCTTAGTTCCTATAAAGGGTGCGTTGGGGAAGTTTCCACAACGTTCAATGATCCTGATTCCGTCATAAATCCTATTACACCAGTCAATGTTAGAGTTGGTGAGAGACATGATTTTTTGCGACCAACGTAAGGCACTCTTGTGATCCCAAAAAGCAGCAGACTTAGGAAAATGAGAGATAAACCATTTGTATAGCAGAGTTACACAGCACGTGATCTCCCCTTCGCTGTACAAATTTCCCAAGTGTACAGAATGATACGCATCTGCGAGCAAAGTTGGCATAGGGTTTCCAATGAGAAAAACCTTAATGGAGTTGATATCGACGAGGTTATTAATGTTGGGCAACAAAAATAACCCGTAGGTGAGTAAAACAAAGATGCTTTCGAAAGCAGTCACGTTCCTGATACTGGCGAAGTACAGGGCTTTCTTTGTCAAGAACTGGGCTGGCAAACCTTGTATGCCACCCTTAATGGTCATGTGAGTCCGGACCTCAGACTCGTCCAAATGAATTGCTCTTACAATGGTCTGATTCTTTGGAATTTCTTCCAGTCCAGAAAATGGAGCCTGATCTGTAATGTGTAGATCAATCAGGTGAGAGTACTCCTCCAGCGTTGGTTCTAGCTGGTAATCCGGGAATGTAAAACAATGATAAACCAGATCGTAGAATTGAATGAGTGCATCCATGATTCCCTCAATCACCTGGACTCTTAGCAGAGATAGCAAACCTCTGTACTTGGCTCTAAAATCCTCTTGGTTTGTGATCATCCTCGCCAAACCTCTTAAATCCTCTAGTTTTGGAATCCTGAAGGTGTACTTATGAGTTATCCTTCTACCGAAATCCATTAGCGTAATCCTTTTCTCTGATATTTGCAATCACAGTCTTAGTTTATTTTGAAAAAACATAGAGACTAGAAGAGAATTTTTTTGAATGTTTTAATGTTTTTTAAATGAATGCATGAATGCAGCACACAAAAACATAGAAAAAACATGGGGTCAAAGGGTCGTTGTCATGGAGTCAAGGCTCTACCCATCCCCAAAAGTTTATACTAGGGTGATTTTTTGTACCTCTACTCAAAATCATCAGCTCCTCCCAGGATAACAAATAGCAAGCGGATCGCCAGTGAGCTGTATGAAATCTTAGAGTAAATGCTATTCACCAAGAATAGATCATCAGCCTCAAATAAGGGAAGTATCGCGTGACAACTATTTCTGATAGTTTCCGCACTACAAAAGGGTTGGCTCCTCAGCTTCTCAGACGTCACAATCGGCCCATTTCCTATGAGAGGGAATGGGTTGCATTGGGAAGCCTCCACTAAGGTTGATGGTCGACCTCTTCGCCATCACTTATCTTAAGTGTATACTCAATCTTTCCACATGCGGCATCACACACATTCCCATTAGCAGAAAAATAAACACAGATATCAATTAGGAAAAGCAGTATATATATTTGTCCTAATGTCCTAGACTTTTAAAAAGCTAAGAATCTTATGTTCATGAGGGGAGTCACCATCCTGTGGTTTCATTCCAAATTAACGGCGTTTTGACCTAAGATCCTAACGACGTCAGGGTTTCAAGAGATAAGAGGAACAAAATGCCTTGAAAGGCGTCATTTTTATGGTACCCCCTTCCAAGATTTCTACCTAGGAGATGAGAAGAGAACAAGATCCCTAAAGATAGTCCCCAGCAGAGTCGCCATTCTTCTGTAGTGAGTGATTTTTGGATGTGGTTGCGAAGCACAATCGCTCTAGTACTACAACTCGATTCATTTTTTATCCTATTGAAGCTGATGAAGGAAGGGAAATAGATGTCTCCAACTAACCCTGCTTGCATACTGAGGTTATACAGTCAAAACTGTTGGTTTATAGATGCTACAAAGATTCGGGGTCTCTCCTAGGTTATTTTCTCGAAAAGGGGTGTTTTAGGCTATCGGTTGAGATATTAGGATGGATGTATGAAAGTATGGGATTTTGGGTTTTTGTTTAGTGTGCTCGCTAAGATTTTTCTTTCAATCTTATGCCTACGTATTCCCGTTTACCAAAACAGGGAAATCAGAGCGATCGTAGTTCCTCCTATTCTATGGGAGGAAATGGTTGTTTTGGTGTCTTGTTCAAAGCCCAAGACGTGAAGCGAAAGGTAGTTTGTATCTTGTTTAAAGCCCAAGATATGAAGCTAAAGAGTCTATTTGTATCTTTTTTCAAAGCCCAAGATATGAAGCTAAAAGGGTTTGACTTTAGAGAGAATTTGTCATCTCTAAAGAGGGGTTTGTATGTCACAACTGTTTATAAAGGAGAATTACTTTAACCGGGATTTGTGAATCCGGTAATGCCATAATTTCCTTTATAGGGGATTTCCAACCTGAAGGAGAAGACTTTAACTCAGTGTAGAGTAATGCTATCTTTCCTTAGGAATTTCTCATGCTAAAAGAGGGACAGTGGCATGGATGTAGATGATCCAGAGGCTTGCCGCTTACAGCGATTAGATGAAGGGGAAGGAGTTGTTGATGCTTGTGTACTGTGAACGAGGCACAACTTTAATGCTAAAAGGTTGATTGGATCAACCAGTGGTTTTCTTATACAAAGCCTAAGAGGAGGCTAATATGTGTCTCGTACAAAGCCCGAGAGAGAGGCTAAAAGGTTTTGACTCAACGAGGGAGTCTTTTGATATCTCGTATAAAGCCCGAGATGGAGGCTATTTGACTCAACAAGAGAGTTTTTTGTATCTCGTACGAAGCCCGAGATGGAGGCTATTTGTTAGCTCCGCTGGGGAGAATCATTGTACAAAGCCCAAGAGGAGGCTATTGTGACTGTTTCAGTTGAGTGACAGATCCAATATGCTGATTTAAAGAGAAAATCAGTTCTTATATGAGTAATGTTTGCACTCAGGGATTTGATTCGAGGATCAGGGTTATCTCCCGTTCTTTAAGGAAATGGGAAATCAAAAGGGTATTGAGACTGTCCGAGTCTACGGAGTTCCTTCCTATTCTTGAAGGGTGTTTGAGAATGTTTTTGAGACTCAAGGTAATTAGACTGTCCAAGTCTAGAGTTTCATCTTTTGTACTATGCTTTGAGAAACAGTAGTAGACTCTTGGAAAGTCTGTTTTATTAAGATGACTGATTTCTGTTCCTATACCTTTAGGAGGTCGTCGGGACAATTTGTACGAAACCCAAGAGGAGGCTGGAAACTATTAAGAAGCCGAGGGACAATTTGTACTAAGCCCAAGAGGAGGCTATCATTCCCGGAGGAAGAAATCATTTATATGAAGCCTAAGTGGAGGTTGTGAATACTTCTAAGAAGCCAACGGGTCCTTGTACAATGCCCAAGAGGAGACAGGGATGCTTTTAGGAAGCCTGTGGGTCCCCAAACCCCGAGAAGTTCAAGACAGGCTATTCAAAAAGAATAGATCAAGCCAGGAAAGTTCGAGAATTTGGAAGAAACTCAAGAGATGCCATTCACGGAGAAAAGATCATCTCTGGGGAGTAGAGTTTCTTGACAAGTGCTTTTAAGAAGCCTGTGGGTCCCCAAACCCCGAGAAATTCAAGACACGTTATTCATAAAGAATAGATCAAGCCAGGAAAGTTCGAGAATTTGGAAGAAACTCAAGAGATGCCATTCACGAAGAAAATATCATCTTTGGGGAGTAGAGTTTCTTTGACAACTTCTACGAGTGACAGTCTATGAAAGGGTTCACCGAGAATGCTGCCTTTCATCTCTCCATATTGTTTAACCCCAAGAGGAGGGAAGACTGTGTCTGGTAATCCTATGGGGATCTAGTTTTGACTATTTAAGAGTGATCAACGGGCTTAATGCTAGACGTAAATGTCGGGGAAACTCTAAATATCTATACTATTATTACACAGTTGATATGAGTTTATGAAATAAGACTTACAACGAAACATCCCCATAATACAGTTATATGTATATGAAAGTGGTAAATGAAAGCGTATAAACACTTACTCGGTTGTAGAGCTTCCATGCTGTTTGGTTAGTTGTTCAACAAAGAAAGATTGAAAACAACAGTATATTTCAAAATCAAAGGAGAAAGTGCTTTGAAAAAGAAAGATTTGGGGCTTACAGCTCAAGGAGAGGCCCTGGGTTTTATCAGTGAGCGCACTGTTGAATTTGTACAGAGGGACTTATACGAGTGACTGAGGCCCAAAAAATTTTTTCTGTACAAAGGGATGGGTCTTACACTCTCTCAAGAGGCCCAAAAGGTTTAAAGAAAAATAGTGGGGCTTATAACACGAGGGTAGGCCCAGATGATTTTTCGTTTAAAATGGCGATCGCGCCGAGATTTTCTTTTAACGCAAAAGGGGCTTATACAATACCTGAGGCCCAAATTTGTTTTTGGTTAAAAGGGGATTGGGTCTTACACTCTATTAAAGGCCCAAAAGTTTTGAAATGGGTCTTACTACTCGAGGCGAGGCCCAGAGTTTGTTTTTCAACGGACGATGATCGCGCTGAACTTTTTGAAATACAACAGGACTTATACAATAAGTGAGGCCCAAAATAGGTTGTATTTACAAAGGTTTGGGTCTTACACTCTATTAGAGGCCCAAAAGTGTTTTGAAAATGATTTATGAGGGTTGAATTAATCAAAAATATTAATTTGTTTTCAAGATGTGTTTTAATTGAACAAAAATTCAATTAAAATGATCAAAATTGTTTAACATATGGAAAACAAATTGTGATCTTGGATTAATGCTTCAAAAATTAAGTATTGACCTACAAAATAATTAGAAGACATTAAAAGTTGCAAAATCAAGGTGGAAAAAATATTCAAAATGTCAAAAAATAATTAAAATATTAATTCTTTGCAAAAATATCAATTATATGAAATAAATAATATTTTTGGTTTTTTTTTGGGAAAATTAAATATTTTAACATTTTTGTGAATTATTAAAAAAATAATCAACTCAAAATCATTAAAACTCAGAGAGAAATTAATTTTTGAATCAATTAAATAAAATCACAAAATTCAAATATTTGAATTTGAGAGAAATGGCGCCAAGAACAGCTAAAGAACACGCGCGTTTTTCAGTTTTGCCCAGATTTGCATTTTCTATCAAATCTCACTAAATACTTGATCATATCATACAATCCTCCACATACCAATCAACTCGTTTCAACCTCACGATCATGTCTATGGCAATTAATTTCATTTAAATTAAGCATAAAACAGGAAATCACGAAAAATCCTCAAGAACCCTAAATTTTGCATGAAGACTGGGATTTTTGATACATGATTTAAACAAAGCAATTACTTGAGGGGAAACATTCCATGAATGATTATGAACATTTGGCAAAAGTATTGTGCGAGGAAATATGCATAGATTGAGAGATGACCAAGTTTAGGCTTACCTCTAGGTCGTGACAGCAAGAGCAAATTGATTTCTGAGTAGGAGGTGTTACAGATGAATTGTGATGATCTGAACAGCTTCCCTACACCCTATGGAGTGTGTTTGAATGCTTGGACTTGATGGAAATTGGCTGGATCACTTCATGGCATCTCAACTGCAACTTGGTTAAAACCTTGAGCAATTGACTGGTGATTCTGAGAAATCAGTGTTCCAGATGTTGTTTAAGTGTTTGATCAGCTCACATATGATGTATATGAGGTGTGTGTGTGTGTGTGATTGGTTTGAGTGGAATCGCTCTCTAATGAAAATCCTGATAGTGACTTGCTAAGAAAGGCATTTTTGAGAGTGAGAAGTGGATTTTGAGAAAGGCAAGTGTTGTAGGCCTTTGGTGTACTTAAACTGATCACAATTGAGCTCTATTTATAGTAGAGCAAGTTTGTTTTGCAAGGAATAGTGAATGGCAACTGCTGAGTAGGTTTGGCCAATGTTGGCAAATGAAAATCCAAGTCTCCTCTAGCCATTGACTAGAGGTTAGGACACATGCTGCTGGTCCCCTTGGTCTTGGATAAGTCTTGACTGAATTCAGTTGCTAATGGCTCAGTCCATGCCAACTTGGTGCTTCCATTGAATGCTTTATTCCAAAATTGGAGTCTTGTCCCTATTTTGGGCAATTCTAGATTTAGCATGCTATTTCTTGTTCCAAGGACTTTGGAGGCTTGGCTCAGTGATTGTCCCCTTTAGATTCAATCCTCAGATGTGTCCAAGGTGATGAAAAGGCTTGGAATCGGCTGATTTTGGAAAATCGACCAAAAGTGCAAAAATCTGCCTTGCCTTGGCAGATTTTAGCAAGGCAACTTGCCAATGTCATATCTCATGGCTCAAGTTAAATTTGGTGATGTTCTTGGCCATTTTGGAAAGCTCTTATAGGATACAACAACTGCTTGATCATATTTGGTTTTGATACTTTTTGGATCCAAGTGAAAAATCCCCCTACATTTGGAAAAAAGTAAGGCAAATTCTGAGTTAGGGAAATTTTCACCAAGTGTTGGAACAAAGTGACTTTTCTTGATTTTGATCACTCCATAACTCAAAATCCATGAGGAATTTGGACATAGGTCAGTATGAAGCTTTTGTAGAGGGAAATGAGATCTACAAGTCAAGCTTTGGATGGGGAAGAATGACTTTGTGGTTTAGGAGTTATGATCCTCCAAAGTTGGTACCTTTGTCACTTTTTTCCATAACTTAGAAAATTTTCTAAGTTTTTATGGTTACCCCTTTTACAAGTTATCCCATTTTCTTTGATTTTTTTTTATGAATGATGATTCAAATCATACATTAACATAATTTTAGGGTTAAAAATCCATTTTTGTGAAAAATCTCAAAAAGTCAAAGTTGACTTTTGTGCACAGTTGACTTTTTGTCAAATGAATTCCAAACTGTGCAATTCTTCAGGAAATCATGTCCTTGACCTAAATCAAACTTGATGGACATGTTCCATGGGTATTATAGGGTATGTTGAATCATGTCTTAGGGCTTGGGAGCATGTCCTGGTCAAAAGTCAAAGCTACAGTTGACTTTTCTCGCAAAACCCTAACTGTGGTTCAGATGAAATTGAAACTTGTTGCTCAAGTTTCTTAGATCAATCCATTGTTCCAAATGGATAAATATGGTATACTAGAGACCCTTAAATCATGTCTTGAGGTCTTGGTTCATGGTTTGTCCCAAAAGTCAACTTAGGGGTGAATTAGGTCAAGAAACCCTAATTCCTGATTTTTGATGAATGCATCCCCTGAGGTAAGATTGACTTAATGATTGGGTTTATAAGGTTCCATGGAGCATATTAGGTTATGTTTTGGATCTTTGGCTTATGCCCAGATGAAAATTTCCATCTGGAAACCCTGGTCGACCAAAACCCTAATTTGGTGACACTGTCGATCTTGAAGCTTGATCCATCTAGAAGGGAGCAACCTTGTGCTTAATCCTTGAAGTAGGAGTCTTCTTGATCCATTGTGGATGTTTGAGAGGTTAGACAAGTTGAAGATCATGTCATTTCTTGATTGATCATTTGTTTAAGAGCTCAGAGTGGGCTTGAAACCCTAATTTTGATTGTGGTGAATGCTCAACAATTCCTTGAGGAGATTGATGAGGCATAAAGGTACATCCATATTGTGATGAGGATTTATACAATGATGGGAATCTTAGTGGTCAAAATTTGGGGTATGACACTAGAGACATTACAAATTTGTCGGAGAAAATATATGTAGACAAACAAGCTTTTCGACAAATCGTAATGGCGCTTGCTGGGGAGAATGATGACTCTGCTAAGGAACTGCTGAGGAAACAACAACTTCTTCACTGAACCACCACATTGTCGGCCAGGCGTTAGGCTTACCAAATGTATATTACCGATTATCCTGCAAGAGTTACCAGTAACACATGCAATTCATAATGCTTTCTCGATTTATTTAGCTTTTTATTGTTCTCAACGCTTTTTAGTATTATGTGATCGCAAATAATTGTTTATTTTGCAAACAAAATACTGGAATGAAACAAATTGAGGTAACAAAGAATGCATTTTATTGAATGTAAAATTTTGTACATAAAGTGTGTATAAGGATGCAAAATCCTTGATGAGGAAATTTGCAATAAAATTGAAAAACAAATGTAAATGGCAAAGGGAAATCACGTTTTGCATTGATTACAACATTGGTCACCATTCACTGTAAGTCTAGGTTCCAACGCCCAACACCCGTTGATGATGATTTGACTGCTCTGTTATCGTCTGAGGTCTAGTTGTGATGAAAAGAGGCTCAAGTGTTCACAGTCAATGCCTTTATCCCTAATTTTTTCCTGGACATGTTTTTCCTATTTTTTCATCCACTGGGATACCCATTTTTACCTAAGTCTCCCTTTCGGGTTTTCAACTTAGTGGGCTATCATTGTTTTTTCATTGTCCCTAACTTTTGCACGGACATCTCTTTTTTTGGTCCATCGGGACGTCCATTTTTTCCTAGATTGTCCTTGCGGATGTCAATCTAGCGGACTCTTATCCATTTTTTTTAAGGCATAATATTTTTTGACTGTATCGGAGTTCACGGGCGATGGAAACTCCTCCCCATCCATTGTGGTGAGGATCAGGGCTCCACCTGAGAAGGCTTTCTTGACAACAAAGGGTCCTTCGTAGTTGGGAGTCCATTTGCCTCGTGGATCCGAGTGAACAGGTGAATATCTCTTGAGCACGAGTTCGCCTTCACAGAATGTTCGAGGATGAACTTTCTTGTCAAAAGCTCGCTTGAGGCGTCTTTGATACAATTGACCATGACAAACGGCTGTAAGGCGCTTCTCTTCGATGATATTCAGCTGGTCATATCTGGATTGAACCCATTCATCTTCATCAAGACCTGTTTCCATAATGACTCTGAGTGAAGGAATTTCGACTTCAATGGGTAGAACTGCCTCCATACCATACACTAGCGAATACGGAGTTGCCCCAGTAGAAGTACGAACTGAAGTTCTATAGCCATGCAGTGCAAAGGGAAGCATTTCATGCCAATCTTTGTATGTCTTGACCATTTTCTGGACAACCCTCTTGATGTTTTTGTTTGCTGCTTCAACAACGCCATTCATCTTGGGTCGGTATGGTGAAGAGTTATGGTGCTCGATCTTAAATTCTTGACACAACTCCTTCATCATATTGTTTTTCAGGTTGCTTGCATTGTCCATGATAATGCTGCTAGGAACGCCATAACGACAGATTATCTCTTTCTTGATGAATCTGGCAACCACTTGTCGTGTAATGTTTGCATAAGAAGCAGTTTCAACCCACTTGGTGAAGTAGTCGATAGCAACCAGAATGAATCAATGACCATTGGAAGCCTTTGGCGCGATCATTCCAATCATATCTATACCCCACATGGAGAATGGCCAAGGTGAAGTCAAAACATTCAATGGAGTTGGAGGCACATGGATCTTGTCTCCGTAGATTTGGCACTTGTGACATCTTTTGGCAAAGTTGTAACAATCTACCTCCATTGTTGTCCAGTAATACCCAGCCCGAAGGATCTTCTTGGCCATAGCAGGACCTTTAGCATGTACACCCTCGCAGCCCTCATGCATAGACCTTATGATCATGTTTGCTTCGTGTCTATCCACGCATCTGAGCAACACGGAATCATAATTCCTCTTGTACAGTATACCACCACTTAAGAAGAATTTGGCACACAGCCGCCTAAGAGCTTTCTTGTCAGTGATAGTGATACCCTCAGGATATTCCTGTTTTTCCAGATATATTTTAATGTCGTAGAACCAAGGCTTGTCATCAAACTCATCCTTGATTGCTAAAGAGTGTGCTGGT
This sequence comes from Lathyrus tuberosus, assembly GCA_022829125.1. Classification (NCBI taxonomy): domain Eukaryota; kingdom Viridiplantae; phylum Streptophyta; class Magnoliopsida; order Fabales; family Fabaceae; genus Lathyrus; species Lathyrus tuberosus. Next base: position 1,436,571 of record JALAZF010000250.1, on the reverse strand, counting down.
TCGTTCAAGTGATCAATGCGGATATGAGGAGCTTCATTCTTCCACTTGACCTTGAACATGGATGCTAGAGTGGCAAGAGCATCAACTAGTTGATTTTCCTCTCTGGGGATATGATGAAAAGAAATTTCATCAAAGTAAGGAATCAACTTCGCAATGTGTTGTTGGTACGGAACCAGCTTGGAATCCCGAGTCACAAAATTCCCTCTGACTTGACCGATGACCAAGGCAAAATCTCCATAGACCTCAAGAATCTTGATTCTCATGTCAATAGCCGCTTCAATACCGTAGATACATGCTTCGTATTCAGCCATATTATTGGTGCATGCAAAGCATAATCTAGCAGTGAAGGGAAGGTGAAAACCTGTTGGAGAGATGAGGATATCACCAATTCCACGACCTTTAGAATTGGAGGCACCATCGAACACGAGCGTCCATCGCGCCCCTGGTTCAGGTCCTATGTCAGGGTCTGGAGTCTCATAATCTCTGATGAACATAACATCTTCATCGGGAAAGTCAAACTTCATCTATTGATAACCCTCTACAGCTTGATGAGCAAGGGAGTCAGACAAGACGCTCCCTTTTATTGCTTTCTGGGTAACATGTTGGATATCATACTCAGTTAACAGCATTTGCCACCGAGCAATCCTTCCAGAGACAGCAGGCTTTTCAAATATGTACTTTATAAGATCCATTTTGGATATCAACAAAGTAGTATGGCAAATCATGTATTGTCGTAAGCGTCGAGCAACCCAGACCAGAGCACAACAAGTTTTCTCTAAGAGTGAGTATCTGGTCTCACAATCAGTGAACTTCTTGCTCAGATAGTATATTGCATGTTCTTTTCTGCCAGTGTCGTCGTGTTGACCCAATACACATCCTATTGATTCATCGAGAATGGTGAGATACATGATTAAAGGCCTACCAGGAACCGGCGGTACTAAGATCGGTGGTTCTTGCAAGTATTATTTTATTTTCTCAAATGCTTCCTGACAATCATTATTCCATTCAACCGATTGATTTTTTCTTAGTAAATTGAACATTGGTTCACAAGTAGCTGTCAAATGGGAAATGAACCTTGAAATGTAATTGAGTCTGCCCAGAAAGCCATGGACTTCTTTTTCTGTTTTGGGAGGCGGCATGTTCTAAATTACCCGAACCTTATCAGGATCAACTTCAATGCCCTTATGACTCTTAATAAAGCCCAACAATTTACCAGATCGAACTCCGAAGGTGCACTTCGCAGGATTCAACTGCAATCTAAACTTCCAGAGTCTGTCAAACAGTTTCTTCAAATAGACCAGGTGATCATCCTCAGTTTTGGACTTGGCAACCATATCGTCCACGTAAACCTCAATCTCTTTATGAATCATATCGTGAAAGAGGGTTGTCATGGCACACTGGTATGTTGCCCCTGCATTCTTTAGACCGAATCGCATGACCTTGTAACAATATGTACCCCATGGCGTGATGAAAGTAGTCTTCTCCATATTGGATGAGGACATTTTGATCTGATTATATCCTGAAAAACCGTCCATGAAGGAAAAAACTGAGAACTGCGCTGTGTTATCTACTAAGACATCAATATGAGGCAAAGGAAAATCATCCTTCGGGCTTGCCTTGTTGAGATCTCGATAATTCACACACATTCTGACTTTACCATCTTTCTTTGGAACCGGGACAATGTTGGCAATCCATTCAGGTTATTCGGAAGTGGCTAGGAACCGAGCATCAAACTGCTTCTTTACCTCTTCTCTGATTTTGAGTGCCATGTCGGGTCTAGTCCTTTTGAGTTTCTGCTTGACAGGAGGACATCCGGGCTTGAGTGGCAAATGATGCTCAACAATGTTGGTATCCAACCCAGGCATATCTTGATAGGACCAGGCGAAGATATCAACATACTCTTTCAATAACTTGACCAACTCGGAGTGTACATGCTTAGCGAGGGATGCGCCAACCTTGACTTCTCTTCTAACCTCATCAGTACCAAGATTGACAACTTCCACTGGCTCTTTGTGTGGCTGAATCTCTCTATGCTCGTGCTCAAGGAGCCTTGCTAGTTCAGCTGGTAATTCACAATCTTCCTCACCACCTTCTTCGACTTGGTTAATTGGAATTCCAGAATTACAATGGATGTTTTCCATGTTGTTATCAATGCTTTTATTAGTTCTGCATGTTTATGAATAGAATGAGCTATTTTGAAAAGTGAAAAGGAAAAGAAACTTTTGCCATTTGTTTGTGAAAAAGTAAAATAAAGAAAGAAAATAGAGCATGATTTTGAATGCAAAAAACTTTTATTTATTGATCACATAATATTGCAAAAGTGTGAGGCCCTTTACAAGCTATCCACTCGTCTTGGGCGAGGACGAGGGAATGAGAAAGAAAAATGCATTACATGTTATATGGGAAAACCACATGAATCACAGTAGATGTCCAATTGTTGAGCTTGAAACCTGGCGGACACTTGCGCACAAAGCTTGAAGTCTGATTACTGGGACCAGCATCATCAATAGCTGCCACGATGTCACCTTGCTGGAAACCCACGTTACTGAACTTGATCAAGTTGTACTGCTTTGACCCAAGTGAACTAGATTGTCGACCAGGACGATAACCCAATCCAAAACGATTATGCTTCTCAACCACATCAATCACATGCCCCCTGCCTAACAAAGCACCTTTCTGGATAGTCTCCTTAGCACTCTTAGCAGACGCTAAAGTCAATTGTGGTGATCTACCTTGACTAGTTGAAGCAGAGCTGACATCTTCGAACTTGAGACACTGTAATGGCACCTTAGCTATACCTTCCTCGGTCTCGACGTATCGAAAAGATGATAACTCGCTTACAATCAAATCCTCTTCACCACAGACGATGACAAGCTGATCATCAAACATGAACTTCAACTTCTGATGCAAAGTGGAAGTAACTGCCCCTGCAGCATGGATCCACGGACGACCCAGTAGGCAACTGTACGCGGGATTAATGTGCATCACCTGGAAGGTAATGGTGAACAAATGCGGCCCAATATTGATGGGTAAGTCCACTTCCCCAATGACCTATCTTCGAGACCCGTCAAAGTCTCTGACAACTAAGGCACTTGGTCTCATCTCGTTTCCTTCCATCTGTAATTGACTCAATGTGCCCTTAGGCATCACATTGAGGGAAGAACCGGTATCCACTAGAACATGAGATAACATGATGTCTGTGCAGGTTACAGATATATGCAGCGCTTTATTGTGGGCAGTTCCTTCAGGAGGTAATTCTGATTCATTAAAACCCAAATACTGACTTGCAGTTATGTTGGCCACTATATCATCAAACTCTACGACAAATATATCATGCATAACGTGAGCACTGTTCAATACTTTCAACAAAGTTGATCGGTGCGCAGGCGAACTCATAAGCAAGGACAAAATTGAGATCCTCGAGAGAGTCTGACCCAGCTGATCCACAATTTTAAAGTCACTTTTCTTGATCAGCTTAAGGAACTCTTGATCATCAAGGGTCTCTTTGCTATTTGAAACATCCTCAGACGGGATAGTCGGTACTGGAATGGCAGTAGATGCCCCTTGTTGAACAACAGGGGTGGAAGATGCAGGTGTCTCCTTGGGAGAAACAAGAGTTGGAACTTGCACCAGCTTTGTAGTGACCTTCGGAGCAAACACTCATCCACTACGAGTCATAACTCCACCGGCTGTAACATTCACGATCTCAGATTCGGCGAACCTTATTTCTTGACCTCCAGAAAACACAGTTGACTCATATCTCCAAGGTACCTCCTTAGAATTCTGATACGGAAACGGCTTCGGTGGACAAACAACAATGGGTTGTACCTTCCTCTGTTTAGGGGATTCCACCAAAACTTTTCTATAGACGATGGTGAACAGCTCGATAGCAGCAACTTCCTCGACGGGTTTAGATCTGGAAAATTGCACTTCGCCACGGTTCATCAGAATCTGAACACAACCCTTTAGCTTTCGACACTGGTTGGGATTATCGTCACAAATCTGACACTTACCATGCAACCCTTTCAACAGCCTGTGTTCATTCAATTTCTTGAAAACCACAATCATCGGGGTCCTTACTTCGTCAACATCCATGATTAATTCAGCCCTGGAACTATCCTCAATCATGTTAACCGCAGGTCCATTGTGTTTCAGCAACAGATTATTCTGAATGTTAGGTCCTTCCTCGGTAAAAGTCAGAACCTTCTTATCATTGAGTTCCTGAACTTTGGTTTTGAAAACAAAGCAATCCTCTATTACATGTCCTATGTATCCAGCATGATAAGCATATGATGCATTTGGATTATGCTTCGGGCCAAATAGAGGAATTGCAGGCGCAATCTGTTTGGGGACAATTTCCCCTTGGTGAACCAAGTAAGGAAACAATTCGGTGTATGACACCAGAATTCTGTCAAAATTCGGACGCTTACGGTTTCCTTGATTGTTATTGTTCTGACGGTTTTGATTATGCTAATTTTTGTTGTTCTGTTGATTCTGTTGCTGATTCTGAGCATTCTGAACTGGTTGTTGCGGATAATACTGATATGGAGGTTGTTGATACTGTTCAGCAGCAATGTATGGATATGGATAATACGACATGGGAGCCATGGGAGCTTGATACTGAGGAGAAACCTGAGCTATCACAGTGTTGGCTTCACCATCCTTTTTCTTGGACTGACTGTTCTGAGACTTCCTAGTGGTCGGCTGCTGGGAAGCAGCTCTGGGAATCTTTCCAGTCTTCAAACCGTTTTCAATCCGTTCACCAATCGCTACAACATCAGTGAAGTTCGATGAAGAACTACCCATCATTTTCTCGTAGTAAGATCCTTGCAATGTACCCATAAAGATGTCAACCAACTCATTGTCAGAGAGAGCAGGTCGAACACGAGATGCCATCTCACGCCATCTTTGTGCATACTCCTTGAATGTTTCAGCTGAGTGCTGAGACTGATTCTGCAATTGTAATCTAGTTGGCGCTAGATCAAGATTGTATTTGTATTGTTTCACGAATGCTTCAGATAGATTCCTCCAAGTATGGATTTTACAGCGCTCCAAGCCCATGTACCAATCCAATGAAGCACCAGACAAACTATATTGAAAACAATGAATGAGTAATTCATCATTATCAATATGGGATGCCATCTTCCTGTAGTACATAGTGATGTGACTACGCGGGCAGCTTAAACCTTTATATTTCGGCAGATCAGGTATCTTGAATTTTTGCGGCAGCACAACATTTGGAACCAAACACAAATCTTTGGCCTCCAAGCCAAAAGCAGAAAACCCCTCAATAGCTCTGATACGGTCTTCCAACAACTTGTAGGCAATAGATCTACTCTGATTAACAGGTCTGACAAGAATATGAGGGTTTGGCAGCTGAGAAGCGGCATGAGCATTCACTTGCGGAGTAGCAAACTGAGAAGGATACACCAAAACTCGGATTAACCATCTGACCAACATTCTGACCCATCAGAACACCATACGAATAATTCAGAGGAGGTACCCCAGCAGCTGAGGAAGATGCCCCAGGATAGAACATCCCAGGATGAACATTCTGAACAGCAGTTTGAGCAACTTGAGATGAGACCGAAACATGAATAGGAGGACCCCAATACACATGCTCTTCTTCATCGGGAGTTTCAGTGTCAGCCAATCTGGCAGTTTGATGAGTTTGAACCTGAAGATTCTCAGGATCATCATTCACCACTGGGGGCGGGACAGGAGTAGGCATGACCCATGGATATGCGGCAGCGTTCCCATTAGGCATGGGCGCAACAAAAGGCTGATATGGCATGAAGGCACTACCATTATTCGCAATCTGAGGAGTGTAATTCGGAGGCATGCCCCAAGGAAAACTAGCGGGCATCTGGTTCAAACCGGGTTAAAGAACATATTGATTCACAAGCTCAATTGGTACTTCAACTCTAGCAGGAGAAGGAACAACGACAGCAGGAGTAACCATAACATCAAGAGGAATAGTCACAATAGGAGTGACAACAGTTGCATCAGTAGGGTTTGCAACAACAGTGGCAGCAGTAGCAGCATCCCTTTGGCCACTAAGGAGTTCCATAATGACATCCATGTTCATCGGGAATTGATCCATCCGACCTTGGAATTGAGCCAGAGTTTCCTTATAAGTAGCGTTCTCAGCTTCGAAGTCAGCCATGATCCTGGATTTGGTTGAGCGAGTAAAATACCGATGTCGAATCGTTGTCTAACTACAAGGAAGGTGGACAAGGATGAGCAACGGTTTCGGATGAAGGGACGTGCATATGTGTGCAAATGAATGTATGATATGCATGCAAAAATAAAGTTTTAAATTCCAGGAATTCTTAAACTCATCTTTGTTGACAATAAACATAAAGCATACAAGTAAAGGCACAAAAGATAGAGTGAGCAAGAATCTTCATTCATTCATTTAATAATAAAGGAAAGAAGAACAAGTCGAATATAAGTTAAATATTTGCCTTTTGGGCTACAACAAAATCTGCATGGATTCTATCAAATACCACCCTACACACAGACAAGAAATGGAAAACAGCCCAATGAAGTTGGTGTGGCAATGTATCAGCATATGCATCCCTCAACAACCCAGGTAGGTCCTCCAATGCATGCTCAGCAAATCTGGCTAGACGACCATGTCTCTCACTCCAATACTTTGCATCCTTCACGAGGTTACGCAATAACGAATGATTAGGTCTCTGAAGTATGTCCTGAAGAAAGGCCTCTTTATGATCCAGGAGATTCTGCAGATGACGACTTTGATGCTCCCAATGAGTACTCTCTGTGCTGAGCTGACTAATCTGCTCTTGACTCTGATGTGCTTGATCTTTCAGCTTTTGAATCTCACCAAAGACTTGGTCGAGCTTAGCTTGACACTGAGAAAAGTCCTTTGCTAACTGATTAGCGCGGTCTTGCTCACTTTACTACTTTGCCTTGAACTCAGATAACTTCCCTCGAAGCTCTTCAAGTTGCTTATTGTAGCTCAGCTCCTCTTTGTGGGCATGATAATGAGCATCGGCGAGTTTTCTCTTCTTTGAAGCAAGGCCCTCATAGGTGCTCTTCAAAGCATCATCCACCTTCCTATGCTTATTTTGTTTAACCTCCACCTCTTTGAGCATGCGCTCGCGCTTCTGGCGGAGCTCGATTTGTAGGCTATTCTTCTCGAAAGTGACTTTATCAAGGTTGAGACGAAGATCAACATTCTCCTTCTTCAACTTCTCAATAATCAGCTTGAGTTGGTTGACTTCAGACAGAGGAACAATGGCAAGTTCAGGAAGCTTGGCATTCATGGAAGGCTCAGGAGAGAATGGCAACAAGATCTCTTTGACGCGCTCTTTGACCCAAAGTATGTAAGCTTCCTTGGCTACGCAATTCTTCTTACCCAAATCGGCTCTTCCTTCAAGATGAATCTGAGTCCAGGAGGCACTAAACCTCTTTAGTAATCCCATGTTATCAACCCCTTCATGAAAGATGAACTCCCCCACTACCTTAGGATCAGGTTTGGCAACTATAGGATATCCCAACTGTCAGAAGGCCATTCTCGGATTATAGTTAATTCCACCTTTTGTACCCAAGAGAGGCACATTGAACAATTTCCCACAATGAAGAATGATCTGAATGTCGTCAAAGACTCGAGAATACCAAGAAATGTCATCAGCAGTAAGAGACATGATTCGTTGAGACCACTTGAGATTACCCTTATTCTCAACAAAGGGACCCTTCTGTGGAAGGTGAGACATGAACCATCGGTATAACAGAGGAGCACAACAGACAATGGTTCCTTTCTTCTTTTCATTCCTGGTATGAATAGAATGGTAGGTATCAGCAAGAAGTGTCAGAACAGGGTTCCTGGACAAGAAGATACTGATGGCAGCCTGATCTACGAAATCCTCCATGTTTGGAAACAAGACAATCCCATATATCAAGAAAGCAAGAACGGCGTTGAAAGCCTTCCAGTTTCCATCTTTAGCAAAACAATGGCCTTGTCAACCAATCACTTCGAAGCAAACCCTCGAATACCTTTCCCTTTGGTCTTGAGATTATCCTCCACACCCTTCTTACTAATGCCAAGCGCATCAGCAATAAAATGAAACTTTGGACAACCGCTAGTGTAGACATAAGGAACCTACTTCTTGATCTAAACCCCCAGAATATAAGCATACTCCTCAAGTGTGGGTGCTAGCTGATAATCCTGAAATGTGAAGCACCTATATGGCGGGTCGTAGAACTGAACCAGAGTTTGAATAGCAGTGATGTTGACTTCAGTGTTGAGGATGGACAATAGATTACCATAAGTATCTATGAAAACCCCTCTTTGATCTCCAACCAACAAAGATGCCAAACCTCTCAAAATACCCAGCTTAGGGTCCACAAACTTGTAACTGAAGATGCCACGACAATCAGTATTCATCTCTATGATAATGTCAACAAAAGATAGGTCCTCGAAAACCTGAAAATGCACATGCAAAAATTAATTTACATGATGGAATGACATGCAACACAACAACAAGAAGCCAACAATGTCTGAATAATCAAGCCTGAACAATCCGGATATCTGCATATAATCATGTGTCGGTGCAACATAATCTGATGTGTCGGTGAAGAAATTTGGCGTGTGTGAGAGAACAAAGGTATGAAGTGGCTTGTTTTCCTGCAAAAACCCATCCCCCTCACAGGTGTGATCTAGACACGACAAGGTGGTCCCTAGAAAGGTCGCCCAAACCATAGGACTCATAATGAAAACCCCCCGCCGTAGCGAATTCTCACAGGACGGAAGTATTCTCAAACGAATCACGATCTGGGATGTGGGTCTCGTGATATCCCAACGCGCAAAACTCATGCCTCACGACTATCCACGTTCTAGCCTATGTGTGTACTAGGCCCGGTGTTAGGACCTTTCTCTCCAATAATATCTACCCATCCCAACAACAACAGAAAATGGCAGATATCCAGAATATGCAGCATATGAATATTCAAAGCAGTAAAGAAATGCAGTAAATAAACATAAAGCTAAAGCCTGTATAGATAAATCGAGCAAAGTGCAAAAGATAAACACCCAAGCAAGCAAGAGAGCAAACAAAACTAGGCGAGACCCCAACTTGCGAGCAAGAACTCCCCAGCAGAGTCGCCAGCTGAAGATGGCTGGTTTACATCCTGAGTGAATCGCACACTCGAAGATAACACAGAGTCGCCACCGGACTTTATTTAGTCCCAAAGGACAAGGAAAATATCAATAAAACCCAAGGGGAAGAGAAACGGGAACGGGGTCGGTTATGCAAAAGGAAGGTATTAGCACCTAACGCATCCGTCGTACTCGATGAGAACCATTTCGCTTGCTTCTAGGCTTGGATGAGTTATTTATCTAAAGGCTTCTAGCTAAAAGAAGAGGAGAGAGAGAGAGAGAGAGAGAGAGAGAGAGAGAGGGGAAAAAGAAAAGAAAGAAAGAAAGTTCTCGTGGAGGATTGGGGCCCTCGTGCCTACGTACCCTCATAGTGCAATGAGGAAATCAGAGCGTCGTAGTTCATGGAACCAGGGGATAGAAAGGAAGGAAGAAAGGGAGAAGGAAAGAAGGGTGGAAGTGTGCTCACCAAGACATCGCGTCTCGTGCCTACGTATCTGACATTCGAAAGAATGCAGAATCAGAGCTTCCGTAGTTCGGGGAACCGAACGGAAAACAAAACAAGAAAGAAGTAGGAAAACAAAGGAAGTGGTGTCAAAACCAAGAGAAAAGGTGAAAGAAAAACTCTACTGGGGAAGACCACACAGTAAGAGCGATTGCACAAGAAACTAGAAAAAGTAACGGTATCAAAACCAAGAACGAAAGAAACTCCGCTGGGGGAGGAAAAAAGAACTGCTAGGGATAGAGTACAAGCGACCCGGCTGGGAATCCAAATAAAGGGATGATGTCAAAACCAAGAGGAAAGGGAGACTCGGTATATTAACCAGCTGGCAGTGGTTAACCGAAGAAAGAGAGTGAGACTCTGGCGGGGAAAAGAGGCTGGTGTCAACAGATGGACTGTGATAAACCAAGAGAGAGAGTGTTGAACCAAGAGAAGGTGTTTGACTCTGAGGGGGCATCGGTATGTTAACTGATAAATAGTGGTTAACCGAAGAAACAAGGATTGCAACTCTATGGGAGACAGAGAAGCATTGGATTTAACAGAGAAAACTGTGATTAACCAGAAGAACGGGTGTGGGACCGATCAAAGGTCGTAACCCAAAAGGGGTGTTGGGAATGACTGAACAAACAACACTTGACCAACGAAGAAGGGTATTGAACCAAAAGAGGTTACTAGCCCAAGGGTGCAAGCATTCGAACCAGTAAAGGTTACCAACTACGGGGATTCGGTTTTAACAGGAGAACTGTGATTAACCGAGAAAAATGAGTGATTAACCAAGAGGAGCTGATTAACTCAAAAAGGGGCTCAGTATTTTAACAGACAGGCTGTGGTTAACTAAAGAAACGGGTGATTAACCAAGAGAAGGTGATTAACCCAAAGAACTCAGTGTTTTAACAGACGGACTGTGGTTAACTGAAGAAAATGAGGGTGATTAACTAAGAGAAGGTGATTAACCCAAGGAAAAACTCAGTGTTTTAACAGACGGACTGTGGTTAACTGAGAAGAAGTGCAAATATTGGTGTTTTAACTGACAGACAGTGATTAACCACGGGAGAAGAACCAAAAGAAGGTTGCGAACTCCGCAAGGGATTCAGTTGTAACAGGAGTAATGTGTTTAACCGAAGAAAGAAAAAAGAGACTCTCCAGGGGAATCAAAAGAACAATGATTGACCGCAAGAAAAGAATAGGGTATTGAAACGAAGAAAGCTTGCTAACCCAATGAACAAAGGACCGTAACCAAAAATGTGATTGATCAAGAGAGAGATCGAAAGAGATAAGAGTGGTCAAAGATCGATAGAGATTGCAAAGGGAAAAGAGTGATCAAGGATCGACTCGACGGGGAAAGAAAACACACTACCACCTGGAGATAGAGATGACTAACCAAGCACAAGGTCATTCGTCCCCTACCTGAAGTAGTCAGAATGAGAGTAGGAATTCTCCCTTCTCATTCCTTCTCTAACACACAGGGTGTAATGCGAAAATTTAAACAGACGACACAACAGCTACAAGTTGTACAGTGCTCCCGCGTAGAGAAACGGACAGCGTAACGACGTCAATTTGTACAGTGCTCCGAAGTAAGGCGTAGCGCGAAACTCCAACTCCACGGGGGAAAAAGAGAGAAAAAGCTCTAAAGGAAGCCTAAAGAGAGGAAAGGGGAAGATCAATTAATCGAAACATGGTTTCGATCAATTAATCAAAGGGAAAAACCACGCCAACAATTTTCCAAAGAGCGAAAAATCATTAAGGCAAAGGGTGTGAATTATTGATTATACAAAATTAAGCTCATCCATGAAGAATGAAACTTAATGCAAAACCAAGGAAAGGAGTACAAAACAGTACCAAATGATCCACAAATATACAACACAAAGTCATGTTATGTGATCATAGGCAAATGCAAGAATGATTATATTCACATGATGCCAAAACATGAACAATTTGAATAATCGAAAATGTGCATCGAAAGTTCATGAATAAGCTTCAAACAGAAGTTGAATGACACTTAAAATATCCATAAAAATTAATCATATCAATCCATGGAAGTTAGAGGAGGAAAGGATGTCAAACAAGCTTGAAAATGCAAGAAAATGGCACTTTGTTACAGTAGTAATCGATTACCCTAATAAGGTAATCGGTTACTTGCTTGAAAATAGCAGAATTTGGCAAAATTTGTGCAGAGTAATCGATTACTCCATTTGAGTAATCGGTTACTCGGTTAAAAAAAATAACGCTGATGCAAATTTGTGAAGAGTAATCGGTTACTCTCTTTGAGTAATCGATTACTACTGTAACAGTGGCAAAAAAAATAGCCAAAACAGCTTTTCAAAAGCAACTTTCAACACATAATCACATATCCAAACTACCACATGCTAAGACAAGAATTTGTGCACGAAAAACCAAGTTTATAAGCAGCAAATGATCAATAATAGAATCAATTAAACAAACAAGATCATGGATCAAGCAATGGTATAATCAATTCACATGCAAAATTATCAACTACATCGCGAATGATGCGAAAATGCTCGAAACAGAAAAATTAGTGAGATCCACCAACCAACAAGCCGGAGGTTTGGCTTGGTGAATGTTGCAAAGTGATCTTGATGAAGAAAATCAAAGAAAACCAGAGGAATCTTCAATTCGTAGACGAAACGTATCGAAACCGAGCAAAACCGCGAAATTGCACCGAAATCGAACTTGCACCAAATTGAATGTTATAGAACTTTTGGATTGAAGTAGAATGAGATGTAATTCCAGAAATCCAACAAAGAAATACCAAATGATAGAGGTTAAGCTCAAGAATTAATCACTTTCGATGTGAAAAGTGATTATCCTCCAAGAAATAAGAGCTTTTGGTGAGGTTTTGGAAAGAAATTGAGATGAATATGAAGAAGTAGTAGAGAAATTCAGAGAGAATGTGAGAGATTAGAGAGTGAATTGTCCAAAATGGTTGAAGGTCCTTGAAAAATGAGTGAATGTGAGTTTATATAGATTTTAGGTTCGGAGTATGAGAGGTTTGGAATTTGGTTTGGACTTAGCTTTGGGTTTGGAACAAGGCTAGGAGTTAGTCGAACTTCACTCACCGAGTCAAGGCGGTTAACTCGGTTAGTTAGAACCAACTCAGTACCAATCCCGAGGTGAACTCTACCATCCAAAGATCCACATTACTTGAAAAACAAGGAACATGGTGCACTTAATTGAAAGTGAAGCATTGGAGCAAATTAGAGTGAATTCTTGAAGACTCCAGAATGTTCCACAAGCTACTAGACCAATGTAGAATCCAAGACCAAAGTGTGTTCAAAGGTGCTGTCATGAAAAAGTAGCAGAATTTGCAAACTGACACAGAGTAATCGATTACCCTATTTGAGTAATCGATTACTCTAGCCAATTTTGCCCAATTTTTCCCACCTCCTGTTTTGACAAATAGGCATGGAAATCCTTATTTTGTGCTTGTCTTGATGATGTGATGACCTTGTGAGGATATGATTAATCGGGCTTGGAAAACCTGAATATTCTTGCAATCAAAACACAAAAAGAAACAATGCGAATGTGTATGCCAGCGATGCAAATGCTTATGCCCATGCAAAAAAGGCAAAAGGGGGAGGTCAAATTTCGGGTTACGACAGGCTGACAATGAATCCCAAGAGCTTTCCTGAACAAACACTGAATGTACATTTATTGGTGTTCAAGCGGAGTTTGTATTTCCTCATACGCTGGAATAACTTTGATAGATGTTCCACATGTTCTTCTTCTATTTTAGATTTGGAAATAATATCATCGACATATACTTTGATTTCTTTGTGCATCATGTCGTGAAACAGAGTTGTCATCGCCCTTTGATAAGTTGGCCCTGCGTTCTTTAGACCGAACGACATTATTTTGTAACAAAAGGTGCCCCATGGGGTGATGAATAAAGTTTTTTCCATGTCTTCTGGCACCTTTCTGATTTGATCATAGCCAGAGAATCCATCCATGAAGGAGAAGACTTTGAATTTTGTTGTGCTGTCTACCAGCATGTCAATGTGTGGTAGAGATAATCATCCTTTGGACTTGCTTTATTTAAATTACTGTAATCTACACACATTCTGACTTTCCCGTCCTTCTTTGGAACTAGCACTATGTTGGCTAGCCATTGAGGAATTTCTGAGGTGGCAAGGAAACCTGGGCCGATCTGCTTCTGTACTTCCTCTTTAAATTTGATGGCCATATCTGAATGAGTCCTTCTCAATTTTTGTTTCGCCGGAGGACATTTTTTTTTCAGTGGTAAGTGATGTTCCACGATGCTGGTATCCAACCCTGGCATGTCTTGGTAGGACCAAGCAAACATATCTGGAAATTCTTTGAGAAGTTTTATCAAGCCTTCTTTGATAGTTGGACTGGGAAGTGCTCCAATCTTAACTTCTTTCCTTTCTTCTTCTGAACCTAAATTGACCGTTTCTAACGGCTCTTTGTAAGGTTCAATGGACTTATCCTCTTGTCTGAGAATTCGGGAGATCTCTTTTTGAATTTCTTTGTCCTCTTCTTCTTCAGCTTCAAATACCGGGAATTCAAAGTTGGGAGATGGCATTGGATCGTATGTTTCAATGGGGTTTAAAACTAGTAATCTGCATGATGTGATGATCCCTTTTTTAGAAAAGACAGAGAGAATGCAAAAGTGTGTGCAGTGTATTTTTTTTTTAAAACGCTTGTTTTTATTTTAGGTTGTTTTTTAGGATTACCATGTTCTGAAAAGAAATACAAAAAATAAAATAGTAATAAATGTAGGAATTCAGAATGACATTATTTATTTATGATTTGTCGATTCTTGAAACACAACCCTATAAAACAAAACTTTGTCGCTTTGGACGAAGTGAAGAGGGACATTTACAAAAAAGTAAGCCCTATAAAACATCCATTTCACCCGGGCAAGGTGAAAGGTCAAAACAAAGATGCGGCAATTACTTTGATTTATGAATGAAATTCGGGACATCGGCCATGACCCAATGGCAACGAACTCCTCTGTGGATCACAAAGTCTAGTATCTTCTTTCTAGGTTTGTCTTTAGTAATTACACTGATTTCTGGCGTAGTGGGATCATTGGAGTCTTCTTCCTATGCAGAGTTATCATATGAGGACTATTCTGTTATATCTTCGACGATACTTTCATTCTCATGATAATCTCCTCATCCAGTTGGCTAGATATCCCCATATCTGATGTGAGAGCTTTCGGGAGCAGTGTATTTTACTAGAAAGTTGTACTTGTCGCTTGGCTTCCCCAAGGTATCCCATGTTTCTGAGGGGATAGATGAGTAATCTTCCTCAATGACGTTGACCTTAGGAAATGCATAGTTGATAAATTATTGTCCTCCGATCTTTGAAAATTCATCAAGGTGGTGTTGGACATTCCCGGAATGTTCTGGGTAAGGATTCCATGACCCTGGGAGAACATGCGTATTATTTTCAAGATCATTCAGCAGATATGCATTATCCGACTGACTCTTTTGCCCCGAGTTTTCCCTGTAAGGCTTCCAGATGGGAAAATCATCCAGGGGATCATAAGAATCATAGTCAAAGTTGTCTTTCATCAGAGCGTCTTTCTCTAATGATTTGGGTGGAGCACGACATCCTTCGGGATCACAATCTCCGTAGATCATTCTGATATCTGATCTTGGTATATATCTGGAACTTTGCTTGGGAGAGCAGAATGGCATGTATGTTTCTCCCTGTGATATATAAACTTCATCGTTAAAATAAGATTTCCACTCTTCATCTGTATAAAAAGAGTTATTCTCCTTGATGGTGTGGACTTCTTGATATATCGTGTGAAGGAAACCTCCGTTGTGGAAGAAATCATGAATGGGACGAAAGCTTTCATCCTTTTTTGTAGTCTGGGTACATGTTGGAGAAAAACCAAGGCCTTTTCTCATCTTGTTATCAGCAGGAATTATAATCTTTCCCCATCCTTTTATGTTATCACTCCCTATTATTTGGAGAGCGTCTTTGTATGAGGAAATCTGCGTTCCTCTTTCTTGGTGATTCTAATTACTCACCGAGAGTTCTTGAAATTGAGTCCCAACAACCTCCTCTGGTTCTAAGTATGAAAACGATGATAGGTTGCTCACAATTAAAGCTTGTTCTCCACATACTGTGACCAACTTGTCATTCTTGACAAACTTCAGCTTCTGGTGAAGTGCCGAAGTGACTGCCCCTGCTTCATATATCCAAGGTTGTCCTAATAAACAGGTGTATTCCGCTCGGATGTCCATGAACTGGAAAGTGTGGGGACCGATGGTTATGGGAAGATCGACTTCGCTGATAACTATTTTCCTGGATCCGTCAAAGGTTTTGACGATGATCTCACTGCCTCTCATGGGATTACCTTGAAAATATAGTCGTACCAAAGTTGACCTTGGCATGACGTTTAAGGATGAACCTTTGTCTACCAGTATGCTGGCTAAAGCATCATCCTGGTAATTGACTGTTATATTGAGTGCCATGTTATCATTCTTGCCTTCCTCTGGAAGTTCTTCATCACTGAAACCCAAATTGTTGCAGGAAGTGATGTTGGAAATAATGTTGTCAAACTGACCCACTGTCACATCTTGTTCTACAAAGGCTTGTTCTAAAACTTTCTGTAGAGCTTCTCTGTGAGCTTCTAAACTGAGCAGGAGGGACAAAATGGATATCCGAGAAGAAGTTTGTAACAATTGATCCACAATGTTGTACTCGCTTTCCTGGATGAGCTTTAGTATTTCATCGTTGTTCTTTACGGGCATGTGTTGCTGGATTGACCAATTTGTTGATTAGGAACTTCAACTTGAGGTTCCTTTTCTCTTGCAGGTTCTCCAACTCCTCTGTTGAAGATTCGACCGCTCTGGGTAACTCGACTGATATCAGTAATGTTTACAATGGATTGTAGTGGAGTTTCTTTTCCATCTTATATCGTAGTTGCACCGTACTTGTATAGAATACCTTTCTCTTATTTGTACGGTATTGGTCCTGGTAAGTAGATGACCACAAGGGCTATTTGGGTCTTTCGACTGTCATAAGCAACCTCAATCGGCTCTAGGTTGGGAACTTTTCTACTGTCAAGAGGGATCTTTGACTCATTGAGAAGAGGAATTATGTTGAAAACATCCTTGGTAATTCCATGATTGACAAGTTCTCTTTTATTGGAGATTGTGACAATGCTTTTGTCTAGTAGTCCTCGCTCCTTGTTTTGAACAGGGAGGCAACCTTGTACCATGTTGATTGATTGAGAATTCAAGCATGGTTGAGTTTCCTTTTGGTCTAACTGATGCTGGAGAGCTACTCGTACGAGGTAGCATCCTTGGTTATTTTCTGAACATATTTCATAGCGTTCATAATTATGAAGTGGTACCCGACCGTGCCCACTTGGTATGCAGTGCATCCTTACCAGATCCATTTCTAGTAAGCGGATATCACAACTTTGGTGTCTATCAGGATTTCCATTAGTTATGCTAACTTGTTGCGTGTCTTCATCCTGGTAGATTGGGAGCCACTAGTGGTCCAAAAGATGTTGAAGAGTTCTTTGTACAAGTGCACAACTTGATCATTTTCGGAGCATTCTTTGCAGTCTTGATAATTATGCGGGTAAAGGAACCCAAGTCTGACCTGATTGGCATGCAATTCCACTAGACTGGTACTCATTTAGCGAATGTCTAAGATCTAAACCATGTTGACCTAATGATCATTCCTTTCATGGTAGTCTTGGATCCATCCGAGATCCATTTGACGTTGGAGGGCCTCTTATACGAAAGAGAATCCATGATTGTCTTTTGAGCAAATCGGGCAAGCGCTGTAGTCATGCAGCGGCAAGTTGTAATACTGACTTTGTCTTGAATACATTGCCACTAAATTGACGAATCCTGCGATCCTGAATCCAATCTAGATCTATTTGCTCTTGAAGAGGTGCTTGTACAATGACACACCCTTGATTGTTCTTAGAACAGACATCACATTGAAGATAGTTGTGAGAGGGTACATGGCCGTACCCGCTCTATCTGTAATGCATTTTCACCAAGTTTGTTCCTAGTAGGCGCACATCGCGGATTTGATAGCTGCCGCCGAGTTCTCCTTCTATCCAGTTTACTGAAGTTTTCTCATGTTGCGGTAATGAATTTGTCTGAACATTCGGGTTTGTATCTTTGAAAGCTAAAACCCCGTTTCTGACGAGCTTCTGTACATCAGATTTAAAGCTGAGGTAATTCTCAATGTTATATCCTGATCCTCCTTGATGGTAAGGGAAAGTTTATTCTGCTTTGAACCAAAAAGTTGGATTGTCCGGTACTGTGAGAGGAGTCCTGGTTTAAACATGCTCCTTGGCCTGCAGAAGTGGAAATAACTCTGCATATAACATTGGTATAGGGTAAAACCCTAGTGATCGTGTAGTACGATTGTTATTATTGTACTGCGGGCAGGCCTGCTGAAGAGGGTATTTCTGCCTTTGCTGATACTGTTGTTGATTTGATTGGCTCTGAGTAACCTGAGGTTGATATGTTGGTGCTGGCGCTGGGTTGATAGCGGGAGTTACTGTTGCTACCTGCCGAGGTAGATACCTTCGTCTTTGCTTACCTAGAGAGATATTACTGATATCTTGCTCTTTCTTCTTTTGGAAAGCACTACCGTATCTTTTAGTACTTCTGGATGGCTTTGCATCTTTGAAAAATCGTCCTTCTCAGACTGTTTCCTCAAGGCGTACCCCCATATTCACCATTTCAGTGAAATCGCTAGGTGCACTGGAAACCATTCGGTCATAATAAAATGAGCTCAATGTTTTTAGGAAGATCTTTGTCATTTCCTTTTCCTCGAGAGGAGGACAGATCTGGGCGTCAATTTCACGCCATCTCTGAGCATACTCCTTGAAGGTTTCTTTATCTTTTTGGGACATTGCTCTGAGTTGGTCCCTATCTGGTGCCATGTCCAAATTGTATTTATACTGTTGAACAAAAGCTGTCCCAAGATCTCTAAAAGTACTGATCTTGGTGAGGTTTAAACCCATGTACCATTTGAGTGCGGCACCGGTTAAACTGTCTTGGAAGTAATGGATTAGTAGCTATTTGTTTTCTGTCTAGGTAGACATTTTCCGAGCGTACATTACCAAATGACTTTTGGGGAAAGAGTTGCCTTTGTATTTTTCAAAGTCAGGCACCTTGAATTTGTGCGGTATCTTTACATTAGGGACCAAATAGAGATCAACGGCGTCCTTGCCAAACAAGTCATGTCCACGAATGGCATATAGTTCCTTCTGCATTTCCAATAATTGTTCTTGGAATTCATTCATCCTTTCATATACTTCTTCGTTTCTACCAGAAGTGGCCTGCAGAAATTGTTCCTCTAGAATAGTGTCTACCACCGGTTATGGTATAGACATTATGGCGGTAACTCTTGGCGCTTCAGTGACCTGAAGTTTGTAACGTTTAGGAGTTTCCGTCGTAACTCTTACATCTTCATTTATTTGAAGTTTGTAACCTTCAGGTCTGGAGGTTCCTGATATGGCTTCTGGGTCTTTAGTGACCGGAAGTATATATCCTTCTGGTATAAAATTTAGAGGCATGCCCCAGAGAAAACCTTTGGGTATATTGTACTGAGGATGACTGCCAGGTGTCTCAAACGCTGGTGTAGACATAATCTCTGAGATCGCAGTCCTTTGAGGTTGTTGATCTTGAGCTGCGGACAGGGATTCAATCGTGTTGTGGAGCTTCTCCAAACTCTCCTTCAGAGCGTTGATTTCTTCTCTCAGCTCTCTGTTCTCTTCTTCGAGATCGTCATTTTCTTTTGCCGATTGGCCCGAGTATTGTATGAATGATACAGTTTTACTATAGAGTGCAACACATGTGTGAGACTCAATGACAAAGATGTGTTATGTGAGAATGATGAATGATATGCAAAGAATGAGAACGAACTTTTTTTTTTAGTTTTTGTTTTCAAAAGAACTTTTAACAATTATGTTGCGAATATCATACAGCGGTGGAAATCCTTTTATTGAAATAAACAAATTACCGTATTTTACAGGGAAAAGTACAGTATTTTACAAAGTGAGAGAAGGAAAATTAGGCCTAAGGATCCTGAGTTTTCTATGAGGAAAGCTCAGATGATGGTTCCTGAATTTTTCTTTTCTTTGATCGGGCCCCTTCAACCGTTGTCGGGTCGATGATCCTTTGCCAAGTGAAAGGAGAGAGCAAATTTTTTCGTTCCTCCTAACTTTCTATAGTATGCTGCTCTAATATATCAATCAGAGCATCCTTTTCCTTCAATAGTTCTTGGATCTTTGTGCATTCCAAATTAATAATCTGGTACTTGTTCTTCCAAGAGTTCTTCTCACGTTGGACTTTGTTAAGAGCGATCTGGAGTTTTTTCGCATCGGACATGAAATAAAGGACAAATTCCTTCAAGGGAAAAACTTCTTGACGAGGGTAAGACATCTTCAGTTTGATGGCCCTAGTTTGTACCCATTGGAGATAAGGCTCTGCAGATATGCAATTTGGCCTTTCTAGGGACTCTCTCCCCTTCCTGTGAACATGTTGCTAGGCATGCACTATTTCTTTCTTTAGTGCCATGTCATTCTCTCCTTCCTTGAAGAAAAGGCCCTCCAGATGAATATTATGTGGTATATTCTTCATCGGGTATCCAAGTTGACGGCGAGCTAAAATTGGATGGTAGTTGATTCCTCCCTTAGTACCAATGAGGGGTATGCTGGGGAAACTTCCACATTTGTCGATGCTTTTTATTCCGTCATTGATACGATTGTACTAATCTATGTCAGAATTGGTAAGAGACATAATCTTCTACGACCATCGCAGACCACTGATGTGATCCCAAAAAGCAGCAGACTTAGGTAAGTGGGAAATAAACCATTTGTAGAGTAATGGTACACAACATGTGATCATCCCTCCACTGTACAATTTCTTAAGTGTACAGAATGATAAGCATTTGTGAGCAAGGTTGGGACTAGGTTCCCAATTAAGAATATCTTAAAAGCATTGGTGTCGACGAAGTTGTCAATGTTGGGAAAGAGGAATAACCCATATATGAGCAGAACAAAGACACCCCCGAAAGCAATTATATTTCCTATATTGGCAAAATATAGGGCTTTCTCCATAAGGAATTTAGCCGGAAAACCCTGGATTCCTCCCTTGGTGGTCATGTGAGTTCTGATATCTGACTCTTCCAAAGAGGTTGCTCTTGCAATGGCTTGATCTTTTGGAATTTCTTCCAGTCCAGAAAATGGATCTTGATTAGTGATAGGTAAATCAATCAGGTGAGAGTACTCTTCCAATGTGGGCGTGAGCCGATAGTCTGGAAAAGTGAAGCAGTGGTATACTGGATCGTAGAACTGAACCAATGTAGACAGGACTCCTTCAACCATGCTGACTTTCAAAAGAGACAATAGTCCTCCGTGCTTAGCTCTGAAGGCTTCGGGATTAGCAATCATCCTTCGCAATTTCCTTAGGTCTTCCAGTTTTGGAACCTTGAAGGTGTACTTGTGCGTTTTTCTTCTACCTGGATACATAACGCAACTTCTGATATTTGCAATTATTATTTTAGTTCTTTTAGAAAAAGATTTTTTTTCTTGTTAAAATTTTTTTTTTAAATGAATGAAATGCATGGGTGCATGAATGTAGCAAACAAAAACATTTGAAAACATGGGTTTAAGGGTTCATCGCTGTAGCACCCCAAAATTTGCTTTCACTTTTCTAACCTCTAACTGGCTTATGCTTCATTCATTTGCATTTTAGCTAGTTCATGCATATCATTTGGTTCTATGGTTATGGGTTCAAGGTTCTTTGATATTCAATAGTTAGAACCGTCTCCTTATTTTTTGCAACTTTTATGTTCGGCTCGGAAGCCAATTCATCAAGGGAAGTGGCAGAAATTAATTGTTTCTGGAATTTCGGTTTTTGCTGGTTAACTATGCCGATGGTGTTCAAAGTTCAAAACTTCTGATTGGATCAACATTTTTGAGCGATTCCTATGCCAAAAGTTCCGTCTTGATATCCTCTCCAACTTTCATGTATTGGCCGAAGGCAAATTCTTTGAAGAAGATCTCCGAACACGCGAATTCTTTGAGTCAATGTAGTGGAAAAACAGTGAAAAATAGTGTTGAACCGGTGTATTTCGGACACTAAAAAATTCATAACTCTCAGCTCGTTCATCGGTTTTGATCCGTTCTTTCGGCATTATTTTTGTCTTGATGTTATCTTCATGCCCTATGTTTTCAACGGGAGCCGATTCCGAGCGGAAGGACTCCGAAAGTGTGAATTACCAGTGGAATTCATTGATGCGGTTCACTGTCTGTCAGATTTTTGAAAAAAATCATAACTCGGTCAATTTTTATTGGATTGTGTCCATTCTAGAAGCACCGGTTCACAAATTTTATTCTCTTCAAGTTCAAAGACAAGCTCGGATTTGAAAGGTGCTCCGAATATCATCGTTTTGGTTTATTTCGCAAAACGGAAATGCTGAACCGAAGAAAAAGGTTGAAAGTTGTTTCACGGTAAAATTCATATCTCACTCGTTTTTTGTCCGATCGTGCTCATCTTTTGACACGAGGTCACTGACTCGTAGATCTACAACTTTTCTGAAAAAGTCGAACCGAGATTCTGCTCCAAAATACATGACCTTGTCACGTTTTCGAGTAGCAGACAGTAAATAATCGGAAAAAATGACTTTTGACAGTGACGTCTCGCCGCTTAAACGTATCAAACTCATTCAATTTTGATCGAATGACGTCCCTTATTTTTACGTTGTGTCCGTGACTCAGACGCGGACAATTTCGTAAGATGCTCAGAGTCAAAATTTTGTACCGAGCAAGGTGTTATTTTCACTTAAGCTGCCGATAAGCTAGAATTTTACCGTTTTACCTCATTTTTCCACCACACTATATATTCAAAATGCCCTCTCATTTCCCTCCAACCTCATTCATAATTCACAAACACCAAAAATTCTAGTTTGACTCTTTCAAAAATCAAATCAAGTTCTCTCAATTTTTTCTTAAGAACACAACAACAACTTCATCAATCTTCAAGAACACTCAAGAACGCAAAGTCTCCGATCAAACTCCGACCACCGCCGATCAACCGCGATCGTCTGCCCCACTCCAACTGGACCACTGCGCCGACCTCCCTAGCTCCGGCCAGCCACCGTGCCATAGTCCCTTCTCTCCACGGATTCTTCATCAATTGCTCCTCCGATCTACTTTCCGATAACAATTCTTGAATTTTTCGCTTCATTATTTGTTAATTGTTGAGGTTTAGATTGAATTAAAGTGAGTTTGATATTGTTGTAGCTTAGGTGTTTGATAAAATGCTTAGGTGAACACTTGAATTCAAGAATTGTGATAATAATTGTGATGAGATTTGTTCTTGAATTGTTGATGTTGTGATTAATTGATTCTTGAAATAAGTTGATTATGAGCAAACGTGGAATTGGATGATTTCATTTGAATTGTTGTGTTCCGCGTGTCTAAACTAATCTGGTTCCACAATTGTTGATATTCAATTTGCATCAAGATTGGATTAACCGTGGAATTCTTTGATTGTTCTGTAATATAGTTCGCGTGTCGAGAATTATTGATTCGCATGCTTAATGGATGATTTTGCTTGGTCTACATGTTTGAAAGTCGCGTAATCGATGTGCATTAATTGTGTATGATCATTGGCTTGAGCTTGGTGCATGTTTGCTTGAAAAATAAAAGTTCGGTTGTGCAGGAACGTTATTGTGTCGCTTTCCCGTAAAAATGTGTTTTGGCCATAACTTCCTAACTGTGGCATGTTTTTACGAATACGAATAATGTAACTTGACTTTGATGATGATTCCGGAGCTGTTGGTGGACTTTTTAGTCGATTTCAGACAACTTTTTTCAACTGTTTCGCTACTGCCATTCGACGAAATCGTCCTTTAAGTCCTACTTCCGAGCGGAATTAATTCAAACCGAGTTCGTTTTTGAGTCCGTTGGCACGTTTGTGGTCAACCATGTGATTTTCGTTCAATTCTGAGTCGATGATTTTTGACGCATTTTTTCCGTTTTGAGGCTTTTAAGCTCCGCTTTGTGCGGATTTTACTTGTCGACTTGCATTTGATATGTGCTTATGCTTACTTGTTCATGCATGATCATTGTACTTGCGTTTGTTCATTTCCGGATTGACTTGGTGCATATTTTATGTTATTGCGTAGTTACTGCCCCGTCTTGAAACACAAGTTCCAATGCATGTTTATTACTCGTATGCTCATCATTGTGCTTGGTTTTGAGTTGCGATACATAGGTGCAACCTTCGGTTGCACCTCCTTGTGGTTTCTAATGCTTTTGTTGAGTTTATGCAAGGTTTTCATGGAGATTCCGACGACGGTTATGCACTTGGTATTCCACATTATTTGTGGGATACCACCTCGCCTGTGACATAATTACTATGCTATATACCGTTTGTTTGTCTAGATTATACTTTGTACAAGTCGAATTTGTGTAGTCGCTTTCGACTTGCGCGCTATGTGTGATTTATTTTCGCTTATGCTTGTACCGGATTTCTGAATCGCTTTTGTTTGCCTGATGGTAGCTTGCTCTCCGGGTTTCTTGTTCTGCTTGCGTCGCTATTTACGGATTGCTATCCGTTGGGTATAATTTCTTGAACCGATTTACTCTTTTTTTGCATTTTTTCTTTTGATGCCATGAGAAGTAGGATTGGGAGTCCGTGCCACTTGTCCGGCAATGCTGGAAGTCCTTAAAGGAGGCTCTGTTTGTGATTGTTTACTATCGTGCCTAAGACCTCCAAAGAGGCATCCCATTCCCATATCCCCTCGTGAGACCTCCGAGAAGGCAATTGACGGAAGGTAGGGTTCGCAATCGACCCCCGTTATTCTAGTTGAGTCGTTCCTAGCTCTCATTACATGATTGAAGCTTTGAACATCACCTGCTCCTGTTATCGAGTCGGTCAAGTGGAATGAGGGTTTAACAATCAAACCCCCACGCCTTGTCTATAGCTCGCATTGACCAATGCTGATGCTTATGTGATCTGATTCACATCTTCCCCTTTCTTACTCTACTCTCCATGGTTCTCGATACCGTTGGGTGAGTACCCCTATTTCCCATAGCTTGCTTGTTTGCCTCGGTTGATAGGACCCCTTGACTAAAGCTCCCCCCTTTCATATTTTGATTATGTGACATTATTGTTGACTGACACTGTTTACTCTTTCGTTGCTTTTAGTTCATTTTGTGATTGATTTATCCTGTGTTTACTTGTCCAATGACATGATCCCCTCAGGACTCCTAGCTCCAATTAATTTTTGATTAAGTTGGAAGTAGGAGAGACATTAGGATAGCAATCCATGTATGATAATAAGTAGGATAGTCCCCTAACCTCAACATTAGGGCCATCTTTTGCATGACAACTCTAGGATAGAATTCCCCTTAGTGTTTTCTTTTCTTTGAGTCTTCTCTTCTCATCTCTTAATATTTCTAAAACACTTAATAAATATAACATATATTGTGCTCGAGCCTTAAGTGTAGGAAATGAAGAACGAGGGGTCTCCCCTCCTCTTCTAGAGTGTGTAGCATACGTCCCATTTGGGGGCGACCATGCGACTCACTCGTTCCCGCATGGTAGACTTTGGTGCAATATGAGTTACGAACTAACTTCAAAACACTTCTTTTTAAAAAACACAAAACAAATTCAAACCTTTTTTATCCTTCGGGATTGTTAAGTTTTAAACCTATTTTCAGAAAAGAGCACGTTATTTTTCGTTTGTCGCAAACAGGCATCGACCCTAACTGTCGGACGCGAACTTAACGTCGCTCATAAAAACGCTAAGACCTTGTTAGGTTGAACTACGTCTGCTCTAATTTCCTCTCTCTATTTCGATTAAGGATACGTAGGCACAAGACGCTGATGTCTTGGCGAGCAACCTCCCCCCTTAGTTCGTGTCCGAACTACGTTGACTCTGACTTTCCCACTGCCCGAGGGAATACGTAGGCATAGGGCGACGATGTCCTATCGAGTCACTTCCTTTTCTTTTTTCCCCCCGTTTCTTCATTCTCATTCGTTCCCGTTCCGTTTCCTTTCTAGTAGCAGTGGAGCTCCAGACGACGACACCCTTTGATCGAGACAATAAGCGTGGATCCCATCGAGTATGATGGACGCGTGGGGTGCTAACACCTTCCCTTCGCATAACCGACTCCCTTACCCGTTTCTCTTGGTCGCGAGACCATGCTTTTCCTTCCCTCAGGTTTACGCAGTGTTTCCTTTCCGTCTCTTGGGATAAATACACATTGCTGGTGACTCTGTTTCTGCGCCACTTTCGCGTTTGTACCTGGATGAAAATCCCAGGAGCGACAGCTGGCGACTCTGCTGGGGAAAGAGATTGACCTCTTGATGATCCATCCCCTTTGCGAGTCAATCCTAGCGCTTGTCTGTTTATTTTCATTTGGTGTTTATTGTGGTGCTTTATTTTGTTGTATATTACTGTATTACTGTATTACTGTTTTACTTGTTTTACTGTATTTACCGCATTTATGGCATTGCATTTCATTATTATGCTGGATTGTGTTGTGCTGTACTAGTTTTCTGTTTGGCAGGTTGGGATGTTTTGAGAGAAAAGCCCGATACCCATGCTTGAGCATACACCTATGATTAGTGTGTAAAGTAATATGACTTGTGTGGCATTTAGCCAGACGTAGTATACATGAAAACTCCACATCCAGACGAGGTTTTCTTTGGTAATATTATATCCCGCGCATTTGGGGCAGACGATGGAATGTAACCTGGAAAACTATCGACTCTGGCGACCATATACCGAGGACTCAGTTGCGGCACTCCTCCCGAGAGGTGATAATGGCAGACCAGAAATGGCAAATCCATTACACTTTTTGATCTGAGGACCCAATGTTGGGAACTTGCTATATGATATCCTTTTTGAGGGGAATCAGTTGAGGCCTCCTCGATTGATGATGATTCCAAACCAGAAATGGTGAACGTATCATCATTTCTCGACCTGAGAGCCGTGATATTGAGGATCCTCGGTTTTCTAGTACCCACATGTGAGATGGGCGGGTGTTTACAGGTTTGCAGGTAACCTTAACTTTCATCCTACCTGGTATTCTGGTGCTCTTATCAGTGTGAACTTATCAGCCTGGTATTCTGGTTATTCTGGTATTCTGGTTATTCAGATATTCTGGTATTCCGGTATTCTCTTCAGAGCAGACCTTTGAACTTATCCATTCAGCAGCACAGCAGTACAAAGCTTTTTGGAAGCCATGATCCCATGTCTGTTGCATCTTCATCATCATTTTTGCATACATGTTCTTGTATTTCCAAGGGATATTAACTTTGAGACTCGTTGCAAAGCATTTCCGTCTTTTTCTTGTGGTTTGTACCAAAAAAACTTGAATCAAAACTGAATGATTCCTTGGAAATATTCGAACATGGCATTTGCATTTCATTTCCATACTCATTTGCATAACAGGTTTTCGAGGCTGGTTATTCTTATCCCGATCTGGTTGTCTCTGAATTACAGTACTTAACTGCTCAAGCCGTCCAGAAGTTGATCATGGAGCAAATTCAAGCGGAATTGAGGGAAGTACGAAGCCAAATGGGGCAGTTTATGTGGAGCATGCAAGCGTTGATTCAAAACCAGAGAATGCTGAAGGAAGAGGTCAATAAACTGAAGACACAGATGAGCCTGGTTATGGAGGTCGTGAGGGGTGTGCTAAACAAAGATAGTACTCCCATGCCTGAAGCTGCGGTTGGAATTGTCTCTCCTTCATTGTTTAAGGAGTCCCTCCCAAAGAGTGTGCAGATTATCACTGTGACCATCCCGGCTATATCTCCGCAACAGGGTAGTGCTCCTCGTCGGTGTCAGGTTAGACCAAAGATGAACCAGCACTTCGAGACTCCACCAGTGCCATATTCTCAGCTATTACAGCATCTTCTTCAGTTGCAAATGGTACAGAAAAGGACTCTGGTTCCTCTTACTGGTATTCCCCCACTGGGTTATGATGCAAGAGCTCATTGTGACTTCCACTCTGGTGTGCTGGGGCACAATGTGGAAAATTGTAAGGCCTTTCAACATGCTGTCCAGGATCTGATCGATTCGAAGGAAATTGAATTCACGCTGACCATACAAGGTGGTCCTACTCTAGCTGTTGAAAAAGAAGTGGATATCCTTGTTGCCTCTCCCAAAGCTACATCAAGTCAGGGGCATTTCTTGCAGTCCTTGGTCTTAGAATCCCCACGTCTGCAACTGCTGCCTACTCCTCGATTAAGTCTGAGGGGGAAAGAACCTGAGCCAGAGGAACACGCGAATTAGAATCAACAGCAGAATAGTTCCCAAGGGGGTCGATGGAAGCCAAGAAACAGACAGTTTGTTGTGCTACCAAGGCTGTATGGTTAGATATTGCCAGAGTTGGTTAAAAGAGGGTTGATTGTGCCGAGGAAACCAGATCCGATCATTCCTCCATATCCACCGGGGTTTAATGCCAATGCTCGATGTGGATACCATGCTGGGGCACGGGGGCATTCAACTGAGGATTGTAAGGCGCTCCCGCACAAGGTGCAAGATCTGATTGATGCAGGGGTCATTACTTTCACTACAGATGGTATACATTTCAACTGAAGCTTCCCAAGTGAACACTTGAGGCTGCAAAGACATCATCCAAAGCAACCAGTCCAGACGGAGTCAAGTCTCCTCAACAATGGCAATCATCAGTTTCTTTACTGCATTTTCACATGTATCTTTCATTTGTTTGTTTAAACACTGTCTGCATGTAAAAACTTGTTTGTGTTTTGAAAGATGATTTTAATGCAATGAATTTGTTTTCTTGAAGTGTTTTATTCGTGTTCACTCATTCATGTTTATATGCACTGCAATACCAACTTTCTTGCCTTAAACTCTTGAGGGAGGATGATGAGGTAAAAACGCAAAATCTTCGGTTAGGTGCTTTTGGATAAAACCCTGTTGAGGATGTACATGCATTGTTTCAAGTCCCTAAACACTGGAGATATAAGGGAGATAGACCCTCGTTAACCCCTTTGAGCCTTGAAGTAGGAGTTTCTTTCGTACGAAAAAACCCTCACACTTAACCCAGGGGCAGGGTAGGCGTTAGTTAGATTAACCGAGCTTTCAAATTTCAAAAGGAGTGTGCATCTGAGGATCCATTACTTTCTATTCCACAATCAAGAGGTCAAGAGATGTGAAACCACAATGGTTATCCATCAACAATCAAGGAGTGAGGCAGTCACAACCCTTTCAAGCAAGTCAGACAAAACGGTGTCACGCGATTTGATTAAAAAAAAGAAGAATCAAAAGAAAAAGAAAAAGGAAAAAGCCCGCTAAGTCGAAACTTGAAAACAAGCAACTTAGGCAAAAGTTAGGGCATCCCGCTGGACTTCAAAATCGAAAAACTCAAAAGAGTCAGTCCAGGAAAAAATTAGGGATCAAAAAGCAAAAGAACGAAAAAGAGAAAAGCAAAAGGATTACAAAAGAAAATCCTAGAGCAAGAACAAAGTCGTGTGACTACGAATAAAAGACAAAAGGGGGTGACTGTCACTCTAAAACCTCATTAGGTGTCAAACCATCAGTTGCATGGGTTCCTTAAAGATCACAAAATCTTTTTAGGAGATGAGCGTTTGTGTCAGATTAGCTGAACGTAGGTTTGAAGAACATCACGAAGAGTGGGTCGGAAC
The DNA here is from genome assembly GCA_022829125.1 of Lathyrus tuberosus. Classification (NCBI taxonomy): domain Eukaryota; kingdom Viridiplantae; phylum Streptophyta; class Magnoliopsida; order Fabales; family Fabaceae; genus Lathyrus; species Lathyrus tuberosus. Next base: position 1,407,281 of record JALAZF010000250.1, on the reverse strand, counting down.
CAATAAACTTTGAGCCTTAAATCCTTTTTTCTCAAAACCGTGAACCAGGCCACGTTACAACCCTTAAAAGTCCTAATTGAAGCAGGGTTTATTCCGAAAGTGCACTTTAGCGAGATAACGTTCCTGACTCCTATGAGTTGTGCTAATAAGATTTTTGTTGGTATTGCATGTGCGTATTGTTTTCCATTTAAAAATCAATGTCGCATCCCAGCTAGTGATTCGTTCACGAGGCTTGGCGACGCATTTTCAATAAAACTTCAAGGTTAACACGAGTGTTGCATTAGAATTGTCATTCTCATAAATAAACATTTTCTGCTTGCATGTGTTTGACATCAAAGAAGCTTACACAATGAACGTCAGTCGAGAAGCTCGAGCACGCCAAGTTGAGATGGCGAAAACTCCAAAGGACAGTCATGTCAAGGGGTATGTGGCCAAGAGACGGTACGCAGCCTGGGGCTCCCGATAAATGGTGATAAGATGTAGCCAATCTGGAGCAGTCACATTGAAAACTCTCCCTAAAGCAGCCAAACAAGGGCAATCACGTCAAGATTTGGGCAAATCTCTCGAAGACCAGTCAGTCGGGGCAAACTCACTTCAAGGCTCGTATTGGGGCATGCCACCTCTAGAGCACGAGAAGTTATCCTTTCCTGAGGACGGTCAGTTGAAAGCATCTCGTCAAGGTACGAGATACCGGGGCAGAATATTTCAAGTCATTACAAATCCTTTCAAGGTAATTTACTTCATGGATTATGAATTCTGGGGCAGTTGCGTCGAGATCTGATAAATCTCTCCAAGAGTTTGAAGACCCTGGGGCAGTGTAAATGCCCAGTCTTATATAAAATCCTCTTGAGATGATTTCTTCCTTTAGACCTGGTGGTCTGGGGCAAGTGGAGAGTTCAAAGGGTCGTTTATGACCATAGAGACAGGTCAGGCTGGGTAACAAGTTTGTTTTTCCCCAATAGCGTTACTCTCCCCAGCACTGAAAGTTCATCATCCTCAGCAGAACTCATTCTCCCAAGCAAGCAGTTTAAAGTGGATTACTCCGAGGTGAATGTGGTTGTATCCCCAGCAGGAGGTGTGTTGGATGTCTTTGAAAAGACTTTATTTTCCCACAGAGCCTGGTAATCACTTTCCTCAGGAGGTCAGGAAGTGTAGTTCCGTCAGCAACGACATGCTTTAATCCCTAGCAGGGTAAATTCTTTCCTCCAACAGCAGGTTAAGCTCAATGATATCCCTCGGTAGGCGTCGTTGACCATTCTCCCCAATAGATCTATTCTCCTCAGCAGTGAAATTCATCTTCCTCAGTAGGTAGTTGCTCTCCCCAGCCAGGGTACAGAAGATTATTTCCCCAGCGAGAGTTGTGGTTGATTGATTACTCTCTTGGAAAGCAGCCAGAAGTCGATACTTCTGCATCCCCAGCAAGAGACTGATGGAATATCTTCTTTGGACAAAGATGTTTTTTCCCACAGAGTCTTGGCACCCATTTTCCTCAGCTAGTCAGGAAGTGTTTTTCTTATCAGCAACAGTATGGTCTGATCCCTAACAGATGAGTAAGCTTGATGGTATCCCCTAGCAGAGTTGGTGTCGTCAATCACTATTCCCCAAGCAGGTTTGCTAATAATGGCTGATATTCCCCAACAGGGTGAAGGCACATATGTCTCCCAGCAGCAGGTTAAGTTCAGTGATATCCCCAAGCAGAGTTTGGTGGTGATCTTCACAGTGGTTTGTTCAACATCGGTTGATATCCCCAGCAGGTCTTAAGTCCAATTGTTATTGGCATCCTTCAGATCCAGGTTTTGAGTTCTAACTTCGGTAGAAGTCATTGATAATCCCCAGTGGAGGGAATTTCTCTTTGGGTTCCATCTCCAATATTCATTTTATCCATCCTCCAACAGAGTGGAAGTTCTCTCGGAGTTTTCATCTCCAACAGAGTTTGTGATCAGGAAGTCGTTCAGTGAAATCTTCCTCAGCAGGATCTTTTGATTCAGAGGACAATTTAGTTTGTCATCCCCGGTGGAGTTGCTTTCGTCTTCAGCATTTAATTTGCTGGAACGCCTCTTTTGCATTGCATAAGCATTCTTGCATGGTATCCTCCCAAAAGCGTAGCATTTCCATTTTGTATGGAGCATTACGCCATAGAAAAATTCAAACATATGCATTCGAAGCATAAGCCAGGTTTGATATCTATTACTAGTTTCTATCCCCAACAGAAAGAGATGTAATTTAGGAGATGTTGCTTGACATTACACTGTAACCAGTGGATTCGTCCTTCTTACTGTTGTTCCTTCCTATACTCCCCTACAGAGTTTTCTGTGCAGATTTCTCTTTCCCCAGCGGAGTCTTCTTCTTTCCAGGTCGTAAGTCCGTTGATTCTACTTCCTGTGCATGTTCGGCCGTTATCCCAACTATTGGTTGGTAATCTATGTTGAGTTCGCCTTTGGTCGGCGTTCTTGTTTATCCCAACTTTTGGTTGGTATTCTCTTGGTTATTCCAACTATTGGTTGGTACCCTTCTTTTATCCAAACTATTGGTTGGTAATTTGTGTTGAGTTCGCCTTTGGTCGGCGTTCTCGTTTATCCCAACTTTTGGTTGGTATTCTCTTGGTTATTCCAACTATTGGTTGGTACCCTTCTATTATCCCAACTATTGGTTGGTAATCTGTGTTGAGTTCGCCTTTGGTCGGCGTTCTCGTTTATCCCAACTTTTGGTTGGTATTCTTTTGGTTATTCCAACTATTGGTTAATACCCTTCTTTTATCCCAACTATTGGTTGGTAATCTGTGTTGAGTTCGCATTTGGTCGGCGTCCTCGTTATCCTAACTTTTGGTTAATATTTTTTATCCCAACTATTGGTTGGTACCCTTTTTTTATCCCAACTATTGGTTGGTAAACTTTGTTGAGTTCGCCTTTGGTCGGCGTCCTCGTTATCCTAACTTTTGGTTAATATCTGTTATCCCAACTTTTGGTTGGTCTCCTTTGTTGTGAGTACGCCTTTGGTCGGCGTCCTCGTTATCCTAACTTTTGGTTAGTATCTGTTATCCCAACTTTTGGTTGGTCTCCTTTGTTATGAGTACGCCTTTGGTCGGCGTCCTGGTTATCCTAACTTTTGGTTAGTATCTTTTATCCCAACTATTGGTTGGTCTCCTTTGTTGTGAGTACGCCTTTGGTCGGCGTCCTCGTTATCCTAACTTTTGGTTAGTATCTACTGCTTCTAAGTCCACTTTCGGTTGGCAAACACTTTATTTTGTATCTCCCCACAGGTTGCAAATTTCAGGGTTCTTTTGGTATTCAATCTCTGTGTATCCTTGAATGTCTGAAAGTCGTTGCTATCATACCTTCAGGACCAAGTTGATTGAATAAGGGCAGTTGTAGCACCCCAAAATTTGCCTTCACTTTTCTAACCTCTAACTAGCTTATGCTTCATTCATTTGCATTTTAGCTAGTTCATGCATATCATTTGGTTCTATGGTTATGGGATCAAGGTTCTTTAATATTCAACAGTTAGAACTGTCTCGGTATTTTCTGCAACTTTTATGTTCGTCTCGGAAGCCAATTCATCAACGGAAGTGGCGGAAATTAATTGTTTCTGAAATTTCGGTTTTTGCTGGTTAACTATGCCGGTGGTGTTCAAAGTTCACAACTTCTGATTGGATCAACATTTTTGAGCGATTCCTATGCCAAAAGTTCCGTCTTGATATCCTCTCTAACATTCATGTATTGGTCGAAGGCTAATTCTTTGAAGAAGATCTCCGAACACGCGAATTCTCTGAGTCGATGCAGTGGAAAAACAGTGAAAAGTAGTGCTGAACCGGAGTATTTCAGACACTAAAAAATTCATAAATCTCAGCTCGTTCATCAGTTTTGATCCGTTCTTTCGGCATTATTTCCGTCTTGATGTTATCTTCATGCCCTATGTTTTCAATGAGAGCCGATTTCGAGCGGATGGACTCCGAAAGTGCGAATTACCAGTGGAATTCATTTATACGGTTCACTGTCTGTCAGATTTTTTAAAAAATCATAACTCGGTCAATTTTTATTGGATTGTATCCGTTCTCGAAGCGCCGGTTCACAAATTTTATCCTCTTCAAGTTTAAAGACAAGCTCAGATTTGAAAGGTGCTCCGAATATCATCGTTTTGGTTTATTTCGCAAAACGGAAATGTTGAACCGAAGAAAAAGGTTGAAAGTTGTTCCACGGGAAAATTCATATCTCACTCATTTTTTTTCCGATCACGCTCATCTTTTGACACGAGGTCACTGACTCGTAGATCTACAACTTTTATGACAAAGTCGAGTCGAGATTCTGCTCGGAAAGACATGAGCTTGTCACGTTTTCGAGTAACAGACAGTGAATAACCTGAAAAAATGACTTTTGACAGTGACGTCTTGCCGCTTAAACGTATCGAACTCATTCAATTTTGATTGAATGACGTCCATTCTTTTTGCATTGCGTCCGTGACTCAGACGCGGACAATTTCGTAACAGGCTCAGAGTCAAAATTGTGTACCGAGCAAGGTGTTATTTTCACTTAAGCTGCTGATAAGCTAGAATTTTACCGTTTTACCTCATTTTTCCACCACACTATATATTCAAAATTCCCTCTCATTTTCCTCCAACGTCATTCATAATTCACAAACACCAAAAATTCTAGTTTGACTCTTTCAAAAATCAAATCAAGTTCTCTCAACTTTTTCTTAAGAACACAACAACAACTTCATCAATCTTCAAGAACACTCAAGAACGCAAAGTCTACGATCAAACTCCGACCACCGCCGATCAACCGCGATCGCCTCCCCCACTCCAACCGGACCACCGCGCCGACCTCCCTAGCTCCGGCCAGCCACCGCGCCATACTCCCTCCTCTCCACGGAGTCTTCATCAATTGCTCCTCCGATCTACTTTTCGGTAACAATTCTTGAATTTTTCGCTTCATTATTTGTTAATTGTTGAGGTTTAGATTGAAATAAAGTGAGTTTGATATTGTTGTAGCTTAGGTGTTTGATAAAATGCTTAGGTGAATACTTGAATTCAAGAATTGTGATAATAATTCTGATGAGATTTGTTCTTGAATTGTTGATGTTGTGATTAATTGATTTTGAATTAAGTTGAATTAATTGATTCTTGAAATAAGTTGATTATGAGCAAACGTGGAATTGGATGATTTCATTTGAATTGTTGTGTTCCGCGTGTCAAAACTAATCCGGTTCCACAATTGTTGATATTCAATTTGCATCAAGAATGGATTAACCGTGGAATTATTTGATTGTTGTGTAATATAGTTCGTGTGTCGAGAATTATTGATTCGCATGCTTAATGGATGATTTTGCTTGGTCTACATGTTTGAAAGTCGCGTAATCGATGTGCATTAATTGTGTATGATCATTGGCTTGAGCTTGGTGCATGTTTGCTTGAAAAATAAAAGTTCGATTGTGTAGGAACGTTATCGTGTCGCTTTCCCGTAAAAATGTGTTTTGGCCATAACTTCCTAACCGTTGCATGTTTTGCGAATACGAATAATGTAACTAGACTTTGTTGATGATTCCGGAGCTGTTGGTGGACTTTTTAGTCGATTTCGAACAACTTTTTTCTACTATTTTGCTACTGCCAGCCGACAAAAACGGCCTAAAAGTCCCACTTCTGAGCGGAATTAATTCAAACCGAGTTCGTTTTTGAGTCCGTTGGCACGTTTGTGGTCAACCATGCGATTTTCGTTCAATTCCGAGTCGGTGATTTTTTACGCATTTTTTCCGTTTTGAGGCTTTTAAGCTCCGCATTGTGCGGATTTTGCTTGTCGACTTGCATTTGATATGTGCTTATGCTTGTTCATGCATGATCATTGTACTTGTGTTTATTCATTTCCGGATTGACTTGGTGCACGTTTTATGTTATTGCGTAGTTGTTGTCCCGTCTTGAAACACAAGTTCCGATGCATGTTTATTACTCGTATGTTCATAATTGTGCTTGGTTTTGAGTTGCGATGCATAGGTGCAACCTTCGGTTGCACCTCCTTGTGGTTTCTAATGCTTTTGTTAAGTTTATGCAAGGTTTTCATGGAGACTCCGACGACGGTTATGCACTTGGTATTCCACTTTATTTGTGGGATACCACCTCGCCTGTGACATAATTACTATGCTATATACCGTTTGTTTGTCTGGATTATACTTTGTGCAGGTCGCATTTGTGTAGTCGCATTCGACTTGCGCGCTACGTGTGATTTAGTTTCACACCGATGTTTTGACGCTTATGCTTGTACCGGATTTCTGAATCGCTTTTGTTTGCCTGATGGTAGCTTGCTCTCCGAGTTTCTTGTTCTTCTTGCGTTGCTATTTACGGATTGCTATCCATTGGGTATAATTTCTTGAACCGATTTACTCTCTTTCAGCATTTTTTCTTTTGATGCCATGAGAAGTAGGATTGGGAGTCCGTGCCACTTGGCCGACAATGCTGGAAGTCCTCAAAGGAGGCTCTATTTGTGTTTGTTTACTATCGTGCCTAAGACCTCCAAAGAGGCATCCCATTCCCATATCCCCTTGTGAGACCTCCGAGAAGGAAATTGAAGGAAGGTAGGGTTCGCAATCGACCACCGTTATTCTAGTTGAGTCGTTCCTAGCTCTCATTACATGATTGAAGCTTTGAACATCACCTGCTCCTGTTATCGAGTCGGTCAAGTGGAATGAGGGTTTAGCAGTCAAACCCCCACGCCTTGTTTATAGCTCGAATTGACCAATGTTGATGCTTATGTGATCTGATTCACATCTTCCCCTTTCTTACTCTGCTCTCCATGGTTCTCGATACCGTTGGGTGAGTACCCCTATTTCCCATAGCTAGCTTGTTTGCCTCGGTTGATATGACCCCTTGGCTAAAGCTCCCCCCTTTCATACTTTGATTATGTGACATTATTGTTGACTGACACTGTTTACTCTTTCGTTGCTTTTAGTTCATTTTTGATTGATTTATCCTGTGTTTACTTGTCCAATGACATGATCCCCTTAGGATTCCTAGCTCCACTTAATTTTTGGTTAAGTTGGAAGTAGGAGAGACATTAGGATAGCAATCCATGTATGATAATAAGTAGGATAGTCCCCTAACCTCAACATTAGGGCCATCTTTTGCGTGACAACTCTAGGATAGAATTCCCCTTAGTGTTTTCTTTTCTTTGAGTCTTCTCTTCTCATCTCTTAATATTTCTAAAACACTTAATAAATATAACGTATATTGCGCTCGACCCTTAAGTGTAGGAAATGAAAAATGAGGGGTATCCCCTCCTCTTCTAGAGTGTGTAGCATACGTCCCATTTGGGGTGACCATGCGACTCACTCGTTCCCACATGGTAGACTTTGGTGCAATATGAGTTACGAACTAACTTCAAAACACTTCTGTTTAAAAAACACAAAACAAATTCAAACCTTTTTTATCCTTCGGGATTGTTAAGTTTCAAACCTATTTTCAGAAAAGAGCACGTTATTTTCCGTTTGTCGCAAACAGGCATCGACCCTAACTGTCGGACGCGAACTTAACGTCGCTCATAAAAACGCTAAGACCTTGTTAGGTCGAACTACGACTGCTCTGATTTCCTCTCTCTAGTCCGATTGAGGATACGTAGGCATAAGACGGCGATGTCTTGGCGAGCAACCTCCCCCCTTAGTTTGTGTCCGAACTACATTGACTCTGACTTTCCCATTGCACGAGGGAATACGTAGGCATAGGGCGACGATGTCCTATCGAGTCACTTCCTTTTCTTTTCTCCCCCCATTTCTTCGTTCTATTCCGCTCCCGTTCCTTTTCCTTTCCAGTAGCAGTGGAGCTCCAGACGACGACACCCTTTGATCGAGACAACAAGCATGGATCCCATCGAGCACGATGGACGTGTGGGGTGCTAACACCTTCCCTTCGCGTAACTGACTCCCTTACCTGTTTCTCTTGGTCGCGAGACCATGCTTTTCCTTCCCTCAGGTTTACGCAGTGTTTCCTTTCCCTCTCTTGGGATAAATACACATTGCTGGCGACTCTGTTTCTGCGCCACTTTCGCGTTTGTACCTGGATGAAAATCCTAGGAGCGACAATCGTCACGAGCATAGACTCATGGATCTACCCATCCTTAAGGTGTGTACTAAAGGTTAAGTTTTGTACCTGTAGAACGGGTTCTAACAAAGGTTCCCAAAATCATTGACCCCTCTTAAGGATATTCACAACAAACCGACTGATTCGTGAGAGCTGTAATATCCCAAGATGAATCTCCTTTGATTGTAGTATCACGTATCAACTATTCCCGATAGTCATCGCACTACCTAAAAATGGTCAAATGGTTAAATGTTTACTAATCCTCAGTTTCAAGGGTGCCCAATGGGAAAAGCAATGCTTTCACGACTTGCTCGTTCAACGTTAACAATTCCACGAGGGTGCCTCCACTGATTCGGCATACTCTCAAGTTTGCTTGGTCGGAACTCACTCCCTATAAGCCTTCCTGAATATGCCACCACTTATCTCAATGTTCTCTCGAACTCACCACATGCGTATTAATCGCATTCCCAAATAACAGTAATTTAAACAAATATATCAAGTAATATGACATCATATGATATATAAAAAAATGAGGAAGTAAGTAAAATAGCAGAACAATAAATGCAAAACAAGGTCTAAACCTCTTAGGAAATCTAATCCTAAAATTCCCCAGCAGAGTCGCCATTTTTCTGTAGCGTTGGTTTTTTGGTGAGGCGACGACTTACCGCATTTGGTGCTACTTTCTGATTTCTGTATTTATCCTGTGAAGCTCTAAAGGAAGGGGAAGATATCTTAAACTAACCCTGCATGCAAGTGTTTTCTTTACCAAATGCTAAGAGATCGGGGATCAGGGTTTGGTTATACAAAGGGAAGTTATTAACACCCAGAGTATCTATAGTAATCTATAGGAACCTTCTTTTGCATGTATTTTTGCTGTTTGAAATGCTTTCTTGTGTTTATCTGCTATGGATTAGGAAAGTTTCTCCTTTGGGAGGGTTAAGATAATGTTTTTGTTGTTTTCGGGCTTTTATTGTTTTTGGGAAGGCACTGGACCTAAGATTTTTTATTTGTGTACTCGCTAAGATTTCGCAATCTTATGCCTACGTATTCCCGTAAAGAGATTTGGGAAATCAGAGCAATCGTAGTTCCTCCTATTTGTGTGGGAGGAAAAATGTTGGAGTCTTGTTCAAAGCCCAAGATCGAAGCTATCAGAGTATTTATGTCTTGTTCAAATCCCAAGATTGAAGCTAAAAGGGTGACCGAGAGAGAATTTATCATCTCTAAAGGTAGAAATCTTACATATTCATCACAGATGTTGAGTAACTGGTTATTAAGAGAAATTACTTTAACTAGGATTTATGAAATCCAGTAATGCCATAATTTCCTTTATAAGAGAGATGTCATGAAGGAAGAAGCTTTAACTCAGTGTAGAGCAATGCCACTTTTTCCTTTATGAATTTTTCATGCTAAGAAAGGGAAATTGGCTTGGATGTATAGAATCCAGAGGCTTGTCACTTATAGCTGTTAGATGAAAGAGAAGTTTTAGCCAGGATAAGGGGAGGACTCCAGCTTGGATTTTAAATCAACAAGTGTGCCACTTACAACAATTATCTGGAAAAAGGGTTTTGATTGTTTGTTTTGATATGTGATGTATAGAGGAAATATCCTCCTTCAGAGAGGACTTATGGTCTCATCTGAAGGGATTTTTTTTTTTGTGTGCCATGTTCAAAGCCCAAGGTTAAAGCTGAAAGAAAATGATTCTTCTGGGGAGTGTAATATCTGTCTTATACAAAACCCAAGATTGAGGTTGTCTGGGAAAATCATTATATAAAGCCTAAGAGGAGGCTGACTCTTGCTGAGAATTATTGAAGTCCAGGAGAAGGTCTAAATTGTATTGGGGGATCCAAAGGGAATCTAACTCTTGCAATTTATTTGAGCAGAGTTGATTTACTAGATGCCATAAGGCTCTGATTCCGTTGGGAGATTTGTTGATGGTAAATTGACCTTGACTAGGATTTTCAAGGTAAAAGTTAAGCCTTGTTGGGGGTCAGAGGGGTTTAGAGGTGAGTTTGAAAACCTTGAAGGTTTTAACTCTCCTGGGGATTGGTGTGTTGGTAAAATGATCAGGCTCTATCCTATGCTTTTAGGAAGCCTGAGGGTCTTTGTGTAAAGTCCAAGAGGAGACTATGAGGGTGAGATTTTCCAAGTCTACATGTATAAAACCCAAGAGGAGGCTGAGACTGTCCAAGTCTCTTAAGAAGAGGTAGGCTCTAGTTGGAGAGAGATCTTTGTATGATGCCCAAGAGGAGGCTGTTAGTTGAAGGGATGAATATTAAGCCTTGAATGGTGGGATATTATGGATTTTTTACTTTCCTGAGGATTAAACTTAGTAGAGATGACTGAATTATATCCTATGCTTTTAGGAAGCCTGAGGGTCCTTGTACTAAGCCAAAGAGGAGGCTATGATGCTTCTAAGAAGCATGTGGGTCCTTGTACTAAGTCCAAGATGAGGTTGGGGAACTCTTAAGAAGCCTGTGGGTCCAAGCCTAAGAAAAGTTCAAGAAAGGTTTCACCGAGAATAATCCTTTCTTTGTTGAACAGTTCCAAGGTTTGAAGAAATTCAAAAGAGGTTTCACCGGGAATTAATCATCTCTGGGGAAATGAATTTCTTTTATATATGTTTCTAAGTTTTGACAGTCTTGAGAAAAGTTTCACTGGGAATAATGCATTTCTCTGTTCCATATTGAATAAAGCCCAAGAGGAGGCAGACTGTATTAAGGGAAGTTTCCTATGAGGGAACTAGTTATTGACTAAGTTAGAAGTATCCTTTTGTTTGACCTAAGTGTAGACCTAACTACTGAGGAAACTCTAGACAGATATACACAAGTATATACAGATAAGTGAATTAACAGGTATATAAATAAGTATGCATTGAATTGAAAAGATGTTGGGTCTTACACTATGAAAAGAGGCCCAAGTGTATTATGATTGATTGTATTGGCTACAACTGTATGATTAGGGTTTTGAGAAATTGAAGAAAGTTTTGAGAAAACTTTGAACTTGAATTTAAATTAAGTGAGAAATGTGTTGTTATTTGAAAAGAATGTTTGGGGTTTATAACTCAAAGAGAGGCCCTGGTGGTCTAAGAGCAGTTTCACCGGGAATAATGTTCCTCCTAGTACAAGTTTAAAACAGACAGATGATTTTGAAAACAGAGGTATGGGGCTTACAACTCAAGGAGAGGCCCATGGAGTTTGTTTATTGTTTAAAATAAAGTTTATGAACAAAAGGTTGGGGCTTATACTCAAGGAGAGGCCCAGATGACTTATTTGAAAACAGTGATCGCACTACAATACCGAAAGACGTTGTGGGACTTATACTATAGAAAAGGCCCAAAATTTTTTTGTGTATAAAGGGGTTTAGGTCTTACATTCTATTAGAGGCCCAAAATGTGTTTGAAAAGAAGAAAAGTGGGGCGTATACTCAAGGAGAGGTCCAGATGAAAAAAATAGTAGACGCACCGTTATTTTTTAAAATGGCAGTGAGACTTATACTACGACAGAGGCCCAAATATATTTATTTACAAAAGGAGTTGGATCTTACACTCTAATAGAGGCCCAAAATGTTTCAAATGAAGTTTGAAAATTAATAATCAAGGAAAAACTCTAATTTTAATTAATACAATTTTTTCAAAGAAAATTAAATAAAAAAAGCTATAAAATACCAAATATATTTAATGAACATGTTTTCAACTTTGAAAAATGTTCAAAAATATATGTTTTAATTCACAAGATGATTTGACACTCAATTGATTTTGAAAAATCAAGAAAAAGAATTTATTTAAAATGTTTAAAACAATAAAAAAGAAATTCTTTGAAAAATTCAAAAATATATCAAATATAAAATATTTTTTTGATTTTTTTACGGGATTAAATATTAAAATGTATAATTGATTTATGTTTAAAAAATCATTTGAAAAAGATTAAAAATGAGAGAGATATGAATTTTTTAAATTAATTGAAAATATTAAAAATATTTAAAATTCAAAAATTTGAAAAATGGCGCCAAGACCATCTTCTTCTTACTCGTGCCACCCTCCATTTTCAGATTTGTAAAAACTCCCCTATCTCACTGAATACGCAATGAAATTGACTTTTGTAAACATGAAAGTTGCTAGTTTTTTAACAAGGATTTTAGTGATACCAATTAATTGCATTTCTTTTAAGTGTAGAGTGAGAAATCATGTGAAGAATAGATGAACCCTAATTTTTGCAAGAACACTATGAAACTCCATACACGATAGATACAAAGTAATTAATTGATGGGAAACACACTACATAAGTGCAGAAATATGTTGGTAACTTGAAAACACATTTATGATGCATGGATCATAGAGTTCAGATTTAAGGAAGCTTACCTTGCAAGTGAGAATCGAATTCTGCAATGTAGGTGTTACAGATGCAAGATGATGATCTGGATAGCTTCCTTGACCATAAAGGATGGTGCTCCAATGATTAGAATGGATTGAAAACCTCTGGATCACTTGGCTCGACCCTATCTGCAACTTTGAAGAAAATTTGAGCAAAAGGATAGTGACTTGGTGATTCTGATGTTACAAAAGTGTTTTGAGGTTATGGATCACTTCTATGATGCTTATGTGAAGTATTTGAATGCTTGGTTTGAGTGGAATTGGACTGCTTTGAGAATTACAAGTTTTCACTCTTTGAGAACTTTGAATTTTGCAAGAAAGAGGATTTGTGAGAAAATAAGCATTGTGGTTGTTTTGGTGTGATCTGAATGAAGCAATGTGACATCTATTTATAGGAGAATGGATTTGTCTTGGATGAACAGCCTCATATTGGAAGATAAGAACTTGGTTCAATGGTTTTGAAATGGTATATTTACTTCTTATGCAAGGTACAATGGCTCTCTCAAGTGGCATAACTAACTTTTGACCAATTCCACATTCCTCAGTCATTTTTATTGTTGTTTATGTGAGCATCTTGACTGAGGAGTGTCCTTTTGTTGAATGTGCACTATTGCACATAAATGCCATTAAGGCATAAGAAGACAAGGTTCATCATTCCAACTTGCGATTTTTCTTGATTCTTTGACTCAATTATACAGGTTTGTTGTGACTCATTCTGATCACATTGAATTGGTGTAGTTCCATGATCATTGCACTAGACAAAACAATCGTGGGTAGCAAGAAATGATCAAAACTGTCTTGTAGACAGTTTGCAGCAAGGCATGTTGATCACTCCATATCTCTTTGCTCAAATGGAGTTTGATGATGTTATTGTACTCTTTGGAAAGCTTGCATATCATACTTTAACTTTGATGTTTACCTTTGGTTTTGGATCATTGTGGATCATGGAGAAAAATGACCTCAAAGTTGGAAAAAATGAAAACAGATTCTGTCTCAAAATTTCACTAAGTGTCAAGTGGAAATCCCATGAAACCCTAACTTTATGGCTTTATAACTCAAAATCCATGCATCTTTTGACTATGGGTCAGGAGGACACTTTTGTAGTATGTAATGAGAGCTTTCATTTGAGCTTTGGATGGAAGAAAATGGTTGCTTGGATCATAAGTTATGGTCTTGCAAAGTTGGGTAAAAATCATCTTGTGTCCCTAACTTAGTGAAATTTTAAGTTTCTTAAGATTACCCCTTTTGCAAGTAACCTCACTTTTCTAGATTTTTCTTGATTGATGATGATCCAAACCATAAGTCAACATTGTTTTTGACATGAAGAAGTCATGTTTGTCAAAAAATCTCAAAAGTCAAACTTAGTTTTGGGCACAATTGACTTTTTATCAAATGAATTTCAAATTTTGTGATCCTTTATGAAATCAAGTCCTTGGGCTAAATCAAACTGAATGGAGGGATTCCATAGGTGTTTTAGAGTGTCTTGAATCATTTCCCAAGGTTTTAGATCATGTCTTGGTCAAAAGTCAAAGGTACGGTTGACTTTTTAACAAAACCCTAGTTTGTGGCTCAGAGGGATTTGAATTCTTGCATTGTTTGTGAATCAAGTTCTTTGAATCAAACCAATCATATTAATGGAATAATATGACGTATTTGAAGTCCTTGAAACATATCTTGAGGTCTTGGCTCTTGCCTTGCTCCAAAAGTCAAGTTAGGGGTGAATTAGGTCAATGAGATCCCTTTGAGCTTCTTGAATCATGTTTTGAAGTATTGGCTCATGCCCAGATGAAAATTTCCCTTTGGAGGCCTTGGTCGACCAAAACCCTAATTTGGTGATACTGGTGATCTTAAGGTTTGATCAACTTGAAATGTTGCAATCTTATGCTTGATTCTTGATGTGGGAGACCTCTTGATCCTTTATGGATGTTTGAGAGGCTTGACAAGTTGAAGATCATGTCAATTCTTGATTGATCTTTTGTCTGAGTACTCTAAGAGGGCTCAAAACCCTTACTTCTTGATTGAGGTGAATGCTTAACAATCTTTGAGAGGATTAATGAGGTATGAAGATACCTCCACATTGTGGTGATGATTTGCACAATGATGTAGAATATTGTGGTCAAAATTTAGGGTATGACAAAGGTACATGGCTTGGTTTAACTTGTTTTGACAATGTTTTGGTGATGTTTTTGTGAGGTACAATACGCATGAAAATAGTGGAAAGAATGTGCTGCAAGAATGCTTCGAATTCTTGACCAAAATAAACAACATTTCATACTTGAAGACAACTCCATCTAACCAACTTTAATCAATTGTAGCTTGAGAAATAATGGTCCATTTGGTTAGATTTTGAGCTCAATGGAAAGTAGGAAGATTGATGAATAAACTTCATGTTGAAAGCAAGGGGAGATGAGGCTGGGAAGGTTGTGAAAACTTGTCTTGAAATCATGTCTACAAACTACCCAAAATAACTTAGAGAAAATTTCAATTTATGGATTTTCCAACTTGGAAAACCTAACTTTGAAATGCCATAACTTGAGATGTATTGATCCAATTGAGGATTTTTTGCCATCAATGGAAAGCTTGAAGAATTCCTAACAAATTTCATGTTGAAAGAATTTTGAATTGGAGCCTAGAACCATGAGAAAAATGGCCTTAAAAACCCATCCTCAAGTTGAACTTCAACACTTAGAAAAAAAATCTAAGTATAGAATTTCAACATCTTATTTTTCTCAACTTCATGTTATCATAACTTGAAATCTATGCACTTTTTGGGATTTCCTCCTCATTGACAAAGTTGTGGTATGGAATGAGCTATTCAAATTGATCTTTGGATCAAAGAAAATGGATGTCTAGATTGAAAGTTATGACCTTGGCATGTCAGCACCAAATTAGGGTTTTCTCATAACTTAGAAAACATTCAAATTTCTTCATTGTTGCTCTTTTTGCAAGGAATCTCAATTGTCTTGATTTTTCTTGATCAAAATCAATCATCAAACATATTTCCATGGAATTTGACCCGGGGAGTTCATATTTGACCAAAAAACCCTAAAGTCAAAGGTTTGACTTTGCAGTTATTGACTTGTGTATCAGATGAACTTTCACTTCTTGATCTTCAAGGAATTCAATCTCTTAGGCTATTTGAGCACCATGGATGGACTCCAAGGGTTTATCTGAATGTCTTGAATTATGTCTCAAGGCTTGATATCATGGCTTGAGCAGAAGTCAAAGATGCAGTTGACTTTGGTTGGAAAAAACCCTAATTTCATGGCCAGATGAATTTGAATCTTGAAGAACTTGTAATGAGGCCATTTTGCACTTGATATTTGATGAAGGGATATCTCTTAAGTGTATGAGAACTTGATTGGTTGATTATCCATCCAAAACTTTGACTGATCAATCCACTGAGCCTCTTGAAGCAAACCCTAATTCCACAAATGAACAAAACAAAACAAAGCCATGTCTGATAATTTGGTTAGCCATGCATGAATGATTGAGCTAAAATGATATGCAAATGACCAAAGAATCTAAGGGTATAATTTGGGGTATGACAATAATCAATTGAGCTTTTTCAATCTTCCTTATCTCCACACCAATAAGCATCTGAATAGCAATTAATCTCAGCTTCTTTGCTTTCAGAATCTCGTGGAAACGGTATTCCACAATTTATTGATCCTTTTAGGTATATAATGACTTTTCTAGCAACCTTCATGTGTGACACCTTGGGTTAATCCATGTATATACTTACCAATTCGACTGAGAAACCTATATCAGGTATGTTATTGCTCACATACCTTAGAGATCCTACTATTTGTTTGAACAAAGTGACATCGACCTTGTCCTCCTCTCCATGCTTCTCTAGTTTCATATTAGGTTTGACATGTGAGGATGCATGATTCGAATCATCCATCCTCAATCTCTTGAGTATTTCTTTGACATACGTCTTTTGATGCAACACCATAACTTGCTTGGTAATTTGATACTCCATGCCTAGGAAATATGACAAGTTTCCCAGATCCGATATCTTAAATTTCCTCTTCATCAGCTCCTTGAATTTCGACAAGTTCTCCATGCTAATTCCAGTTACTAGCAAGTCATTGACATATAAGCAGATGATGGTTATATCTTGTGCCATGAGTTGTACATAGACACCATAATCAGACCTACATTTGATAAATCCCAATTTGACTAAGTATGAGTCGGTTTTCTTGTTCCATGCCCTAGGTGTATATTTGAGACAATAACGGGCTTTGTGCAACTAGTACGCTTTCCTTACTTCCTCCTGTATCACAAACCTAGGAGGTTGTGTGACATAAACGACTTTATCTAAGGGACCATTCAAAAATGTTGATTTCACATCTAAGTTAAATGTCGATCATCCTTACTTGCATGCCAAGGCTACCACCAATCTGAAACTTTCCAATCTTGCTACTGGTGCATATACTTCATAGTAGTCGTGTCCTGCTATCTGAAGAAATCTTCGAGCTATTAGTCTTGCCTTATGTCTTGGAATCAACCCATCAGGATTGTGCTTCAGCTTTAACACCCATTTCACTTTGATAGCTTTTGCGTGTGTTGGAAATTTGACTAGCTCCAATGTATTGTTTCTTTTTATCGTTAGTAACTTTTTGACCATAGCCGCCTTCCAGTATTTATTGTTTAAGGTCTCACTATATGTGATTGGTTTAGCACCTGCAAGTAAAGAAAAATGAACCAAATCTCCATCTGGTGTAACTTCATCATCACCCACCACTTCACAATTTTGAAGTATTGTTCAGGCCACACCCTCTCTATTTTCTGCTTCGACTTCGACTGGAATGTTATTAACTGTAATTTCTTCATGCTCACTACTTCCTTCATCAAAGCCATAACTCATCAATGACTTGTTAGTTGCATAACCAGAACTTCGATCCTAGGAAAATTTATCATCAATCTCAATGTCTCGACTCATCAAAATCTTATAATTCATTGGATTGAATATCCTGTATTCTGCAATATTATGATATCCTACCTGAATCATAGGTTCACTCTTATCATCAAGCTTCCTTCTCCTACCATCAGAAACATGCTTGTAGCAAATAGAATAAAACACCTTCATATGACTCATAAATGGTCATTTTCCACTCCATACTTCTTCCGAAACCTTGTTCTTCTGTTTCTTAGTATGAAACTTGTTCAGAATATAAACAGCAGTAGTAATTACTTCACCCCATAAGAATGTTGGCAAGTTCTTTTATTTTAAGATGAATCTTACAATATCCAATATGGTATGGTTTCTTCTTTCTTCTATTCCATTATATTGAGGGGTGTAAGGAGCAGTTAACTTATGATTAATACCGTTATCTTCACAAAAATATTCAAATATCTTGGATGTATTTTCCACCTCCATCTGTTTGCAAAACCTTGATCTTCTTTTCACTCTGGTTTTTGACAAACATTTTGAATCTCTAAAAGATTGAAAATACTTCATCTTTGTGTCTGATAACATAGATCTAAAGGTTTTAAATATACACATCAAAAAAATGAGACAAATACCTATTCCCACCTATGATATGAGCCGTAAACGAGCCATATAAATATGATCTTACTACTTCTAGTATGCAGGAGGATCTTATTGGCATGGTCAAAAGAAAAGACTTTCTGGATTGCTTCCCTACTAAGCAACCTTCACAGAGTATGTCAGACATCACAAAACTTGGTATACCAGTTACCATATCTTGAGTAATCAGTTGATTGAGTGACCTAAAATTCAAATGACCTAACCTCAAATGCCACAACCAACTATGCTTGTGGTCGACTACTATTTTTAGGCATTGTACCTCAGTCGAACTGATCATGGTCTTAAATGTCCTATTATTTGACAGAGGAGACTATAAGACAAAGTTATTTGGGTGCTTATCAATTTTAAGGATCTATCTTTTATAACCACTGAGAAATTTTTTTCAACCAGTTGTCTAACACTTAGAAGATTGCACTTCATGCCAGATACATAGAGTACATCTTTGATCATAGCTTTAGCTCCATTAATCCTTTGAATGACTAAGTTACCAGTACCTTCTACTTTCAACGATCTATCATCTGCAAGCCTAACCTTGCTCTTCTCTGACTCGTTGAAATTTTCTAACCACACTCTTTGACAAATCATGTTATTCAAGCAACCTGTGTCGAGGAACCGTGTCTTGGAGTCGACATGTTCATTTGCAACTGCAGGCATAAACACCATACCATTATAATCATTTGAATCTTGACGTGCAGGCTTTGCTCCTTCATTATCCTTGCCTTTTGTCATTCCGTTGTCTTTCTGATACCAACAATTCTTGGCCAAATGACCCCACTTTTCATAGTTATAGCATTGCACATTTTTCTTCTCCTGTTTGTCTTTGTGATATGAGGTTGCTTCTCCTATTTTCGTGCTTTGAGTCTTGTCTCCTTTTCACTTGAACTTGTTGGTACCATGATTCTTTTTCCATGTTTGGGCATGCAGTGCTTGTATCGAATCTTGAACCCCTTTTCTCTCGACAATCCTTAGCTCATGTGCCTCCAACGAACGAACCAAATCTTCCAGTTTCAAGGTTTCAAGATTGTTAGATTATTGAATGGCTACGATAACATGATCAAAGTGAGAGGTTAATGTCTATATTACCTTCTAAACTATCATCTTATCAGTTAGGACTTCATCACAACATTTCATAAGATGAACAAGATTTTGCACCGTAGAGACATATCATGCAATCTTTTCATCTTCTCACATCTACAATAACTTATACTTCATTCGCAATGTCTGCAATTTGACAACTTTAACTTTCTCTACTTGGCAAGGATATCCCATGCCTCCTTCGCCGATTCAGCATAAGAAATCCGATCAAAATTCGTTGTATCTACTGCATATTGAATATAGAACACAACCTCACAATCTTTCTTCTTCGCATCCTTATGAGTAACTCTCTAAGCGTTGTTTGCATTTTAGGCAAAGTCAGGAACACTATTAGTAACCACTTAGAGGGTTTCGTGAAAACCAAACAATGAGTGCATCTGTTTTCTCCATCGGATCCAATTTTCGCCATCAAGAATTGGAAGAGAATTGAGAATAACATTTCAACCATTCATTTTTGCACCAAACACGATTCACATTCCCCAGAAACATGACCACCGACGCTCTAGATAGTAGCTCTATTGAATTATTAAAACTGAATTACACTATACATGTATATATACAAGTAGGTTACTTGTAACTTAAGTAACTAATCATAACAAACTAGTTAACTTACTAACTTGGAATATATCACAACACAGATGAACTCTAACCGAAGAAAACTAAAATAAAATGTGGAATACCCATATTAAATATATGGAAAAATAGGCATTTGAGAATGTACCCTTAAAACCGTATAAAAGGAACGAATATAGGAATAGAGAGGAGCACAATTCCTATGTTTCCACGTTATTAAAGCATAGAGAAAAAAAGAGGAACACAATCAGAACACAAGAACATAACGTGGAAATTTCAAAACAGGAGAAAAAACCACGGCCGTTATCAATAGACAACCAGAAAATAACATTATGTAAAAACTGTTACAACACATAATATACCATCAACTAACCCAGACTCCCAATACACCCACACCCTCCAAAATAAATATATAACTATATCTTACAACATTCTAATACATGAGTATTAGAGAACAAAGAAAGTCAAATTAAAGCTTAAAGTACTTTTGACTGGTGCATTTGTGAATGAAGAACTTGAATCCTATATATAGCTTTGGACTCCATATTCCTTCACAAAACTAAGCGATCTAGGACTTCAAAGAACTTATATCCTATATATAGTCTTGGACTCTCTCTTCATTCACAAAACTAAGCAATGTGGGACTTGTTCAACATGTATATTTTAAACCAACCCCAATAATCTCCACCTTGATTGAAAATAATACATAAACTTTCATTGTCTTCACCGACAATCATACTCCACCATAAAGAGTAACCAATCTCAAAAATATTCACTTTGATTGAAAATAATACATCAACTTTCATTGTATTCACAGACAATCATACTTCACCATAAAAAGTATAGTCACTTGAAGCTATACCACTCCAAGAATTTTCACATTGTCCACACATAAAATCATAGTTTTAAAACTATCATACTCTCTCATGAAGAATATATTTCACTTGAAGACAAACTACTACAAGAATCTCACATTCTCATCACCAACAATCATATACTTTATCATGAAGAATAAATTCCACTTGAAACTTTATGGTGCAACTTCCATGTTGGTTGGAAGCTCTTCAACCATCAAAATAATCTTGCACCTTGTGTAATCTTGATTGTATCAACACATCTTTGACTTGAACTTTCCACAAGTAAAAAAAAATCTTCCATCAACTTTCTCTAGCCCAAAGTGCACAGTGAGTTTGTGAGTGCAGCTCAACAACTCTTTCACAACACTACCATTCCATTTTGATGTGGAAGATTAGACAAAACTGCAACCACAGAGCATACTAATAAACACTTAACCCCAGATTAAAAAAAAAGCTATGATGCCAGCTGTTTGGAAAAAAACAAGTAAAGAATAGGGAAAAAAAGAAGAACACAATCACAACACAAGAACATTACGTGGAAACTCCAAAATCGGAGAAAAAACCACGGTCATTGTCAATAGACAACTAGAGAATAACACTATGTGAAAATTGTTACAACACATAATATACCCTCAACAAACTCAGGTCCCCAGTACACATACATCCTCTAAAACAAATATTTAACTATATATCACAACACTCTAATACAAGAGTATAAGAGAACAACGCTTTTGATTTATGAAAAAGCGCTCTCTAAGGTATACATTAGAGAGCGTTTTTTCCGTAAAAAGCGCTCTCTAAAGTGGGCCTTTAGACAGCGCTTTTTCAAAAGCGCTGTCTAATGTATACGTATAAAATTTTAATGAATTTTTTTATATACCTTTAGAGAGCGCTTTTTAAAGCGCTGTCTAATGTATGCCTATAATTTTAGTTATCAATTTTTCTATACCTTTAGAGGGCGCTTTTTAGGAAAAGCGCTTTCTTTTGTGAACTATAGACAACGCTTTTTCTAGAAAGCGTTGTCTTGTCCATACGTATAATTTTAATGATTTTTTTAAAAAATCCCATTTTAACCATTTTTTTATGCAGAAACCTGTATAATTCAAGCCATTTCAATAAACCTGTATATTTCACATTTCCATTAACAATTTCTAGTATGGTTCATTAACCATTTCCACTAATCCCATAAATCATATAAACCACATAAACCATTTCCATTATAATTCAAGTTATTTACATTAACTATTCACAAAACTATACAATTACAATCCAAAAATACATAAAGGGCATAAACCATTCACAAAACTATACAATCCCATAAAATAAACCATTCACAAAACTATACATTCACATAATCCCATAATCCTATACCTTATATAGGATTCTTTTTTCAATAAGGTATTCGCGCAATTCCTCCTTAATTTCTTGCAATTTATCCTTCGTGTAATGAGAACACGCGTATTCATCAAAGTACTACATAACAAAACAAAATATGCATGATTTAGTTAAAAATAATAAATTATATGACATATCCGATAAATATTAAAATAAATCCTAAGTTATAAATCCATGCATACCGTAATAGGAATCTCTAATCGATCCATTTGAAGGATTTCTCTCATAAACCTCAAAACGAAATACCCGCAGTCTATGCCATTACGCTGACGAGGGCACTACACATAGACAAACAAATAAGAATTAATATATAGTTGTTTTGTGTTATCAAGTAGCATCACTAATAAGCAACATTGTAAAAATTAATATACCTCCACTTTGACCCATGTAACGTTGGTTGCTTTAACCCGTGCTACTCGAGATTCTCTTTGTGCTCGGTATACGAGTATTGCTCTATAAAAGAAAAACGTAAATTTAGTTAGTAATTTATGATATTGGCATAAGCATTTATACAGGCTGGGGAAATGAGTAATCCAAATTTTGTTAGTAATTTTGATTATATATATTAAAGCCCTAACCACTAACAAATTCTATAGCTGCACTAAAAACAATCTTTTACCTAGAATTTTTACTGATGTGATTTTTGTTTTCTGTTTCTTAGGCAAATACAGTTCTAAGGTACTGTCTCTTACAGTCTTCAAAAACCAACATTGATTCTCTCTATCAAGATGTGACAAAGTTACCACTTAATGCTATTTCATCTTGATACATTTATATAAAACATTCATTCTGATAAAAAAATAACAGAAGCAACAACAACAGCAACAGAACGACAACAACAACAACAGAACGACGACAATGCTGACAGCAAGAATGAACGGCAACAACAACGATGGCAAGAACAATGCATGAAGCAAGAACAACAACAACAACATACCTCTTCTTTTCATTTTCGTCTTCTCCTTCACGAATGCAAGAATGAACGATGGCAACGGTGACGGCAACAGTTTCAGAACGACGGCAATGGTGACGACAAAGGTTTCAGAACGACAGCAATGAAAGCAAAGGTTTTAGAAAGCATGCAAGAACGATTGAACGCAAGGGTTTCAGCAGAAAGAAATGGCCGAGAGCAGAAAATGAAAAGAAGTTTCTGAAAATGATATGAAATGTGTTTTATATTTTAATTTATAAATGACCTTAGAGGGCGTTTTCCAAAAAGCGCTTTCTTAAGTGCTACCTATAAGAGCGCTTTCCTTAAAAGCGCTTTCTAAAGTGAGGAGAATTTAAGACCTATAGCAGCGCTTTCTGAAAGCGCATTCTAAGGTTAACCTATAAGTGCGCTTTTTTAAAGCGCTTTCTAAGGTAAAACCTATAGCAGGGCTTTTCAAAAAGCGCTTTCTAAGGTGGCTTCCATTTAGCGCATTTAACAGCGCTTTTAAAAAGCGCTTTCTAAAGTCTGTCTTTTACAGGGCTTTTTTTTAGCGAAATTTTTTAAAGACCTATAGCAACGCTTTGTCCAAAAAGCGTTGTCTTTGGTGCGATGTGAAAAGCCAATTTTGGCGTAGTGTAACTCAGGTCCCCAATACACATACACCCTCCAAAACAAATATTTAATTATATCTCACAATACTCTAATACAAGAGTATAAGAGAACAAAAGAAAATTAAATAAAAACTTAAAGTAATTTAAACTGATAGATCTTAGAATGACGAACTTGAATCATATAAATAGCTTTGAACTCTTTTTTTTTTCCACAAGACTGAGTGATGTGAGACTTCAAAAAATTTGTATCTTATATATAGCCTTAAACTCTCTTTTTATTCACATAATTAAGAGATATGAGATTTATTCAACATATATATTTTCAAATAATTCCAACAACGGTATTTTCGTCTATCTCAAATTCACCTAAAAATATCAACTAACTAGAGAGAACTTGAATTAAAATTCACTATAAATAGGGGGCACACCCTCCAAATACGATAATGTATAATATCTATTTGTATATACTTCATGTTATTTTATCTTCAGAGTTTCTTTGCAGATACATATTCTTCTTTCACTTGAAAAAGAAAAATGTACGAAAAGAAGACAAATAGATCAAAGCACCACACTTAAAAATCATATCTATTATCGTGAAGGCTACATCACAAATTCTAGTGATCAAAATTAAAAAAAATTATTTCTTTTAGCGTGAAGGCTACATCACTAACTCTAACTTTAGTGATCAAAGTTGAAATTTTACAAATAAATTTATATATTCAAAATGAGCAATGCTATTTTTATAGAGTATATACCAAATATTTATACTAAATATTGATCACCATATTTATACGATAAATAATATTTTTATTCTTTTGTAAATATAAAAAAATTATATTTATAACAAAAATTATTTTCAAAATTATTTGTATAACACACATAAAATTTGTAATTAATCAATTTTATTATTGCATTAACCACAAAAATATATTGTTAATAACCATATATTTTACCTATAATTCATTAATCAAGTTTATTTTTTCATTAACCAATAAAATACCTAACATTAAAAAAAATTTGGCATTAAAATATGAAATATAATAACCAAATTTTACACTCTTTTAATTAAATCTCAATATTAAATTATGAAATCTATGAAATAAAACAAATAAGATAGATTAATAGAGTATACAGACTAGTTATTATAATTATATCAGAACTTTGTTAATGTTGTGTAATGTATTGGTTAATGAAGTAGTAAATTTGATTAATAAATTATAAGTAAAATATGTGGTTAATACATATATTTTTGTAATTAATACAATAATAAAATTGGTTAAATAGAAACTTTATATTTGTGTTATAAAAATATTTTAAAATATATATATATATATATATATATATATATATATATATATATATATATATATATATATATATATATATATATATATGTTTATAACTATTATTTTTTATTTATAAAAATAATGTTTATCGTATAAACATAGTGAAAAGTGTATAGTGTAAGTAATAAAAATATGAATTTGTTCTCATATAATATGATGAAAAATGTATAATATAAATAATGAATATAGGAATTTGTGTAAGAATAATTATTCACCCAAAATTGGGTGGCATGATGCTAATCAAAGTGATGATGACGAATGTGTAATGACATATGTAAATTCCACCAAAGAAATAATAAACTAAAAAATATTTAGGAAGGAATATATGTTTGTCTTCCCCTCTTTAGAAGGTTAATTCCTCTATATATATTGAATAACATATTAGCCATCCCAGCATGTTTCCAAAGCTCAATTACAAATTAGAGTCATAATGTTGTTTAATTTTCATCAACTGTGGAAGCCAGTTTTGGTTATGATTATAGTGAATTTAGCTTTATCCATTGTGAATGTATTTTTGAAGAAAGTTTTAAATGAAGGAATGGATCATTTAACCATTTTAACATATCGACAAGCAATTGCATCCATTTTCTTAGCACCTATTGCTTTCGTTTTTGAAAGGTACCATATTTAATTAAAAGTTCTTAGTTATTATTTCTGTATTTTCAACGATTTTATATATTTTTCAGGGAAAGCAAGATTGATGGCCATATAATATGCCTCCTTTTCTTTAGTGCTCTTGTAGGGTAAGTACTCTTCTAATCAACTGTTACCTAAGCATTAATATTAATTATTTGAAGTAGTGATTATGATTTTATTGAATGTATTTCAGAGTAACACTCACACAATTTCTCTATCTTGTGGGACTTGAATATACATCAGCAACTTTCTCATGTGCATTTCTCAATACAGTGCCTGTATTCACATTCATTTTGGCTCTCCCTTTGGGGTAAGATAAATTATGGTTTATATAATTACCAAGATAAAATATCGAAAGTTTAAGATACGATGAAACTAGATAATATTATAAATTTTTTTTATTTTTTAAATTGTCTAATAATTATGGTGCATAAATAAAATTGTGCGGATTCGAATTGAATCCATACTGCTGCATTTTATATTTTTTTATCGCTATTAATTGAGTTGGTTTATTGAGACGATAATTTATAATAGCTATTTTAAAGTTTATCTATGTTATAGAATTTATTTTTATTATATGTTAGAAAGGGACAAAAGTACCAATGTTTTCAATTCTATTTTTTATTTATTTCAATTAAATATTTAACAAGTACTGTGACCATTTTTAAAATCATGAAAAAATTAATCTGATTAATCATAATAAATTATACACTAATTTTTTAAAAAACAGTCTCTTAAAATAAAGTAAAATTATACAAATATTGTTGCCACAAACCTACATATGATATTTCGAATAAACATAAATAAATGTTTAATTTCTATAAAAAAAATTAGTCCTTATCTTTTATAAAAACTGATGTTGATAATCCAATAATCCCTAGAGACAAAAGGCATCGATTATTATAAAAGGTACCGAGTAAAACATAAATTTTTATAAAAAGAGCAGGGACTAAAATTTGATAGGCAAAAATATCCAAAATAAATAAATATTTATAGGGAATAAAAAATTATTATTGTTTATATAAAATTACATTTATTTTCATAACTAATATTAAGTCTTTCGCTTGAAATTCTTAGGATGGAGAAAGTGAGCATGAAAAGCAAGAGTGGCAAAGCCAAAGTGTTAGGAACTTTTGTGTGTATTGGTGGAGCTTTGATATTGATCCTTTACAAAGGAATGCCCTTAATCAACCCACAATCTCATCCCATATCTCACAAATTCACAACACCAACATCAGCCTCAAATTTAAAGAAATGGATCATGGGCTCAATATTTCTGACTGCATGTTGCGTCTTCTTTTCTTCATGGTTTCTTATACAAGAAAAGGTTGGCAAAAAGTATCCATATCAATACTCTAGCACAGCCATTTTGTCATTCTTTGCTACCATTCAATCCGCAATATTAAACTTGATCATCCATCGAAACAACGCCAAATGGATTCTCAAAGGAAAGCTACAGATAATGACTGTTATATATTCCGTAAGAATATCAACCCTCGTTACAAAACACATCATTCTGAAAGTTTATGTATTTCAATTTATGAATACAAAGTTTTGCAATTGCACTCAAATTTGCTTTCATAGGGTTTGGTGGGATCTGGCTTATGCTATGCGGCAATGGCATGGTGTGTCAAACAAAAGGGTCCGGTATTCACTGCAGCATTTACACCACTTTTACAGATGTTTGTGGCTGTGCTTGATCTTTGTATATTACAAGAGGAAATTTATCTAGGAAGGTTAGTTCTAGCCATCACTCTTATTTTTTCACTTCTTAAAATGCATTTTGTCTAATTCCTTCGTAACTGCGATAACCAGTGTTGTAGGATCAGTCTTGGTTATTTCTGGTATGTATATGCTCCTATGGGGTAAAAGTAAAGAGAGAGAACAGTGTGACTTGAAGGACATTCAAGAAAGTCAAAAGGATGAAGAATGTCACTAACAATACCACCAACAATCACAATAGCAATGAAATTGCAATTTTTGTTATATATGTAGCAAGTATACTAGTGACGCCTAAGAGCTCATCCATAGTTTTTTTTTTTTTAAGCAAGTGATCTAATAAAAACGAGTACAAAGGGTACTCCACTCGATTACAAGAAAAGGGGTCGAGACAAAAGCTTGCCAAAACAACACAAAAGAGATTACAAACCAAATGTACTTAAGACATGAAAAACAAGGGATCCTTGTCAAATTCGTATAAGCTACAGTTGGGGTGAGTAATTTCTCCCATAAAGGACCATTTCCACAATGCAAGCTTAACCTTCCAAACGATATCAATAATATTTCAAGTCGCATTACCGAAAATTATATCGTTCCTGACCATCCATATACTCCAACACACCGCCAACCAAATGTTACTATCTATACCTTTCAAGAATTTACTCGATTTGCAAAAAGATGACCACTCTAAATAGCTACCTTTAAAATCAATGCCCACTTCATCCGGATAACCAACCCAGTCCGAAATATCCTTCCAAACCAATTTGGCTACGTTGCAAGATAACAGCACATGCTCTAAAGTTTCGGGAACCAAAGAACAAAAAGGACAAGCAGTGTCGTTAAAATCACGTATAATACCTCTATGATGTAAGGAAACCTTCGAAGGTAATTTGTTCAAGAAACATCGCCAACCAAAAGCTTTGATTTTGAACGGAACCTTCGCCTTCCACGCCAACTCCAAAGTCGAATCATGTCGATTTATAGGACCAGCAGAAATGAACTGGGAGAAAGCAATGGGGTAGTATGATCTAACGGAGAAACGACCATTGACTTCCATCGGCCACAACACCGAATCCTTGATATCAGTCTTTGGTCAAAACTGAGCCAAGAAGTTGCGCAAAGAATCAGCAACCTCCACATTCCCGACCGAAGCACCTGCCAAAGACAAAACAACAAGCCCGCAATGTTCTGAATAGCATGCTGCAGGTCTGGATCCGCAGGCGGGACTTGATGAAAATCAGTCGCGAAATCAGAGCCTGTGAAATCAAAAACAGAAACTGTAGCATCAGGGAAGATGCCAACATCAGGGAAGATGCCAGCATCAGGTGCTACCGAGTTATCGAGAACAACAGGCCCCTCTGTTTCGAACATAGCTCCTGAATTGACAGAAACAGAAACAGGGACTGCTGCAGAATTGCCATTCGCTGCAGAAGCGGAGAGAACCCTGTGAGCCTAGATGCCAAAATCCCCCCACCTCCACTGCCCTGCCACCCAACCACTCATCGACGCAACCGAAACATCCTAGAGCCTCGACGCCGCGAAGTCAGACGGGAACAACTTCGAAAGAGGACCGCTGCCGGTTCAATTGGACTTCCAGAAAGAACAGTCATAGCCATTTCCCAAAACCACCCTGCAATTATCAACCAAAAAATCTTCCGAACGGTTTCTATTGAACGAGAGACGATCCAGAAACCAAGAAGAAAATGATTTCCAAGTGTTAGAAACAAACTTTCCACCACACATCATCATACAGATATCTCAGTATCTAGCCTTTAACACCCGAAACCATAAATCCTCCGTGCCGCCAATAATTCTCCACCTCCATTTCTGGATAAGAGCCTCATTGAAAACATCCATCTTCTTCAAGTTTAAACCTCCCTTAATGAGAGGCAAGCAAATCGAATTCCAACTTATCCAATGAACCCTACTCTTCGACGCCGAACTGCCCCAAAGAAATCTACCTTGAATCTTCATCATCTCCATTCAAATTTTCGCCAGCGCTTTGAAGAAAGAAAGTTGGAAAATAGCCAAGCTCCTAAGCACTGATTTGATAAGGGAAATTCTACCACCAAAAGATAAGAACCGACCTTGCCAAGCCGAGAGTCTTTTACCAAATTTAGTAAGCAAAGGCATCCAAGTCGCGGTCCTTCTAGGGTTGGAACCGATCGAAATTCCAAGAAAAGAAAATTGATGAGATTCTCTTTTGCAAGAAAGAAAAGAAGCTGCGGCCTCAAGGAAACTATCATTAACATTTATACCGATAAGTTTGCTCTTGTGAAAATTAATGCCAAGGCTCGAAACCAATTCGAACGCTCTAAGCACCGCTTTGATAGCCCACATATGTCTCCACCCACCATCCCCCACTAGTAACGTATCATCCGCATATTGAAGAACATCTATAAAGCACTTCCGATTAATGTTAAAACCGACAAAATCTCCCAAATTAACCGAATTCCGAATCAGCCCCGACAAGCCTTCCGTCACCAAAACAAAAAGAAAAGGAGACAAAAGGATCTCCTTGCCTTAGACCTCTCTCCACCACAAACTACTTGGTGGGGCTACCATTAACCAAAATAGACATCTTGCTAGAAAAAATCAATTTCTCCATCCAACCCATCCAAATTTCACCAAATCCCATTCTTCTCAGCATATATCTCAAAAGGCCCCATGAAACCTTATCATAAGCCTTTTCAAAGTCAACTTTGAAAAGGGTGCATTGTCTCTTATTCTTGACCGCATAATCCACCAAGTCGTTGGCCACAAGGACACCGTCAAGTAACTGACGCCCCGGAACAAAAGCGGTTTGGCACGGCGAGATAATAGAGTTCAGGACCAGCTTCAACCTAGAAGGCAAGAGTTTAGACAAAGCCTTATAAAGGCAACCAACAAGGCAAATTGGTCTGTAATCATCGAGGCTTAGCGGGTTATCACGCTTAGGGATCAAAGTCAAAAATGATGAAACAATAGACTTGGATAAAACAGCCCCAAGATGAAAATCTGCAAAAAATGAACAAAATCGACTTTTAAGAAATACCAACATTTCTTAATAAAAGTGAAAGAATAACCATCTGGACCGGGACTCTTAGAACCGCCACAGCTCCAAATCGCCTCCTTAATCTCCTCCTCCGAGAAAGGAGCTTCTAACAAAGCACTTTCCGATAAAGAAATAGAGTTGAAAGACACACCATCAAGAGTGGGCCTCTCAACTGCCGGCTCCACAAACTTCCTCGCAAAGTGACCAAATACTTTGTTTTTAACTCCGTTAACCGAATCCACCACACCTCCGTCCGTGTTAAGGGAACCTAAAAGTTACGTCTCCTTCTCTCTTTCATGACACAATGGAAAAATCTAGTATTTCCATCACCGTCATTCAACCACTTCAACCTCGACTTTTGGATAAACATATTTTCTTTAATTCTCAAATTCATCCAAAATCGACTAGAAGCCGCATTACGGTCAGCAATGGCAATCTCCACCTGAGACTCATCGCAAGAAGCTAAAGCATCATCCCCTTCATTAATCCCTTTCGTGCCCTTATCTACTTCCAAATCGAACCTACCAAAAACCTCCAAGTTCCACCTCCGAAGGCTAGCTTTTAAAAGGCGAAACTTCTCTTTAAGAACAAAATCACTCCTTCCTTGAACTACTAAGCCCTTCCATTCTTTTTCAACAAACGGGATAAAAAGCTTGTCGTTGAACCATTCATTATTCACCTTAAACGGTTTAGGACCCCAATCGAAAGAATCCACCACCAACCAAATCGGACAATGGTCCGAAACATCCCTCAACCCGATCAATTGGCCCACCACACCCCAACTAATAATGGCGCCTTCAGAAATAAGAAAGAGATCAATTCTGCTCATAGAGTAACCATCTCCACTAAACCACGATAATTTTTTTTCCTTTACAAGGAACATCAATCAAACCACAATCAGAAATGAAATCCGAGAACTCCCTCATCTCAGCTGGCCTACTGTCAGCCGATCTCCCTTTCCTTTCCCCCCGCCTAGAAATAACGTTAAAATCACCACCAATACACCAATCACCATCCACAAATCTGGATTTCAAAAAAGCTATATCACTCCACAATTTTATCTTCAACGACAGATCACAAGAAGAATAAATGTTAACTATGTAATAGATACGTTGTCTCCAAATCACCTTCACTCCAAGAAATCCTTCCCCTCTGAAACTGCACAACACCTCTACATTGGAATTCCATAAAATAATGAGACCGCCGGAGGACCCGTTGGAACTTGAAAAAGACCAACCAACATCGACATTGGTCCAAAAACTTCTAGCTATCTCAGACGTGACACACCATAACTTAGATTCTTGTATAAGAAAAAGGTCTACTTTACCTTTCGAGATAATCCGACTGATCCGTTTCCTTTTCAGCAGACTGCCCCCTATGATATTAAGAGTACCTATTATCATTTGTTCAGGTCTGTGAAAACCATCCCACCTTCCTTTACTACTATGTTTCTTCTCTCTAATTCATCCAGCTTGGCAACATAATCCCTCTTAGATTCTGTCGCAACCACCCCTAAGTTGATCAGCGCCTCCCACAATTTGTCCCCTACCATAGAATTCATATTCTGCCATAAACGAGAGTTGTTTCTGACGATGTCTGATTCCTCCGAATTCTCACCGTGAAACGGGGGATCCAAATTGACATTATTGCCCAACATAGCAGCGTTAAATGCAGACTTATGAGAAAAACCACCAGAAGAAGACGGTTCAGATAGCAGTGACGATCTCCTCTAATTATTCTTTATGGGCCTTTTGATGTTTTTATTCCTACCGGGCCCACAAAGCCCATCCATCCTTTTAAATTTAATTCTCTTGCAAGAATATTTTTTGGTCTCATGGACCCCACCTTCGAAAACCTCCACCTCGGCTATTGTCTTGTCTGTCTCCACCCTAAACAAACCTTGGGAAGAGTTACAAAAATCACCTTTATCTCTGCCACCTTTATCTCTGCCACTCTTGGGATCCGTCAGAGTAGCTTTGGCCAAACAGATAGCCTCATCAAAAGAACCACTCTCCCCTTTCATGTTATTCTCGTATACCGCTTTATCACCCATTCTGCTATCCCTGTGAAAACTCCCAGAAACAACATCATTACTCGACGCCTTGTCTCCATCATCTGCCTCATCCATGTCAAATAAAGGACTGCGCACGGAATCAGGAACGGTCTCCAAGATATCTCCTTCAACCTCTGACCCCATGCAATCCCTCTCCTGGTAGACTCCAACATCTGAATCGAAAGAAGACGATTCGGTTTCAACCTTATAATTCGTCTCCGAAGGAAGAATGATCTGCATAGGACCATAAGTGTCCTCTCTCATCACCAGAGTGTATTCACATCCATCCACATCAACCACGCAACGTTCTTGAAGGACAAAAGAGTTAGGGACCTCTAACATCACCCTTGCCAGATCCATTTTTGTACCAGAGGCCGTGTTGCCATCAATGCAAATGAAACTCCCAAATTTATTAGCTACAACTTTGAAGAATTCCGTACACCACACGTGACAAGGAACTCCATAGATACGAATCCACAACACCCTTTCCTCATCGATATCACTCTCATTTCATTCCCTAATAGAACTGAACCATTGATTCCACCAAAATCTCGCGTCGTTGATGATATCCTTCATGGCCCCAGATTCTTTTTCTTCTAAAAGACAAAGCCTGGACCCTAAAGGGGTTGCTTTAATGAAGAACAAACCTTCCATCTCCAAAATCCTCTGGATGTTATAAGGCATACCAGGAGAGTGAGTGAACCCAATGAACGCTTTCTTCATCCTAGAATACACCGAAGGTAATGGCAAAAATATTAACTTAACAGGTTGAACCTGCCAAGTGCCGCGCACAGCTCCAGCATAGGAAGAGGGATCTGCATGCAAATGAAAAAGAGCATTCCTCAACTGAGGTGACTCGGCTGAAGTCACCTCTTCGAAACCGCCGGACAAGAAGAAGAAGCCATCCGGCGAGACTCCGTCTTCATCTTCGTTCCCCTTTCAAACCTAGGAGGATTGGCATGTATCTTTCTCCCGTCCACCATCACATTATCAAGTTTGATGCCCAATAATCTAGCGTCATCCACGTCTAAAAATCTCGCAAACCCGAACCTCCTACCGAATTTGTTTCTTTTCGGAGAAATCACCACTTCAAACACATTGCCAATGCATCCAAACAGAACAAGCAAATCTCTCGCCTTGAATCTGTCTGGAAACTCAGAAATAAAAAAGGAGTTGCGCCCCTTCTTCTCCGTTCCTACTCTCCCACCGCCAAACGGAAAGACATCCCATTTCAAAGACTCCCTGTATGACCTCCTTCCGGTAACCTTTACCCACGCCATCGTAAACCAGTTGGCAAAAGCAAAAACAACGACCTTCGCGAGGTAGAGAGAAGGCAGAGCCCCTCTCTCTAAAAGTTTACTAAAAAATCCATTTTTTTGATTCTATTCTCATCCATAGTTGTAAACGTTGGATTCATTGAATGCTATAAATAAGTTTACATCAAGCAGTTAATATACAAGTGTATGTATGCACAAAAGAGCACTTTAGTTACATGAGGATTGAGGCAATTAAAGCTTATGAATAATTAAAACCAAAAAATGGAGTCAGTTTGTTTTAGCTTTAAAAAAATAGATTTTTTCTTTGTATTTTTAAAAATGAATTCTACAAAAATGTTTTTCAAAATATTACAAGTTTTTTTAAATTTGTTTTTTATAAATTAAAAGACTAATTTTGACATTCTATAACATTAATATACATTATTGAAAATCAAAACATAGTCAAAATCACAATTTTTTTAAAAAGTTGTATTTCAAAAATGATTTTCATGAAAAACTATTTGAAATAGCTTTAAAATTAAGTGATTTTTTGAAATTTTGATATTCAAAAAAAGTTTCGATAAAATGATAAAATACTTAAAATAATATTTTAAAAATAATTATTCAAACCAAATTTTCATTTGAAGGTTTTATGAAAAGTTTCTTTGTAAAATTTTTTTCTACAAAATTATGTTACACTATAAAAATCATTTTTAAGAAAAAACCAAAAAACCAAAAACGATATCATAATGAACAATTCACAAATATTTACCAAAAAACTTACAGTTCATTAATACACTTATTTCGTTCTCCTGGAATAGAATTATCAAGGTCTGATTGAAGTGCAATTAAATCCGAATGAATGGCTGATATTTGCTGGACAATGCTGGGTGCGTATATGTATGTCGATAGTGCAGCTTGAGTATATGAGTAAAACGTAAAGTAAAAAAGAAAATGGACAAGACAACTTATTAGAAGTCTGTGAGATCATTATGACTTGATCAAATCATAATACTTTATCAACAAATCCCTACTTTAATAAATTTTTAGCAGGTCTGCTCTTGTGTACTCGCACTGCAAATCCCACCAACTCCAATAGCATGCAAAAAATATCACTTTCATGTACTCGCACTGCCCTGCCCTTGTTCTTGACCATCAGTTGCAGTTGTGTATTTAACAGAATTCACGCATCAAAACAATGTAGCTAATTGTCGGGTAATTTTATGACTTCTTGACAAGTATGTCGATAGTGTCAAACTAATATAAAATGATATCATCACCACGATGATTGCAATTTAACAAAGTAAAACTTATGTGAATTAAAAATACAAATGGGGGGTTTTCAAATGATTTTTGCGAGAAACACATTGGTTCTAAATTTAATAATGAGATAGCGATTAGGTTTTAATCGAATCCCTTGTATTGTCCCTCATTGATATTTAATGTATAATATGAATGGTAATGTCGTTAAATTTTTACTGCGAACTATTAAGTCCATTATACTCAATACCTTGACTTTCATTAACTTCTACTAAAGGTCTTATATCCCTATTCAACCGACATAAGTGAAGTTCGACGTTATTACGGTGCGTTAATTCAAATGCCACTCTTAGAGGTATTCTATCCATATTCAACTAGCATAAGTAGATTAATTGCCATAGTTCAGACGCATAGGTTACGGGTTAGTATTCCCTATAGGTCTAATATCATATTAACCGTATATTACAAATAATATGCATTACACACTAGAGATAACTAAATAAAAATATAATTTAAATTATTCATATAATATATAATTAAACGTATATCCTAATAGGTTCAATACAAGTTCATCTCATGAAATCTAATCTAGAGTAAATTAGCTACTCATATTACAACAATAAATTACCAAGATAATTGATGAAGTTTGCAGGAAAATCCCTTGAAGAAACTGGCCTCATAGCTTTCAATGCTCTCAAAATTGCTCCCCTGACGCTTCTTGCCGTCACTTTCTGTCTCTAAATCAGAACACCAAAAAAAGTGGCAAAAATCCCCTTTTAAAGTTGTCAGAACAGATCAGAACGTGTTAGAAAATCCCAAAAAGCAGACCTATCGTGTGCTCATTGCACGCGTGATTGCTTTCTATCACGTGCATGATACTTTCCATCACCCGCATGATTATTCTTGAATGTAGATCTCCTTTTTAGATTTCTTTTATAAAAAACCTCGTCTCAAAACGAGTTACGGAACTCCAGATATGATCAAATTACTGGACAGACGTTAGGATGTAAATTATGCTGAAAAAGACTCGTTTCTTTATAATTCCTTAACAATATATTGGCTTTGCTTGTTTCTTTGAATTCTTCACTTTATTCATATTTAGCTCATCCTTAACTCAAAATTCCATTGAATTCATTGCAAATACTCATAAAATTCACATAATGACAAACTGTCATCACAACCCCAAACTTACTTTGTTGCTTGTTCTTAAGTAACTTTCATGCAACTAAAAGTATCAACATAAAACAAAATGCATACCCTTACGAATGAACATATCTTTTGTTTCTTTATTTTATTTTACCTTTTCATCACTTTCGCTCCCCACTTCAATCAAGATAAATCGGAAAAGTTCTTCCAACACAACAAGTACTCAACCTATCTCTCATCTCACTATTATTTCACTCGCATTGACAGAGTAATCACACAATCAACATACAAAAGTAGTTTACCATAAGTTTGAAAATTTTCTAACTAAATTAATCAAAGTCATCTAAAAACACACTTTTGGAGGGCTTTTAACGTTGTAATGGAGCTTATGTCAAAGTGGGATAATTTGGGAGAGTAGGCTTAAAGCTTTCGAGTTAGGTACCTAATTTTCCTTATGTTACCATAGTCCTTTTCATATCAACTCTTGCTTAATTAATCGGTACTAGAGATTAACATTTTATGTTCCTTGTTATTCTTTTCCTCTTTCTTTTCTATTTTTTTGAAGTAGTTATTATAACTTCTTGATCTTCTCTAAATAATTTTGATTTTTTTGACCAATATCTCTAGTATCCCAACCCCAAACTTAAACTTTGCTCACTTCCAAGAGCAGCCTCAAACTTATTCTTCTTTATATGACAAAGGAACTAAATTTATACCTAACTCCAAAGAGAGGGTGGAAAGATTTAATATTTCGAATCAAATGACTAATATATTTGGCTATGTCACCGAAAAGAAGGGCTTAGGCTCAAAGAGGTTAACAAAGAATATAAACATTACATACGGGTTAGTTTAAAAAGGCCCATAGTTTACCACAAACAAATGTCTCAGTGTTTATTTATCAAACATATATATTAAATCAGAAATAATGCAAATTAGAGTAAGTAACAATTGTACGAATACCCTCATAAGAAGGAAAAGTAAACAATGAAATTTTTGGCTCAAACTTTACTAGTTGAGATATCGGGATATTGAGTACAAGTTAGTTAGTTAGTTGTTCTTTTCTTCATCAACTCTCAATCCATTAGGGGAACTTCTGTGATGATTAATATTTTTTTTGTGATTTTCTTTTTGTTCATCTAGTCACTAGTAAGGTAGCAAATTATTAATGGCAAGAAAAAATAGTCACAAACTCATTTGTTAAGTAAATTAAGCATTAGAGAAGTGGTGTAAAAGAGAATCGATTATTGTAGCTACTATTGTAGATTGACTTGTAAGACGTAAAAGGAAATTGAAGAAAATAATACAAATTCTAAAAACTCCACATTCACATGTCATTGGAGCATAAAAAGTCTTGCACATTTTGCATGGTGTTGTTGAAGTCTTGGTTCTGTTTGGTCCACTCTGCCCTCGTCTAATTGATGTTAAAGCTCGAGAGGTGCGACTTTGTTTTGGACTCATTACTATTAGAACAAGGTTTGGTTCTGCAATAATGCCTCTGAGTTTTGATGATAACAAACAAGTATGTTTGTATGAACAATTTTGGTATTCTAATGTTTGTTATTTTTGAGAATTTAACAAACAGGTTCTACTTATGATAAATAGCGTGAGAAGAGAATTGTTCTGCTTCTGCGCTACATTTGTTCTGCTGAACAGTAACATTTGCTTCAGAAGACTCTGAAGTTGTATAACTCTGATACGATGACTTAAGAAAAATAAGTTCTGAAGATCTGAAGACAGAAGTTCTGATGAACAAGTCCAGATGCTGAAGACTTAAGAAAAACAAGTTCTGAAGATCTGAAGACAGAAGTTCTGATGAACAAATCTAGATGTTGAAGACTTAAGGAAACAAGTTCTAAAGACAGAAGTTCTGATGAACAAGTCCAGATGCTGAAGACTTATACTTCTAAGTCTACGGTTCTGAAGACCAAGTGCTGAAGACTCTGAAGATGTAGCTCTGAAGACTCTGAAGACTTGAAGCTCTTAAGACCCAAGTAACATTTTCCCTTCTTCTAACTTATGTTATCAGAAGCCTCTGAAGTCAGGAAGTTGAGAAGACTAAGCAACAAGGTACAACAGTACAACAGTATGATGAGGACGCTTTGCTTCACTACCAGATAGGGCGAACGCAAGTGTACTATTTGTCCCCCACGTTCTTTCAAGCCGCCATAATTCTGAAATGTCAGAAATATCCTTCAACAGTCATATCCATGCATGGCTATATAAAGGCTTGAAGACTTCAAGAATGAGCTAGCCAACAATACTGGAATTTTCACTGTTTATACGCCCTATTGTTCTTATCATTCTTAAGTCAATTTGTTCTTAAACCTGTTTACTTATCAGCTTGTGTAGAAGCATTTTCTGTAAATAAATTATTGTTCAAACAGTTGTTTGATTTCCTTGAGAGACCAGTTAGGTCAGAATTCTTGAGAAGTCTATGACTAGTGTGTCTTAGAGATTAATTCCTTAAGGGACCAGTGTGGTCAGAAGCCCTAAGAAGAGACAGTTAGTCTGTGTATTATTAGTCACCAGCAGTTGCTAGTGCAGTTGTAATCAGTTCGATTATAGTGGATTAAGACCTCGCTTGAGAGAGGCAAAATCACCTTGGTGGATGGACTAGACTAGCTTGAGGGTTTCTCAAGTGAACTAGTATAAAATACTGTGTTCTTTCTTTTCAGCTTTCTTGCATTATTATCAAGAAGTGAAGATTATTTGTAAAGGGGATAATTTTTAAAGAATAGTTTTTATTTTAAAAACCCAATTCAAACCCCCCCCCCCCCCTTTCTTGTGTTTTTCACACCTTCAATTGGCATCAGAGCTCCGGTTCTGAGAAGATAAAAAGTTTGAATTTTTATCAAGCACCTCATAGTGTTCAGTACCGATCCAAAGTGTGAAAAACAATGGCTGCCCCAACTGCTTCTAATGTCACTTCTGATAATGATGAAAGATACTCATATAGTGCAAAACCTCCTATCTTTGATGGCGAGAAATTTGACTATTGGAAAGACATAATCGAAAGTTACTTTCTGGGATTTAATTTGGATCTATGGGATCTGGTAGTTGATGGCTACAAATTCCCAGTAGACTCCGAAGGCAAAAAGATTGCCAAAAGCTCATTTACAGAGGCTCAAAAGAAAACCTACAAGAATCATCACAGAGAGAGAACGATTCTGCTAAATGATATTTCGTATACAGAGTATGAAAAGATAACAGATAGAGAGACTGCAAAGTCTATCTTTGACTCTCTTCAGATGACTCATGAAGGCAATGCTCAAGTCAATGAGACAAAGGCTCCGGCCCTAATTCAGAAGTATGAGGCCTTCAGAATGGAAGACAACGTATTTGTGGAAACTATGTTTTCAAGATTCCAGATGCTTGTTGCAGGACTCAGAGTTTTGGACAAAGGTTACTCTACTGCTGATCATGTCAAGAAGATTATCAGGAGTCTGCTTGTAAAATGGAGACCAATGGTAACTGCTTTGAAATTGGCAAAGGATCTGAACAACACGAGTCTTGAGGAACTGATTAGTTCTTTAAGAAGTCATGAGATAGAACTTCAAGAAGATGAACCTCAAAGAAGAGGTAAGTCTGTTTCTTTGATGTTTAAGTCTGAAAAGATAAAGGATTACCAAGCAGAGGAGAACTCAGAAGAATCTGAAGAAGATTCAGATGAAGATGAACTGTCTCTCATATCAAGAAAGATAAATCAGCTGTGGAAACACAGAAAGAGAAAGTTCAGAGAGCCGAGAAGAGAAGGTAGACCCGAGTCTACATCTGGTCAAAGGAAAGCTTCTGAAAAGGAAGCTACTTGCTATGAATACAAGGAGCCTGGACATTATAAGAATGAATGTCCAAAGCTCAAGAAAGATAGAAAACCTAAGAAGGTTTTCAAAGCTAAAAAGGGTCTTATGGCAACATGGGATGATTCAGAATCAGAAGAAGAAGATTCTGATGAAGAACATGCCAACGTGGCACTCATGGCAAAGACCAACATAAGCGAAGACTTATCAGAGGATCAATTGACACTTGAAGAAGAGTCAGACTCTGATGACGACAAAGAGGTACTTTCTTCCTTATCTCGTTCTGAACTTGAATTAAGTTTATCAGAACTTATGAAAAGGTATCAACTTCTTCTAAGTAAACACAAAATTCTGAAAAAGACTTTTGTGGTTGCTTCTGAGAATTCTACTAAGAGCGAGCCAAATATTTCTGATTTAATTAAAAAAAATTCTTTAGAAAAATCTAATGCTACTCTAAAAAGTAAAGTCTCTAAGCTAGAAGAAGAGATTATTTCTAACATATCTATTACTAATGAAGTAATCAAATATGATAAAGCTTTTCAGCATTTCCTTGCTAAAAGCATATATAGAAGCAAGATGGCTTCAATGATCTATGGAGTTAGCAGAAACGGAAGTAGAGGTCTGGGATATTCAGGACCATCAAAACCATTTGATGAAACTCTAAGTATTAAACTAAAACCTCTGTCTAAACATTTTGTGCCTGCTGGCACCGAACTGAAATGTTCTGAACTAGAAGGTTCTGATTCTGTTACACCACAATCACAGACACAGAAGAAAACTTCTAAGCCTAAATATCATGCACAAATTCCACTTGATTATCCTATTGTGCAGAAATCTAAAGGTGTCAGAACCTATGGAAAGACTAACAAGAAAGGACCCAGAAAATAGGTACCTAAAAGTGAGATAATCTATGTTGCAGACATCCTTGATGACGCCACTGAAACACCAGTCATGGTACCTAGACAGTGGATGCTCGCGACACATGATGGGAGAAAGGCGTATGTTCCAAGATTTGGAACTTAAGTCTGGAGGCATCATTGGTTTCAGAGGAAACCAGAAGGGGAAGATCATTGGCTCTGGAACTGTTGGTAATGGTAAACTTCCTTCCATCAACAACGTTCTTTTAGTT
The DNA here is from genome assembly GCA_022829125.1 of Lathyrus tuberosus. Lineage (NCBI taxonomy): Eukaryota > Viridiplantae > Streptophyta > Magnoliopsida > Fabales > Fabaceae > Lathyrus > Lathyrus tuberosus. The sequence continues at coordinate 1,366,458 of JALAZF010000250.1, read as the reverse complement.
GAGGGTCTAATGCATAACTTATTCTCAATTAGTCAACTTAGTGACAATGATTATGACTTTATCTTTAATCAAACATCCTGTAAGGCTGTTAGTCAGAAGGATGGGTCAGTTTTGTTCAATGGTAAGAGGAAAAACAATACTTATAAGATCAGACTATCAGATTTGAAAAATCAGAATGTAAAATTTCTTATGTCCGTTAATGAAGAGTAATGGGTCTGGCACAGACGTCTGGGTTATGTTAGCTTGAGAAGAATTTCTCAGCTGAACAAGTTAGGACTTGTCAGGGGCTTGCCCAATCAGAAGTATTCTTCAGATGCCCTTTGTGAAGCATGTCAGAGAGGCAAGTTTTCAAAAACTTCCTTTAAATCTAAAACGATTGTTTCTACCTCTAAACCATTAGAACTTCTTCACATTGACTTAATTAGACCTGTTATTTCTGTGATTTTATGGTTGGCATTTATTTTGCTAAAACTATTCTAGCAGCAAGATATTGAAACAAGATGTTCTAATTTTCTGCATTCAACATGTCGAATAAAGATGTCCCATACTGGCCCTTAGGACATCACGTCTAATTTTGGTCTAAAAGGAAGATTCTGTTGCTGTTAATTGTTACTGAATATTTAGTTATCCTATGTGGCATCCAAAGTATTTTGGGGTGAGTTTTTGTGTTGGTTTTCGGATTCTCAGCGTTTTCTAAATATGGAGACATATTAGGAAACTTTAGATTGAAGACCTATTTTTTTGGAGTTTATTTTGCAGATTTGTGGGCAGTCTCTTTGCTACGTTTTTGAAGCCCAATCCAATCCAGATTTAATGCTATATATTGACTGGTGTAAACCTAGTTTAGGTGTGGAACTTACGTGTGTTTTTGTTAGGGTTTTCGAGTGTTATTTGTGAGCCTAACTGGTATCATTCTGATAACAGTATAAGGACTGGTTTTTGTGGTGTAAGTTCTGTCAGTTACTCATAAGCTTTTAAGCATTGAGTTTCTTGTGTGTCAATTCTCATAAGCTTTGAAGTATTGAGAATTGTGTGTTTTTGAAAGTGTGACTTTCATTTTGTTACTTGTGTTGAAATGAACCAATCACGGGTTGTGATTATAGAGGGATTTGAGGAGGGCCTCATACCTAGGTGAGTCTTAGGTAGAAGTCATAGGAAGGGTAGTGATTAAGTGAGCAGATTGTAACCGAGTGTGGTTATTGTATGATCTATGAATTGATACTATCGTATATTGGTTTCGTCCCTGGCTTGGTAGCTGTAGCGAGCGATTTTGGACGCGGTTCTTAAGCGCTGGTCGCTCTCTGCGGTTGAGCTTGAACTACAGGTCGATTCATTTTTTATCCTATTGTGAGCTGAATAATGAAGGGAAATAGATGTCTCCAATTAACCCTGCTTTGCATACTGAGTTTAAACAGCGGTCTGTTAGGTTACGGATGCTATCAATGTGGGGGGCCTTTGTACTGGTTATTTGTATTTTCGCCAATACTGTTTTCTTTCTTTTTTACCTGGGCAGAAGGTTTCTGGCGGGGAACTAGGATTAGGATGTTAGGACTGATGCTTTTGAAATACTGCTTTTGATTGATGGAGATATGGGATTTGGGTTTTTGGTTAATTGTGCTCGCTAAGATATTTTCTTTCGATCTTATGCCTACGTATTCCCGTTTACCGAAACAGGGAAATCAGAGCGTTCGTAGTTCCTCCTATTCTATGGGAGGAAATTGGTTTTTGGTGTCTTGTTCAAAGCCCAAGACGTGAAGCGATAGGTGGTTTGTGTCTTGTTCAAAGCCCAAGATGTGAAGCTGAAAGGTCTATTTGTGTCTTGTTCAAAGCCCAAGATGTGAAGCTGAAAGGCCTCGACTTTAGAGAGAATTTGTCATCTCTAAAGAGGGGAGAAGGAGAATTACTTTAACTGGGATACGCGGATCCGAGCAATGCCATAATTTCCGAAGAAAGGGTTTTAACCTGAAGGAGAAGACTTTAACTCAGTGTAGAGCAATGCCATCTTTCCTTAGGAATTTCTCATGCTAAAAGAGGGACAGTGGCGTGGATATAGATAATCCAGAGGCTTGCCGCTTACAGCGATTAGATGAAGGGAAAGGAGTTGTTGATGTTTGTGTACTGTGAACGAGGCACAACTTTGATGCTAAAAGGTTAATTGGATCAACCAGTGGTTTTCTTATACAAAGCCTAAGAGGAGGCTAATTTCCGCTAGGAAAATCATTATACAAACCCTAAGAGGAGGCTAATTTGTGTCTCGTACAAAGCCCGAGAGATAGGCTAAAAGGGGTTGATCCTACAAGAGGATCTTTTATACTCAACAAGAGAGTGTTTTTGTATCTCGTACAAAGCCCGAGATGGAGGCGAAAGGGTGATTGACTCAACAGGAGAATCTTTTATACTCAACAAGAGAGTGTTTTTGTATCTCGTACGAAGCCCGAGATGGAGGCTAAAAGGTTTGACTCAACAAGAGAGTCTTTGTATCTCGTACGAAGCCCGAGATGGAGGCTATGTCAGTTAAGTGACAGGTCCAGTATACTGATTTTGAAAGAGAAAATCAGTTCTTATATGAGCATCACTGTACTCATGGGTTAGATCTGAGGATTGGGGTGGTCTCCTTTTCTTTGAGGAAACTGGAAATCCAAAGGGTGTTGAGACTGTCCGAGTCTGCGGGTTTCCTTCCTATTTAACGAAGGGGTCACTTGAGAATGTCTTTTGAGACTCAAGGAAGTTAGACTGTCCGTGTCTAGAGTTTTATCTTTTGTACTATGCTTTGAGAAACAGTAGTAGACTCTATGAAAGGACTGTTCTATGAGAATGACTAGGTTCTATTCCTATACCTCTAGGAGGTCGTCGGGACAATTTGTACGAAGCCCAAGAGGAGGCTGGAAACTTTTAAGAAGCCGACGGGTCCTTATACGAAGCCCAAGAGGAGGCTATCATTCCCGGAGGAAGAGATCATTATACGAAGCCTAAGAGGAGGCTGTGAATACTTCTAAGAAGCCGTAGGGTCCTTGAATAATGCCCAAGAGGAGGCCGATGCTTTTAAGAAGCCAGTGGGTGTATCATCTCCTTTCCATTAGGAGAGATAACTCTTTTAAAGATAAAAATCACTGGTAAACGTGCGAGGTTTACTATCCAGCGACTTCTAGCTTTTAAAGAGGGTTCCTTAGTTAAGGTCCAAGATTATGACCGTAGTGGGTACCCAAACCCCGAGACATTCAAGGCAAGCTATCCACAAGGAATAGATCAAGTCAGGAAAGTTCGAGAATTTGGAAGAAACTCAAAGATGCCATTCACGGAGAATACATTCATCTTGGGGAGTAGAGCTTCTTGACGATTCCTAAGGAGGACAGCCGAAGAGAAGACTGTATCTGGTGCTCCTATTGGGGATCTAGGCGTCTATTTCTATGAACAAATGAAACGGTGTCACCTAGTTCTAGACGTAGTAGCCGGGGAAACTCGAAATATCTTTATTATTATTACGCAGTAGATATGAGTTTATGAAAGGAGACTTACAGTGAGCAGCCCCACAATACAGTTTATAATATGAAAGCAGTAAACGAAAGCTATAACCACTTACTCGGTTGTAGTGCTTCCATGCTGTTTGGTTAGTTGTTCAACAAAGAAAGATTGAAAACAACAGTATATTCAAAATTAAAGGAGAAAGTGCTTTGAAAAAGAAAGGTTTGGGGCTTACAGCTCAAGGAGAGGCCCAGGGTTTTATCAGTGAGCGCACTGTTTGACTTCGTACAGCGGGACTTATACAAGTGACTGGGGCCCAAAAATGGTTTTCTGTACAAAGGGATGGGTCTTACACTCTCTCAAGAGGCCCAAAAAGGTTTAAAGAAAAAAGAGTGGGGCTTATATCACGAGGGTAGGCCCAAATGATTTTTCGTTTAAAAATGGCGATCGCGCCGAGGTTTTCTTTTAACGCAGAGGGACTTATACAATAAGTGAGGCCCAAAATGTTTTGGTTAAAAGGGGGATTGGGTCTTACACTCTAATAGAGGCCCAAAGTGTTTTGAATGGGTCTTATAGCTCAAGGAGAGGCCCATATGATTTTTATTTTTAAACGGGCGACGATCGTGCCGTTTACTTGTACAGAGGGACTTATACAATAAGTGAGGCCCAAAAAGTTTTTGTACAAGGGGGGATGGGTCTTACACTCTCTCAAGAGGCCCAAAATGTTTGAAAATGATTTATGAGGGTTGAATTAATCCAAAACCCTAATTTGTTTTCAAAATGTATTTAATTGAATAAAAATTCAATTAAAATGATCAAAAATTGTTTAACACATGGAAAACAAATTGTGATCTTGGATTAATGCTTCAAAAATTAAGTATTGACCTACAAAATAATTAGAAAGCATTAAAAGTTGCAAAATCAATGTAGAAAAAATATTTAAAATGCCAAAAACAATCAAAATATTAATTCTTTACAAAAATATCAACTATATGAAATAAATAATATTTTTGGGATTTTTTGTGAAAATAAAATATTTTAACATTTTTGTGAATTATTAAAAAAAGAATCAACTCAAAATCATTAAAACTCAGAGAGAAATTAATTTTTGAATCAATTAAACAAAATCACAAAATTCAAATATTTGAATTTATGAAAAATGGCGCCAAGAACAGCTGAAGAACACGCGCGTGTTCTTGGTTTCAGATTTGCATTTTTTATCCAATCTCCATGAATACGTAATCATATCATGCAATCCACATATCATTATGCTCGTCTCAACCTCACGATCATGTCTATGTACTTTAATTTCATTTTAATTAAACATACAACAAGAAATCACGAAGAGACCTCAAGAACCCTAATTTCTGCATGAAGGCTAGGATTTTTGATACACGATTCAAACAATGCAATTAATTGAGGGAAAACATTCCATGCATGATTATGAACATATGGCCAAATTATTGTGCGAGGAAATATGCATAGATTGAGAGATGACCAAGCATGTGCGTACCTCCAAGCCGTGACAGCAAGTTCAAAGTGATTTTTGATTTGGAGGTGTTACAGATGAGTGGTGATGATCTGAACAGCTTCCCTACACCCTATGGATTGTGTTTGGATGGTTGGACTTGATTGAAATTGGCTGGATCGTTTTGTGGTACCTCAGCTGCACTTTGGTTAAAACCTTGAGCAACCAGCTGGTGATTTTGTGAAATTGATGTTTCAGAAGTAATCTAAGTGTTTGATCAGCTCATATGTGATGTATGTGAGGTGTGTGAGTGATTGGTTTGATTGGAATTGCTCTCAAACTCAAAACCCGATAGTGACTTGCCTTAGAAGGCAAAATTGGAGTGAAAGAAGAGATTTTGAGGAAAGCATCTGTTAGATGGCTTTGGTGTACTCAAACTGACCACAATTGAGCTCTATTTATAGTAGAGCAAGTTTTTTTTGCAAGGAATAATGAATGGCAGCTGGTAAGTAGGTTTGGCCAATGTTGTCCAATGAAAATCCAAGTCTCCTCTAGCCATTGACTAGAGGTTAGGGCACAGAGCTTTGGTTCCCTTGGTCTTGGATAAGTCTTGACTGATTTCCGATGAGAATGGTTCAGTCCATGCCACCTTGATGGTTCCATTGAATGCCTCATTCCAAATTTGAAGTCTTGTCCCTATTTTGGCCATTCTAGGTTCAACATGCTATTTCTTGTTCCATGGACTTTGGAGGCTTGGCTCAGTGATTGTCCCCTTTAGATTCAATCCTCTGAGGTGTCCAAGTGGACAGGAGCAATTGAATTTGGCTGATTTTGGTAAATCGACCAAAGTTGCAAATTCTGCCTTGCCTTGACAGATTTCAGCAAGGCAACTTGGCAATGTTGTATCTCATGGTGTAGGTTGAATTTGGCAATGTTCTTGGCCATTTTGGAAAGCTCTTACATGATACAACAACTGTTTGAACAATTTTGGTTTTGATCTCTTTTGATTCCAAGTGAAAAATCCCCCTACATTTGGCAAAAAGTGAGGCAGAATCTGACTTAGTGAAAATTTCACTGAGTGTTGGAAAAAGTGACATTTTCACTTTTCAGCCACTTTGATCACTCCATAACTCAAAATCCTTAATGAATTGGAATGACTTGTAGTTGAAGTTTTTGTAGGTGATAATGAGGGCTACAAATCCATCTTTGGATGAGAAAAAATGGCCTTGTGGTTTAGGAGTTATGGTCCTTCAAAGTTGGTACCTTTGCCACTTTATTTTTAACTTAGAAAAATTTCTAAGTTTTATGGTTACCCCTTTTACAAGTTATCTCACTTTTCTTGATTTTTCTTGATGAATATGATTCAAATCATACATTAACATCATTTTAGGGTTAAAAATCCATTTTGGTGAAAAATCTCAAAAAGTCAAAGTTGACTTTTGTGCACAGTTGACTTTTTATCAGATGAATTCCAAACTGTGCAATTCTTCAGGAAATCATGTCCTTGACCTAAATCAAACTTGATGGACATTTTCCATGGGTGTCATAGGGTATATTTAATCATGTATTAGGGTTTGGGAGCATGTCCTGGTCAAAAGTCAAAGTTACAGTTGACTTTTCCCTTAAAACCCTAATTGTGGTGCAGATGAAATTGAGACTTGTTGCTCAAACTTCTTGGATCAATCCATTGTTCCAAATGGATCAATATGGTGTATTAGAGACCCTAAAATCATCTCTTGAGGTCTTGGCTCATGGTTTGTCCCAAAAGTCAACTTAGGGGTGAATTAGGTCAAGAAACCCTAATTCCTGATTTTTGATGAATGCATCCCCTGAGGCAAAATTGACTTGATGCATGGGTTCATGAGGTTCCATGAAGTATATTAGGTTATGTTTTGGATCATTGCCTTGTGCCCAGATGAAAATTTCCATCTGGAGGCCCTGGTTGACCAAAACCCTAATTTGGTGACACTGTCGATCTTGAGACTTGATCCACATAGAAGGGAGCAGACTTGTGCTTAATCCTTGAAGTGGGAGTCCTTTTTGATCCATTGTGGATGTTTAAGAGATTAGACAAGTTGAAGATCATGTCATTTCTTGATTGATCCTTTGTCTAAGCACTCAGAGAGGGCTTGAAACCCTAATTTTGATTGTAGTGGATGCTCACCCATCTTTGGGGAGACTAATGAAGCATAAAGGTACATCCATATTATGATGATGATTTTCACAATGATGGGAAATCTAAGTGGTCAAAATTTGGGGTATTACAGATGCCCCTATTTAATCTTCTTGGACCCGAAAGTGTGAATGACGAAGGGATTCGAGCATTCAGGGTGCAAGAGGATTAAATATCGGAATACCCGAAATTTTGATGGTGGTTATGAATGGTAGCTTACGCATTCATCTTCTTTAGCTAAGCAATGATGCTTAGAAAAGGTAAACTTCCCATCGATCCTGGTTTCCTACCAAGAACTGGTCTCAGTCTCTGAAATGAACTTCCCCTCATTCCTGGTTTCCTACCAAGGAACTAGTCTTAGTTTCTTTTGTCAACTTCCCCTCGATCCTGGTTTCCTACCAAGAACTGGTCTCAGTCTCTTTTGTCAACTTCCCCTCGACCCTGGTTTCCTACCAAAGAACTGGTCTTAGTTTCTTTTGAAATAAACTTCCCCTCGATCCTGGTGTCCTACCAAGGAACTGGTCTTAGTTTCTTTTGAAATAAACTTCCCCTCGATCCTGGTGTCCTACCAAGGAACTGGTCTTAGTTTCTTTTGTCAATAAACTTTATTGACAAGGGACACTATGTGTAGCGGTTTTCCTTCAAACTTCTCGCCAAATTTTCCTGGGGAGATGCCATTTGAGTAGAAAATGTTTTGTTGTCAGACTTGCTGGGGACCCCAGTCGTCTGAGTTGTAGAGTTGTACAAACTTCTCCGTTGGAGACGCCATTTGTTTCTACTAGGGAAAGCGAGTCTCTTGAGAGACTGTTTTCATTTGGGATCTTTCATCATACTTTTCTCGGGATCTTCCCAGAGAAACGCCATATGATGGGGTCCAATTTTGAGGTGCCAATGACCTTCTCATCAGTGGTTTTTCGGAGAAAAACTGGCGTGCTGCCGAATCTCTGATCACGAGGCTTTCTCTATGGATTTTCCTTAATCCGGGAAAGCAAGGATATCATCTTTAATGGCGAAGAGTGACATCTGTTGAAGGTTCTCCGATCTTTCAGAGGTTCAAATTATCAAAGTGGCCACGTGCCGACTCTGATCTAAAGATACACTGGTGGCGAGATTGTGCAGACGCAACACTTCCTGACGAGGAAAGAACTAACAAACTCGATTGAGAAAACTGTTTATCACTAGGGGACAAGACCGGCTAGAGTGATAACGATGCAATATGAAATGTAAATGCAAATAAAAAATGCATGAAGTACGTATGTATATGCTGACAAAACAGACGCGACATACAGACTAATGGATGAACACAAATGGATACTCGGCCATCGCGGGGCGAAGAAGTACCGTTGGTTCAAAATAGCAATTCCACGTTGCTTAGGAGAGATAGTCCCGTTGGGAGCTATGTTGATCGGGCTTAGGAGATGAGAACTCAGCCGAGGCATGTCAGACGAAACAAGGTCTCTGACACAGTTGATCCCTTCATTCAGGCATACTGGCTTAGAAGGAGTACTTTGATTCTGCACTTTGAAGTCTGCTTACTTCGGGAGAAGCGATCGATGTTCTTCTGATGTTCAACAGTCAAAAGAAATGCCATCTTTAATTTAAAAGCAGAAAAAGTTTAACAAGTAAATTTATTTTTGTTTTATTTCAAGAATCGCTGATTAAGTTTAAACAACGTCGTTCTGTAAAGCTAAAACAAGTAAAGAATTACAAACAAAAGCACAAGGGCTCAAATTTTATTGATAAGATGGAGATCATCCTAACGCGTGATTCCAAAGAGTATATACAAAGTTAGAAAATGGTAATTTACAGGGAAAAGGGCTACGTTGAAACATAACGACCACTATCCTTCTACCAACTTTGAGTTCGGGACATCCTGAGCTTCCGTCGAAGATGACCTTTGACTGGAGATTTCCTTCGATAGATGATGCAACTGCTGCTGAGGGACTTGCCTCTGTTGAACATAGTTACTTGCCATTATCCCTAACTTTTGCCTGGATTGTACTATGAGATTTCCACTCCATCGGGATGATTTTTTTTTTCATGTCTCTAACTTTTGCCTGGTCCGCCCTTTCGGGTTTTCAATCCACCGAGACGTTTTTTTTTTTAGTTTTAGGCGAAGTATTTCTTGACTACATCAACATTCGTGGGGTAGGCAAATTCCTCTCCGTCCATGGTTGCAAGTCTCAAGGCGCCGCCTGAGAAAGCTTTTGTGACCACATAGGGGCCATCATAATTTGGGGTCCACTTGCCCCGAGAATCAGTGAGGAATGATTGTATCTTCTTGAGCACAAGGTCTCCTTTCCTGAAGACACGAGGTCGGACCTTTTTGTCAAACGCCCTCTTTATTCTTTGTTAATACAACTGACCGTGGCATAGTGTCGTGATTCGCTTCTCTTCGATCAGATTCAGTTCGTCGTGTTGGCTTTGACACCATTCAGCTTCGGAAAGCTTAGCTTCCATCAATACCCTGATTGATGGGATCTCTATTTCTATGGGGAGCACTGCTTCCATGCCATACACTAGAGAGAAAGGGGTAGCCCCAATTCCGTTTCCGTAATGATTGACAGCTCCGTCAAAGATAAGTCCCCATTGGGAACCTGGTTCTGGCCCTTCGCTGGGTAACAGTTCATCGCAGTCTTTCATTTTTAGATACATGACATCTTCGTCTGGGAAGTCAAACCCGATTGATTCTTGATCGTCAATCGGTTGATGAGCCAAATGATCGGCTAAAATACTTCCTTTAACGGCTTTCTGAGCGTGGTACTCTATGTCATATTCTGATAACAACATCTGCCAACGGGCAATCCTTCCCGTGAGAGCAGGTTTTTTGAAAACGTACTTGATTGGATCCATTTAGGAGACCAACCAAGTAGTATGACGAATCATGTACTGGCGAAGACGTTTGGCTGCCCAAGCCAAAGCGCAACAAGTTTTCTCAAGCATCGTGTACCGAGTTTCGCAGTCGGTGAATTTCTTGCTTAGATAGTAAATGGCAGACTCTTTCCTTTTGGTTTCGTCTTGTTGGCCAAGTACACATCCCATTGAGTCCTCTAGGACTGTGAGGTAAATGATCAGTGGTCTTCCTTCCACTGGAGGTGATAGAATCGGAGGATTCAACAGATATTCCTTGATACTGTCGAAGGCGGTTTGGCAATCTTCTGACCAAACGCAATCCTGGTTCTTTTTGAGTAATTTGAAAATCGGCGCGCATGTCGCGGTCATGAGGAATATGAATCTGGAGATGTAGTTCAAACGTCCCAGGAATCCTCTGACTTGTTTTTCAGTTTTCGGAGAAGGCATTTCTTGAATGGCCTTGACCTTGTCAGGATCAACTTCAATTCCTTTCTGGCTGACGATGAACCCTAGTAGTTTCCCTGAACGGACACCGAAGGTGCACTTGTTAGGATTCAAGCGGAGCTTAAATTTTCTTAGACGTTCGAACAATTTTGACAGATGTTCAACGTGCTCATCCTCTGTTCTTTATTTTGCAATCAAATCATCGACATATACCTCGATTTCCTTATGTATCATGTCATGAAACAGAGTAGTCATGGCCCTTTGATAGGTTGCCCCGACATTCTTCAAACCGAACGGCATTACCTTGTAACAAAAGGTACCCCATGGGGTAATGAACGAAGTTTTCTCCATGTCTTTCGGCGCCATTTTGATCTGGTTATAGCCCGAGAATCCATCCATGAAGGAGAATACTTTGAACTTTGATGTGCTGTCAACCAGCATGTCAATGTGTGGTAAAGGAAAGTCGTCCTTTGGACTTGCCTTGTTCAGATCTCTGTAATCAACACACATTCTGACCCTTCCATCCTTTTTGGGAACGGGTACGATGTTGGCTAACCATTGAGGATATTCAGATGTAGCGAGGAAACCCACGCCGATCTGTTTCTGCACCTCCTCTTTGATTTTGATGGCCATGTTCGGGTGAGTGCGTCTCAACCTTTGCTTTACTGGCGGAAATTCTGATCTCAACAGTAAGTGATGTTCCACAATGCTGGTATCCAACCCTGGCATATCCTGATAGGACCAAGCGAATACATCAGGAAATTCTTTGAGAAGCTTTATCAAACCCTCTCTGGTAGTTGGACTGAGCAGTGCTCCAATCCTGATTTCTTTTCTCTCTTTTTCTGAACCCAAGTTCACCGTTTCCAACGGCTCTTTGTGAGGTTCAATGGACCTTTCCTCTTGTCTGAGTAGTCGGGAGATCTCTTCTGGAATTTCGTTGTCAACTTCTTCTTCATCCTCGAATACCGGGAACTCAAAGTTGGAAGAAGGCATCGGATCGTATGTTTCAACGGGGTATAAAACAAGCAATCTGCATGACGTGATGATTCGTGTTTAGAAGAGATAGAGAAAATGTAAGTGTGTGCAGTGTTTTGATTTTACTGCTTGTTTTTATTATTGAATGTTTTTTAGGATTACCATTTTCTGAAAAAGCAAAAAGAGAAAACTGCAATTAATACGGGAATTACAGAACGACGTTATTTTATTAATGAACAAGTCGACTCTTGAAACTACAGCCCTATAAAACAAAACTCTGTCGCTTTGGGCAAAGCGAAGAGGGAAATTTACAGAAAACGAGCCCTATCAAAATATCCGTTTCACCTGGGCAGGGTGAAAGGTTAAAGATGGCAATTACTTTGACTGACGAACGACCTTCGGAACCTCGACGGCAACCCATTGGCGGCGAACTCCTCGGTGAATCACAAAGTCTGGCACCTTCCTTGATTTGTCTTCAGAAATGACGCTGATTTCTGGTGGAGCAGGATCGTTGGAATCTGTCTCCCAGGCAGAATTGTCGTAGGAGAATTCCTCTGTTGCATTTTGTATAGCATTTGTGCTCTCAGGTACATCTCCCCATCCAGTCGGCTGGATGTCTTCGAGCCTGATACGAGAGCTCTCGGGAGCGGTGTACTTGACCATATAGTCGTATTTTCCACTTGGTTCTCCCAGAGTGTCCCAAAATTCTTTGGAACTGGAGGAGTCATCTCTCTCAATGACGTTGACCTCGGGAAAAGCATAGTTGATGAATTTAAGTCCTGCGAACGTTGCGAATTCATCTTCATGTTGAGTAGTTTCTGAATGACCTGAGTGTTGATCCCATGACATGGTGGGGACACAGGTATTCTGTTCAATGACGGTCAGCTGATTTTCATTGTTCGGCTGACTTTCTTGCCCCAAGTTTCCTGGGTAAGGCTGCCATATTGGCAGACCATCCATTGGGCCATAGTAATTGTGGTCAAAGTTGTCTTTCATCGGAGTGTCCTCCTCTAATGAATTTGGCAGAGCACGGCATCCTTCCGGATCACAATCTCCGTAGATCATTTCGACATCTGATCTTGGTATAAATCTTGGACTTTCTGTAGGAAAGCAAAAAGGCATAGGCACCTCTTCCTGAGACATATAACCGTCCTCATTAAGATAGGACTTCCACTCTTCATCTGCGTCAGAGGGATCTTCCTCATTGATAGCATGAACTGTCTGAGACACTGGGTGAAGAAAACCTCCACTGTGAAAGAAGTTTTGAAGGGGATGAAGACTTTCATCGTTCGCGGCTGTCTGGGTACAGGTTGCAGAAAAACCAAGACCCTTCTTTGTTTTATTGTTAATAGGAATGACAAACCGTCCCCATCCTGTCGTATCGGTACTCTCGACCGCTTTGATAGCATCTTTGTATGAAGAAATTGAAGTTCCTTCTTTGAACTGATTGTCCTTGCTCACCGATAGTGCTTGGAACTGAGTTCCAATAACCTCCTCGGGTTCCACACAAGTAGATGATGATAAGTTGCTCACAAGTAAGGCTTGTTCCCCACAAACCGTGACAAGTTGATCGTTCTGTACGAACTTTAGCTTTTGGTGGAGGGTTGAAGTAACCGTTCCAGCCTGATGTATCCAAGGTCTTCCTAATAAACAACTCTATGTTGTCCGGATGTCCATGACCTAGAAAGTGATTTGGAAAGTGTGAGGACCAATAGTTATGGGAAGATCAACTTCACCGATAACCGTTTTTCTGGATCCGTCGAATGCTTTGACGACGACCTCGCTGACTCTCATCGGAGGGCCCTTGAATGATAATTGCATCAAGGTGGACTTCGGCATAACATTCAGGGCTGACCCTGTGTCTACCAGTACGTTGGCTAAAGCATCGCCCTGGCAGTTAACTGTGATATTGAGCGCCATGTTATGACGGCGACCCTCTTCAGGTAATTCCTCATCACTAAATCCCAAATTGTTGCAGGAAGTTATGTTAGAGACAATGCTATCGAATTGTCTGATTGTTACATCCTGTTCCACAAAGGCTTGCTCCAAGACTTTCTGTAGAGCCTCTCTGTGTGCTTCTGAACTGAGTAACAGTGATAATACTGAGATCTTTGAAGGAGTCTGTAACAGTTGATCGACAATGTTGTATTCACTCCTTTGGATGAGCTTCAGCATCTCATCATCATTTTTTGAAAGGTCGGGATTACTGGATTGACCAACTGGTGGATCAGGAATTTCTGCCTGAAGTTCCTTTTCTTTGTTGGATTCTCCAACCCCTCGGTTGAAGATTCGACCGCTCCGTGTTACACGACTGATGTCTGCAATATTCACGACGGAGGGTAATGGAATTTCCTTTCCATTTTCAATTGTTGTTGCACTGTATTTGTAAGGGATAGCCTTAGCTGATTCATACGGTAGTGGTCCCGGTAGATAGATGACTATGGGAACCTTCTGATTTTTCTGACCATCATAAGTAACCTTGATCCGTTCCCAGTTAGGAACTCTAGATTCGTCAAGTAGAGGGATGATGGCAAAAATATCCCTGGTCCTGTGATGACCAGAGATCGTGACAACATCCTCAACTTGCTCGGCAAGGTAGTTCGGCGACCAAATGATGGGTCCTGAACCTGGATATGGACGAATTTCTCCATGATCGACCTGACCCTGAAGAGCTGCTCTCACAAGGTAACACCCTTGGTTACTTTTCGAACAGACGCTACAACTGTCATAGTTGTGTGGTGGCACCTGGCCACGCCCACTTTGAATGCAATGTAACCTCACTAGGTTAGCTTCCACTGATCGGACATCCTGACTTTGACGACGAGTAGGATTCCTGTTATTGATTCTAATCTGCTGAGTATCTTCGTCCATATAGATTGGCATCCACCAGTGATTTAACAAGTGCTGAAGTGCCTCCTGGACAAGGGTACAACCTCGATCGTTTTCGCAACCCGCTTTATAGTTTTGATAATCATGTGATATTAAGAATCCAAGTCGGACCTGCTCAGCATGTAACTCTACCAGGTTGGTATTCATCATGCGAATGTCAAAGATCTGAACCATGTTGATTTGATAGGAGTTCCTATCATGGTAGTCTTGGATCCATCCAAGATCCATCTGACGCTGGAAGGCCTCTTGTATGAAAGAGCATCCCTGTTTGTTTACCGAGCAAGTCAGACAAGAACTGTAATCGTGCCGCGGCAGATTATGATGCTGACTTTGCCTTGAGTGCATCGCCACCAAGTTGACATTCATTGCACAGATATCGTGGTTCTGAATGACGTTAGAATTCGTGTAGACCATGTTAACTCCACAAACTCGGTGCTCTTGGATCCATCCGAGATCCATCTGTTCCTGTAGAGCTGCTTGCACTACAGAACATCCTTGGTTGTCTTTGGAGCAGATATCACACTGGTGATAATTATGAGGTGGCACATGGCCATATCCACTCTGTCTACAATGCATCTTGACCAGGTTGGTTTTCAACAAGAGTACATCGTGAATTTGATAGACATCGTTAGTCTCTCCTTCTATCAAATTGACTGCAGCCTTCTCATGTTGAGGCAGCGGGTTCGTGAGAACGTTGGGATTCGTATCTTTGAAAGATAAGAGCCCGCTCCTAACAAGCTTTTGCACGTCGGATTTGAAATTGAGACAAGTATCAATGTTATGCCCTGAACCTCCTTGATGATAAGGGCACGTCTGATCCGCCTTAAACAAAAAAGGCGGATTTTCCGGAACCGAAAGGGGAGACTTAGTCTGGATGTGCCCCTTAGCCAGTAGTAACGGAAACAGCTCTGCGTACGTTATGGGTATAGGATCAAATCCTGGTGGCCGTGTTGTACGGTTGTTGTTATATGGAGGACGAGCCTGCTGAAGAGGCTGTTGTGTCCTTTGTTGGTCAGGTTGGCTCTGCGCAGCCTGAGGTTGATACATAGGAACAAGCGCGGGGGCCGATAGCAGGAGTAACAGCTGCTACTGGCTGATAACGTCGCCTTTGCTTTCCGAGAGAGATATTCCCAATATCTTGCTCTTTTTTCTTAGGGAGAGCACTACCGTATTTTTTAGTACCGCTCGTTGATCTAGTGTCTTTTACCAAACGTCCTTCTCGGACGGCTTCCTCAAGACGTACACCCATGCCGACCATTTCAGTGAAATCACTGGGCGCATTGGCAACCATTCGGTCATAGTAAAATGAGCTTAAGGTCTTTAAGAAGATTTTTGTCATCTCTTTTTCCTCAAGAGGTGGACAAATTTGAGCGGCAATTTCACGCCACCTTTGAGCATACTCCTTAAAGGTTTCCTTGTCCTTTTGCGACATTGATCTGAGTTGATCTCTGTCGGGTGCCATGTCCAAATTGTATTTGTATTGTTGGACGAAGGCAGTACCAAGATCTCTGAATGTACTGATCGTAGTACGGTTTAAACCCATGTACCATTTGAGTGCGGCACCGGTTAAACTATCCTGAAAGTAGTGAATCAGCAGGTCCTGATTCTCCGTCTGAGCTGACATCCGCCGAGCGTACATCACCAGATGGCTCTGAGGGCAAGAGTTACCCTTGTATTTTTCAAAGTCGGGCACTTGGAACTTGTGCGGGACTTTCACATTTGGGACCAAGCAGAGGTCTGCGGCGTCCTTTCCAAATAGATCCTGACCGCGAATGGCTTGCAGTTCCTTCTGCATTTCCAGGAACTATTCCTGGAATTCCTCCATTCTGTCAAACATAGTTTCCTTCTTACCAGAAGGTGTCTGTGGAATCTGTCCTTCCGGGACAGTGTGCACCACAGGGGGTGGTACTGTGACTACGGTAGTAAGTCTTGGCGCCTCCCGAAGTTTGTAACCTTCAGGAGTCTTGAGTATGCCCCTGGCATCTTCGCTTTCCCGAAGTTTGTAACCTTCAGGCCCAGCGACTTCTGTTGCGATTCCCTGATCTTCAGTGATCGGCGGAACATATCCTTCCGGGATATAGTTAACAGGCATGCCCCAAGGACGATCTTTCGGCATCTGATACCTAGGATCATACTTTTCTATGATGGGCGTTGAGGTGATCTCTGAGATCACAGTTCTTTGTAGCTGAGCTTCTTCCATGGCTTGCATGTCATTACGAAGCTTTCTCATATCCTCTCTCAGAGCGTCGATCTCTTCTTTCAACTCTCTATTTTCTTCCTCAAGATCATCCATCTTTTTCTGACGATTGGCCCGAGTATTGTACGAATGAGACAGTTTGACTCTAGAATCGAGACACAAACGTGAGATTCGTGGGGAAGAAGAATACGCGATGTGAGAATGGTGAATGCAATGATTATATTAATTATTGTTTTTTTGTTTAATTAAAATAAACTTCGACAATTAGATTGAAAATATCAAACAGTGGGGAAACCCCTTTTTATTGAATTCCAAAGGATTACAGAAATGGAAATACAGTAGATTACAAAGTGCAGAAACAGAAACCTAAATTAATGGGTCCCGAGTCCTCTTCTTTGACCGGGGCGCTTGGGCCGTTGTTGGGTTGTCATTCCTGTGCCAGGTGAAAGGAGCGAACAAATTCCTTTGGTCATCTTGATTCTCTACAGCATGCTGCTCCAAAATTTCAATCAGAGCATCTTTCTCTTTTAGTAGTTGTTGTATTTTGATGCATTCTACGTCGAGGGTGCGGTACTTGTTCTTCCAAGACCTTCTTTCCTTTTGAACCTTGTTGAGAGTAACCTGAAGCTTTTCAGTTTCCATCATGAAGTACATGACAGTTTCCCTCGGTGGAAGAATTCCGTAACGAGGATAAGGCATCTTTAGCTTGAGAGCTCTGGCTTGTACCCAATGGAGATAAGGCTCCACCGAGACACAGTCCGGTTTTCCCAGAGACTCTCGTCCTTTCTTATGAACATGTTTCCAAGCTTGCACTATTTCCGTCTTTAGTGCTCTGTCACTTTCTCCTTCTTTGAAGAAAAAACCTTCCAGATGAACACCCAGTGGGATGTGTCTCATCGGGTATCCAAATTGACGAAGAACCAATATCGGATGATAGTTGATTCCTCCTTTAGTTCTTATGAGGGGTACGCTGGGGAAGTTTCCACAACGGTCAATGACTCTGATTCCCTCATAAATCCTATTACACCAATCTATATCAGAGTTGGTGAGAGACATGATATTCTGCGACCAACGTAAGACACTCTTGCAATCCCAAAAAGCAGCAGACTTGGGCAAGTGAGAGATAAACCATTTGTAGAGCAAAGGTACACAACATGTGATCTCTCCTCCGCTGTACAAATTTCCCAAGTGTACAGAATGATACGCATCTGCAAGCAAAGTTGGCACATGGTTTCCAATGAGAAAAACCTTAATAGCGTTGATATCGACGAAGTTATTGATGTTGGGAAACAAAAATAACCCGTAGGTGAGCAAGACAAAGATGCTTTCAAAAGCAGTCTCGTTCCCTATACTAGCGAAGTATAGAGCCTTTTTTGTCAAGAACTGGGCTGGCAAACCTTGGATGCCACCCTTAGTGGTCATGTGAGTCCTGACCTCAGACTCGTCCAAATGAATTGCTATTGCAATAGTCTGATTCTTTGGAATTTCTTCCAGTCCAGAAAATGGAGCTCGATCAGTGATATGTAAATCAGTCAGATGAGAATACTCCTCCAGCGTTGGTGATAGCTGGTAATTCGGGAATGTGAAACAGTGATAAACCGGATCGTAGAATTGAATGAGCGCGTCCATGATCCCCTTAATCACATGGACTCTTAACAGTGGTAGCAAACCACCGTGCTTGGCTCTGAAAGCCTCTGGGTTAACGATCATCCTTGCTAACCTTCTCAAATCCCCTAGTTTTGGAACCTTGAAGGTATACTGGTGAGTTGTCCTTCTACCGAAATCCATTAGCGTAATCCTCTTCTCTGATATTTGCAATCACAGTCTTAGTTTAATTTGAAAAACAGAGAGACTAGAAGAGAAATTTTTTGAATGTTTTAATGTTTTTTAGATGAATGCATGAATGCAGCACACAAAAACCTAGAAAAAACATGGGGTCAGAGGGTCGTTGCATGAAGTCAAGGCTCTACCCATCCCCAAAGGTTTATACTTGGGTGATTTTTGTACCTGTACTCATTATCATCAGCTCCTCCCAGGAAAGCAAAATAACAAGCGGATCGCCAGCGAGTTGTAGAGCAATCTTAGAGTAAGTGCCATTCACCGAGAATAGATCACCAGCCTCAAATGAGGGTAGTATCGCGTAACAACTATTTCTGATAGTTTCTGCACTACGAAAGGGTTTGGCTCCTCAGCTTCTCAGACTTAACAACCGGCCCATTGGCTAGAAGAGTGAATGGGTTGCGTTGGTCAGCCTCCACTGAGGTTGATGGTCGACCCCGTCGCCATCACTTATCTTAAGTGTATACTCATTCTCACCACATGCGGCATCACACGCATTCCCAGTAGCAGAAAAATAAACATGTATAGCAATTAGGAAAAGCAGTATATATATTTGTCCTAATCATCCTAGACTTATAAAGCTATGATTCCTAAGTTCCTGACAGGAATGAGTTCCCCGGCGGAAGCCCCAATCTGTGGTATTCACACAAGTGAAGAGAAGGAAGACCGTGCCTAGATCTAACTTTGAAAGGCCCCACGGTGGGCGCCACTTTTTCTGTAGCGAGCGATTTTGGACGCGGTTCTTAAGCGCTGGTCGCTCTCTGCGGTTGAGCTTGAACTACAGGTCGATTCATTTTTTATCCTATTGTGAGCTGAATAAGGAAGGGAAATAGATGTCTCCAATTAACCCTGCTTTGCATACTGAGTTTAAACAGCGGTCTGTTAGGTTACGGATGCTATCAATGTGGGGGGCCTTTGTACTGGTTATTTGTATTTTCGCCAGTACTGTTTTCTTTCTTTTTTACCTGGGCAGAAGGTTTCTGGCGGGGAACAAGGATTAGGATGTTAGGACTGATGCTTTTGAAATACTGCTTTTGATTGATGGAGATATGGGATTTGGGTTTTTTGTTGATTGCGCTCGCTAAGATCTTTTCTTTCGATCTTATGCCTACGTATTCCCGTTTACCGAAACAGGGAAATCAGAGCGTTCGTAGTTCCTCCTATTCTATGGGAGGAAATTGGTTTTTGGTGTCTTGTTCAAAGCCCAAGACGTGAAGCGAAAGGTGGTTTGTGTCTTGTTCAAAGCCCAAGATGTGAAGCTGAAAGGTCTATTTGTGTCTTGTTCAAAGCCCAAGATGTGAAGCTGAAAGGCCTCGACTTTAGAGAGAATTTGTCATCTCTAACGAGGGAAGAGGGAGAATTACTTTAACTGGGATACGCGAATCCGAGCAATGCCATAATTTCCGAAGAAAGGGTTTTAACCTGAAGGAGAAGACTTTAACTCAGTGTAGAGCAATGCCATCTTTCCTTAGGAATTTCTCATGCTAAAAGAGGGACAGTGGCGTGGATATAGATAATCCAGAGGCTTGCCGCTTACAGCAATTAGATGAAGGGAAAGGAGTTGTTGATGTTTGTGTACTGTGAACGAGGCACAGCTTTGATGCTAAAAGGTTAATTGGATCAACCAGTGGTTTTCTTATACAAAGCCTAAGAGGAGCCTAATTTCCGCTAGGAAAATCATTATACAAAGCCTAAGAGGAGGCTAATTTGTGTCTCGTACAAAGCCTGAGAGATAGGCTAAAAGGGGTTGATCCTACAAGAGGATCTTTTATACTCAACAAGAGAGTGTTTTTGTATCTCGTACAAAGCCCGAGATGGAGGCGAAAAGGTTTGACTCAACCAGGGAATCTTTTGGTATCTCGTATAAAGCCCGAGATGGAGGCTATTTGACTCAACAAGAGAGTTTTTGTATCTCGTACAAAGCCCGAGATGGAGGCGAAAGGGTGATTGACTCAACAAGAGAACCTTTTATACTCAACAAGAGAGTGTTTTTGTATCTCGTACGAAGCCCGAGATGGAGGCTAAAAGGTTTGACTCAACAAGAGAGTCTTTGTATCTCGTACGAAGCCCGAGATGGAGGCTATGTCAGTTAAGTGACAGGTCCAGTATACTGATTTTGAAAGAGAAAATCAGTTCTTATATGAGCATCACTGTACTCATGGGTTAGATCTGAGGATCGGGGTGGTCTCCTTTTCTTTGAGGAAACTGGAAATCCAAAGGGTGTTGAGACTGTTCGAGTCTGCGAGTTTCCTTCCTATTTAACGAAGGGGTCACTTAAGAATGTCTTTTGAGACTCAAGGAAGTTAGACTGTCCGTGTCTAGAGTTTTATCTTTTGTACTATGCTTTGAGAAACAGTAGTAGACTCTATGAAAGGACTGTTCTATGAGAATGACTAGGTTCTGTTCCTATACCTCTAGGAGGTCGTCGGGACAATTTGTACGAAGCCCAAGAGGAGGCTGGAAACTTTTAAGAAGCCGACGGGTCCTTATACGAAGCCCAAGAGGAGGCTATCATTCCCGGAGGAAGAGATCATTATACGAAGCCTAAGAGGAGGCTGTGAATACTTCTAAGAAGCCGTAGGGTCCTTGAATAATGCCCAAGAGGAGGCCGATGCTTTTAAGAAGCCCGTGGGTCTATCATCTCCTTTCCATTAGGAGAGATAACTCTTTTAAAGATAAAAACCACTGGTAAACGTGCGAGGTTTACTATCCAGCGACTTCTAGCTTTTAAAGAGGGTTCCTTAGTTAAGGTCCAAGATTATGATCGTAGTGGGTACCCAAACCCCGATACATTCAAGGCAAGTTATCCACGAGGAATAGATCAAGTCAGGAAAGTTCGAGAATTTGGAAGAAACTCAAAGATGCCATTCACGGAGAATACATTCATCTTGGGGAGTAGAGCTTCTTGACGATTCCTAAGGAGGACAGCCGAAGAGAAGACTGTATCTGGTGCTCCTATTGGGGATCTAGACGTCTATTTCTATGAACAAATGAAACGGTGTCACCTAGTTCTAGACGTAGTAGCCGGGGAAACTCGAAATATCTTTATTATTATTACGCAGTAGATATGAGTTTATGAAAGGAGACTTACAGTGAGCAGCCCCACAATATAGTTTATAATATGAAAGCAGTAAACGAAAGCGATAACCACTTACTCGGTTGTAGTGCTTCCATGTTGTTTGGTTAGTTGTTCAACAAAGAAAGATTGAAAATAACAGTATATTCAAAATTAAAGGAGAAAGTGCTTTGAAAAAGAAAGGTTTGGGGCTTACAGCTCAAGGAGAGGCCCAGGGTTTTATCAGTGAGCGCACTGTTTGACTTCGTACAGCGGGACTTATACAAGTGACTGGGGCCCAAAAATGGTTTTCTGTACAAAGGGATGGGTCTTACACTCTCTCAAGAGGCCCAAAAAGGTTTAAAGAAAAAAGAGTGGGGCTTATAACACGAGGGTAGGCCCAAATGATTTTTCGTTTAAAAATGGCGATCGCGCCGAGGTTTTCTTTTAACGCAGAGGGACTTATACAATAAGTGGGGCCCAAAAAGTTTTGGTTAAAAGGGGGATTGGGTCTTACACTCTAATAGAGGCCCAAAGTGTTTTGAATGGGTCTTATAGCTCAAGGAGAGGCCCAGATGATTTTTATTTTTAAACGGGCGACGATCGTGCCGTTTACTTGTACAGAGGGACTTATACAATAAGTGAGGCCCAAAAAGTTTTTGTAGAAGGGGGGATGGGTCTTACACTCTCTCAAGAGGCCCAAAATGTTTGAAAATGATTTATGAGGGTTGAATTAATCCAAAACCCTAATTTGTTTTCAAAATGTATTTAATTGAATAAAAATTCAATTAAAATGATAAAAAATTGTTTAACACATGGAAAACAAATTGTGATCTTGGATTAATGCTTCAAAAATTAAGTATTGACCTACAAAATAATTAGAAAGCATTAAAAGTTGCAAAATCAATGTAGAAAAAATATTTAAAATGCCAAAAACAATCAAAATATTAATTCTTTACAAAAATATCAATTATATGAAATAAATAATATTTTTGGGATTTTTTGTGAAAATAAAATATTTTAACATTTTTGTGAATTATTAAAAAAAGAATCAACTCAAAATCATTAAAACTCAGAGAGAAATTAATTTTTGAATCAATTAAACCAAATCACAAAATTCAAATATTTGAATTTATGAAAAATGGCGCCAAGAACAGCTGAAGAACACGCGCGTGTTCTTGGTTTCTCAGATTTGCATTTTCTATCCAATCTCCATGAATACGTAATCATATCATGCAATCCACATATCATTATGCTCGTCTCAATCTCACGATCATGTCTATGTACTTTAATTTCATTTTAATTAAACATACAACAAGAAATCACGAAGAGACCTCAAGAACCCTAATTTCTGCATGAAGGCTAGGATTTTTGATACACGATTCAAACAATGCAATTAATTGAGGGAAAACATTCCATGCATGATTATGAACATATGGCCAAATTATTGTGCGAGGAAATATGCATAGATTGAGAGATGACCAAGCATGTGCTTACCTCCAAGCCGTGACAGCAAGTTCAAAGTGATTTTTGATTTGGAGGTGTTACAGATGAGTGGTGATGATCTGAACAGCTTCCCTACACCCTATGGATTGTGTTTGGATGGTTGGACTTGATTGAAATTGGCTGGATCGTTTTGTGGTACCTCAGCTGCACTTTGGTTAAAACCTTGAGCAACCAGCTGGTGATTTTGTGAAATTGATGTTTCAGAAGTAATCTAAGTGTTTTATCAGCTCATATGTGATGTATGTGAGGTGTGTGAGTGATTGGTTTGATTGGAATTGCTCTCAAACTCAAAACCCGATAGTGACTTGCCTTAGAAGGCAAAATTGGAGTGAAAGAAGAGATTTTGAGGAAAGCATCTGTTAGATGGCTTTGGTGTATCAAACTGACCACAATTGAGCTCTATTTATAGTAGAGAAAGTTTTTTTTGCAAGGAATAGTGAATGGCAGCTGGTAAGTAGGTTTGGCCAATGTTGTCCAATGAAAATCCAAGTCTCCTCTAGCCATTGACTAGAGGTTAGGGCACAAAGCTTTGGTTCCCTTAGTCTTGGATAAGTCTTGACTGATTTCAGATGAGAATGGCTCAGTCCATGCCACCTTGATGGTTCCATTGAATGCCTCATTCCAAATTTGAAGTCTTGTCCCTATTTTGGCCATTCTAGGTTCAACATGCTATTTCTTGTTCCATGGACTTTGGAGGCTTGGCTCAGTGATTGTCCCCTTTAGATTCAATCCTCTGAGGTGTCCAAGTGGATAGGAGCAATTGAATTTGGATGATTTTGGCAAATCGACCAAAGTTGCAAATTCTGCCTTGCCTTGACAGATTTCAGCAAGGCAACTTGGCAATGTTGTATCTCATGGTGTAGGTTGAATTTGGCAATGTTCTTGGCCATTTTGGAAAGCTCTTACATGATACAACAACTGTTTGAACAAGTTTGGTTTTGATCTCTTTTGATTCCAAGTGAAAAATCCCCCTACATTTGGCAAAAAGTGAGGCAGAATCTGACTTAGTGAAAATTTCACTAAGTGTTGGAAAAAGTGACATTTTCACTTTTCAGCCACTTTGATCACTCCATAACTCAAAATCCTTAATGAATTGGAATGACTTGTAGTTGAAGTTTTTGTAGGTGATAATGAGGGCTACAAATCCATCTTTGGATGAGAAAAAATGGCCTTGTGGTTTAGGAGTTATGGTCCTTCAAAGTTGGTACCTTTGCCACTTTATTTTTAACTTAGAAAAATTTCTAAGTTTTATGGTTACCCCTTTTACAAGTTATCTCACTTTTCTTGATTTTTCTTGATGAATGATGATTCAAATCATACATTAACATCATTTTAGGGTTAAAAATCCATTTTGGTGAAAAATCTCAAAAAGTCAAAGTTGACTTTTGTGCACAGTTGACTTTTTATCAGATGAATTCCAAACTGTGCAATTCTTCAGGAAATCATGTCCTTGACCTAAATCAAACTTGATGGACATGTTCCATGGGTGTCATAGGGTATATTTAATCATGTATTAGGGTTTGGGAGCATGTCCTGGTCAAAAGTCAAAGTTACAGTTGACTTTTCCCTTAAAACCCTAATTGTGGTGCAGATGAAATTGAGACTTGTTGCTCAAACTTCTTGGATCAATCCATTGTTCCAAATGGATCAATATGGTGTATTAGAGACCCTCAAATCATCTCTTGAGGTCTTGGCTCATGGTTTGTCCCAAAAGTCAACTTAGGGGTGAATTAGGTCAAGAAACCCTAATTCCTGATTTTTGATGAATGCATCCCCTAAGGCAAAATTGACTTGATGCATGGGTTCATGAGGTTCCATGAAGTATATTAGGTTATGTTTTGGATCATTGCCTTGTGCCCAGATGAAAATTTCCATCTGGAGGCCCTGGTTGACCAAAACCCTAATTTGGTGACACTGTCGATCTTGAGACTTGATCCACCTAGAAGGGAGCAGCCTTGTGCTTAATCCTTGAAGTGGGAGTCCTTTTTGATCCATTGTGGATGTTTAAGAGATTAGACAAGTTGAAGATCATGTCATTTCTTGATTGCTCCTTTGTCTAAGCACTCAGAGAGGGCTTGAAACCCTAATTTTGATTGTAGTGGATGCTCACCCATCTTTGGGGAGACTAATGAAGCATAAAGGTACATCCATATTGTGATGATGATTTTCACAATGATGGGAAATCTAAGTGGTTAAAATTTGGGGTATTACAGTAGCCCCCAGAGTAGGATTGTTGATCCGAACTGGGTAAACATATCGTTGTGTTCTTTACTTTCTGCACTGTTATTATTATTGTTGTCTTGTTCATTGTGTTGGATATCAGTGTCTCAACATCTGTGTAGGACATCTGATATCTGTTCCAGAATTTCAATTGGCATCAAGAGCTTGCACCCTTGTTTGGTTCTGGGTGAGATTCAGGGAAGGTACTTTCTGGTACAATGGACAAGGATGGAGGATTTTTGAACAAACCACCTCTGCTTGATGGTTCCAACTATGACTATTGGAAACCGAGGATGATAGAATTCATCAAATCCATGGATGATCAAGCATGGAAAGTTGTTATAAAAGGATAGGAACCCCCAAAGGTTAGAGATGGAGAAGGTAAACCTACTGATGTGGTGAAGGAAGAGGAAGACTGGGATGATGCAGATTACAAAGGGTCCTTGGGAAATTCCAAAGCCATGAATTCATTATTTAATGGTGTTAACAAAAATATCTTCAGGTTGATTGAACACTGCACCATTGCAAAAGAGGCTTGGCAGGTCTTGAAGGTTGCTCATGAAGGGACTTCAAAGGTGAAGATGTCAAAACTTCAGATTCTCACTACCAAGTTTGAGAGTTTGAATATGAAGGAAGATGAGAGCATTCATGATTTTCACATGAACATTATTGAGATAGCTAATGCTTCAAGTGCCCTAGGTGAAAAGATGTCTGATAGCAAACTGGTCAGAAAAATCCTCAGATCTCTACCTAAGAGATTTGACATGAAAGTGACTGCTATAGAGGAAGCTCAGGATATAGATAAGATGAAAGTGGATGAACTTGTGGGATCTCTTCAAACATTTGAATTGGGGATCAGTGAAAAGTCTGAAAAGAAGAAGAGCATAGCTTTTGTGTCAAATGTTGGTGATTCAGACGATGAAGGTGACCTGGTCAGAGATGAAGGGGTGTCTAAAGATCTTGTATTGCTTGGAAAATAATTTAACAAAGTGTTGAAAAAGATTGACTGGAAGTCAAGAGCAAATGTTCAAAACAAATCACTCGACATCAGTAAAAACCAGGATGGAGGCAGAAGGTCCAGAACTGAAGAAGACTCCAATCAAGGGAAAAGAGTTTAGTGTTTTGAATGTGAGGGATTTAGGCACATAAAAACTTAGTGTCCCACGTATCTCAAAAGGCAGAAGAAGGGCTTATCTGTGTCTTGGTCAGAAGGAGAGTCTGAGAGTGATCTTGAAGAAGAATCAGCAAAATTGGTGACAGCCTTGACCAGAATATGTAAGGCTGATGGAGAAACGACCTGTGAGTTTGATTCTGACAAAGAATCTTATATTGGAGAACTCACTAAGCAAGAAGTCTTCACCGGGTTCTCAGAGTTGTGTATCAAGAATGAAGAGAGGTTCCAGATAATATTAGAACAGAAGGTTCTGATAGCTCAACTAGAAGCTGAGAAGGAAGAACATCTATCAATCATTACTGATCTTAAAGAGGAGGTTGTATGGCAAAAGTCAAAACTTAACAATATGACCAAATCTATAAGAATGCTGAACAATGGTACCATGCAGCTGGATGAGATTCTTCAGACTGGGAAAAATGCTGGAAATGTACAAGGTCTTGGTTTTAACAATCAAGCAGAGAACTACAAGAAGCATGTATTAAAGTTTGTTCCTCAGAAAATAAAGCAAGAGGAGGGGATGTCAAATCACATGTTTCAACATCAGATGAAGCATCAGAAAAGAGTATGTAGTTCAAAGTATAAACCATGGAGATGTCATTACTGTGGAAAGATTGGTCACTTAAAGTCCTTTTGCTACAAATTGCACGGTTATCCCAAAAATGCTCATCAACAAAATAAAGGACAGAGTTGGGCTAAAGTAAAGAAAAGATGGACTCCTAGAAATATGATGGCTGGTCTCATAGCACATACCTCTCTCAGAGCATCTGCAAGGGAAGATTGGTACTTTGACAATGGTTGTTCAAGACACATGACTGGTGTGAAGAAATTCTTGTCAGATATCAAGCCTCACTCCACCAATTATATCACTTTTGGGTAGGGGTGTTCAAAACCGAACCAACCCAATAAAAAATCGCAAACCAAACCAAACCAAACTGAAACCGCAAAAAACCGCATTTGATTCGGATTTGTTCGGGCCATCTTTTAACAAAACCGCATGGTTCGGTTTGGTTTGCGGTTTGTATTGTTCAAACCGAACTAAACCAAACCAAACCGCGTTATGTTACAACCCAAACTTCACTTATCTCACATCTAACCCAAAAATCAAACCCATTATGCCTTAACCTTACAATTACGAAATATTTTACCTTACTCACACTTAACTTTTCAGTTTTAATCTTCTCAAATCTCTCCAAATAGTATTGTGCATTCTTCTCATATTCTTTGCCATGTACGTCTCACCTCTTCTACACTAATCTCTCATATCACATGTTCTTTCTTTTTCATCTTCTCATTTTTATGTTACTATTTTCTCTTCTAATTATATTTTTATCGCACATTTCTTCTCTAATCTCACATCTGTTATGTTCTTTCTTTTTCATCTTCTCTAATCTCTCTTCTCTTATATTTTCTGTTTTATTATAATATTTTGATATTGTTTTATGCTACTATTTTTTTCACTTTTATTTAAATTGATTTATGTATATTGAATGAGAATTTTTTGTCTAAATATGATGCGTTTTGTTGTTATTTGGCAATGTATAAATGACTAAACACAAAGTTATGTTGTTCTCTCTATATGTAAATATCACTCAATAAAAATCTTGTAAAAAACTGAACCAACTGAACCAATCTGTCATACCCTAATTTTTGACCATAAGATCCACATCTTTGTGCATCATTTCGCACATCTGCATGCTTTTATTACTAACAGGTTTATGTAGGAACATTGGTTTCAAGTGGAGTTGGTGTTTATTCTCTCAGTCAAGTACCTCAAGACATGATCAACGGATTCTGATTAATGGCTTCCTAAAATTTTGTACAGGTTATTTTCCTCAGAGTTTCTCATAAATTTCAGTGTGTCTCAAGGAGAATTAAGACTTCATGTTCTTTGGTGTCGAGCATAGTCGTTTGAGGACTGGTTATGATTTTCGTGGCAAAGGATATTACAGGTTATATCTTCATGGTTCATGTATCGAGTTCATCATCATCTAAGTTTTGATTTTACGAGTAACAAAGGTCAAACAAGACGTTGTTCTTATTCGTAGAGTTAATTCTTTTGATCTTAAAAGATTGGACTTTCTAGTTTGTGATTAATATGGGTTGAAGTGATAAGCGTTCTTGAATCAAGATTTAGTAAAGAGTTCTTAAAGTAAAATTCATGATCATGTTCTTTACAAAAATTCAAGTTAGGTTCACAAAGACCTTGTATGCTAAGTTCAAGTCACTCTCACTACCAATTTCACTTTAAGCTATAAGCTACTTAGGTGATACAAGAGTGAGTTTAAAAGGTCAATTGCCGTAAATTGGAACAAGATGGACATAATTTCAAAGTATAATTGGCACACAAAGTTTAATTGAAATTTTTATTTTTACAAGTATAAAGAAGGCCAGGTAATGATTTTTTTCCAAATCCAAGCCATGAATGGATTGTGTTCAGTTTGGTCTTGAGTTAAGTGTGCAAGTTGCTTCCAGATGTGATACGTGAGAACACAAGGCTATCATATACTTGGTTTTACAAATTCACAAGCTTTGGAAGTGGGTCAATCACGTTTTCACAAAGAAGGGTGTTCCTAAACGTGAAACTACAGCCATGATCCCATGAATTTGATGGACATCCGCTTTATTGTTGACGTTGTGGATGATGTAGTCACACTTTGTACCCTTCAAGAAGCTTTTTCATCAATTCCCAGACAATTCACGAACCACCATGAATATGGCTGTAGCAGATATTAAGCATGAAAGGGATCCCATCAATAGTCTGCAATCATCACCAAAGTGACCAAGAATAGTACAAAAGCCTGCAGTTCCCTTAGACCTGTGACAAATCTTGCAAAGTACCTACCAATAGACCCCACTCGTAAGTTAAAATTAATGAAAAAAGAAGAAGGTTACGACATTGATTCCACAAGATATCATTTGTCACGAGGAGTGGTGTCACAAGCTTAGGATCAACAAAAGGGCAATGGTTTTCATACTCAAAATACACTGAAGAAATCATTTGGTGATGAAGAGTCCATGCTTGGTTGGAGGTAACTTTTGGTCATGGGTGAAACAAATCTCCGCATCAAGAAACTCAAACATGAAACAGCACTTTCCATTTTCTCATCTACTGCCTGCACTGTTGTTAAGAAATGGAAATTAGAGAGCTTTTCATTAAGCATTCTAAAGTAAAAATAGCCATTAGTTCCAAACAAAATCCGACAGATTCATCATCATCAAATCAAACATTCCAAAACTTGTCGGTACAGAAACGGGAAGAGATCAGACAAGTTACCAACATGTTGAAGCCAAAACAGAAAGATTGATATTGTCATAAAGATGTGTTAGCAGCAGTCCAATTTCATTTCCAAAACAGTTGGCAAACATGTGGTACGAAAATGGAAAGGTTATTACAGCATGTTTATTCATTCATTTCCATGAGATTATAAAAGACAGCAGAATTTCAGGGTATTGAATGCACACAAAAATTGAAAGGGAAAGGGGTCAGTTTATTCACGTTCAAGATTAACTGAACAAGGAAGGTTGTGATAACAAGAAAACAGAAATTATGACCACCTTTAATTTCTATCATCAATCGTATCTTCTTCCTAAAACATAATCAGGCAAAATTGAATTGGAGTTATCAATAGCATTTAGTTGGGTTATTGATTCTCAAGTCTATAAATTGAGACGAATTTCACAGTTTGCAAGGGGGGACAAGAACGAGAAACTCATATCGGTTCACAGCAACATACTCAGAAACAGATACACACAGTTTTAAAAGAAAGGGGCACGGAAGATCAGAGCAACAACAAGGAAGTTGGCAAAGAGAGGAAGTAACTAAAAAAGGCTACAAAATCACCTTCGTCAGAAATTCGTCGCGTTGCTGGAGCTGCCACAAAATACTCTTCTCACCGCCACCGTTGACGAAATCGTAACTACTCTCCTGCCGTGTTCGTCTTCGATTCCGCCGCGTTCGTCTCCGACTACGCTGCCGTCGCCAAGAACCGCCGTCTTCGCTGCAAGTCAAACCGCAAAGCCCACCACAGGTGCCTCATCCGACAAGTTCAAGGAATATCACGAGGAGAATTACAGCATAAGAAGGCGGCAACAACCTCACGAACTTGCAGACGGGATCGCGCGATATTCGATTCACTCAGCTTCTACGCATCATCATCGTCAAACCCCCTACATGTTGCCGACAATCTACGTCCGACCAAAGGTAATACTACTGTGCTCGTCTCCAATTGATGATGTATGCCATTTTTATTTGCTGTTGATTGTAAAAAAAACCATGAAAATTTGAAGGAAAGAGACGGCGAGTGAAGTGAGGAAGAGAGAGTAGTAACAGACGACACAAAAAAGAGATGAAAGTACTGAACAATGTGTGTGTTGTTGTTGGATCAAATAGGGTTAGGAAAAGACCCAGCCCATGGTTTTTTTTGACATTTTGTTTTTGATGCATTGGGCAATAGGTTTACCGCCACAAGCCCAACTATTGATCACTATCCTTTTGCCATTTTTTTTTCTCTTATTATGTCGTTTTATTCATTTGAATTTTTTATAATATTATAGAAATGTTAATTAGGATTTTTTTTTTATGCTGATTGAAAATATAATTTTGGTTTATTGTTTTAAGTATTTATCATATTATTGGCATCAAATTTTGATTAAACTCACAAATGTTAGTTGGGATAAACTTTGGTTTTGATATCAATCAATTCGAGATTAGGTTACAATTCTAGTTATTTTTTCATCTTGGCTCATCTTTTTTTTTAATTTATTTTTATTTTAATAAATATTTGTTTTTATAATAGTGATAGAAAAAAAGTTTAGTTATTTGATATTTTTATTAAAATTAATTATAGTTAATTTTATTAAACTCTTTTATTTAATACTAATTAATCTATCAAGGGATTAATTTTATTAAATATTAGACTTTAATTTGATTAATTATTTTAAATCAATTTTTCTTAATTCTAAAAAAAAAATTCAAAAAAAAAAGTATTTAGTTATCTTTTGATTAGTTAAAAAATGAAAATTTCTACTCTTATTTCGATCTTTGTTCTTCGCCTGTATATTCAAACCATTTTTTCAAAATAAACTCTCGATTCACATCGAGCCTTTTTTTTCCCTTGTAAGTCGATTGCTTTTTAAGCATCGCCATCAACCTTTAGGTCCTTTCCTTTAGCACATACCCTTAGCAAGCGAGCAATAGATAACATAAATAATAACAAGAGGTTCCCGTAGAGTACTACAGACGTTTAGGATGCTAATACCTTCCCTAGGCGTAACCAACCCCCGAACCTTAGATCTCTTAGGTTTTTTTCGTTCTTTAACCCTTTCCTTTGGATAAAATAAAGACCGGTGGTGAATTTCAAAAATTGTGATTCAAGTTAACATAATAGCTTGGTATCCGATTCTCACCGCGACAGAAATGGCGACTTCACTGGGGAATTTCGAGGGTTTCCCCTAACTTGTTTATATCTATGTTATTTATTTTCTTATTTGCCTATATATCTTTATATCTGTATATATACATGTTTTGCTTGGTTTTTCTGTGTGCAGGGTACTATTTGTGTGGTGAGACAAAGTCCTACACCCGGACTAGAGTGAAATTAAGATAGGAAAACGGTGAGACTTCAATGATACTTTTAGGGAGTCGATTCCTGAAAAAGTAAATTGAGACTTCACCACTCAGTCTAGGCACTCTCGAATAAAATATTTGTCCAACGAGTTCATTCGTGAAGACGATATGGTTTCGATCTAAAGGCCCTCGGGACTGGGGACCGTAGTTACCTTTAACCCAACTTGGCCTATTAGGATGTAGTGCGGGGACTATGCAGGAGTCTATTTCTGCAATATTCGCTACGCGATACTACACTCAGACGAGATTCTCTTGAGGATATTATTGACTACCAAGTGATCTGGAAAATCGATAATATCCGAAAGATGGGTTGTAGACTCTGGGAACTTTGTAGAACCCGTTCGGCAGGCACATTTGAAACCATAGTACACTCCTATTGGGAAGGGTAGACCATGGCTCCATGCTCGTGATCTTTAAACCTAAGCCTTGGCTTGTTTGCCTGTATATGTGTATATATGTATACCTGTGTTTATGCATCCATTCATGCATTCATGAATCACCATTCGGTTTCAAGAAACTAAATTGTTCTTTCCCTTGCAAAGTCAATAAAAAAATCATGGATTATAAAATGAAACTTTTTTTTTCGAAATGTTTGCAACCTACTTTTGAGTTCCTTGAAACCATTGCATTTCATATCATTGCATACATCCGTTTGTCCAGCAACTCATTACCAGCTACCTTTATCTTCAGTGTCACCTGTGAGTTGTCAAGCTGATTCCTCGACATCGATACCAGACTAGAGCTAACTACAGACGCATAATGTCAGAGCAAGAAGCACACAATGCTGAGATGTGAATGGAGATCGACGACCTTAAGTCAAGCATGGCAAAGCTCACTGAAATGCTCCAAGTCTTGATTACTAGAGGAGAGCAACCCCAAAGGACTGTCATCCAAGAAGTTTCAACTGCTGTTCCTCAACCTATTCAGGTGCCACCTTCAACTTGGCCAGAGTTTGGTTTACCTCACAACTATTCTCCACCTCTTGTATCCACTGTTATGATTGGTCAGACTTCCAGACCAGTATTTCAAGCTCCAGTTTTCTCCGAGCCTAGACCTGTGGTTCATGCTGTTGCCCAGACTACTCAACCTCCTTTTGAAAACCCTCTCTATGAGTACAATGCTGACAATGCTCAGGGTGAAGACCATGCAGATTTTGTTGAACCTGCGATTGTCCGTGAACATTTTCAAACTATAGACAAGAGACTTAAAGCCATAGAGGGTACTGATTTCTTCAACATTGATGCAGAAAACATGGGTTTGGTTTCTGACCTTGTTATGCCTGCTAAGTTCAAGGCTATCGATTTTGTGAAGTACAAAGGTGATTCTTGTCCAAGAGCTCATTTGGTCATGTATACTCGAAAGATGGCTGCTCATGCCAAGAATCAGAAGTTGCTTATCCATTGTTTTCAAGATAGTCTGAGTGGAGCTTCTCTCAAATGGTATATGAATCTTGAACAGAACAGCATTCACTGTTTCCAGGATCTTATTAATGCCTTCATGAAGCAATATAAGTATAACCTTGACATGGCTCCTGACCGCCGTCAACTGCAAAACATGTCTCAGAAGGATAAAGTGTCTTTCAAGGAATATGCTCAGCGCTCGAGAGAGTTGGCTTCTCAAGTTGAACCTCCTTTGGCAGAGAAGGAATTAACTGGATTATTTATGGACACCTTGTCTCCATTCTACTGGGAAAAGATGATTGGTAGTGTTTCATCCAGCTTCACTGATTTGGTTACTATTGGTCAGAGACTCGAGGAAGGACTTAAGAATGGTAAAGTATCCAAAGCTGCTGAATCTTCTAATGGAGCGAAGAAATCATATGGGAACTTCCAGAAGAAGAGAGAAGATCAAACCAATGCTGTTATGTTTGAAACCAGAAGGTCTCGTCCTCAACCCCAGTATGTTGATCACTTCGCTGTTGCTGCTGTTACTCCTGTTGTTGCTGCTCCACGACCAGCTCAAGCTCCTCAACGTCCAGCTGTTGGACAGAATCAGTACCGTAATAGGAATAATTTTGATCCTATTCCAATGACATACACTAAACTTTATCCTGGGCTAGTTCAGAAAGGTTTGATTACCACAAGGCCTTTGCTTCCTCCTCCAAATCCTCTTACAGCCGATTATAGGGCCGATCTTCATTGTGAATACCATCAAGGTGGCGTAGGCCACGACTTGGAACATTGCTTTGCATTGAAGGCTAGAGTACAAGAGCTGATCAGAATTGGTATTCTCTCCTTTCGTGACACCAATCCAAATGTCAAGAACAATCCTTTGCCAGAGCACGCTAAGTGAAGCTTCAGCTGACTTCAGCAGACTTTAGTGTTTCAGACAGGACAGCTCACTCTTGTTTCTGACTAGTCACTAGACTTTTGTTTCTTGTTGTTTGCATTTTTCTTATCTTGTATTAGTTGTTTGCTTTCAAATTATGTTTGTACTTTCATAATTAATAAAATGAGCATTGCGACTTTTGGATTCAATTCATTTGTGTTTGCTATTTACATCTTTATGCCTTCCTTTTCAAAAAAAAAACAAAAAACATTAAAAAAAAATTATCTCTTTTCCACTTTCCTTCTGATTATGCTAAGATTGGAGGGAGGATGATGAAAATATTATACTCATAATTGCTGTTGGTATGCTTTCAAATCAAAACTTTGCTGAAGATGTAAGGCATTGTTTCAATTTCCAAACACTGGAGAAATAAGGAAGATAAACCCTCGTCAACCCCTTTGAGCCTTGAAGTAGGAGTTTCTTTTCTTTACAAATAAAAACCCACAATCTTAACCTGGGGCAGGGTAGTTCTTAGTTAACTAGATTGTACATTCAAATACAAGAGTTTCATGCAAGACACCTTTCAACAAAAGTTTGCATTCTCAATTTTTCCTTTGCACGCAACAAGCAAGTGTCGAAGATGTCCTTCAAGTCAAAAGCCGATGATGGTTCGTCGTAATCATTAAGCCAGGCAGTCACTTTCTTTCAAAAAAAGATAAAAATCAAAAAAGGAAAAAGCCCGCTAAGTTGAAACCTATGAAGGAGACTTAGGCAAAAAATTGGGGCATCCCGCTGACTGTAAGATTCACGAGAAACAGTTCAGGCAAAAGTTAGGGATAATAAAAAGAAGAATCTTTAAATCCTTACCATGAAAGTCCTCAATGAAAAAACAACTAAATGTTGTAAGGAAGTAGTGACCGCCATCTCAAGAGTCCATTGACTTCTGAACCATCAACATCATTATCATCAGTGCAATTCCTAACCTATGGGAACTTGAGTGCATAGTCTGAGTTAACTGAGCATACGACTGAAGATCATCACGAAGATTGGGTGGGTACAAATAAACTTTGAGCCTTTATCCTTTGTTTCTTAAACCGTGAACCAGGCCACGTTACAACCTTCAAAAGACCTAATTGAAGTAAGGTTATTTTGAAAGCATACTACAACGAGGTTGCGTAAATTGACTCCTAAAGATCCTTGCAGATCAGTTGTTTTGACATCACGCCTTTTGCTTTACTTTTCACTTTTTAATGTCTTGAACCATCGTGTTCAGACTAATGACTCATATGCTTTTGCATCTTCCCGAAAATGATTTTGATTTCAAAAGTTGCATGAACTTTGCATTTACTATGTTTGTATGAACACTTTTGTTTGCAAACTGGCTCCCTCTTAAGGAATTTTCAAACATTTTAGAAACTTGGTCGGTGATTCAATCAGGGGCAAGTTCCTTCCATATCCTGTTGAGAATCAGTTCAAGATTTGTGGTTCAGTGCAAGTCCTTCCCATAATTGGTTTATACCGAAGACTTTTTCAAGACTCATGCTGGGGCAAGCTTTCCAGGTGCACAGTAATTCAGTCATTTACAGAATCAGACAAGTTGAAGCAGTGAACAGTTCACCTACAACAATCAGCTAAGCTGGGGGCAATTTACTTGAAGAATCCCCATGCAGCTTTCCATTCTTCCTACAAGGATCGTCAACTTAATATAGTTTACCAGTGTGGCAGATTTGTGCTCAGTAGCATCTTTAGTTCCAAAGCAGAATGACAGTGATCTCCGTGTTGAGGAATCAATATTCCAGTTTTGTCTTCTCCAAAAAAGAGTCGAGCCGTGTCGTCGACGTCTACATCTACATTTGCATATTCATATACATAACATGAGTGATTCATCCTCATTTGCATTTCTCCATAGGTCGTGTCGCTGTTCACGTCTTACCTTGTTGTCAAAGTCCAACTCACTTGGCACCTACCAAACAGATATTGTCGGGTCATCCAATGCTTTCTTGGATACGGTGATCCATTTTATCTAATACTTTCTTAGGTATCTCCTTGTTCATATTCATTCAATGCTTTCCTGGACGTTGTGGTTTTCTTTACATCCAATGCCTTCTCGGATTTTACCTTTTGTCTCATTGGCGTCTGATGTCTTCTCAGATATTATGAGTCATACCTTTCATTCAAAGCTATTATTGGATGATTGGTTACTTTATCTCACATTTATCTAAAGCCATTATTAGATATTGTGATTGTACCTTTCACTCAAAGCCATTATTGGATGTCTGGTTTCTTTACCATCTGATGTTCTTCCGGATGAGTCCCTCTTTCTGATGTTCTTCCAGATCGAGTCTTTGTTCACATTCATCTAAAGCCATTATTAGATATTGTGAGTTTACCTTTCATTCAAAGTTATTATTGGATGATTGGTTTCTTTGCATTCAATACCATTCTTGAATGTAGTCTTTGTTCACATTCATCTAAAGCCATTATTAGATATTGTGATTATACCTTTCATTCAAAGCCATTATTGGATGACTGGTTCTCTCTGTCCAATGCTTTCTTGGATCTCTACTTTGTTCACATTCATCTAAAGCCATTATTAGATATTGTGATTGTACTTTTCATTCAAAGCCATTATTGGATGTCTGGTTTCTTTACCATCTGATGTTGTTCCGGATGGGTCCCTCTTTCTGATGTTCTTCCAGATCGAGTCTTTGTTCACATTCATCTAAAGCCATTATTAGATATTGTGATTACACCTTTCATTCAAAGCCATTATTGGATGTCTGGTTTCTTTACCATCTGATATTGTTCCGGATGGGTCCCTCTTTCTGATGTTCTTCCAGATCGAGTCTTTGTTCACAGTCATCTAAAGCCATTATTAGATATTGTGAGTTGTACCTTTCATTCAAAGCCATTATTGGATGTCTGGTTTCTTTACCTTGTTCACTTTCATCTGAAGCCATTATCAGATATTGTGATTGTACCTTTCATTCAAAGCCATTATTGGATGTCTGGTTTCTTTACCTTGTTCACTTTCATTTGAAGCCATTATCAGATATTGTGAGTGTACCTTTCATTCAAAGCCATTATTGGATGACTAGTTTCTTTGTGTCTGATGCCTTCTCAAATTACATTATTTTGTCTCATTCTCATCTGTTGCCTTCTTAGATATTGTGAGTTCACCTTTCATCCAAAGCCATTATTGGATGTTTGGTGCTTTTCTTCATCCAATTTCACTCTTGAATGATGTTTTCCAGATACTTTACTTTGTTTCCGACACAACTGTGACATTTTTCCCCTGTGATACCCTTCCCCATAGGCTTCTCTGTCTTGCATTCATTTCATCTCATATCATATCATCTGCATTTGTGGTATCTTAGGGCAAAAAATTGTGCATGTTTATATTTAAGTCTCTCCTATCTCGTCGAGACGAAGATTTCAATCTCCATATCTCTGGATAGAAGAAACTTAAATAGGGGCATCTGTCATACCCTAATTTTTTACCATAAGATCCACATCTTTGTGCATCATTTCGCACATCTGCATGCTTTTATTACTAACAGGTTTATGTAGGAACATTGGTTTCAAGTGGAGTTGGTGTTCATTCTCTCAGTCAAGTACCTCAAGACATGATCAACGGATTCTGATTAATGGCTTCCTAAAATTTTGTACAGGTTATTTTCCTCAGAGTTTCTCATAAATTTCAGTGTGTCTCAAGGAGAATTAAGACTTCATGTCCTTTGGTGTCGAGCATAGTCGTTTGAGGACTGGTTATGATTTTCGTGGCAAAGGATATTACAGGTTATATCTTCATGGTTCATGTACCGAGTTCATCATCATCTAAGTTTTGATTTTACGGGTAACAAAGGTCAAACAAGACGTTGTTCTTATTCGTAGAGTTAATTCTTTTGATCTTAAAAGATTGGACTTTCTAGTTTGTGATTAATATGGGTTGAAGTGATAAGCGTTCTTGAATCAAGATTTAGTAAAGAGTTCTTAAAGTAAAATTCATGATCTTGTTCTTTACAAAAATTCAAGTTAGGTTCACAAAGACCTTGTATGCTAAGTTCAAGTCACTCTCACTACCAATTTCACTTTAAGTTATAAGCTACTTAGGTGATACAAGAGTGAGTTTAAAAGGTCAATTGCCGTAAATTGGAACAAGATGGACATAATTTCAAAGTATAATTGGCACACAAAGTTTAATTGAAATTTTTATTTTTACAAGTGTAAAGAAGGCCAGGTAATGATTCTTTTCCAAATCCAAGCCATGAATGGATTGTGTTCAGTTTGGTCTTGAGTTAAGTGTGCAAGTTGCTTCCATATGTGATATGTGAGAACACAAGGCTATCATATACTTGGTTTTACAAATTCACAAGCTTTGGAAGTGGGTCAATCACGTTTTCACAAAGAAGGGTGTTCCTAAACATGAAACTACAGCCATGATCCCATGAATTTGATGGACATCCGCTTTATTGTTGACGTTGTGGATGATGTAGTTACACTTTGTACCCTTCAAGAAGCTTTTTCATCAATTCCCAGACAATTCACGAACCACCATGAATATGGTTGTAGCAGATATTAAGCATGAAAGGGATCCCATCAATAGTCTGCAATCATCACCAAAGTGACCAAGAATAGTACAAAAGCCTGCAGTTCCCTTAGACCTGTGACAAATCTTGCAAAGTACCTACCAATAGACCCCACTCGTAAGTTAAAATTAATGAAAAAAGAAGAAGGTTACAACATTGATTCCACAAGATATCATTTGTCACGAGGATTGGTGTCACAAGCTTAGGATCAACAAAAGGGCAATGGTTTTCATACTCAAAATACACTGAAGAAATCATTTGATGATGAAGAGTCCATGCTTGGTTGGAGGTAACTTTTGGTCATGGGTGAAACAAATCTCCGCATCAAGAAACTCAAACATGAAACAGCACTTTCCATTCTCTCATCTACTACCTGCACTGTTGTTAAGAAATGGAAATTAGAGAGCTTTTCATTAAGCATTCTAAAGTAAAAATAGCCATTAGTTCCAAACAAAATCCAACAGATTCATCATCATCAAATCAAACATTCCAAAACTTGTCGGTACAGAAACGGGAAGAGATCAGACAAGTTACCAACATGTTGAAGCCAAAACAGAAAGATTGATATTGTCATAAAGATGTGTTAGCAGCAGTCCAATTTCATTTCCAAAACAGTTGGCAAACATGTGGTACGAAAACGGAAAGGTTATTACAGCATGTCTATTCATTCATTTCCATGAGATTATAAAAGACAGCAGAGTTCCAGGGTATTGAATGCACACAAAAATTGAAAGGGAAAGGGGTCAGTTTATTCACGTTCAAGATTAACTGAACAAGGAAGGTTGTGATAACAGGAAAACAGAAATTATGACCACCTTCAATTTCTATCATCAATCGTATCTTCTTCCTAAAACATAATCAGGAAAAATTAAATTGGAGTTATCAATAGCATTTAGTTGGGTTATTGATTCCCAAGTCTATAAATTGAGACGAATTTCACAGTTTGCAAGGGGGGACAAGAACGAGAAACTCATATCGATTCACAGCAACACACTCAGAAACAAATACACACAGTTTTAAAAGAAAGGGGCACGGAAGATCAGAGCAACAACAAGGAAGTTGGCAAAGAGAGGAAGTAACTAAAAAAGGCTACAAAATCACCTTCGTCAGAAATTCGTCGCGTTGCTGGAGCTGCCACAAAATACTCTTCTCACCGCCACCGTTGACGAAATCGCAACTACTCCCCTGCCGTGTTCGTCTTCGATCCCGTCGCGTTCGTCTCCGACTACGCTGCCGTCGCCACGAACCGCCGTCTTCGCTGCAAGTCAAACCGCAAAGCCCACCACAGGTGCCTCATCCGACAAGTTCAAGGAATATCGCGAGGAGAATTACAGCACAAGAAGGCGGCAACAACCTCACGAACTTGCAGACGGGATCGCGCAATATTCGATTCACTCAGCTTCTACGCATCATCGTCGTCAAACCCCCTACATGTTGCCGACAATCTACGTCCGACCAAAGGTAATACTACTGTGCTCGTCTCCAATTGATGATGTATGCCATTGTTATTTGCTGTTGATTGTAAAAAAAACCATGAAAATTTGAAGGAAAGATACGGCGAGTGAAGTGAGGAAGAGAGAGTAGTAACAGACAACACAAGAAAGAGATGAAAGTACTGAACAATGTGTGTGTTGTTGTTGGATCAAATAGGGTTAGGAAAAGACCCAGCCCATGGTTTTTTTTTTGACATTTTGTTTTTGATGCATTGGGCAATAGGTTTACCGCCACAAGCCCAACTATTAATCACTATCCTTTTGCCATTTTT
The DNA here is from genome assembly GCA_022829125.1 of Lathyrus tuberosus. Lineage (NCBI taxonomy): Eukaryota > Viridiplantae > Streptophyta > Magnoliopsida > Fabales > Fabaceae > Lathyrus > Lathyrus tuberosus. The sequence goes on along the minus strand of JALAZF010000250.1, from coordinate 1,325,955 downwards.
TTTTCTCTTATTATGTCGTTTTATTCATTTGAATTTTTTATAATATTTTAGAAATGTTAATTAAGATTTTTTTTTTATGCTGATTGAAAATATAATTTTGGTTTATTGTTTTAAGTATTTATCATATTATTGGCATCAAATTTTGATTAAACTCACAAATGTTAGTTGGGATAAACTTTGGTTTTGATATCAATCAATTCGAGATTAGGTTACAATTCTAGTTATTTTTTCATCTTAGCTCATTTTTTATTTTTAATTTATTTTTATTTTAATAAATATTTGTTTTTATAATAGTGATAGAAAAAAAGTTTAGTTATTTGATATTTTTATTAAAATTAATTATAGTTAATTTTATTAAGCTCTTTTATTTAATACTAATTAATCTATCAAGGGATTAATTTTATTAAATATTAGACTTTAATTTGATTAATTATTTTAAATCAATTTTTCTTAATTCTAAAAAAAAATTCAAAAAAAAAGTATTTAGTTATCTTTTGATTAGTTAAAAAATGAAAATTTCTACTCTTATTTCGATCTTTGTTTTTCGCCTGTATATTCAAACCATTTTTTCAAAATAAACTCTCGATTCACATCAAGCCTTTTTTTTCCCTTGTAAGTCGATTGCTTTTTAAGCATCGCCATCAACCTTTAGGTCCTTTCCTTTAGCACATACCCTTAGCAAGCGAGCAATAGATAACATAAATAATAACAAGAGGTTCCCGTAGAGTACTACGGACGTTTTGGATGCTAATACCTTCCCTAGGCGTAACCAACCCCCGAACCTTAGATCTCTTAGATTTTTTTCGTTCTTTAACCCTTTCCTTTGGATAAAATAAAGACCGGTGGTGAATTTCAAAAATTGTGATTCAAGTTAACATAATAGCTTGGTATCCGATTCTCACCGCGACACAATCCAAACCGCATTGGTTTGGTTTGGTTTGGTTCGGATTTTTTTTAAAAGCCAACCAAACCGCATGCTTTTTTCCCTTGCGGTTCGGATGATTTTTAGCATCAAAACCACCCAAACCGCACCGCGAACACCCCTACTTTTGGGGATGGATCAAAAGGTGAAATAAAAGGTGTTGGAAAGCTGGACTACACAGGACAACCAAATCTGGATCGTGTTCTATTTGTCAAAGGGTTGACCGCAAATTTAATCAGTATAAGCCAACTGTGTGATCTAGGACTCAAAGTAAATTTCACAAAATCTGAATGTCTAGTAACCAATGAGAAAGATGAAATTGTTATAAAGGGAACCAGGTCTAAGGATAACTGCTATCTGTGGAATCCTCAAGAATCGGAAAGTTTGTCTACCTGTTTGATGTCAAAGGAAGATGAAACCAAACTGTGGCATCAGAAATTGGGCCATTTACATTTGAAAGGGATGAAGAAAGTTATGTCAAGTGAAGTTGTTAGAGGTATTCCCAAGCTGAAGATTGATGAGGATAGAATATGTGGGGAATGTCAAGTTGGTAAGCAAACAAGGGTGTCACACAAAAGGCTTCAACATCTTACCACAACCTCTAGAGTTCTGGAACTGCTTCACATGGACTTGATGGGACCTATGCAGGTTGAAAGTCTTGGTGGGAAGAAGTATGCCTATGTTGTCGTTGATGATTACTCCAGATTCACCTGGATAAGCTTTATCAGAGAAAAGTCTGAAGTATTTGCAGCCTTCAAAGAGTTGTGTCAAAGGATTCAACGGGAAAAGGATTGTGGTGTTGTTCGAATCAGAAGTGACCATGGGAAAGAATTCGAAAATAGCAGGTTTGAAGAGTTTTGTTTATCTGAAGGAATCACTCATGAATTCTCATCATCGATCACTCCTCAGCAGAATGGTATGGTGGAACGCAAGAATAGGACTATACAAGAGTGTGCAAGGGTCATGATTCATGCCAAAAAGCTTCCATATCATTTTTGGGCTGAAGCCATGAATACCGCTTGATATATACACAATAGGGTGACTATCAGATCAGGTACTTCTGTTACTCTTTATGAGCTATGGAAAGGTAGAAAGCCAAATGTGAAGTATTTCCATGTGTTTGGAAGTAAGTGCTATATCTTGGCGGATCGTGAGCAGAGGCGAAAGATGGATCCTAAGAGTGAGGAAGGGATATTTTTGGGATACTCTACAAACAGTAAAGCATATATGGTATTTAATTCCATAACTAAGGTGATGATGGAATCCATAAATGTGGTGGTTGATGACTCTAGGAAAGACGAAGATGTCCCAGATGATGTTGGAGCATGCTTTCCCATGAACAATGAAATCTCACAAGACATTGAGTCCGTAGAAGATAATGCTCAAGAAACCGACACTAGACCTGAGAATGAAGAGGTGGAGGATGCTAACAAGGGACCCTCTATAAGGATTCAGAAGGATCACCCTAAGGAGTTGATTATTGTAAATTTGAATGAATGTGTAAGAACCAGAACGAGGGAGGCTGTGTCAAATGCATGCTTTGTTTCAAAGCTTGAACCAAAGAATGTCAAAGAGGCATTAACAGATAAGTTCTGGATAAGTGTTATGCAGGATGAGCTTTGTCAATTCAAGAGGAATGAAGTCTGGGAACTGGTACCACGACCAGCAGGAACAAATGTGATTGGAACAAAGTGGGTTTATAAGAATAAGTCTGATGAACAAGGAGTTGTTACCAGAAACAAAGCCAGATTAGTTGCTCAAGGATACACACAGATTGAAGGAGTAGACTTCGATGAAACATTTGCTCCTGTGGCTCGATTGGAATCCATCAGATTGTTGCTAGGATTGGCATGTTTGTTGAAATTCAAATTGTTTCAAATGGATGTCAAGAGTGCCTTTCTGAATGGCTATCTTAATGAGGAAGTTTATGTTGAGCAGCCTAAAGGGTTTGTGGATCCAAATTTTCCTGATCATGTTTTCAAGCTAAAGAAGGCTTTGTATGGGTTGAAACAAGCTCCACGAGCTTAGTATGAAAGGCTGACTGAGTTCTTAGTCAACCATGGATACAGGGCGGGTGGTATTGATAAAACACTCTTTGTCAAGGAGAAGGATGGGAAACTAATGATTGCTCAGATTTATGTAGATGATATTGTGTTTGGTGGGATGTCGGATGAAATGGTCCAACATTTTATCAATCAAATGCAGTCTGAATTTGAAATGAGCTTGGTAGGTGAATTGACTTACTTCCTTGGATTACAAGTCAAGCAGATGGAAGATTCCATTTTTATTTGTCAGAGCAAATATGCAAGGAATATTGTGAAGAAGTTTGGACTAGATAATGCCAAGCATAAGAGAACTCCTGCTCCTACTCACTTGAAGTTATCCAAAGATGAAAAGGGAGTGAATGTTGAACAAAGTTTATACAGAAGCATGATTGGCAGTCTGCTGTATCTTACAGCAAGTAGGCCAGACATAACCTTTACTGTTGGTGTATGTGCAAGATACCAAGCAGAACCCAAGGTCAGTCACATCAATCAAGTTAAGAGAATTCTTAAGTATGTGAGTGGTACATGTGATTATGGGTTGTTGTACTCCCATGACTCAAGTTCCATTTCAGTAGGATACTGTGATGTTGATTGGGCTGGAAGTCCTGATGATAGGAAGAGTACCTCTGGAGGTTGTTTCTTTTTGGGAAATAATCTTATTTCATGGTTTAGTAAGAAGCAAAATTTTGTATCTTTTTCTACTACGGAAGCTGAGTACATAGCAGCTGGAAGTAGTTGTGCTCAACTGGTGTGGATGAAGCAAATGTTATCTGAGTATAATGTCACACAAGATGTCATGACATTATTTTGTGACAACCTGAGTGCTATTAATATTTCTAAAAATCCTATTCAACATAGCAGGACTAAGCACATTGATATCAGGCATCACTTCATCAGAGAACTTGTGGAGGACAAAGTCATAACTCTTGAGCATGTGAGCACAGAAAATCAGCTTGCTGACATATTTACCAAGGCTCTGGATGCAGTTCAGTTTGAAAACCTGAGGAGCAGACTTGGGGTTTGCATTCATGAAGAACTATAGAAATTAATGTTCCTTCTGGCTGCCAGATTGAAAAGATTAAAGGAGGTTCTGGCAGTGCAGTGTGTGCATGTGGTTATGAAGGGGAAGATGCTGAAGTTTGTGCATGACACTTGGTCATGTGATGTGGTGTGCATCTACTCTCTGATGTTGTTTATTCTGGTTTATGACTTAACCATTTCTCAACAATTAATAACTGTTATACTTGCCTTTGTCATATTTCTGGCTAAAAAGGGGGAGTAGTGTGCTTGTGCGCGTTGTGCTTGTGCTGGTGCTGCAGTTGAGGGGGAGAATGTTGAATATTGTTGTGTTGCTGCAGTTGAGGGGGAGAATGTTGAATATTGTTGTGTTGCTGCAGTTGAGGGGGAGTTTTTTTTTGCTGCTATGCTGTGTTGTGTGTTGGTATTATTGTGTGTTTTTCGCTGCTGTCTCTGATATGGATGTTTTGCCTATGTTATTTTTGCAAGATTTGTTTGGTGTGTAGTTTTAGCCAAAATAAGCCAAAGGGGGAGATTGTTATTTTTGTGATTTTGTGGTTGGCATTTATTTTTCTAGAACTATTCTAGCAGCAAGATATTGAAACAAGATGTTCTAATCTTCTGCATTCAACATGTCGAATAAAGATGTCCCATACTGGCCCTTAGGACATCGCGTCTAATTTTGGTCTAAAAGGAAGATTTTGTTGCTGTTAATTGTTACTGAATATTCTGTGAATATTTAGTTATCCTATGTGGCATCCAAAGTATTTTGGGATGAGTTTTTGTGTTGGTTTTCAGATTCTCAGCGTTTTCTAAATATGGAGACATATTAGGAAACTTTAGATTGAAGACCTATTTTCTTGGAGTTTATTTTGCAGATTTGTGAGCAGTCTCTTTGCTGCGTTTTTGAAGCCCAATCCAGTCCAGATTTAATGCTATATATTGACTAGTGTAAACCTAGTTTAGGTGTGGAACTTACGTGTGTTTTTGTTAGGGTTTTCGAGTGTTATTTGTGAGCTTAACTGGTATCATTCTGATAATAGTATAAGGACTGGTTTTTGTGGTGTAAGTTCTGTCAGTTACTCATAAACTTTTAAGCATTGAGTTTCTTGTGTGTCAATTCTCATAAGCTTTGAAGTATTGAGAATTGTGTGTTTTTGAAAGTGTGACTTTCGTTTTGTTACTTGTGTTGAAAGGAACCAATCACGGGTTGTGATTGTAGAGGGATTTGAGGAGGGCCTCATACCTAGGTGAGTCTTAGGTAGAAGTCATAGGAAGGGTAGTGATTAAGTGAGCAGATTGTAACCGGGTGTGGTTGTTGTATGATCTGTGAATTGATACTATCGTATATTGGTTTCGTCCCTGGCTTGGTAGCCCCCAGAGTAGGATTGTTGATCCGAACTGGGTAAACATATCGTTGTGTTCTTTACTTTCTGCACTGTTATTATTATTGTTGTCTTGTTCATTGTGTTGGATATCAGTGTCTCAACATCTGTGTAGGACATTTGATATCTGTGCCAGAATTTCAAGACCAGTAAAAACTGCTTCTGTCAATGGAAAGAAATATAGACTAGTCATCGTTGATGGTTACAGTCATTGGACATGGGTAAAATTCTTAAGACACAAGGATGAGTCACATTCTGTGTTTGCTTCCTTCTGCACCCAAGTGCAAAATGAAAAGAATTACAAAATTGTCAGATTCGGAAGTGATCATGGTGGTGGAGAATTTAAAAATAAAGATTTTGTAAAGAATTTTTATTCTTATGGCATATCTCATGATTTCTCCTGTCCTAGAACTCCACAACAGAATGGGGTTGTAGAAAGAAAGAATAGGACATTGCAAGAAATGGCTCGCATCATGATTCAAGAAACTGACATGGCTAAGCACTTTTGGGCAGAGACAGTTAACACACCATGTTATATTCAAAATAGAATCTCAATAAGACCTATTTTGGGTAAGACCTATTCTGGTGAACAGTAGCATTTGCTTCAGAAGACTCTGAAGCTGTATGACTCTGATATGATGACTTAAGAAAAACAAGTTATGTAGATCTGAAGACAGAAGTTCTGATGAACAAGTCCAGATGGTGAAGACTTAAGAAAAACAAGTTCTAAAGATCTGAAGACAGAAGTTCTGATGAACAAATCCAGATGCTGAAGACTTAAGAAAATAAGTTCTGAAGATCTGAAGATAGAAGTTCTGATGAACAAGTCCAGATGCTGAAGACTTATACTTCTAAGACTACGGGTTCTGAAGACCAAGTGCTGAAGACTCTGAAGATGTTGCTCTGCAGACTCTGAAGACTTGAAGCTCTTAAGACCTAAGTAACATTTTCCCTTCTTCTAACTCATGCTCTCAGAAGCCTCTGAAGTCAGGAAGTTGAGAAGACTAAGCAACGAGGTACAACAGTACAACAGTATGATGAGGATGCTTTGCTCCACTACCGGATAGAGCGGACGCAAGTGTACTATTTGTCCCCCACGTTCTTTCAAGCCGCCATAATTCTGAAATGTCAGAAATATCCTTCAACAGTTATATCCATGCATGGCTATATAAAGGCTTGAAGACTTCAAGAATGAGCTAGCCAACAATGCTGGAATTTTAACTGTTTATACGCCCTATTGTTCTTATCATTCTTAAGTCAATTTGTTCTTAAACCTGTTTACTTATCAGCTTGTGTAGAAGCATTTTCTGTAAACAAATTATTATTCAAACAGTTGTTTGATTTCCTTGAGAGACCAGTTAGGTCAGAATTCTTGAGAAGTCTAGGACTAGTGTGTCTTAGAGATTAATTTCTTAAGGGACCAGTGTGGTCAGAAGCCTTAAGAAGAGATGGTTAGTTTGTGTATTGTTAGTCACCAGTAGTTGCTAGTGCCGTTGTAATCAGTTCGGTTATAGTGGATTAAGACCTTGCTTGAGAGAGGCAAAACCACCTTGGCGGGTGGACTAGACTAGCTTGAGGGTTTCTCAATTGAACTAGTATAAACATACTGTGTTCTTTCTTTTCAGCTTTCTTGCATTATTATCAAGAAGTGAAGATTATTTGTAAAGGGGATTATTTTTAAAGAATAGTTTTTATTTTAAAAACCCAATTCAAACCCCCATTTCTTGTGTTTTTCACACCTTCAATTACCTGAAACAACAAAAACATTAGAAAGTGCAAAGAGATTAGAGATAAAAATTAGGATAAGAGAGAATTTTTATTCTCTTTTTCTTCTTTCAATTATTTTCTCAAGTCTTTGTCATATTGCTCCTTAATATGACATGGTACAAAATAAAAATGATTAATTAAAATAACATGAAATTTAAAATTGAAAATGAAATAAAGATTATCTAATGGGTTTCCTCCCATTAAGCGCTTCTTTAAGGTCATAAGCTTGACCTTTCAATTTTTTATTAGCGCGACATATGTGACACGAAAAACACATCATCCTTTTTCTTCCTCTTGTTTGGTAGGAATTCCATTACTTTGAGGAATTGAAGGTTTTTCATCCATATTCTCTCCAACTTGTTAGTAACGAACAAGGCATAAATCTCATCCAATATTTCATCTATTTCTCCTCTTTCACCATCCTTTTTGCTAGAAGTAGGAATATTCTTTTGTTGAAGATTTTGTTGTTGGACATCTATGTCTAAATGAATTATTGAATTTTTAGCTTCATCCAAAATTATATAATCTTCATATTACATTCTTGTTCTTTTCTCGCATATATTTTTCACCTTCGTTTCTTCTATTCTTGCTTCTATTTCTTTATCAGATGGTGTACATTTTTCTTCTTCTTCTTCTTTCTCCTTTTCATTTCCTCTTTCACAGACTACCTTACATTCTTCTTTGACTTCTCTTACAATTTCCACATCTCTAGGACTATATCTAACATATTTTCATAGAAATCCTTACAAGATATTCGTTTTCATGCTAATTGGCTAGATACTTGACCAAGTAGCATCTTTAAATTCCCAAAGGATGTTTCCATGTCACTTCGCACAGTTTCTTGATGCCTGTTGAGTTTCTCAAAATTGAGTTGAGTCATCTTTATAAACTGATTCAAGATTTCTTCAAGTTGAGATGATGAATCCTCCTCCCATGAATGATTAGTGTTTATGTAAGATTCTGGCTCTGAATAATTTTCCACATTTTTTGAATTAGAATTTTTGCTACAAGTTCCTTTGAATAAACTTCAAACTTTGCCAAGTTAGCAAAGATTTCATCTTGCATGTCCGCATTCACCTCGGCTACAACATAAAAAGAAGAATACCTTAGTAGCACTACACTAGATAAAAAATTTAAACAAGAATATAAATAAAATTAAAAAGAGATAAAAACAAAAACAAATCTAATCTAATCCTAAAAAAATTAAATCTAAATCTAGAATAAAAATAGAAACAAAAATAATAGTAAAATAAATAAAAAACTAAACCTAACAAAATTCGCATAAAAATTTCCTTGTTGAAATTTACAATCCCCGACAACGGCAACAAAAACTTGATGATTTATCGAAAAGTGTATTGATAGTGTCGAAGTAATATAAAAAGATGTCATCTCCACGAGGATTGCTATTTAACAAGGTAAAATTTACGTGAATTAAAAAAAATGAGGGGTTTTCAAATGGCTTTTTTGAGAGAAATAAATTGGTTCTAAATACAATAATGAGAAAGAGATTAGGTTTTACTTGAATCCCTTGTATTGTCCCTCGTTGATGTTTAATGCATAATATGAATGGTGTTATCGTTATATTTTCACTACGAACTAATAAATCCATTATACCCAATCCCTTGGCGTATATTTCACTAACTTCTAGTAGAGGTCTCCTATCCCTATTCAACCAGCATAACTAAAGTTCGGTGTTGTTATGGTGCGTTAATTCAAATGCCACTACTAGAGGTATATCTTATCCCTATTCAACCATCGTAAGTAGATTAATTTCCATAGTTCATACGCATAGGTTAAAGGTTAGTATTCCTTATACGTCCAATATCATATTAATAGTGTATATCACAAATAATATGCATTACACACAAGAGACAATCAAATAAAAATATAACTTAAATTATTCATATAATATCAAATTAAACGTATATCCCAATATGTTCAATACAAGTTCATCTCATAAAACCTAATCTAGAGTAAATTAGCTACTCATATTACAACAATAAATTACCAAAATAGGTGATAAAATTTGCAGGAAATCCCTTGAAGAAATTGTCTTCCAATGGCTTCCAATGCTCCCAAAATCGCTCCCCTGGTGCTTCTTCCCATCACTTTCTATCTCCAAATGAGAACACCAGAAAAAGTGGAAAAAATCCCCTTTTAAAGTTGTTAAAATGGGTCAGAACGCGTCAGAAAACCCAAAAAATAGACCTATCATATGCCATCGCGCGCGTGATTGCTTTTCATCACGCGCACGATACTTTCCGTCGCGCGTGTGCTTAGTCCTGAATGTAGATCTCCTTTTTAGCTTTCTTTTGCAAAAAAAAAACCGTCTAAACTTGATACTATCTTTAGATAGCTTATATGCATGATAATTTATATGTAATTTTTTTATGTATATGATATGTCTGTGCATAATCAGTTTGGAAAAATTAATATTATGAGGATCTTCAACCATATGAAAAGAATGTTGATTCAATTTGGATAAATATTGTGACTATTTTAGTATATCTTTATTCCCGACCTCCATTCAGAATCAAATATTGTGAGCTCAATTTTTTTTATTAGAATGTGTTGTTATTCAAGCTGATTCATCATTAAGTTGTTTTGCTTGTTTTACCCGTTTCCTTTTAAAGACTTAATTATTTTTCTAAAGAAAGGGTCTCTGATCTTGTTAAAAAGCTTAATTCTGATAGAGAGTATCAGAGACTAATGTTGATTAGAAGTAATAATTTTTTATGATGTTAGACGATGAAAATGATCTAAAAGGAGGGTTGAATAGATCACTAACTTTTAAACAGAGTCGGCGCTTAAAAATTGTTTTAAAAAATGTGAGGAAGCGACCGAGGAAATAAATCGTCTCAACGAACCATTATTGGAAAGATCGAATATGCGAAACCTAATGGAATTAATTAAATGAGAAAACGAATCAATAATTTGCCAATTAATCAATACAAGTAATAATCACTTTATTTTATCTGATTTCTAATAACTTGTGAAAAGTAAACTTGAATTGACAATATCACAAACAATTTGCGTGGGATCAATTCGTCGAACACTTGGTGTGCAAAACACCCCAAGTCGAATTTCCTATGTAATGCTAGTGCAGAATTTCAGCACTACACAACAGTGAAAATTTATCGAACAATTGATATTACACAAACATGAACAATACAAATTAAAGAGATAGAGAAAGAGAGAATAACACCGGATTTGTTTAGGCAGTTCCCTTTTCGTCCTCGCTTTAGGTATGTTTGCCCACAATTCTAAAACTAGAATTGAGATATGTATTATCAAGTTGCAAAGTTTATACAAGAGAAGCAATACTCACCACACACTCAAGCCTAATTGTTGAAGCTGATACTATTACCTTCCCTCCTCTTGATTCAAGTCGAATCAAGTGCATCAAATGCCTCGAACAAACCTCTGGTTATCGCTACTTGTTTGAACAAACCCACCGTTCTTCAAACCTTTCACTCGGCTGATTTCGATCACATGGCGTTCGACCCCAAATTTGTCAACACAATCCTCCGGTTTCCGCTACTTGTTTGAACGAACCCACCATTCTTCAAACCTTTCACTCGGCTGAATCTGTGAAGCAAAGATCTATACAAAAACCTCTAAATCCTCAAGATCTTGGAAGACAAAACCCTAATAGTTTTATTCAAGAAAAACCCACTGAATTCTCAACCCAAACTAGATACACAATCCTATGTTTGGACGTTATCACCTCGACAATGCAAAAGATCAACAAAAATGATTATGTGTAATTGTTGAAGAATGCAAGTGTGAGAATGAAGATGATGAGAAAAAATCAGTGTATATTTTCACTTTTCTTGTTCTATGTATGTACAATAATTACACAAATGAATATATATAATGCCAAGACCCAATAGCTAAAATAACAACTTTTTGAAACACAAAGAATTAGAAAAATTAGCTTTAGTGCGCGAGAGGTCGACCATAGCACTAGGGGGTTGACTTAAGCACACCCGAATACAAAACTTGCACAAAATTCTCAGCGATGCATCGAACAAAACAGGGTCATGCGTCAATGCAAGGCACCCTTAAAATCAAAAATTGTTCTTCTTACAATATGCGTCTGTCGTAACCCAAATTTTGGCCTCCCTCTTTTGTCTTTTGCATAAGCACGTGCATTAGCATCGTCGGCATACGCATTCGTACTTTTCTCTGTGTGTTTCTTGTTGCAGGATTTTCAGGTTCTCCAAGCCTGATTAATCACATCCTCACAAGGGCATTACATCATCAAAATAAGCTCAAAATAAAGGTTTCCATGTTTATTTATCAAGACAAGAGGTGGAAAATCGAAAGCGGGACTTCAGCATCATTTTTCAGCAAATTTGTGGAAATTTGGCTGAAGTAACCGGTTAGCAGATATGCTGTAACCGGTTACTCAGTGCATTTTTCAACAAAAACGCAAGTTCTCAAGCAAGTAACCGATTAGCACATATGTTTTAACCGGTTACTCTGTGCAAAATTTCAGTTCCTGCTGCATTTTTGGGACAGCCTCCTTGCACACTCTTTGGTCATTGATTCTACAATATTCTAGCAGCATGTGGAATATTCTAGACTTCTCTAAGCATTTCAAGCCTATTCAATTCAATCCAAGTGCATTTACTCTAATGCTTCACTCCAATTTAAGTGCACCATGTTCCTTGTTTTACAAGCATGCCAACCTTTGGATGATGGAGTTCACATTGGAATTGTTACCGAGTTGGTTCTAACTAACCGAGTTAACCACCTTGACTCAGTGAGTCAAGCCCAACTAACTCCAACCCTAACTCCAAATCACCCAAAGCTAAGTCCAAACCGCTCACACTCCAAACCAAAAATCTATATAAGCACACCTTCACTCACTTTTCAAGGGCTCTACCATTCTCTCCATCATTTCCCACATTTCTCACACAAATCCTTCACAATTTCACTCTCAATTATCTCACATTCTCTCTGAATTTCTCTACTACTTCTTCATCTTTACCTCAATTCTCTTCCAAAACCTCACTAAAAGCTCTTAATTCTTGAAGGATAATCACTTTTCACATTGAAAGTGATTATTTCTTGAGCTCAACCTTCATCCTTCTTGCTATTATACTTGGATTTCTGGAGTTATTGCAGCTTGTGGAATAATCTTAAGTATTTGCTTCGACATTCAACGGTTCGAATTCCCATTTTGGAGCTTTATCATATTTTGCTCGATTTCGACACGTTTTGTCACCAAATTGAAGATTCCTCTGGTTTTCTTTAATTTTCTGCATGAAGAACACTTTGCAACAATTACCAAGGCACATCTCCGCCTTGTAGGTTGGTGGATCTCACTAATTTTACTGTTTCGAGCATTTTCGCATCATTCGCGATGTAGTCGATAATTTTGCGTGTGAATTGATTTGGAATTTTTTGATCCATGATCTTGATGTGTTAATTGGTTCTATCACTGCTTATTTGTTGTTCTCAAGCTCAATTTTCGTGCACAAATTCATGCCATAGCATGTGGTGTTTGGCTTAAGTGATTAAGTGTTGAAAATCACTTTTGAAAAGTTGTTTTTGCTGTTATGTTTGCCTCTGTTACAATGGTAACCGGTTAGTAGATATGATGTAACTGGTTACACGGTGCAACTTTCACTAAAAACGCAAGTTTTCAAGCATGTAACCGGTTAGCAGATATGCTGTAACCGATTACACAGTGCAATTTTCACTAAAAACCCAAGTTTTCAAGCATGTAACCAGTTAGCAGATATGTTGTAACAGGTTACCACTGTACAGAATGGCTGTTTTCTTACATTTTCAAGTGTGTTTGCTATGCTTTCTTCCTTTTAACTTCCATTGATTATCATGCTTGATTTTATGGATGTCTTAAGTGTCATTTCACTTGTGGTTGAGGCATATTCATGAACTTTCGATGCACAATTTTGATTATTCATTTGTTTCGTATTCTTAGCTTTGTATGAACATAATCATTCTTGCACTACCTTTATTCACATGATACATGATTTTGTGTTGCATTTTGATGATCGTGTGGCACTGTTTTGCGCCTTCCATTTCAGTTTTGTATTAAGTTTATTCCTCGTGGATAAGCTTAATCTTGCTTAATCAATAATTCACACCCTTTGCTTTAATGATTTTTCATCCTCTTTGGAAAATTATTAGCATGACTTCTTCCTTTGATTAATTCATCGAAACCATGTTTCGATTAGTTGGTTTTTCCCCTTTACTCTCTTTAGGATCTCTTTAGAGCTTTTGGGCCGTCTGGTTCAATTTATGCATTACACCCTGTGTGTGTTAGAGAAGGAATGAGAAGGGAGAATTCCTACTCTCATTCAGACTACTTCAGGTAGGGGACGAATGACCCTGTGCTTGGCTTAGTCATCTCTATCTCCAGGCGGTAGTGTGCTTTCTTTCCCCAGTCGAGTCGATCCTTGATTATTCTTGTCCCTTTGCAATCTCTTTTGATCCTCGATCACTCCTATCTATCTCTTTTAATCTCTCTCTTGATCTATCACCATTCTTCTTGGTTAAGATCCTTGGTTCATTGGGTTAACAAGCTTTCTTTGTTTCAATACCCTATTATTTTCTTGCGGTCAATCACTGTTCTTTTGATTCCCCTGGAGAGTCTCTCCTCTCTTTCTTTGGTTAAACACAATACTCTTGTTACAACCGAATCCCCTGCGGAGTTCGCAACCTTCTTTTGGTTCTTCTCCCTTTGCTTGGTTAATCACTGCCTGTCAGTTAAAACACCAATGTTTGCGCTCCTTCCCTCAGTTAATCACAGTCCGTCTGTTAACATACTAAGTTTCCTTGGGTTAATCACCCTTTTCTTCAGTTAACCACGGTCCGTCTGTTAAAATACTGAACCCCTTTTTTAGTTAATCACCTCCTCTTGGTTAATCACTCATTTTTCTCGGTTAATTACAATGTTCTATTAATCATCGATTCTCGGGCAGTTGGCAACCTTTATTGGTTCGAACACTTGCGCCCTTGGGCTAGTAGCCTCTTTTGGTTCAATACCCTTCTTCGTTGGTCAAGTACTGTTTGTTCAGTCAATACCAACACCCCTTTCGGGTTACAACCTTCGATCGGTCCTACACCCGTCCTTCTGGTTAATCATAGTTTTCTCTATTAAAACCAATGCTTTTCTATCCCCACAGAGTGGCAATCTTTGCTTTCCTTGGTTAACCACTGTTTATCAGTTAATAGACCGACACCCCTCAGAGTGCAACACCTTCTCTTGGTTCAGCACTCTCTCTCTTGGTTTATCACAGTCCGTCTGTTGACACCAGTCTCTTTTACCCGCCAGGGTCTTACTCTCTTTCTTCGGTTAACCACTGCCAGCCAGTTAGTATACCGAGCATCCTTTCTTCTTGGTTTTGACACCATCCCTTTATTTGGATCCCCAGCAGTTATTTGATCTTTTCTTCCCCAATGGGGTATTTTCTATTCCTTTTGCTCTTACTTTCTTGGTTTCGACGCCAATCCTCTTTGTTATCCCCAGTGGATTTTTCTTTCATTCTTGGTTTTAACACTGTTCTTTTTCTAGTTTCTTGTGCAATCGCTCTTACTGTGTGGTCCTCCCCAGTAGAGTTTTTCTTTCACTCCTGCTCTTGGTTTTGACACCACTTCTTTTGTTTTCCTGTTTCTTTCTTATTTTGTTTTCCGTTCGGTTCCCCGAACTACGGATGCTCTGATTCTGCATTCTTTTGAATGTCAGATACGTAGGCACGAGACGCGATGTCTTGGCGAGCACACTTCCACCTTCCTTTCCTTCTCCCTTTCTTCTTTTCCTCTCTGTCCCCTAGTTCTATGAACTATGACGCTCTGATTTCCTCATTGCACTCTGAGGGTACGTAGGCACGAAGGCCACAATCCTCCGTGAGCACTTTCTTTCTTTCCTTTCTTTTTCCCTTTCTCTCTCTCCTCTTTCTCTTATCTAGAAGCCTTTAGATAGATAACCCATCCAAGCCTAGAAGCAACTGAAATGGATCCCGTCGAGTACGACAGATGCGTAAGGTGCTAGTACCTTCCTTTCGTATAACCGACCCCCATTCCCGTTTCTCTTCCCCATGGGTTTTATCGATATTTTCCCAGTCCTTTGGGACTAAATAAAGTTCGGTGGCGACTCTGTGTTATCTTTGAGTGTGCGATTCACTCAGGATGTAAACCAGCCATCTTCAGCTGGCGGCTCTGCTGGGGACTCCTTGCTTGCAAGTTGGGTTCTCGCCTAGTTTTGTTTGCTCTCTTGCTTGCTTGGGTGTTTATCTTTCGCGCTTTACTCGCTTTATTTTACTTGCTTTAGCTTTATGTTTATTTATCGCATTTCTTTACTGCTTTGAATATTCATATGCTGCATATTCTCGATATCTGCTATTTTCTGCTGTTGTTGGGATGGGTAGATATTATTGGAGAGAAAGGTCCTAACACCGGGCCTAGTATACACATAGGCTAGAACGTGGATAGTCGTGAGGCCTGCATTTTACGCGTTGGTATATCACGAGACCCACATCCCAGATCGTGATTCGTTTGAGAATACTTCCGTCCTGTGAGAATTCACTACGGCGGGGGGTTCTCATTCTGAGTCTTATGGTTTGGACGACCTTTCTAGGGACCACCTTGTTGTGTCTAGATCACACCTGTGAGGGGGATGGGTTTTGCAGGAAAACAATCCACTTCATACCTTTAATCTCTCACGCACGCCAGATTTCTTCACCGACGCATCAGTTTATGTGGCACCGACACCGAATTATATGCAGATATCCGAACTATTCAGACTTGATTATTCGGGCTGTGTCGGCTTCTTGTTGTTGTGTTGTATGTCATTTCATCATGTAAATTAATTTTTACATGTGCATTTCCAGGTTTTCGAGGACTTATCTTTTGTTGGCATTATCATAGAGATGAGTACTGGTTGTCGTGGCATCTTCAGTTACAAGTTTGTGGAGCCTAAGTTGGGTACTTTGAGAGGTCTGCCATCTTTGTTGGTTGGAGATCACAGAGGGGTTTTCATAGGTACTTATGGTAATCTGTTGACCATCCTCAACACTGAAGTCAACATCACTGCTATTCACACTCTGGTTCAGTTCTACGACCCTCCATATATGTGCTTCACATTTCAGGATCATCAGCTAGCACATACACTTGAGGAGTATGCTTATATTCTGGGGGTTGAGATCAAGAAGCATGTTCCTTATGTCTACAGTAGCGGTCGTTCGAAGTCTCACCTTATTGCCGATGCGCTCTGCATTAGTAAGAATGATGTGGAGGATAATCTCAAGACCAAAGGGAAGGGTATTCAAGGGTTGCTTCGAAGTTCTTGGTTGACAAGGCCACTTCTTTTACTAAGGATGGAAACTGGAAGGCTTTCAACGCCGTTCTTGCTTTGCTGATATATGGGATTGTCTTGTTTCCGAACATGGGGGATTTCGTAGATCAAGCCACCATCAGTATCTTCTTGTCCAGGAACCCTGTTCCGACACTTCATGCTGATACTTATCATTCTATTCATTCTAGGAATGAAAAGAAGAAGGGAACCATTGTCTGTTGTGCTCCTTTGTTGTACCGATGGTTCATGTCTCACCTTCCACATAAGGGTTCCTTTGTTGAGAATAAGGGTAATCTCAAGTGGTCTCGGCGAATCATGTCTCTTACTGCTGATGATATTTCCTGGTATTCTCGAGTCTTCGACGATACTATGATCATTCTTCATTGTGGGAAATTCTTCAATGTGCCTCTCTTGGGTACAAAGGGTGGAATTAACTATAACCCGAGAATGGCCTTCTGACAGTTGGGATACCCTATGGTTGCCAAGCCTGATCCTGAGGTAGTGGAGGAGTTCATCTTTCATGAAGGGGCTGATGACATGGGTTTGTTGAAGAGGTTCAGTGCCGCTTGGACTCAGATTCATCTCGAAGGAAGAGCCAATTTGGGTAAGAAGAATTACATAGCCAAGGAAGCTTATACACTTTGGGTCAAAGAGCGCGTCAAAGAGATCTTGTTGTCGTTTTCTCCTGAGCCTTCCATGAATGCCAAGCCTCCTAAACTTACCATTGTTCCTCCATCTAAAGTCAAACAACTCAAGCAGATTATTGAGAAGTTGAAGAAGGATAACGTTGATCTTCGTCTCAACCTTGATAGAGTCACTTCCGAGAAGGATAGCCTGCAGATTGAGCTCGATCAGAAGCGCGAGCGCATGCTCAAAGAGGTGGAGGTTGAACAGAACAAGCGCAGGAAGATGGGTGATGCTTTGAAGAGCACCTATGAGGGACTTGCTTCAAAGAAAAGACAACTCGCCAATGCTCATTATCAAGCCTACAAAGAGGAGTTGAGCTACAACAAGCAACTTGAAGAGCTTCGAGGGAAGTTATCCGAGTTCAAGGCAAAGTGGCAAAGTGAGCAAGACCGTGCTAATAATTTAGCCAAGGACTTTTCTCAATGTCAAACCCAGCTGGACAAAGTCTTCGGTGAGATTCAGAAGCTACAGGATCAAGCACATCAGAGTCAAGAGCAGATTAGTCAGCTCAACACAGAGAGTACTCATTTGGAGCATCAAAACCGTCATCTACAGAACCTCCTGTATCAGAAAGAGGCCTTTCTTCATGACATGCTTCAGGGACCTAATCATTCGTTTCTGCATAACCTCGTGAAGGATGCAAAGTACTGGAGTGAGAGGCATGGCCGTCTAGCCAGATTTGCTGAGCATGCATTGGAGGACCTACCTGGGTTGTTGAGGGATGCATATGCTGATGCATTGCCGCACCAGCTTCCTGGGGCTGTTTTCCATCTCTTGTCTGTGTGTAGGGTGGTATTTGATAGGATCCGTGCGGATTTTGTTGTAGCCCAAAAGGCAGATATTTGACTTGTATTCGACTTGTGCTTCTTTCCTTTATTGCTGAATGAATGAAAATTTTTGTTCACTCTATCTTTTGTGCCTTTACTTGTATGCTTTATGATTATTGTCAACAAAGATAAGTTTAAGGATTCCTGGAATTTAAACTTTATTTTTGCATGCATATCATACATTCATTTGCACACATATGCATGTCCCTTCATCCGAAACCGTTGCTCATCCTTGCCCGCCTTCCTTGTAGCAAGACGACAACTCGACATCGGTATTTTACTCGTTCAAACAAATCCAAAATCATGGCTGACTTCGAAGCTGAGAACGCTGCTTACAAGGAAACTCTGGCTCAATTCTAAGGTCAGATGGATCAGTTCCAAACGAACATGGATGTTATCATGGAACTCCTTCGGGCTCAAAGGGATGCCGCTGCTGCTGCCACTGTTGTTGTAACCCCTACTGATGCAACTGTTGTCACTCCTGTTATGATTGTTCCTCCTATTGTTACGGCTACTCCTGCTGTTGTGGTCCCTTCTCCTGTTATTGTTGAAGTGTCAGTTGAGCCTGTGAATCAGCCCGTTGTTCATCCAACAAATTCTCAATTCGGTTTGAATCAAATGCCCGCTGGTTTTCCTTGGGGCATGCCTCCGAATTACACTCCTCAGATTGCAAATAATGGTAGTGCCTTCATACCATATTAGCCTTTTGTTGCACCCATGCCTAATGGGAATGCTACCGCATATCCATGGTTCATGCCTACTCCAGCCCCGCCTCCAGTGGTGAATGATGATCCTGAGAATCTTCAGGTTCAAACTCACCAAACTACCGGATTGGCTGACACTGAAACTCCTGATGAAGAAGAGCATGTGTATAGAGGTCCTCCTATTCATGTTCCGGTTTCATCTCAAGCTGCTCAAACTGCTATTCAGAATGTTCATCCTGGGATGTTCTATCCTGGGGCATCTTCCTCAGCTGCTGGGTACCTCCTCCGAATTATCTGTATGATGTTCTGATGGACCAAAATGTTGGTCAGATGGTTAACCCGAGTTTGGTGTATCCTTCTCAGTTTGCTACTCCGCAAGTACGCGCTCCGGCCACTTCTCAGCTGCCAAATCCTCAGATTCTTGTCAGACCCACTAATCAGAGTAGATCTATTGACTACAAGTTGTTGGAAGACCATATCAGAGAAGGGTTTTTTGATTTTGGCATGGAGGCCAAAGATTTGTGTTTGGTTCCAAATGTTGTGTTGCCGCAAAAATTCAAGATACCTGACTTGCCAAAGTATAAAGGTTTGAGTTGCCCGCGTAGTCACATCACTATGTACTGCAGGAAGATGGCATCCCATATTGATAATGATGAATTGCTAGTTCATTGTTTTCAGGATAGTTTGTCTGGGGCTTCATTAGATTGGTACATGGGCATGGAGCGCAGCAAAATCCACACTTGGAGGGATTTATCTGAAGCGTTCGTGAAGCAATACAAATATAATCTTAATCTGGCGCCCACTAGATTGCAATTGCATAATCAGTCTCAGCGCTCAGCTGAAACATTCAAGGAGTATGCACAAAGATGGCATCTCGTGTGCGACCGGCTCTCTCTGACAATAAGTTAGTTGACATCTTTATAGGTACCTTACAAGGATCTTACTACGAGAAAATGGTGGGTAGTTCTTCATCGAACTTCGCTGATGTTGTGACGTTTGGTGAACATATTGAGAATAGTTTGAAGACTAGAAAGATTCCTGGAGCTGCTTCCCAGTAGCCGGCCACTAGAAAGTCTCAGAACAGTCAGTCCAAGAAAAAGGAGGGTGAAGCCAACGCTGTGACAGCTCAAGTTTCTCCTCAGTATCAAGCTCTCATGGCTCCCATTCCGTATTACCCATATCTGTACATTGCTGCTGCACAGTATCAACAACCTCCATATCAATATCATCCACAACAACCAGTCTAGAATGTTCAGAATTAGCAACAGAATCAACAGAACAACAAAAATCAGCAGAATCAGGACCATCAGAACAACAACAATTAAGGAAACCGTAAGCGTCCGAATTTTGACAGAATTCCGGTGTCATACACGGAATTGTTTCCTTACTTGGTTCACCAAGGGGCAATTGTCCCCAAACAGATTGCGCCTGCAATTCCTCCATTTGGCCCAAAGTATAATCCAAATGCATCATGTGCTTATCATGCTGGATACATAGGACATGCAACAGAGGATTGCTTTGTTTTTAAAACCAAAGTTCAGGAACTCATTGATAAGAAGGTTCTGACTTTCGTTGAGGAGGGACCTAACATTCAGAATAATCTGTTGCCGAATCACAATGGACCTGTAGTTAACATGATTGAGGATAATTCCAGGGCTGAATTGATCATGGATGTTGACGAGGTAAAGACCCTGATGGCTGTGGTTTTCAAGAAATTGAATGAACATGGGCTGTTGAAAGGATTGCATGGTAAGTGTCAGATTTGTGACGATAATCCCAACCTGTGTCAAAGGCTGAAGGGTTGTATCCAGATTTTGATGAACCGTGGTGAAGTGCAATTTACCAGATCTAAGCCTATTGAGGAAGTTGTCGTTATCGAGTCGTTCACCATCGTCTATATAAAGGTTCCGGTGGAATCCCCTAAGCAGAAGAAGATGAAACCCATCGTTGTTTGTCCGCCGAAGCCATTTCCGTATCAGAATTCCAAGGAGGTGCCTTGGAAGTATGGGTCAACTGTGTTTTCTAGTGGACAAGTGTTTGCTCCAAGGGTCACTACAAAGCCTGTTCAAGTTCCAACTATTGTTTCTCCCAAGGAGACACCCGCAAGTTCAACCCCTGTTGTTCAACAAGGGGCATCTACTGCCATTCCCGTACCGACTATCCCATCTGAGGATATCTCAAAGAGCAAAGAGACCCTTGATGATCAAGAGTTCCTTAAGTTGATCAAGAAAAGTGACTTTAAGATTGTGGATCAACTGGGTCAGACTCCCTCGAGGATATCTATTTTGTCCCTACTCATGAGTTCGCCTGTGCACAGATCAGCTTTGTTGAAAGTCCTAAACAGTGCTCACGTTATGCATGATATATCCGTCGTCGAGTTTGATGATGTAGTGCCAACATAACTGCAAGTCGGTATTTAGGTTTTAATGAATCAGAATTGCCTCCTGAGGGAACTGCCCACAATAAAGTGATGCACATATCTGTAACCTGCACAGACACCCTGCTATCTCGCATTCTGGTGGATACCGGTTCTTCCCTCAATGTGATGCCTAAGGGCACATTGATTCAATTACTGGTGGAAGGAAATGAGATGAGACCAAGTGCCTTAGTTGTCAGAGCCTTTGACGGGTCTCGAAGGCAAGTCATTGGAGAAGTGGACTTACCCATCAATATTGGGCCGCATTTGTTTACCATTACCTTCCAAGTGATGGATGTCAATCTGGCGTATAGTTGCCTATGGGGTTGTGGCAGCTGCTGATGACGCTGGTCCTAGTAATCCGACTTCAAGCTTTGTGTGCAAATGTCTGTCAGGTTTCAAGCTCAACAATTAGACATCTACTGTGATTCATGTGGTTTTCCCATATAACATGTAATGCATTTTGCTTTCTCATTCCCTCGTCCTCGCCCGAGGCGAGTGGATAGCTTATAAAGGGCCTCATGCTTTTGAAATATTATGTGATCAATAAATAAAAGTTTTTGCATTCAAAATCATGCTCTATTTTCTTTCTTTATTTTACTCTTTCACAAATAAATGGCAAAAGTTTCTTTTCTTTTTCACCTTTCAAAATAGCTCATTCTATTCATAAACATGCATAACTAATAAAAGCATTGATAACAACATGGAAAACATCCATTGTAATTCTGGAACTCCAATTAACCAAGCCGAAGAAGATGGTGAGGAAGATTATGAATTACCGGCTGAACTAGCAAGGATCCTTGAGCACGAGCATAGAGAGATTCAGCCACACAAAGAGCCAGTGGAAGTTGTCAATCTTGGTACTGATGAGGTCAAAAGAGAAGTCAAGGTTGGCGCATCCCTCGCTGAGCATGTACACTCCGAGTTGGTCAAGTAATTGAAGAGTATGTTGATATCTTCGCCTTGTCCTATCAAGATATGCCTAGGTTGGATACCAACATCGTTGAGCATCACTTTCCACTCAAGCCCGAATGTCCCGCTGTCAAGCAGAAACTCAGAAGGACCAGACCCGACATGGCACTCAAAATCAGAGAAGAGGTGAAGAAGCAACTTGATGCTGGGTTCCTGGCCACTTCCGAATATCCTAAATGGATTACCAATATCGTCCCAGTTCCTAAGAAGGACGGTAAAGTCAGAATGTGTGTGGATTATCGATATCTCAACAAGGCAAGCCCGAAGGATGATTTTCCTTTGCCTCACATTGATGTCTTGGTAGACAACACAGTGCAGTTCTCTGTCTTTTCCTTCATGGACGATTTCTCAGGATATAATCAAATCAAGATGTCCCCAACTGATATGGAGAAGACTACTTTCATCACGCCATGGGGTACATATTGCTATAAGGTCATGCCATTCGGTCTAAAGAATGTAGGGGCAACATACCAACGTGCCATGACAACCCTCTTTCATGATATGATTCATAAAGAGATTGAGGTTTACGTGGACGATATGATTGCCAAGTCCAAAACTGAAGATGATCACCTGGTTCATCTGAAGAAACTGTTTGACAGACTCCAGAAGTTTAGATTGCGGTTGAATCCTGTGAAGTGCACCTTCGGAGTT
Source organism: Lathyrus tuberosus (assembly GCA_022829125.1). Classification (NCBI taxonomy): domain Eukaryota; kingdom Viridiplantae; phylum Streptophyta; class Magnoliopsida; order Fabales; family Fabaceae; genus Lathyrus; species Lathyrus tuberosus. The sequence goes on along the minus strand of JALAZF010000250.1, from coordinate 1,303,234 downwards.
CGATCTGGTAAACTGTTGGGCTTTATTGTTAGTCAGAAGGGCATTGAAGTTGATCGTGATAAGGTTCATGCAATTCAGAACATGCCGCCTCCCAAAACAGAAAAAAAAAAGTCCGAGGCTTTCTGGGCAGACTCAATTACATCTCAAGGTTCATTTCCTATTTGACGGCTACCTGTGAACCAATGTTCAAATTACTAAGAAAAACTCAATCGGTTGAATGGAATAATGATTGTCAGGAAGCATTTGACAAAATTAAACAATACTTGTAAGAACCACCGATCTTAGTACCGCCGGTTCCTAGTAGGCCTTTAATCATGTATCTCACCGTTCTCGATGAATCGATGGGATGTGTATTAGGTCAACATGATGACACTGGAAGAAAAGAACATGCAATATACTATCTGAGCAAGAAGTTCACTGATTGTGAGACCAAATACTCACTCTTAGAAAAAACTTGTTGTGCTCTAGTCTGGGCTGCTCGACGCCTACGACAATACATGATTTGCCATACTATTTTGTTGATATCCAAAATGGATCCGATAAAGTACATATTTGAAAAGCCTGCTGTCTCTGGAAGGATTGCTCGGTGGCAGATGCTGTTAACTGAGTATGATATCCAACATGTTACCCAGAAGGCAATAAAAGGGAGTGTCTTGTCTGACTACCTTGCTCATCAACCTATAGAGGGTTATCAACAGATGAAGTTTAACTTTCCCGATGAGGATGTTCTATTCATCAAAGATTATGAGACTTCAGCCCCTTGACATAGGACCCAAACCAGGGGCGTGATGGATGCTCGTGTTCGATGGTACCTCCAATTCTAAAGGTCATGGAATCGGTGCTATCCTCATCTCTCTAACAGGTTTTCACCTACCCTTCACTACTAGATTATGCTTTGCATGCAACAACAATATGGATGAATATGAAGCATGAATCTACGGTATTGAAGCGACTATTGACATGAGAATCAAGATTCTTGAGGTCTATGGAGATTCTGCCTTGGTCATCGGTCAAGTCAGAGGGAATTTTGTGACCCGGGATTCCAAGCTGGTTCCGTACCAACAACACATTACGAAGTTGATTCCTTACTTTGATGAGATTTCTTTTCATCATATCCCCAGAGAGGAAAATCAACTAGCTGATGCTCTTGCCACCTTAGCATCCATGTTCAAGGTCAAGTGAAAGAATGAAGTTCATCATATCCACATTGATCACTTGAACGAACCAATACACTGTTTAGCAATTGAGGACGAGTCTGATGACAAGCCTTGGTTCTACGACATTAAAAGATATCTGGAAAAACAGGAATATCCCGAGGGTATCACTATCATTGATAAGAAACCTCTTAGGCGGCTTTGCGCCAAATTTTTCTTAAGTGGTGATATATTGTACAAGAGGAATTATGATTCCGTGTTGCTCAGATGCGTGGATAGACATGAAGCAAACACGATCATAAGGTCTATACATGAGGGCTACGAGGGTGTACATGCTAAAGGTCCTTCTATGGCCAAGAAGATCCTTCGGGCTGGTAATTACTGGACGACAATGGAGGTAGATTGTTACAACTTTGCCAAAAGATGTCACAAATGCCAAATCTACGGAGACAAGATCCATGTGCCTCCAACACCATTGAATATTTTGACTGCACCTTGGCCATTCTCCATGTGGGGTATAGATATGATTGGAATGATCGAGCCGAAGGCTTCCTGTAACACCCGTTTTTATTTTAATTATTATTTGTGATATAACTGTGAATTGATGTAATTGATGGTGTGTTTTGGTGTGTATTCGTTGTAAATTATGTACCCATAGTAAGGGATAGTAGCCTTAAGAGTGAGAATTTAAGGTAGTAGGGGTGTGTGACCAAAAGTGTAGAGATTGGTGGTGTGGTGAGCAAATCTAATTAGATTATGTTAGTTAATATATATTTAATTATAATATTAGGAGAATATTAATTTAAATAATATTGGGTGGATAACATAATAGTGGATAATTAGAGGGTGTAATTAATAATAGTAGTATAAGAGGTATTATTATTATTATTACTATCATCATTATTATCACTATTATTATTATTATTATTATTATTATTAATATTATTATTAAGTAAAAATAAGAATTATTAATAATATTGTTAGTGGGAGGAAAACAAGGAGTTAAGTGAGAAAAATAAGGAAGAGTGAGTCCTTAATGTGGAATTAGTGGGGAGTTTAGCCAAAAAGAAAGAAGGAGAATTTTTCACGTAAGAACAAGCTAGGGGAGATCAAGAACAAGAGAGAAAACGGCTACTAGGGAAATTTGGAGAATCAAGATTCGCAGGATTTTCTGAACAATTTCGAGGTAAGGGGGGAGAATCTATTTCATAATGGGTGGTAATATCATGAGAGGGTAGTGAGGGGTCCTTTCCCTCATAGGAATTTGTATATATGTTTGATGTTTGTGTAGATCTGTTCTTGTATGAACGTATTGTGATGAATTTGAGTGGAATTCTTGTGTTCTGTCATGAACTTGTGGAAAATATTATTGTTGTTGTGTTTATATGAACATTGGTGTACATATTGGGTTTTGGGTGCAAGCGGAGGCTACAAATTTAGATTGAGGAATATTTAATTTGTGTAGTAATAACAAGACCAGAACGTAGTGTGGAATTATAGACCTTAAAATCATTGTAGAACGATTTTAGGACGGAAAAAGGAGTATAAACGTAAGACAACAGAGGGTTCGAACGTTCCAGGCGTGGCGACCAGCAGGGGAAGTGTGGAGACCGGCAGGGGAAGTGTGACGACCGTCAGAGAGGCTGTGGCGCCGTAAGAGAGGCTGTGGCAACCGTAAGAGAGGCTATGGCGACCGTCACAGTGCTCTGTCATGGGTTTTCTGCTATTTTCTTCTGTTTTGTGATTTCCAACTCGTTTCTTCTCCATTTCTTGGTTTGAGAGGTTGGTATAGATGCCAGCAATGACTTAACGTAGAATGGGTAACGAAAATAATTAATTTAATAATTTTAGGGAAATAATTAACTAATTAACCGTTGATTGATGTTGTGTGAAGTAATCGTATGATGTTGGATGTTGATGTGTGATTCAGGTGTGATCAGGAGGATCGTGAACATGTATTTATATTTATGCTATTGTACATGTGTTTTATATGCATAATTGTGTCATGCATTTCATGGTGTTGGTGGGATGAATCATTGCTCAGGAGGAGTGTATGTGATTCATCCGTACTCCGGTATGGAGAATGATGGGGATAGATCATTGCCAAGTAGGGGTGTATGTGATCTATCTGGGTTCGATTGAATGAACCATGATGTTGGTGCCACATGCATTGTGTCATTGTTGAGTCACATTGCATTATTATTATCTGTTGATTAGATTTGTGTGTTTGGTGAATACTACTCTTATCATGTATTATACGTTGTTAATTATTGAATGTAGTTCTCACCCTTTTTGTTGTTTGTTGTGTCTGTGTTTCTTTGGAAGTACAGATAATCCAGGTACTTGAGTATGCATTGAGTGAGTGTTGCTTGATCGAGTCTTAGGAGTCGCTCTGATACGTAACACGGGATATTGGAGATTTATTATGTTTTACACCATTGTATTTCGTTACGTATCTTATTTAATAACCTTTTATGAGGCCACTAGTTAGTTGGAGAATATTGTAATGAATGCCTTAGTGCCATAGTTTGAATTGAAGTATGATTCCGCTGTAAAAACTATATTTTTATAATTAATAAAAGAAGTTTAGTTTCTGGTTTAAATGATGTGACATCCTACTTTTTGGTGTAAACTCTGATTATTTTCATATTACTATGTATTTTTATAAAATGGGAAAGTGGGGTGTTACAATTGGTATCAAAGCAGGTCGGTCCGTCCGGCCAGGTTGTCTAATGTTGTTTATTCCTTAGTACGCGACATGTGTGTGAAACACTATCGGTACTTGCTTGTTTATTTTCTAACCGTTTGTCTCCAAGAGTTGGTTTGAAACAAGTGGGGGAGAAGTTTTCTCCCCGGAGACGTTTCTGGTGTGAGGAGTTGGTTCAAGGTGATATGGATGGTAAGAGTGCAAATGATGTTGGAACTATGTTGTTGCGAACCGACGAGAGTATGGACTCATGATTCTTATCGGTCAGTCAAGTTTGAGATGCCTTTGAGGGAGGACGAGTCGATAATTGCGACTTGCCTCTGGGGTGTAGATCAGAGTTTGGAGACAGTTAGGAAATGATGTTTTTATCTGCTAAGCGAGTAAGATAACTCTTAGAGAATGGAGCTTATATGAGTGCGTGTGTGTGATAATGGTTATTTAAGAGGTGCCTAGGCGATTGACGGAGGATTAAAGAGATGATTGAGAATAAGGATCCACTCCAAAGAAATTGATAATTTGATGGATCAACTGGTAGACTAGTATGTCTGGAGTATAATTGGATTGAAGTCGGTTGATTTTCAGAGTTGGGTGAAAAGCAAGGATAGTTGGAGGATCTTGGAAGCAAGAGGGAGAGAGGTAGAACTCATGTTCATCAATTTCAATTTTCATTTTCGCATTTATGGAACAGCATTCAGAAAAAAGTGTATAACTTTTCACTCGTAACTCCGATGGAAGCGAATATGGATTTTTTGGAAAGCTTACGAAATTCCCTACAGTTTGTATATAAATTTTGTCTTCGGCATGTTTTTGAAGAGAGAGAAAAATGCGTTTGAATATTTGGGTCTGATGCTGATTTTGGTGGAAGTATGTATACGGGATTTCTGGATCAGTCGCCATTGCACGGGCGATAACTTTTTGTTTGTAACTCAGATTTAAGCGATTCTTGAATTTCTGGAATCTACATGAAATTCCATTCATTTTGGAATATAATTTTGTGTTTGGGAGGTCTGTATTGAAGGAGATAATTGTGTTTGAAGTTGAACAATTCTTACTAGAGACGAGTAAGATAAGATCAAGTGTAAAATGTTTGGAAATAGGAAGGAGGTAAGGATATTGGAGGAGCACATAGAGATGCGGCGTATGCCAGTGGAGGATTATTAGAATATAGGTATCTTTGAAGAAAGTTAGATAGTAAGGCGAATTGTGTGTTATTGATGATATGGTGTCGACATGTGTCGGGGAAATTTTTGGAGAGTTTCTACCACCAACCAGATGATGAGATGGTACTGTTGAGATTGTGATTTGAATGAGGCCCAAGTGTGAAATTATATGGATTATAGAGGTTCTGAGATTAAAGGAAAGACGAAGGATTGGTTAGTGTTGTTAAAGTTCTTAACTTGAATAAAGATTTCAATTGGAGCAAACCGATTTGGATTGTACTTGATGTAGTAGCAATTCCGGTATTAGAAGGATATTTAATAATTGTGTTGTACGACAAGCGTGTATAGGAGAATATGTACTGGATTTTGAGCGTTTTTGTATCATTGACGAGGTTGGAAATAAGGAAATTAAGAAAACGTTTGTAAGCCTTAGAAAGATGGTGGAGCATTATGCTTAAGTAACTTTGAGCACAAGGTAAATGACGCTGTTGTAGTTGGGTAATGATGATTTATGCCACCGTTATGGTTGCCGGCTATCTATTGACAAATTGAGGAACTGATCACCCTTAATCTCTTGTTGATAGTAGACGGAATCATGTTGGATGGAATAGACGTGTTATGCCAACTGGGATTGTGTGTACAGTAAATTGTTTGGAGTTGAGCCAAGTGCTTAAGGATTGTTTTGATTAGTCGATGTAGATTCCTATATAGGAAGATAAGGCGGACTCGAGGATGATAGCATGAGGTTGCGAGTTGATCGGTGAGTGGTATGAAAACTCACAGTTGTGTTCTGGATAACTTGAGTTTTGATTTGTGATGAATCGAGAATCCGATTAACATGAAACTTGAAGCATTGTAGGGAGGATCCAAGGAGGAAGTAAATGGAAATGTAAGACCACGATTTGACCAAGGATGTCGGATAGAGAATAGTAGTGGCTAGTATACCTTAAAGTGTATATAGGGAGTATGAAGTGTATCTTCCATATTTGTTTGGATAAGTTGGAACTGGTGTTCGTTGTGGATGTTCTGATCTGTTATAAAATCAGAAGAAGAATGCGTATAGTATTTGAGAATTTAGTTACGAGTATTGAAAGAAGTGAAGTTATATGGTTAGTAAAGATGAGTTTACTTGGTTGTGTTAATTCAGATGAGGGTTTATGAAGAATTGTGTTAGTATGAGTAGAAATTGATGAACTAGTTTGTTTGATTGGTTTGGTTAATGTGCATAGGTTGGGTGTGGATTATGGATGAAAAATCTGTGGTTAATTAGTGTTAAAGAACTGTTTGGAAAGTGTTAAGTCGCAGCAGGACATGTGTTTTTCGCAGGGTTTTCCTGCAGAATTCACAGATCCCGCTTAGCGCGGTCTGGGAGTGAAAAAGATGATTTTTTTTCTTGTTGAAATTAATTGGACACATGTAGCTTATGCTGTTGGAATGTTGTATTGTTGTTGTTATGGTATTGGTAGGTGGTTATGATGAGTTTGGACAACGTGTTAATACAAGATGGTAAAGTTGTAGCTTATGTTTTACGATAATTGGGGATTCATGGAAGCATCTATCCTATTCAAGATTTGGAATTGGTTGCGGTTGTAATTGTGTTGAATATTCGGAGGTATTATTTTAATGGATCTGGGTTCGAAGCGTTTAGTAATCGCAAGAGTGGAGAATACCTGTTTGGTCAGAATTTCCAATGAGTTAAGTCGAAAGTATTTTCTTATGTCTGCTTTGATGGTCGGAAGTTGATGTGAACTTGGTAGATTTGATAGTTGTGAGTACTCAGAGTGCACAGCGGAAGCGTGGTGTAGCGCAGTTTGTTCATACGTAGGTAACGGCGATGTTGATAGTTTGGTTACATTGATGTTGTGGTATGGGCTTTTGTGTTCTTATCTTTGTTGTTGCCTCGTTACCTATGGTGATGGTTCGAGTGTGAGTGACTAATTCCTATGATGGGGAATTAGGGGAGTGTTGCCTATGGTGATGGTAACGATCATGTTGTGTTCTGATTCATAGTGAACCTGTGTGTTCTTAACTTGGTTATTCTTTGTGTCTTGAGTTAGTCGTCGAGTGCATTACGTGAGCATTGCATCTTGTTGTTGTTGTCGTTGATAAGGTAGTTTGTTGTTTTGTGTTATTCGTGGTGTTTCCTTTCATGGCATGAGAGTTGACTATTTGGGTGCGAGAGGTTGTCCGGGGTAGTTCGTATCCTGTAAATTTTCGAGGACGAAAATATTCTAAGTGGGGGAGAGTTGTAACACCCGTTTTTATTTTGATTATTATTTGTGATATAACTGCGAATTGATGTAATTGATGGTGTGTTTTGGTGTGTATTCGTTGTAAATTATGTACCCATAGTAAGAGATAGTAGCCTTAAGAGTGAGACTTTAAGGTAGTAGGGGCGTGTGACCAAAAGTGTAGAGATTGGTGGTGTGGTGAGCAAAACTAATTAGATTATGTTAGTTAATATATATATTTAATTATAATATTAGGAGAATATTAATTTAAATAATATTGGGTGGATAACATAATAGTGGATAATTAGAGGGTGTAATTAATAATAGTAGTATAAGAGGTATTATTATTATTATTACTATCATCATTATTATCACTATTATTATTATTATTAATATTAATATTATTATTAAGTAAAAATAAGAATTATTAATAATATTGTTAGTGGGAGGAAAACAAGGAGTTAAGTGAGAAAAATAAGGAAGAGTGAGTCCTTAATATGGAATTAGTGGGGAGTTTAGCCAAAAAGAAAGGAGGAGAATTTTTCACGTAAGAACAAGCTAGGGGAGATCAAGAACAAGAGAGAAAACGGCTGCTAGGGAAATTTGGAGAATCAAGATTCGCGGGATTTTCTGAACAATTTCGAGGTAAGGGGGGAGAATCTATTTCATAATGGGTGGTAATATCATGAGAGGGTAGTGAGGGGTCCTTTCCCTCATAGGAATTTGTATATATGTTTGATGTTTGTGTAGATATGTTCTTGTATGAACGTATTATGATGAATTTGAGTGGAATTGTTGTGTTCTGTCATGAACTTGTGGAAAATACTGTTGTTGTTGTGTTTATATGAACATTGGTGTACATATTGGATTTTGGGTGCAAGCGGAGGCTACAAATTTAGATTGAGGAATATTTAATTTATGTAGTAATAACAAGACCATAACGTAGTGTGGAATTATAGACCTTAAAATCAATGTAGAACGATTTTAGGGGGAGAAAAGGAGTGTAAACGTAAGACATCAGAGGGTTCGAACGTTCCATGCGTGGCGACCGGAAGGGGAAGTGTGGCGACCGGCAGGGGAAGTGTGACGATTGTCAAAGAGGCTGTGGCGACCGTAAGAGAGGCTGTGGCAACCGTAAGAGAGGCTATGGCGACCGTCACAGTGCTCTGTCATGGGTTTTCTGCTATTTTCTTCTGTTTTGTGATTTCCAACTCGGTTCTTCTCCATTTCTTGGTTTGAGAGGTTGGTATAGATGCCAGCAATGACTTAACGTAGAATTGGTAACGAAAATAATTAATTTAATAATTTTAGGGAATTAATTAATTAATTAACCGTTGATTGATGTTGTATGAAGTAATCGTATGATGTTGGATGTTGATGTGTGATTCAGGTGTGATCAGGAGGATCGTGAACATGTATATATATTTATGCTATTGTACATGTGTTTTATATGCATAATTGTGTCATGCATTTCATGGTGTTGGTGGGATAAATCATTGCTCAGGAGGAGTGTATGTGATTCATCCGTACTCCGATATGGAGAATGGTGGGGATAGATCATTGCCAATTAGGGGTGTATGTGATCTATCCGGGTTTGATTGAATGAACCGTGATGTTGGTACCACATGCATTGTGTCATTGTTGAGTCACATTGCATTATTATTATCTGTTGATTGGATTTGTGTGTTTGGTGAATACAACTCTTATCATGTATTATACGCCGTTAATTATTGAATGTAGTTCTCACCCCTTTTGTTGTTTGTTGTGTCTGTGCTTCTTTGGAAGTACAGATAATCCAGGTACTTGAGTGTGCATGGAGTGAGTGTTGCTTGATCGAGTCTTAGGAGTCGCTCTGATATGTAACACGGGATATTGGGGATTTGTTATGTTTTACACCATTGTATTTCGTTACGTATCTTATTTAATAACCTTTTATTAGGCCACTAGTTAGTTGGAGAATATTATAATGAAGGCCTTAGTGCCATAGTTTGAATTGAAGTATGATTCCGCTGTAAAAACTATATTTTTATAATTAATAAAAGAAGTTTAGTTGCTGGTTTAAATGATGTGAAATCCTACTTTTTGGTGTAAACTCTGATTATTTTCATATTAATATGTATTTTTATAAAATGGGAAAGTGGGGTGTTACACTTCCAACGGTCATCGATTCATTCTAGTTGCTATCGACTACTTCACCAAGTGGGTTGAAGCTACTTCCTATGCAAACGTTACACGACAAGTGGTTGCCAGATTTATCAAGAAAGAGATAATATATCGTTATGGCATTCCTAGCAACATTATCACAGACAATGCAAGCAACCTGAATAATAAAATGATGAAGGAGTTGTGTCAAGAATTTAAGATCGAGCACCACAACTCTTCACCATATCGGCCCAAGATGAATGGCGCCGTTGAAGCAGCAAACAAAAACATTAAGAGGATTGTCCATAAAATGGTCAAGACTTATAAGGATTGGCATGAAATGCTTCCATTTGCACTACACGGCTACCGAACTTCAGTTCGCACCTCTACTGGGGCAACTCCGTATTCGCTTGTGTATGGTATGGAGGCAGTTCTACCCATTGAAGTCGAAATTCTTTCGCTCAGAGTCATCATGGAAGCAGGTCTTGATGAAGCTGAATGGGTTCAATCCAGATACGACCAGCTGAATCTCATTGAAGAGAAGCGCCTTACAGCCGTTTGTCATGGTCAATTGTATCAGAGACGCCTCAAGCGAGCTTTTGACAAGAAAGTTCTTCCTCAAACAATCTGTGAAGGAGAACTCGTGCTCAAAAGATATTCACCTGTTCACTTGGATCCACGAGGCAAGTGGACTCCCAACTACGAAGGACCTTTTGTTATTAAGAAGGCCTTCTCAAGCGGAGCCCTGATCCTCACCACCATGGATGGAGAGGAGCTGCCATCGCCCGTGAACTCCGATACAGTCAAAAAATATTATGCCTGAAAAAAATGGATAAGATTCCGCTAGATTGACATCCGCCAGGATAATCTAGGCAAAAATGGACGTCCCGATGGACTAAAAAAAAGAGATGTCCATGTAAAAGTTAGGGACAATGAAAAAACAATGATAGCCCGTTAAGTTGAAAACCCGAAAGGGCGACTTCGGCAAAAATGGGTATCCCGATGGACGAAAAAAAATAAGAAAAAATATGTCCAGGCAAAAATTAGGGATAAAGGCATTGACTATGAACACTTGAGCCTCTCATCATCACAACTAGACCTTAGACGGTGAAAAAACAGTCCAATTATCATCAACTGGTGCAAGGCGTTGGAACCTAGACTTATAGTGGATGGTAGCCAATGTTGTAATCAATGCAAAGCATGATTTCCCTTTTCCATTTACTTTTGTTTTTCAATTTTATTGTAAATTTCCTCATCAAGGATTTTGCATCCTTGTACACACTTTATGTACAAAATTTTACATTCAATAAAATGCATTTTTTGTTATCTCAAATTGTTTTCATTCCAGTATTTTGTTTGCAAAATAAACAATTATTTATGATCACATAATACTAAAAAACGTTGAGAATAATAAAAAGCTAAATCAATCGAGAAAGCATTATGCATTGCATGTGTTACTGGTAACGCCTGCAGAATAATCAACAATGTCCATTGGTAAGCCTAACGCCTGGCCGGCAATATGATGGTCCCATGAAGAAGTTGTTGTTTTCTCAGCAGTTCCTCAGCAGCGTCATCATTCCCCCCAACAAGCGCCATTATGATTTGTCGAAAACCTTGTTTACACATATTTTCTCTGACAAATTTGTAATGTCTCTGGGCAGGTTGCCGAAGTGTTCCCAGCAAAGGTACTTTGCTCTTTTTTCCCCAGCAAGGGTTGTACATCAGCTCCAATGATTTGAAACTATCTGGCCCCAGCAGCAGTGGGTTCTCCTCAACAAAGTCAACATGATTTGGAAAGATGTATTTCCCCACGCAGAGCCAGTCTTGGTAGGAAGGATTGATTTGATTCTTTCATCCCCAACAGGGACGACCATGGTGATTTAGAAACCTTAGTGTTCTCGGTTTCTTTCCCCGGCAGAATCATCATCCTTTGGGAACTCTCTTCTCCAGCAGAGATTGTCTTTATCTGCGGGTCCTCTCCTCGACCGAAGGTGTCGAAGTCGTTTTGTTACGATCTTCTACCTAACCGCTTTAGACTATGCCTTACCTGCGCGTTTGCATTGCATGGTACCAAACATCACGTAGAAATGCATACATAGCATATGCATCGATCATACTCCCTCTCTTTTGCCTGACTTATCTCCCAGCAGATTTTCAGCCAACTTTGCACTTATCTGTTCTTCCTTAACACTCTCCTTTTGCCGCCGTCAGCCAAATTTTCGAGCTACTCTTTTATTTAATCCCCTTTTACCTCGAATCATCGAAAAGCTAGCACAATTCGTACATTCATGTCCAATAGGATTAAATAGGGGCAGCTGTCGTAACCCGAAATTTAACCTCCCTCTTTTGTCTTTTGCATAAGCACGTGCATTAGCATCGTCGGCATACGCATTCGCACTTTTCTCTGTGTGTTTCTTGTTGCAGGATTTTCAGGTTCTCCAAGCCCGATTAATCACATCCTCACAAGGCCATTACATCATCAAAATAAGCTCAAATTAAAGGTTTCCATGTTTATTTATCAAGACAACAGGTGGAAAATCGAAAGCGGGACTTCAACATCATTTTTCAGCAAATTTTTGGAAATTTGGCTGAAGTAACCGGTTAGCAAATATGCTGTAACCGGTTACTCAGTGTATTTTTCACCAAAAACGCAAGTTCTCAATAAAGTAACCGGTTAGCACATATGATGTAACCGGATACTCTGTGCAAAATTCCAGTTCCTGCTGCATTTTTGGGACAGCCTCCTTGCACACTCTTTGGTCATTGATTCTACAATATTCTAGCAGCATGTGGAATATTCTAGACTTCTCTAAGCATTTCAAGGCTATTCAATTCAATCCAAGTGCATTTACTCTAATGCTTCACTCCAATTTAAGTGCACCATGTTCCTTGTTTTACAAGCATGCCAACCTTTGGATGATGGAGTTCACATTGGAATTGTTACCGAGTTGGTTCTAACTAACCGAGTTAACCACCTTGACTCAGTGAGTCAAGCCCAACTAACTCCAACCCTAACTCCAAACCACCCAAAGCTAAGTCCAAACCGCTCACACTGCAAACCAAAAATCTATATAAGCACACCTTCACTCACTTTTCAAGGGCTCTACCATTCTCTCCATCATTTCCCACATTTCTCACACAAATCCTTCACAATTTCACTCTCAATTCTCTCACATTCTCTCTGAATTTCTCTACTACTTCTTCATCTTTACCTCAATTCTCTTCCAAAACCTCACTAAAAGCTCTTAATTCTTGAAGGATAATCACTTTTCACATTGAAAGTGATTATTTCTTGAGCTCAACCTTCATCCTTCTTGCTATTATACTTGGATTTCTGGAGTTATTGCAGCTTGTGGAATAATCTTAAGTATTTGCTTCGACATTCAACGGTTCGAATTCGCATTTTGGAGCTTTATCGTATTTTGCTCGATTTTGACACGTTTTGTCACCAAATTGAATATTCCTCTGGTTTTCTTTAATTTTCTGCATCAAGAACACTTTGCAACAATTACCAAGGTACATCTCCGCCTTGTAGGTTGGTGGATCTCACTAATTTTACTGTTTCGAGCATTTTCGCATCATTCGCGATGTAGTCGATAATTTTGCGTGTGAATTGATTTGGAATTTTTTTATCCATAATCTTGATGTGTTGATTGGTTCTATCACTGCTTATTTGCTGTTCTCAAGCTCAATTTTCGTGCACAAATTCATGCCCTAGCATGTGGTGTTTGGCATAAGTGATTAAGTGTTGAAAATCACTTTTGAAAAGTTGTTTTTGCTGTTATGTTTGCCTCTGTTACAGTGGTAACCGGTTAGTAGATATGCTGTAACCGGTTACAC